>CM035121.1:83198496-84398496 GCA_020205555.1 Panax stipuleanatus
TGATTATGCAAGTTTTCTAACTTACACTCTTTTACTGTGCAAGTATTTATCCTTGTATATTGCGAACTAGTTTCTATACTTAATCGTTTGAATTGAATTAGCATACTTGAACTCTTATTTCATTAAACCTATTATTCATGTTGAACTTGGTATTGTTCTTGAATATTGTGAAATGTCGATGCCATTTGATTCAGCTAGACTGATATTATTGAAAAGTGACCCAAACCAATTGATTGGTGCGGGATCTTATATTTGACTGAGAAGAACAAACTATAACTGTCGGAGAATCGACGCGCGCATATTAGTATGGTTGAGTGTTATGCATAACATAGGGTACTTTAGGCTGATCACCTGTTGTACTTATTTTGTTGGATTTTCAGTTTATTACTGTCAATTCCTGTGGAAGTTCATAGTCCTTAGTGACTGCTCAGTATTCAGTTATCTTGAAATCTTGAATTGATTTATTATTGAATCATATTAATATTATTCTGTCCTTAGCGACTGTTATTGAGAACTGTTGATATTCTTGTTATTCTTGAACTATCAAACCTTGCTATACCCTTTCGAGAAGTGAGAATTATATAACTTACCCTTGTTGTATATTACGTACTGGGCAATTTGTGCTCATTCTTGCTTTTCGTAAAACATTTCAGTTAAGGCAGAGCATGGCGAACCTTCAGGCGTTGATAGGGGCAAGGGCAAGGCTACCAACTAGCCTGTCTCTTTGATGTTTTAAATATTTTAATGTTGTATTAAGATGATATAGTAAGACTGGATTTGATTATGTTTAAGCTTAAGTTAGATTATGTAATAAGTCGTTAATTGATATTATTATGTAATCCATTAAGTACTGTAGGTTGCGAGACTTGGGGGAATAATTATAATAAATCATTGTATATTATTCTAAATTAGGTATTCCACTGTGAATGTGTGATTTTAGTTATTATTGTATTACCATGAGCACGTGATGAACCAAATTCGAGAGACCAAGTGGTGGTCCCGAATTTGGGGGCTTCACAGAGGAGCTAGGCTAGGGCTTAAGGCCAAAATCTGTATTTATTTCTTTGCTAAACCGAGCCCCCTTATATCCCAATCTCAAGCCAAGCTCCGTCCAAGTAAAAAGTCAAATCTGGTAAGTTGGGGACTGGCGCGGTCGCGCGTGGATTGGCCTTGTAGAGGGCGCGGCCGCGCAGCTTGCCAGGTTTTGCTGATGCTTTGTTTTTGCTATGCTGAACTTAGCTTTGGACCATGCATGCCTTCTTGCCCTCTTGCGGCCTTGTGGCATCACACTGTAAGGCCTCTTCACCTATTCCATCCTTATGCTTTAAGCTCATAACTGTGCTTTGTCCTATTGAAGCATTCTTTTGCTCTTTTAATCTCAATTAGCACTTAGGGAGTTCCTAAAGAAGAAAACTGCAAAACATAGGAAAAATATATTAAAAGTACAGGATTACTTGAGTTTAAGGAACGAAACAAGCTGGTTACTATCCGAATAAGTGGTTGTAAAACCACTTATCAAATACCCCCAAACTTAAACGTTGCTTGCCCTCAAGCAACCAAAACAACACTAAACACAAGATGCAATGCAATATCTACGATGTATGTAACCTACACTACTATGAATGCGAATCCGTGCCTCAGTCAGTATTGGACTTTCAAAGCAATGCCTCAGAAAACCACAAGATAATCGAATAGATAAGCTACCCAAGACAAGATCATAAGGCATATTCTGCAAATCCAAAACTATCAGCACTGATGTATTGTGCGTTGTGTGCCTAGCAACCATTAAACATGCTTTCAGATAAATAACTCATATACTATGCTTCTTAGGGTAAAAACAAGTTCAATTTAAGAAAAGCATTCAATCATATACGTTCTAACCAAGACCATGCATTACTTAAGTTAAGATACAACAGTGGGTTTTCCTTAAGCTTTTATTACTCACGAGAGCGTATTTGCACTTTTCTGTGTACATAATCGACTGTGCAATGCCTAGTTCTCTTAGGCTTTTCAATGATATCCATGTAGCGAGCTTTCGACCAACGACTCCCAGACCACGAGGCCTTAGGGCGCTGGGTGATAAGACACCCCTCGGGCTTACTTGCTCGAATATCAAAGGCCATAGAACTCGACGTAGCCGAAGTGTTTATTCATAATCATTTTTCTGTTTCTTTTCTTTTTCTATTCTTTTTCTTTTGTTTTTCATAGGGGAGTGCGTCTTAAGCTCCATCTCCCCAAGTAGCATGCATACCCCCTATTTTCCCCCAAACTTAAGCTTTTAACAGTCTTAGTTATTATCATATGAGAACTGAAACTCTTTCATTAAAACACAGATTTCCCACCAGAAGACAGGTATGTGAAAATTTAAACTTAGCATGTCATGATGGTTACTCTATTGTGCTAACTAGTTACACAGTATCTGACAGATAAGGATTTACATATATGACCATACAATCAAGCTTAGGTCTCAAATAAGTTCAAAAATCAAGCGAATTCAATTTCTTCATAGGCCAAATACATAACTCACCAACTGAAACTGGATTCATGCAAAATGTTCTAACACAGAATGCAAAACAGAATGCAAAAATTTTAAAATTTTGACAAATTTTAACCATTTACAACCTACATGCACTAAATAAACTAACTCAACATGAAATGAACTACTACATGCAAAATAAAACAAATTATAAACAACACAATATGCAAAATGAAATGAAATGACTACACTACATGCAAATAAAACCAATACCCCCAAACTTAAAATGGTCAATGTCCTCATTGAAGGTAAAGGTAAAAAGAAAACTCCCCTATTCTGCTTCGTCGTCGCCCTCGTCCTCCTCGTCCTCTTTATCCTCCTCAGGCGGTGTGTCTGGAGGTGGATAAACAGCGGCGGACCCATATGTAGGGAACTTCACCTGAACTCCCATCTGGCCGAAGGCGTGGGACAGTGCCCTGTAACATCTATAGTGAAGGCCTGGAAGTTTGTGCTCATAGCATCCATCCTGCGCTGTAGTCTCCTCTCTATCCTGTCAATATGCTCATGAACTGTCTATGAGGACTCGGACTGTGGTGGTGGCATCCTCTTTGAAGTCTCCTCAGCCTCTCTCTGATTTGGTAAAATAAATCCCTCCCCCAGAGAATGAGATCGGCCTCTTTTCCATACCTTGAATAACTCAATGGTAGGGTGGTCAATGGTGCTCATGGGCATCTGCATCGGCTCTGCGTCTGACCACATAACTCCATTCACAATGCAGAGCCTGGTAATCACTGATGCATGTGGGATACTAGCTGAATTACCACCTCTCAGAAATTTGTGGATAGAACTGTTGATCATGTATCCCACGTCAATCTTTTTGCTCTTGACGATCCCATATAGCAACACAGCTCGGTCCTTAGTGACCTCATTCTGATGCTGAGTCGGCATCAGATTCGTGCAAATGAAGCTGTACCACGCCTTCCCATATCTACTCAAGGTGGACTGGGGGAAATGCAGCTTCAGATCCGTCCCAAACTTCAGCTTCCACGATGTGCCTGGCTTACATAGATAATCACTAATAGCATCCATCTCTGAACCCCACTCCATAGCATACAAAGATTCAGGCGCGTCCAATGCAATATTCGGTAGATCAAATAACTCATTGATGCGCTCCTTTGCAAAAGACACTTCACATCCCCGCACAAATATTTTGTTGGACGTTGTGAATTGCGTAGAATTCCTGAACCACAGAGATTGGGGCTACCAAAGGCTCCTCACAGAATAAATTCTAGCCCTTCCCTCTGATCATCGATGCCATACGCCCATCCAAGTTCTCGTCTGGCGCTAACCCTCACTCCGGCACAAATGTCCTGCCTACCAGAGCATCATAAAAGAATTTCTGCGCCTTCAGACTTATGAACTTGTGGTCATCATCGTCGATGCCACCTCTTCCGTGCTCAGAATCGTTGCCCTTGGATGTAGACTCCCTCTTACTTCGTTTGGATGCCATGTGAAATGAGAATTGAAGGCAAAAATCCAACACTGTACTCCACTAATCAACCCAATTCAATAATCTTGATATGCTATCGAACCCCCACTCACTGTCTCAATTGATCAGGTTGAGAAGATGGGAGTGATGGGTGGATTGGTTGATTGTGATTATGAGATAGGAGGTTTTGTTTTCAATTAAAGTTAGGGCTTGTGATGGGGGAATTTGTGTATGAAGTTAAGGTTGAAGATGGGGTTATGATGTGGGATGGATAGAATGCAGGAGAGAATTCGATGGTTTTAGTGAGAGAGCTTCGGGGCTGAGTTCGTCTGAATTGAAAGGAAATGAAATGGCTCCCAAAATCTGCCAAAAATTTGCTTTAAGTCAGGCCCTCTCTGTCCGTCGCGCGGCCGCACGCCCCTTCAGGCTATTCTGGGCGCGACCACGCCCTGTGCCAGTTTTGAATTTCTGCAGCTTTTGGACTTGCATTGAGGCTACGGCATTTGAACTTTGCTTCCAAGCAGCTTTTAACCTGAAATATAAATATAAGACTTATTAGCCCTCTTAAACTATCAAAAGTACCATTAGCTATTTACAACTAAGAGAATTAGCATTGGATGATATATGCTTTTAATTTCCCAAAAATTTCTCTATGTGCGTATACGCAATGTGCAAATAATAAGTGCAATAATCTTCATAGTCCCAAATATCTACGCACTAATGCCTAAGTCCAAAAAATATAGGCATTGAACCTGGTAAAACCAAAAAATGTTGAAATATTTACAACTAAGGATTACACTACTAAGAATTAAACATGTGAAGGAAAAAGGTAGATAACTAAATAGAATTAAACAAGGAGGGAGAGAGAGAACTGATGGGGTGCCTCTCATCGAGCGTTTGATTTATAGTCCTCTAGATGGACTGTGTTTGAGACTACTATCCGACCCCCCGACGATAATTGAGAAACCCTCCATCCATTAGAATTGTCGTGTGAGCTTGGAGGCTTCCCATCTTGAGAGGACTCGGATTTAAACTACCTAGCATTGGATGTCTATAGGAATTCCCCATGCTGAAGGTTGGGGTGCTAGGCACTGGTTCCGTTGTGTAAGTGAAATAATCGGGGCATAGAGGCATATACCACACAATGGATTCTTCTTCTATTCTCTCTTCTTCTGACCACCATGGTTTCAAGGATACGGACTCTCTCTTATCCTCGAGATCCGTATATGTAATGTGGCTACCAAGGGGGAAAGGGTGCGCAAACTTCACTGGTTTTTTCAACATAGGCGGAGAAGTCACTTGGGGTATTGTCATAGTTGGTTCACAAACATAGTTTTCCACATCCCCAAACGTCTCCTCTATGTCACCTTCTTTTAGTTCATCCAGCTGCATGTGCACTTCCGGCTCTCCATCAGTTTTTGCATCCATATCATAGCACCAACCATTCTGGGAGTCTTGGTTCACGACTTCAAACAGTTGAGGCATAGGACTCTAAAGAACTTGAGTCTTTGTCTTCTCAATCATGTTCTTATTCCTTAAAGTCGTGCTAATTTGCTCCACCCAATCCTGAAGATCCTCAATCGACTCCTCTTGCTCAATCAAGATCTCCTTTTCCATTTCAGCCTCAGAATCCATGAATTGAGTCTCATTGGAATTCTAAAGCCCTTTACTCACGGCTTCTATTACTTGAGAAAGTTGATTCTGAAGATTCTGAGTCTGTATCCCTTGCTCAATCAACTCCTCTTTCATCAATGCCATACTAATCTGATTTGCCCAATTCTGAAGATTCACGATTGACTGTGATTGATCAATTAAGGTATCTCTTAATGATGCTATGCCACCTTCTTCCTCCAGGCTTGCCTTTTCTGAGTCACCTTCAACAACCATGTATTGAGGCTCATGAGTTGGACTTTGGAAGGTGCATTCTGGTGCGTACATTGGACTTAGCTCGCAGTAGTGATCTTGATAGTAGCTTCCTGAAGGCTCTGGGTGATACCCCTAATCCTGCTGATAATTGGGATATTCATTGCGGAAGTACTCACCCCCATACTGCTCTTGTCCATAACTGATGGGATCCTGATGGCTCGCATAGCTCCCAGCACCATAGTCATAAGTCATTGTCGTCTCTCGACTCCGTTGGGCTGTAACAGTATCCAATTTCCTCGAGAGAACCTCCAACTATGCTAAAAGTGAAGCAATTGGGTCGACGCCATCATTCCCTATTTCTCTTGGTTGCTCTTGCCTTATGTAACACTATGGATAGAAGATAAGATTCATTGTTCCTGAAAAGAGAATATAGGGAGAGAATTACAACAAAAATAAAAATGTTTAAAGTAAGACTAATTTGATTTAAACTAATATTGGCAAACAGTTATCCAAATAGTTTCCCGACTACGGCGCCAAAAACTTGTTGTCCGATTTATATGATGACAAATATGCGCAAGTATACGCGGTCAACAAGTAATAAAGTGTAAGTATAGATATCGTTCCCACGAGGAATTAACAGATAAAAGGTCGCCAAAACACTAGCACATAATAATCTCAGTCTTATTTAAACGGGCGGTAAAGTGTTTTAATTAAAAACTAATTAAACTAGACAAGGAATTAAACTTAAACTAATCAAACCTAGAGTTAAAATCAGATAATGAAGGAATGAAATTCCAATTTCCCCTAATAATTCATCTAAGTCGATTCACTTCCAATTAGGTCAAATTAATCGTTAAGTTTGTTAGCCAAGAACACTAAAGTGAGAGAAGGCCATCTTTCGATGCACCTACTCCATACCATATGCAATCCACAGATAATAGAACGCACGTGAACACCCATATTATCTAAACCCCTATATGTCTATGGTGTTTACAAATAAATAGTGTTTAAGGTCAAGTTCTCTATTGACTACGAGCGGCGCTTCGGTATATGTCTATCCTAAGCACAAATCATACGTCCAACGCCATGTGAACATACAATCGCCCGCTACTACGATTAGATCTAAACCTATAATTCATCTTTCAAGTCCACATAGGTTATCACACTAATTGGTCATGACTCAATTAAGCAATGAAAGCATATATCGCAATAGAAAATCACATAACAATCAATAAGAACCAATATAGAAGAGAAATCAACATTAACTACTCATTAGGTTCCATTGAAACCCCAAAATATGATTTAAGTCATAGACAACTCAAATATATCATCCACAAGTAAATTATACATTATCCGAATACAAATTGAATACAAGGAGAGTTAAGAGATAGAAAATGTAAATCTTTGTTCTTTCTCCAAGTGTGGATCTTCAATACTATACACTTGCTTCAGTCTTCAAAACTAACTAAACCCTAGAATCTAACTAACTACTATAAACTAGCACTAATCAACTCTCTAATCTACCCCTAATCTAGATAAAATGTAAAGGAAAAAGAAGAGAAGAGCTAGGCTAGGGCTTAAGGCTAAAATCTGTATATATTTCTTTGCTAAATCGAGCCCCCTTATATCCCATTCTCAAGCCAAGCTCCGTCCAAGTGAAAATTTAAATCTGGCAAAGTTGGGGACAGGCGCGGCTGCACGTGGATTGGCCTTATAGAGGGCGCGGCCGCGCGGCTTGCCAAGTTTTGCTGATGCTTTGTTTTTGCTCTGTTGAACTTAGCTTTGGACCATGCATGCCTTCTTGTTGCAGCCTCGTGGCATCACACTCTAAGTCCTCTTCACGTATGCCATCCTTATGCTTTAAGCTCATAACTGTGCTTTGTCCCATTGAAGCGTTCTTTTGCTCTTTTAATCTCAATTAGCACTTGGGGAGTTCCTAAACAAGAAAACTGCAAAACATAGGAAAAACATATTAAAAGCACAAGATTACATGAGTTTAAGCAATGAAACAAGCTGGTTACTATCCAAATAAGTGGTCATAAAACCACTTATCAATGACATCCTATTATACTCCAAAAGCCTCTAATATTTCTTAACTTAGAATGAACTCAATATGCGACAACGACGTTGGTTGGAGCTGTTGAAAGATTACGAAAAGCTAACATGGTAGCCGACGCGTTGAGTAGAAGATCGTATATGGGAACGAGTGCAATGCTGTCAACACAAAGGCCTATTTTGTATGACGTACAAGGGATGGAGATAGAGTTAAAGACTCTAGGGACCAATGTTGTGACGCCCCCAGAATAGGTCCAATCCACCCAATCCATTCTGGGTAGCCAAACACATGGTACAGAATCCAAATAAAAACTTTTATATCAAAAGATCATGAGCAGGACGACCATACAAGCTGTGAGTGTCAATACACACAGGTAGAAAATATAAATACTCAAACTGATTCCTCATTACAGTTATTATCACACTATTTTACAAAAATACTGAGGACTACTACTGCTCTACTCTGACCAACATTTTGTCCCCCGACTAGTCCCTGCGACATTCTCATTTCCTGAAGAGGACAACGGAATAAAAGAGTGAGCTCAACTAGCCCAGTAAAGAATATTATGACTAAAATAATGAAAAATAAATTATCGTTAGTCTTCAACAAATCAGAATATATATGATGGACAACAAGTTTTAGATCAACAACTGTAGTGGAAATAAAATTATATCAGAAGAGTTAGGTAGAGAATGATTCTACTATCTTCTACGATTTAAAAGTCCATCATAAATATTTTATCCCTGTCAATCAATATATATCTCAAATCAAATATTCATCTTTGCACTACGGGCCAAAGATATTCGTTTGTATCACCAGTGGTCATGCTCATCTCAACACATGTCCATGTTTGCACTACGGGCCAAAGATATTCATCAGGTAATCATTCATCGTTGCACTACAAGCCAAAGATATTCATCAAATAATCATTCATCTTTGCACTACAGGCCAAAGATATTCATCAAGTAACCATTCATCTTTGCACTACAGGCCAAAGATATTCTTTTGTATCACCATGTAAGACTGAAGATGATGAAAAATATTTTAAAGAACGAATCCTGCGAGATAAAGGACAAAATTAGGGATTCGTAAATCAGTTTATCCAATTTCAAAAATACTCCATAATAATCATTTATGGAGCAAAATTCAAGAATAAAGTTCAAAACTTGGATTCAATCAAGATAGGTCCCATAATAGCCAACATGGACAAAGAAAAGAAAATTAAACTTTTCGGTGAATAGTATCGTATTAATGAATAGTGTCGTATACGTGAATAGTGTCGTATACGTGAATAGTAATCTCGACAAAAACGATAAAAAAATTCATAATAAAATTCATACTAATATTTCGATGAAATGATATTGAAAGCAATAACATTATTTACGAAAAAAATAACATCTCTTACCTCAAAAGAATAGTAATTCTGACTAGAATATCGGATATAATGCTAAAAAAAAAATTGAACTATTTAACAAACTCTCAAAGTATCGAAATAGTCACAAAAATACGCTCGATATTATACAGAGATAAACTTCTGATTCTGGTGTGATTTTTAATTCTAAACTAAGCACCCTATTTATAGGAAAATGCTAAGAACGCCAAAGCGGAAAATTTAGTAAAATATTATTATTTAAAAAAAAATCACGCCCACCTCCTGACAAATTCATCAGCCCACACAAGTGGGTCTCACCCACAAAAACTTTTTTTTAAAAAAATATTTATAACCCCAAAATTTAATTCACACCCAATATTCCGGAACTTCAATAATTCATAATAAATAGCCCTTTTATCAGAAAAATACGAATTTTATGTCCATTTCATTTGAAATTTAATTCTCTACAACTTTGTACAAGAAAGTTTTTTCAAATTTCGAACAAAAAATGACCCAAATTTACATACGGATGAATTTGCAAACTATAATCAAACTTCAGTCAAAAACGGGGCCCACCAATATATTTAACATGTTTTTTGTAACAAAAATACTCCGGACCCAATTTGCTCTCTTTCTCCTCATTTTATTCATATATCGTGCATTCATTGTAAAAATATCACTATTATTATATTATTATATTATTACATCATACACTTATAATTTAATATTACAATAATATAAAATATCAACTCTTAATAATTGTCTCTTTAAAAATTCCTCCATTAAATGAATATTTCCTTATCATTTTTATCAATAATTAATTATTCACAAATAATATTACAGAATTACAATAATGACAACTAGGTCGTTCCCAGAAAAGAGAGGGCTTTCCGATAAGGATTTCTCCTTACTGGCGATATTATACGCGTAATTAGAAGTCGTGGGTTATGGGTCGTCAGTTAATCCCATAATGGGTTAACTGGCTCCAACCCCCATTAGGGCTTAGTTTGTTTGTCCCTTATTCCTCCTTTCCATTTAATTTAATTAACTTACTATTATATAGTTAATTAATGTCACACCCAATTAAATCAAATAATGCTATTTAAATTAATTAAATAAAATAGCATTAATCTACATTAAATCACATAGTCACATAATTACAATTCTTATTTATTAATTATGTCTAATCATAAATCTCTAATTAATTATTAAATTAATTAGAATAACATTATGCTTATTAATTATTATATTAATCAAATAAGCTCAATTAAATACATACTTTGAATATAAAAAATTCACCACATTTATTTAACTAATGTGACACATATAATTAAATTACTCTACCACAAATTCATCAATTAATTATTTAACTCAATAATTAAATCATCGAAAAATATTTATTTAATTCAATAAATATTCAAAATAAATTACAAAAATCTTGTTTGTCACATCTTTCCCCCCTTAAAAGGATTCTGTCCCCAGAATCACGGTTCAATTAAATTTCGTCCTGTTACATTCTCCCCCCCTTACAAAGATTCTGTCCCCAGAATCGCATAAACAAAAAATTAAGTAAATAAATCTGGGTAATTCTTCATCATATGCTCTTCGAGTTTCCACGTAGCTTCTTCAGCATTGTGGTTCCTCCAAATTACCTTAACAGAAGGTATAACTTTATTTCTGAGGACTTGCTCTTTCCTGTCAACAATCTGAACAGGAATTTCTTCATAGGATAAGTCTTTCTCAAAATGTAGGGGTTCATATTCAATCACATGTTTGTAATCGGGTTTGTAGGGGCGTAAAACTGACACATGAAAGACGTTGTGGACATTCTCAAGGGCCGGAGGTAAGGCTACCTCATACACAACTTCTCCAATCCTTCGCAGCACTTCAAAGGGTCCAATGAACCTTGGGCTCAATTTTCCCTTCTTACCGAATCTGATCTTCCCCTTCCAGGGAGAGACTTTCAAGAACACATAGCTACCCGATTCAAACTCAACGTTCTTACGGTGTGGATCGGCGTATTTCTTCTGCCTATCCTGAGCTGCTACCAGTCTTGTTCTGATCACTTTGACTATCTCTGCTGTCTGCTGTACCAGTTCTGGACCTAGTAGTTGTCTCTCGCCAACTTCATCCCAGTATAGCGGAGTTCTGCATTTTCTTCCGTACAACGCTTCGTAAGGCGGCATACCAATACTAGCGTGGTAACTGTTGTTGTAACTGAATTCCACAAGCGGTAGGTGATCATCCCAATTTCCTTTAAAATCCATGATGCATGCTCTCAACATATCTTCCAATGTCTGGATCGTTCTTTCACTCTGCCCGTCTGTCTGAGGGTGATAAGTCGTACTCATTCTCAACTGTGTCCCCATGCATTCTTGTAGTCGCTTCCAGAAGTTCGATGTGAAACGCGGATCTCTGTCGGAAACAATTGACACCGGAACTCCGTGCCTCGAAACAATCTCTTTCACATATAGCCTTGCCAACTGGTCTAAGTTGAATCTGATTTTGATCGGAAGGAAGTGTACGGATTTCGTCAGTCGGTCAACGATAACCCATACTGCGTCGTAGCCTTTCTGAGTCGTCGGAAGGCCAACCACGAAATCCATCGTAATGTGTTCCCATTTCCATTCTGGGATTTCCAGGGGTTGTAGCAAACCACTTGGTCTCTGATGTTCTGCTTTCACTTTCTGACAGGTTAGACACTTTGCAACACACTCAGCAACATCTCGTTTCAAATTCGGCCACCAGAAGTGCTGTCGAAGATCCTGGTACATCTTGGTACTACCGGGGTGAATCGAATATCGTGAGCTATGAGCCTCGCTCAAAATGTTATCCTTAATCTCTGGCACTGACGGTACCCAAACTCTGTTCTCAAATCTCAGTAGTCCCTCACTGTCTATCTTGAATCTCGGTTCGGTTCCTTCAGATATCTTTTTCTTAACCTTTTCACATTCTTCGCCCTGAAGTTGAGCTTCCTTAACTTTATCCAATAGGGTTGTACCAGTTTGCATCTGAAACAACTTCTCGTCAATCTCTATCGGATACTTCACTTCCAATTCCAGCTTTTCCATTACTGAAATTAGCTCCTCCTGAGCAGTCAACATCATCAATTTCTCCCGACCCTTTCTGCTTAAGGCGTCGGCAACCACATTAGCCTTACCCGGATGGTATAAGATTTCACAGTCATAGTCCTTAATTAACTCCAGCCACCTTCTCTGGCGCATATTCAAGTCCTTCTGTGTAAAAATATATTTCAGACTCTTGTGGTCTGTATATATTTCACACTTCTCCCCATAGAGATAGTGTCTCCAAATTTTTAAAGCAAATACCACTGTAGCTAACTCCAAGTCATGGGTCGGATACCCCTTCTCATATTCTTTCAATTGTCGTGACGCATACGCAATGACCCTGCCGTTTTGCATAAGTACACAGCCAAGTCCTTTATGCGACGCATCACTATAAATCACAAAATTTCCTGTGTCATCCGGAAGGGATAACACAGGTGCCGAACTCAACCTCCTCTTAAGCTCTTGGAAACTTTCCTCACACTTCTCTGTCCAAACGAATTTCACCGATTTTCTAGTCAAATTCGTCAGCGGAGTTGCGATCTTGGAAAAGTCCTGAATAAATCTTCTATAATAACCCGCCAATCCAAGAAAACTCCTCACTTCCGATGGTGTTTTCGGCTGATCCCAGTTCATCACAGCTTCTACTTTAGAGGGATCTACCGAAATTCCGTCCTTGTTGATCACATGTCCAAGAAATTGCACTCTTTCAATCCAGAATTCACATTTAGAAAATTTGGCGTACAACTTCTCTCTTCTCAACGCCTCTAATGTTAACTTCAGATGTTCTACATGTTCTTCCTTGGTCTTCGAGTATACCAAAATATCGTCGATAAAGACCACCACGAATTTGTCCAAAAACGTCTTGAACACTCCATTCATTAAGCCCATGAATGCTGCAGGAGCATTCGTTAGACCAAATGACATTACCAAAAATTCGTAGTGACCATATCGAGTCCTAAATGCTGTCTTTGGAACATCCTCTGGCCTCACCTTCAGCTGATGATAGCCACTCCTCAAGTCTATCTTTGAAAAGTACCTTGCACCCTTCAATTGGTCAAACAGATCGTCGATCCTTGGTAATGGATATCTATTCTTAATTGTGACCTTATTCAGTTCTATGTAGTCGATGCAAAGCCGCATCGTCCCGTCCTTCTTCTTCACAAACAACACCGGCGCTCCCCACGGCGATACGCTCGGTTGGATGTACTTCTTGTCCAGTAACTCTTGTAGTTGTACCATCAACTCTTTCATCTCTATCGGAGCCATCCGGTATGGTGCCTTCGATATTGGGGCCGTCCCTAGCGCCAAATCGATCACAAACTCAACCTCTCTGTCTGGCGGAAGTCCTGGTAGATCATCAGGAAATACGTCAATGAAGTCCCTCACGACTGGTATATCTTCCACTTTCGGGTTTTCTTTACGACTATCGACTATGTAGGCTAAATATCCTACACAGCCTTGTCTTAACAACTTCCTGGCCTGCATCATCGTCAGACAACTCGCTTGTCTAGGCGATTTGCTGCCATAAAACACAACCTTTGACGGGGTCATAAGGTTAATACACTTTCTCTGGCAATCAATTACAGCCCCATAATTGACTAGCCAATCCATTCCCAGAATAACATCGAATTCCCCAAGTCTAATCGGGATAAGATCTACGTTCATAATGTTACCCTTAATATCTACTCTACAGTTCTTGTGTACATACTTAACAGGGATTACTTCTCTATTCGCAATCTCTATATTCATGGGGTATTCTAACTCGTCCATAGGAAGTTCTAAGTTCTTAGCAAAGTCATCGGATATAAATGAACAAGTAGCACCCGAATCAAATAGTACATAAGCATTAACTTTATTGATCGGAATGATACCTGACACCACATCGCGAGACTGCACAGCATCCTACACGGTCATGTTGAAGGTCCTGGCGGTTGGTCGGTTGGTTGCGGTTGGTCCCGTGATAGTTAAAGCACTTCCACCGCTGTTTCCCCTGTTTCCACCTGATTCTTCCCTTCCAGATCCCTTCTTGGGACAGTCCCTTGCCAGATGGTCCTTTGAGCCGCAAGTGAAGCAAGCGCCCTTCTTTGGGTTCGGACAGTTAGGTGCTATGTGGCCTTCCTGACCACAATTATAGCATACTCGTTTTCCCTTCATACAGACCCCCAGGTGAGCTTTCCCGCAGGTCGAACAAGCTTCGATCCTCTTTTTCTGACCACCTTGCTGATTCCTAGTCGATGAGTTATCATTCCACCTCCTCTTCTGATTATTACTCCCTCCCGTGTTGCTACCACTAGCCTTGTTAATTCCTTCACCTTCACTCTTCTTCTTTTTCTGATCTTGGTTATACTTTGTAACTGCATCACTCCCGCCTTCAGCGAGAATGGCCTTCTCCAACACCCCAGCAAAAGTGTTCAATTGGAACATTGACACTTTGCTATACAACCAGGGCTTCAGGCCCTGTTCAAACCTCCTTGCCTTCCTCTGATCGGTGTGCACTTGATACGTGGCAAACCTAGCCAACTCATTGAATTTCGCCGCATATTCTGGTACGGACATATTTCCTTGTTTCAGTTCCAAGAACTGGACCTCCATTTGATTCTGCGAGCTGGTCGAAAAGTACATCTCGAAGAACATCTCCTTGAACCTCTCCCAGGTAATCACACCTTCACCTCCCCGGACCTTATTCGCTTGCCACCAATAGCTGGCCTCAGATTTCAGCATGAACGTTGCATAGGCGGTTTTCTGGTCCTCTCTGACTCTGGCGACGTCAAAAACTTTTTCCATCTCCATGACCCAGGTTTGAGCTTCTATCGGGTTCATGGTGCCTTTAAACTCTGGCGGTCCCACCGCCTTGAAGTCCTTGAACGTTGTGTTCGGTGGAGCTTGAGGTTGGTTGTTAAGCGCTCCAGCAAGTAAGTTCGCCAACTGCTGAACGGGGTTAGCATTGGCGTCGTTGTTGTTGTTAGTTGACCCTTCTTGGGCCTGTTGACGGTTAGATCGTCTCCTTGGTGGCATTTTACTGTTAAGAAATACGCGTATTAGAACTTTATTTAATCTTTTAAATATCTAAGGCTTAACTTAAACATTTAGACACAATCAGTCAACACATTATCTCAAATAAACTCTGATATATTACTAAATCAAAAGTTTTAACATAATACGATAGCATCACTGCTATTTACATCAACTATCCTGAGATAAAGAATCTACAGGATTTAAAACATAAAATATTCCTCTGTTTATAAACACATTGGAATTTACATTATTAACTACCAGATAGGTTTCACAAAATCAAATGTTCCTATCACTGCCCATTAAGGCGACGAACAGCTTTGCCACACTCTTCTTCCATAATCCGAGACATCGTCCTGCGATCTAGCATGTACGACGGTAGTCCTTCGAACTGAATTGGGTACCTCATAACCCGATCCTGGGCCTCGTCAATTGCATACTGAAGTGTAGAGTACGTCTCTTCAAGCTTGGCCTTCTTCGCCCGACAATTATCTTCTGCGAGATCTGCTCGTCGTGATTCCCTTACCCAAGCCTCCTCTGCTATGGCCAGCCTTGCTGATTTCTCTTTCAGTTCATTCTTCAATTCCTCTATTTCCTCTGACTTCTGCTCAGTTTGGCCTTTCTCGTGAACCAAATTCCACACTACATTTCCCAAACGTGTGTGAAGAGCCTCAACCTCTCCATCCCTCAGCTCGATGGTAGACTGTTGAGTAACCGACCGCTCCCTCAGCTCCTGAACAGTCTCCCTCAGCTCCTGAACAGTATCACGTAACTCTATGTTACGGTCATACAGCTCGTCATACATCTCGGCACTGATAGAGCTCGGCGGGAACTCTTCAGGGTCTTCCTCCTCCTCTTCAGCTGCCTCAGCCTGAACTTCAATCTCCTCAGGGTCTTCCTCAGAGTCCTCCTCTGCATCAGACACCGGCACATTCTCCTGACCAATGACTGTGATCAAGGGTGATGGCTCTCGTCGGACTAACTGCTCCCAAACTACATGGATATCTCGGGGCTCCTCCTCTCTAGCCTCTAGGGGTACAAGGTCCCTGGACTGACTAGGTTCTCCAGCATTCGTCATCCTGACAAATAAAATTTTAAGTTTTAGTAATTACGTGATGCTAATCGAGACTCGAATATATAAGTATAAGCACGTAGCACATAAGGTAAGTTATTATCTTTCTTAGAACTCGATAAGAGTTATCATTACTATGTTCTCGATCTCTAAAAAGGCTACTATCCTAAGGTTTTTCCCCACCTAAGGTTCATAACCTACAGCTTTGATACCAACCTGTGACACCCCCAAATCCAGGTACTTCAATTTCCACGGGACTTGGTGTTCACTGTACAAATATCATCTATCTATCTACCCATAGTAAATGCAAACCATGAAATAAATAGAAATAATCCTCCCCTTATGGGGTTACAACATCTGAAAATAAATACATCAATCCCAGGTCGTACTTAACCTTAAATCTCAAATGCAGAAATATAAATAATTAAATAAGTCTTACACAACTTTAACATAAGTCTGAAACATAACAATTAAAATAAACAACAAGTCTTCATCACTTGTTGACTTTGCCTTTGCCTTTGCTAGTAGAAGGCTCGTCGGACCTTTCGTTCTTAACTGCAATGTTATTATTACGCAAGAGTGAGCACGATTGCCCACAAGTATAATAATATGACAACAATATAATAACATGCGAGTAAATCAAAGACATCTGAATAAAGAAACTCAACTTCTGACTCGAGGATAAATAATAGGAATCAAAAGAACATCTGAGGGTCATAAGACCTTGAACTATGTCCTAGGTTGTAAAGTGTTTATGCTTTAAACCTTTAACAGTCATAAGACTATGGACTCTACTTCTCGTACTTAGGGGGATCAGCCCTTAGTACCATACTGTGCACAATATCTCAACGCTAAAGCGTAAATAATCCCCTATTAAAGGGTTGTTCATCTCAGTTTTGACATCAGAGTCCGCACCAAAGGAAGTTTGGTTTGGATAAGCTCAATAAGTATTCTAGAATTTAGAATGTACATCAACTATGGACTAGTCGAATAAATAAGGGTTCACTAGTCCTATAAGTTCAACAATATCATCGATATTCAACTTGAATGGTAAATCTTGAGAGTATACAATCGAATAAGTATTGTATAGCTGAATCATGCTTAAAAAAAATAGTAATATCTCATATGAAAATCTCAACTTGAATAAACAAGGATAAGAACTTGCTCAATGTAAAAGTAAGATTTGAGTTTAGGAAACTTGCAAAATATTAAACAAGTTTAAGGATAGGAAACTTGCCTCTTGCACAAGCTACAATTATAATTCACGTTCTTTATTAAATCCTACATATCAATACGTTCACAATACACATTAATCAATAACTCGATATACGTATCGAATCACACACATCGGTCTTGAGCACGTTATTGGACTATACAATTAACAAATCAAGTCATGTAATTAACTTATTAATTACTCACGTAATATAAGTTATTAACCTCTTATTATATGTTTAATCATGTCTTCATGTTTATTACATTAGGTTACAATTACATTTCCTGGACTTGAACAATTAAAATCTCATTTTTGGGCAAAATTGCCAAGTGGCGCTGCAGCTCCACCATTTGAACTAAAAATGGCGCTGCAGCTCCACTGGCGCTGCAGCTCCACTGGCGCTGCGGCCCCAATCTTAGCGCTGCAGCTCCACTGGCGCTGCGGCCCCAATCTTGGCGCTGCAGCTCCACTGGCGTTGCAGCCCCAATCTTAGGCTTAAAGTTGGCGCTGCAGCTCCAAACGCCATTTTCAGAATCTGCAGTTCACGAATAATAGAGAACCAGGCCCAGAGTAAATGCTACCACAACAATTTAATTGCTACCCATGAAGTATGGACTTCATAGAAACACTATAAAATATTTCTAGCATGATCTTAGCATTCTAAATCACTTAATTACACAAGTTATAGCAATCAAATTCACTGTTTTTCATACTTTATCATGTTTTGAAGGAAAATCACGAAATTTAACTTTACGGATTCGTTATAACACCGAATCCGTTCGTTTAACTTCCGTTTTGTTCGTATAAACGTGTACAATCATATGTAAGTGCTAATTCAAAGTTAAATCATCGATTCATAGTATAAAAATTGTACATAAGGGCTGTATGGCCATATATACAACTTTTCTACTCTGTGACTTTTGTAAAAATCAAATCAAGTATAATTGTATGAAATTTATCACATTAAATCATGCATACATGGTATAAAACATGTTATGATCATATAATAATACATATAAAATCATATCATGCATTAATCATCAAATTAGTCATTCACAGAGAACTTTTTAAGAATACGTTAATGGAAACTGTAAGAACTTGAATTTAAAAACGTAGGAGAAAGAATTACCCTTGCTAGTTAGTGATGATGATGCAACTAAATTCTTCAATCTCTTCTTTAACTAATTCTCTAGTCTTTTCTCTCAATTTCTCTCTTTTTCTCTCTGGAACTTAGTGTCTTACAAATTAATTATATGAACTGATATGTATATGTAAATTACTATATTATACGCGTAATTAGAAGTCGTGGGTTATGGGTCGTCAGTTAATCCCATAATGGGTTAACTGGCTCCAACCCCCACTAGGGCTTAGTTTGTTTGTCCCTTATTCCTCCTTTCCATTTAATTTAATTAACTTACTATTATATAGTTAATTAATGTCACACCCAATTAAATCAAATAATGCTATTTAAATTAATTAAATAAAATAGCATAAATCTACATTAAATCACATAGTCACATAATTAAAATTCTTATTTATTAATTATGTCTAATCATAAATCTCTAATTAATTATTAAATTAATTAGAATAACATTATGCTTATTAATTATTATATTAATCAAATAAGCTCAATTAAATACATACTTTGAATATAAAAAAATTCACCACATTAATTTAACTAATGTGACACATATAATTAAATTACTCTACCACAAATTCATCAATTATTTATTTAACTCAATAATTAAATCATCAAAAAATATTTATTTAATTCAATAAATATTCAAAATAAATTACAAAAATCTTGTTTGTCACACAATCTACGTCTGGGTGGCATTATCTGCATCACAATTTTTCATTTTTATTATTATTCAAGTATATCACTTAAGTATTTCTTTTAATACTAAAAGAATAAATTTATAACACGTTTCTAAAATCAACTCCATTTATATTCATATGCCATTTCATTTCATTACATGATTTTCCTAGCATACTGCTATAAATGTTATCACATATATCCCCTAATATCACAAAAGACGGGGAATATACCAACCTACTACCATACTACCCCTCTAACAAAAGCTAACTCGGGGTTTACATCATCATCCCACATCTTACACAAAAGATCGGGATTACAACATAGTATATACAATACATAAAGATACAACTAGTACTACCACTAGACTGACTAAGGAAATCTCATCCCATCATCCCGCGCTCCACTGCGCTCTTCTACTCCAACTATGCTATATACGCAACCAGCTCTCGGCTCAAGGTATGTAGAGTCTGTCCCTGTTCTGTCGGGTAGTGGTACACACCATCAATCACCCTTTCAAAAGCTGAACGGAACACATACCCCATCTTGTTCATCTTTCTCTTCTTGTACTTGACCTCGTCCTCAAGGTCGTCAGCTCTCTCATTGGACGCTTCCCATTTCTCCTCGAAGTGTAACCTATCCATCACCTCTAACTCTAGCTGAGTACGGAGTGCCTCTTTCTCAGTTTTCTCACTCAGCTCCCTCTGCTCAACCTCTTCTAGCTTCTCTGCCAAATCTACATTCCTAGCCACTGACCTGTGAAATAGAGTCCCATCTGGATCCCTGCCTCCCTACGGTAGGCAATCTCCACCTCTAACTCTTGCATAGCCAGCTTCCTCTGGTGGTCCTCGTCCCTCAGCTTCTGGAACTCAGACTCTCTCTCGTGGGCCTCTACCTCCAGCTCCTGGACTCTGCAGTCTAACTCTAGAATACGCTCCTCGTACTCGCCTAACATCTGTTCCTCTATAGTAGCCTCATCAGAGTCCTCTACTGGCTCATCCTCCATCGGCTCCTCCTCTGGATCAGACTCTATCTCAATCTCGTCCTCGTCGTCGGACTCGAACGGTGCAACAGCCTGCACTGGTGTAGCCTCTAGAGGTGCCTCGTACACTACATGTATATCCCTGGGCTCCTCCTTGGCCACTCTACTAGGTACTCCTGTGTCTGTCATCCTACACTCACAAACACAAGACAAACAAACAGCAACTCCATTAGAATGTTAAATAAAACATAAGTTCATTGTATAGAATGAAGTTACATTTCATAACAGACTAAGCCTCTCAAGGAAAACTCTACATGAGTTTTATCTCCTTCCTAACTTCTAAGTTCACCTAAGTTATAGTCTAAGGACACTCGTTCCTAAGGTTTATAACTATGGCTTTGATACCAACCTGTGACGCCCCCAAATTCCAGGACCGCCACTTGGTCTCTCGAATTCGGTTCATCACGTGCTCATGGTAATACATCGCAATAATGATAACTAAATATCACACAACCACAGCGGAAAATCTATTCTAGAATAATTTACAATGATTTATTATAATTATTCCCCCAAGTCTCGCAACCTACAGTACTTAATAGATTACATAGCAATATCAATTAACGACTTGTTATATAATCTAACTTAAGCTTAAACATAAACAAATCCAGTCTTACTACATCATCTTCACACAATATTAATATATTTGAAACATAACAGACATAAGCTAGTTGGTAGCCTTGCCCTTGCCCTTATCAATGCCCGAAGGTTCGCCATGCTCTGCCTTAACTGAAATGTTTTAGGGAAAGAAAGAATGAGCACAAATTGCCCAGCAAGTAATATACAATAAGGGTGAATAATAAGATTCTCAATTCTCGAAAGGGTATAGCAAGATTTGATAGCTCAAGAATAACAAGAATATCAACAGTTCTCAATAACAGTCGCTAAGGACAGGATAATATCAATATGATTCAATAATAAGTCAATTCAAGATTTCAAATAATTGAATACTGATCAGTCACTAAGGACTATGAACTTCTACTAGAATTGACAGTAATAAACTGAAAATCCAACAAAAAACAGGTACAACAGGTGATCAGCCTAAAGTACCATCGTTATGCATAACAATCAATTATACTCAAGCGTGCACGTCGGTTCTCCGATAATTTATATATTCCCTTCAAAGAAGGTTGTTCTTCTCAGTCAAATACAAGATCCCGCACCAATCAATTAGTTTGGGTCGCTTTTCAATAATATAAGTCTAGCCGAATCGAATGGCATAGACACTTTCACAATATTCAAGAACAATACTAAGTTCAACATGAATAATAGCTTTAATGAAATAAGAGTTCAAGTATGCTAATTCAATTCAACCGATTAAATAGGAAACTAGTTCGCAATACACAAGATAGGATACTTGCATAGTAAAAGAGTATAAGTTAGGAAACTTTCACAATCATAGCTTTCCTTGCATAAAGTAAATGCGTCGGTTAGGATACTTGCACTTTAAGAGAGTGTAAGTAAGAGAACTTGCCTTTAGCGTAGTTTATCCACGAAAAGCAATCAACACTTTCGAATTCCTATCGTGATACAGTTACGTATATATATGATATTCATTAGTCATATAATTTAACTTCACATTTTCTCTTTGAATATATGATCAACACATAAGGTAAGTTTTACCTAGCTACACAGTTATATAGAATATAATTTCTATCCTTAACGTTCCTTCTTTAGAGTTTAAACGCATTCTCATATTATATAAGATCTCAACAATTAGCAAACATGCTTGCATATTATTAATATCACATAAGACCACAATCAATACTAAATATATTTCATTTTAGCGAGTTACGGCATCTCCTTAAGTTAACCGTCAAAATCGGGTTCAAGTAACATCATATAATATCACGTAGCATGTATTCATATTTAAAGGATACTTTACATGCTTGTATAACTTTTCCAAATCCAATCGTACATGGTATAGGTTCTTAAGTTAATACTTAAAGCCATTCAAGGACACGAACTCATATGGTCTAACATGGTCGTTTTTAAACACATAAGATATTCATATAACTTGTATTAGTCATGCTCATGAGTACTCGTATTGCATATATGTAGCTAGCATTGTTATTATCTTGAAAACATGCTTTGTTTATGCTAAACTTAATCACGGCAACCAATCATGGTATATATATATATGCATGACACATGAATGAGTCTAAGAGTACTATCACATGTGTCCATAAAGATCAGAATTTAAATCTCCACGTATCGTGTTAATGCTCATGTGCAAGGCTTGTATTTCTATTAGTGAATCTTACTAATAGAGCCTAACATGTTCATGCTTCCTTACGAACTATATAAACACAAGTTAAGGCTTCATTCATATATTTCAAAGTTATCTAAACATGCTCATAACATCAAAATGACTATATAGCATTTACATGATCATATCCACCTTCAAACTTATATTTTTGTTAGGAATGAGTACTAGTTAGGTTCACATGTTCATATTTTATTACGGAACCAATATAGATAAGCTAACATGCACTTCATGTGTCTTTAGGTGGTACTAACGTGCTTGCAAGGTCAGTATGTAAACATGCTTTATAATGTTAACGTTCGTTTATGAAACTTTAAGTTTGTTTTCAAACTATATGTCGTTTGGTTAACCATGCATGCTAATATACTAAAACATGCTTACATTGCCTCATTAGGTTTATATATATGTATTAATCATGCTTCCATGCTTGTTTAAACAAAAATCAACCAATTAGTACATAACAGTTTTGTTGCAGAATGCAGAAAACTGAACACAGAGGCCGGCGCTGCGGCGCGGGAACAGCAGCAAACTCTGGCGCTGCGGCGCGGGCTGCGGCGTGGGTGGGGCTGCGGCGCGGGCTGCGGCGCTGCGGCGTGGGGACAGTTCCTGCAGTTCAGACTGCAGCGAAACCGACCCAAAACCTCCCATTTTATCAATCTCGACATACCCATATGCTATTAGACTAACCTTTTTACCTTACTAACACATATATATTGTTATATAACAGTCAATCGCCCAAACGATTCCCAATTTGATGAACTCCAACTTATTTCACGAATTCGATGCTTTACAGAAATTACAGAGCAACAATGGAAATGAAAGTCAAGAAAGCTATATAGTGGTTCCATCACGTATGTATGTTCATATAACAACAATATAAGGGTTCTACAAACCAATCATGAACCAATTTGGCATAATCAAAAATTTGAAAGAAACTTCGGAAACAGAAAACGAAAATGAAGAACAAAGGAAACTGTATTATACCTTCTGTTAGATTCTGAACTTGCTGCTACTCAAGAACACTGATAAATATATATATAACTCTTAACTTACTTAGCCAAAATTCTCAGCAAATGAATTAGGAAGAGGATGGGTTATATTTATAGAAGAATTTCATAACCAGGCAATGCAATTACATCCAAAATCAAACTAACAGATTATAGGAATGTTTGCTAGATAAGAGGGAGTTGGTAATTAGTTGGTGATCTCCACTATTCCACCCACTCCCTTCATGATCATGATGGCTAGAATGCTGAGTTTGAGAGAAGAGAGTAGGCTAGCTTCATGAGTGTTTTACGTGTACAAGGTTTGTGTCTTATTAATATGGGACAAGGCATAAAAATCTCAGCATTTCCAATTTGTAAACAAACTAGTGTTAATACTTAGGTTATATACACACACATATTTAGACACTTAGGTCTTTAATTAAAATGTCACAATAATTCATATACTGTACTAAGTGTAAATTGACACGTATAATCCATGTACATTTTGTTAATACCGGATATAATCTAATCAGATGTTAACACATTACACTGTCTCCTTTATTAAAACTAATTGTTTACAATATGTTCATGATATATTATACAATGTATACCCACATATTTATTGTTACACAAGTTATTAATCAAGTAGCTCACATGGTTTAATAAGCCTTACCATATAATAGTGTCATATTACACTTCACATAATACATAGTCACATAATATATGCTACACATTTAATTCGCATGCTTGCACATATAATTTCTCATCTTATAAATTGAATATAAATTAATAATATACACATATCCTACATCAATCAATATAATTGTTAACCTCCATAACAATTTAATTAACCCTTATATGATTAATTATCACTTTGATATAAATCTTATTATATTTATAAACACGTTGCTCATTATTATTATGTTTCTTGCAATAATAATAATCACATATTATTAATCAATCTTCATTAGTATTTTATAACAGTTAATTAATATTCTTCGATTAACAATTAATATAGATTAATTGTTCGCTTAAATTAATATAATCATTCTTATATTACGTCACTGTGCCACACAAGACAATCAACGAGTTTATCACAAACTCCACCAATCTCTCAATTATTATAATTATTCAATTATATATAATTGAATTAATTCATCTCATAACACAAAATCATTTATATTCAAATAAATTCTCATTTCCATTAATATATTTATTTAATAATATATGGAAATTCTCGGGTATTACAATCTCACTATTCCTAGGCTCACATAGGGAGGCCAATAAACCTGCACAACTAAAATTTCTACAGAAATATATCCAAATATCGCCAGAACCATGGATTCATTTAGTAAATCCTGATTTGCATATGGCCGAAGCGTCTCGTTCCCACTAGATAGCAATCTAAGGGCCGCGATGTTGCTTTCATAACTAAAACTAGAAAAATGCTAGATTTAAATAAATCTCAGTCATTCTAGCTTCCCGGTTCCTTCTGGACCTATTTTGAACCGTTTGAAAGCTAGAGTTGGCGAGATTTAAATAAATCTAGTTCACCCGCAGGAATGTCAGTGCTGATTCATATAAAATAAATATTTAAAGCAACAATTTAATAAAAGCAAGAAAAGCATTATATATATACAATTATATATACAAAAGCTGTAAAGGGCAATGGGTTTTTACACCGGTGCCCCGACTGAAATTGAAATATATATATATATATATATATATATATATATTTATAATATCTGTATAAAAGCCACGGAATGATCCAGACTGGACAGAATTGAAATATATATATAGAAAAAAAGTAAAAAGGGCGATGGGTTTTCACGCTTGTGCCCGGACTGAAATATAAATATATACAGAAACGTATTCAACCAGGACTGGGAAGATAACCCAGTAATGGTGAATGGTGCCAAAAAATAGTAAAAAGGCCACAGAATAATCCAGGCCAAACTGGAATGTAAATGTACAGAAAAGTAGTCAACGAAGACTGGAAAGATAACCCAGTGTGGTGAAGGCTACTTATATATGCATATTTATATATAAAAATAGTAAAAATGCCACAGAATGATCCAGGTATATAGAGATAGAAAAGTAGTCAATCAAAACTGGGAAGATATCCCAGTGTGGTGAAGGCTGCTTATATATGCATATTTATATATAAAAGTAGTAAACTACCGCAAATTTGACATCCGGGCTTGACAGAATTGAAAAGTTAGTATATATACAATTAAATATATATAAAAAAAGAGCCAAAACCAGACTGGAAAGATAACCCAGTCTGGGGAAGTTGCTCAAAAAGAAGATGCAGGTATATAAAAGCTGCCGGAAGCGACGGATCATCAATTCGAGTTGTAGAAATGCCAGAAAATGTGTTTAGGTACTAAAATGTACCAAAAGTTAACAAAATGGCCACGGAACTGAGTTCCGGGTATATTTAGAAAATGAAACTTGATATGCAAGTGTAAAACAACGTAATGATGTAATATGAACTTGCTGATCATAAATATACTCACAATGGATTGCTACACGGGCTTTTTGCCAAATTATAGGCTTAAACATCCATTTCTACTGGTTAAATTCTGATATGTGGTAGTATATGGGTATGTCTACGTGTTAGAGTGAAAAAATTTGGGTTTGGAAGACAAACGTTTGGTCGAGAAACAAAACGGGCAGGGCTCCAGAACGATTTCTAACTTAAAAATGAGAGGGGGGTGCCCTCTTATTTATAGACCATGGAGCCTTCACTCTACTTACTTCTGCCTCAATTAGATGTGCAGCTCCCCAAGGTGGGCCCACATGGTAGGTCTCGTCATCTCAAAGTACGTGCACTCCAAGCTACGCAATGTCAGGTTCATAACTTTCTAACTTTTCATCAGAGCATCCGTTTGAGGCGTGCTATATCTTTCCGGAAAGCCCTCAAAGAGAGTGTCACAATGACATAGGATTTAACCCTTTTTAAGTCCAAAAAAATGGGTTCATAATTAGGTCTTCGTTTCCCCGCAGTTTGTCCGTTGAGCTGTCTTGCGCCGTCTTCCCTTGGGATCACCGTTATAGTTCTTCATGCCTTCATAGCATTAAACCGGCTTGATTTTGACCGAATTAGATTTAAGTTGGTAAAATGACCATTTGGCCCCTCCAAGGGTTGTTTACTATACTGACGCGGTCTTTGGCTAATTTCCTAGGGTTATGTTCGAGGTTTGGCTCCCAGCTGATTCTATTTGTCCTTAGGGTCATCTCTGAGGCTGACTTGGTCTCCCCAAGGTTGACTCTGGGATGATTTAATGCTTCAGGTTCATTTTTAAAGGTTGAATTGGCTTCCCAAGGTTATATCTGGGGCTGAACAGGATCCCCTGGTTGTGACCGGGGCTTAACTGTACCTCTTGGGTTCTGACAAGGGCTGAATTGATATCCCGATATTAAGATTGTGGTTAACCTGATGTCCCGGTATTGATATATGGTTTACCTGAGGGCCCGGTATTGAGACCGGGGTTGAACTGATGGCCCGGTATTGAGACCGGGGTTGACCTGATGGCCTGGTATTGAGACCTGGGTTGAACTGATGGCCCGATATTGAGACTAGGGTTGAACTGATGACCCGTTATTGAGACCGTGGTTGAACTGATGGCCCGATATTGAGATCGGGGTTAAACTGATGGCCCGATAATTAGACCGGGGTTGAACTAATGGCCCGGTATTGAGACCGGGGTTGTGGTTGTCCAGGTAGTGGTGACCGGGGTTGAGTTGACATCCCGATATTGGTGATCGGGGTTGAGTTGACGGTTTTGCGCTCCTGCAGGGTTAGTACCAGGAATGCAAAAATTTTGAGTGTCTACAGATGCCCCTCTTTATCATGTTTATGCAATGTAATGGAATGAACATGATAAAGATTTACTAGACACTTGAAATATGACAGGATATTAATGATGCAAATTACAATGCAATGAATATTAAAATGTTTTCGCAAATTGCATTTCGTACTTCGTAAATCGTATATCGCATCGCCAATCGTATATCGCATCGCATATCGCTTACCCTGACCTGTCATGGATGATGCCTGTGTTAGGGCTGATCTCAACGGTTGACTTTCACCAGTGCTGCTGATGTCCATGGTGTTGTTAATTCGAATGGTTTGATTTCCATCGGTGTTGTCGATGCTTGTTTGACGAGGATAAATTGAAATGTTTCCTATATTTCTGCTGGGGATATATCTCTTTTGCCGAGTTACCTCAGTTGGTGCTCCAGATGCCTAATCTGATGATAACTTACATAGGTAGTTTGCAACAGTGCCTACCCTGATGGTAGGGACAATGGTTGATCATTGGACTGTCCCGATGCCTACTCGAACGGTAGCAGACTTTTTCATCGATTTTGTGTATTTAATGTGTATGCCTTTTTAATTCTACTGGGTATGTATGCCTAACTTTTTAATGGAGATGCGCGCTGATGTAGCGCTTGTTGCACATGTGCGGACCAGACATGATATGATGATCTTAATTTGTCCTAGGTTGATGCATATACTTAATTGAATTGATGTAGAACCATACCTCACCCTTTCTGAGGTGATTTGGAGTTTCTTTTCAGGCACGGATTCTGAGAGGCTTAGCAGCCCTAACTGTAACGACTATGAATTTTAAACTCCTTATTTATTAAATATGTGACTTAATTTTAACGAGTTAGTTTTGTGAGTTTATTTAAACCTTATGTGGTGGTGAGAATTTGTGAAATGATTAAAGGAAGTCACTAATAAGTTATTTAAATTAGTGGACTGACCTTAAGGATTTAATATCAGAGAATTGATGAGATTATTAATAATTAAATATTCAACTTATTTGAATATAGTGGCATGAATTGAACATAGTGATTAATTTCAATATTGAGTAATTAATCGATAACGTATGAAATTATTATTAGTGGGAATAATATATTAATGAGCAAAGAAGTAATGAATATAATATATAATTATATTTACTTGACTAATTATTTTATACAAGCATGCGATACTAAACCTTTACATATATGGTAGTTATCTATATTATATATAATGCAATGTGACATATTAATGCGGTGTATATTGCATATATGGACTATATAGTAAGATGAGGTAAATCTAAGGTATGTGACACTATGTGGACATTCATGTATACCCTATTGTCATATAATAAGATCAACTATTAATTAATAATGATTGTATTAAGTTGTTATAATTATATTATAATGATTATGGTAATAAGTAATGATAATACCCAATTTTTTTATAATTGGTATTAAGGAAAATGTACATGAATTATATGATTGGTATATATACCTACTTGATACATTATTTTATTGAGATAACATTGTAACACCTATTTAAATGTGTATGGAATAAATACTTATAACCTATGTATATACTATGTGTATATATATATAGTATATAGCTTAGTGTATATTATTATATGGCTAAGTGTTGGGCATATATGATATACACCCATTTAATGTATAACTTAAATATATACTATATGTGTATATATCTAAATATTAGTACTTAGAATGTTAGTTACTGAGTAATATGAGAGCCCCAACTCCATTCTCTTCCCACACGTAAACTTTCACATGGCTACACCACCCTATAACTCTCCTCAAATTCATCAAAGCTAGCCATAATCATTATAGGGGGAGTGGGATTTATGATTGCATTCACCCACTTCTTGTTATCTAGCATACAATCATGTAATCCTTGGTGTAGATTTGGTGAGTAAAATCAAGAACCGTGTATTCATTTTTCTATATAAGAGTTCTTCCCCTTCTCAATTTCTATTGTTGAGATTTTCTTGGAATTGATAGAAAGAGAATTGAGAGTGAGTTAGCACAGTAGCATTATATAATCTGTAACAGCAAGTTTAGTCTCCATAACAGAGGTATAATCTCTATTTTTCAATTTTATGTTTTTCATTCTCTGATAAATTCTAATTCCTTAATTCTTTGAATTAAGCATATATGTGTTGATAAGTTGACTGGGAATCGTTTATTGATGCTATGTTAGCTTACAAGTATTATAAAACTGAATTACATTGTGATTAGAATGGAATTCGTTGGAATTTTCTGTGTTGGGTTTATGGTTACTGCCAAAAACTGCCTGTTCTTGGATTGACCGGACACCGGCGCAGCTGCGTCGGGTTTATACCTGGTGCCTGCGCAGGTTCCTGTGACCAATTTTTTTTTGTTTTCTGCTTCTGTTAAGCTGCTGTGATAGTACTAACATTTGGTATCTATTTGGACATGCATAAAAGATGATGTTAACTCATAGTACATGTTCCGTGATGCTACATACATAATTTTGACCATGTAGTACATGTTATGGAAAGAAAGCTTATAGTTTTGAAATCAACCTAGACTAGTTAAACTGGACTTTGACATAAACCTAGCATATGTACATTCTGATTTTGGAAAGCATAATCGTATAATCTATGTTAACATAAAATGCGAGTCTAAAGTGGGTGCACACACTAGCATACACTATTGAAAGATTCAAAGATTTTCAAAAGTGAAACTTAAGACTTTTAAAAACAAACTTGACTAAGATTTTGCCTTGTGATTTCTGACCTTGTGAACATGTGTAAATAACTTGATATGTATGTGAAGAAGTATAACATGAGGCATATGTTTGCTTCATGAATGATCAGTTTTGATAGCTTGGCATTAAAGGACTTTTCTAAAGGAAACCTTGAAGACTAGTTGTCAATAACTACATTACAAGTATTCTAGGATCTAATATCATGGTTAAGTGTGTCATGATTTACAAACATGCTAGCTAGTCATATGTATTGTTAAATAGTAGAACATGGATTTCACATATACATACTTAAATAATAGGAAATGAACTTCAAGTATGGACTAATGTGAGTTAAGGATACACATGTAGTATACGCACAAGCATGACTACTTAAACATTGTTTAACCTCGTTATGTGATAACATGACTTTAGAAGCATGAATTTGTATTGTTTAAAGTATGTGAATTACCGGCATGAAAACACATGACTTTGAATTGGATTAGGATAAGCATTCTAGTGTCGAACTCGAGTTTATAAAACTTATAAGTATGTGTGTTGATTTATATAAGTAACTGGAAGGACTATGTGTTCAAGCCTATATTAATGCATAGAAATTAGATAATTTAAAGTTATTAAATCTAAGACATGATTAGATTGACTTATGTGATCTTATGCGATAGATCTATATAAATGACTAGATTCCTATATGTGTGATCTTATATTAGTTTATATCTACTAATTGGAGAGACCAACTTGTTAATATTAGGTCGTTCCAACGCAGTTAATTAAAGCTAGAACTTAATTGTAGCTGAGCTAACAGGCAAGTTCCCGAACTTCACTCTTTGATTGTGCAAGTTCCCTACCTTACACTCTTTATTGTACAGGTTTCCTATCCTTCTCATATTGTATTGAGTAGGTTATTATCATATTGACAATTATTCATTTAAGCTTGAACTTTATTTCCAAGCATGCTATTAGGTGGTTTAATTTCTTTACAATTATTCCACATCAATCTTTTTGATATTCGCACTTAGTGCACTTGAGTTCGTACAATCTTGGACTTGTACATTATTTAAAGTTCTATAATTCTTGAACTGTGTCAGATAGAGTCTGAACCCTTGTTCGGTCAGACAATTGCATAAAATTTTATAAAAGCTATCCAAACCAATTGATGGTAAGGATTCTTAGACTGAAAGAACACCCCTTATATATATAGGGGAGTACCTCAGGTATCTAGTATAAAGATACAAACAACAGAGTTGAATGGTATGCATATACATGGCGTACGCGAGGCTGATCCCCTCAAGTACTATTCTGTAGCCAGTAACCAAAGGGTCTATCAGCTATTGATTCCGTTGGAGTTTTATAGTTCAAAAGTCTACTTGACTATCAGTTATTCTAAGAGCAATTATTATTCTTGCTTCCGATATTCATATTGTTGAATTCATTGTCAGATATATTCCTTTCATCATGATATATCCTTTATTGTTGTATTTAAACTTGCTGAGCAAACTTGTTGCTCATTCTTACTATATCATGACTTATATTGCAGCTAAGCCCGAGACTTCAGGGAAGGACAAGGGTAAAGGAAAGATGTAGGATTAGTTTGCAAGGAGCAGACTTTATCTTTATATTTAATTAATTTACTGTTATATAATATGAACCCTATTGACTATTCTAGGGTATGTTTGTATTTTGTATTTAGGTTATCGAATCTTGGGACTAGTAACACCTTTTGAATGAACGACGTATGTTTATTATATTTCCGCATTAAGGTATTGTATGTTGTTGAGAGGTGGATATTTATATTATATCGTGACGACCGAATCAGGGTTAGAGAACCCGAATTCGGGGGTGTCACACTAACTCCTGTATGACTCCTTTTGTCATTCGCAGAGCAGACTCGGACGTTCCCCTTTCATATGTCGTCTTTGGTGGGGATCTCGCAGAGGTGGCTATTTCTGAATCTAGATTTGGGGCTGGTACCTCTAGAGGTCCTGTGACCCCCCCAAACCCGGGACCGCAACTTGGTCTCTCAAATTCGGTTCGTCACGTGCTCATGGTAATACAATAATAACTAAAATCACACATTCACAGCGGAATATCTAATTTAGAATAATATACAATGATTTATTATAATTATTCCCCCAAGTCTCGCAACCTACAGTACTTAATAGATTACATAATAGTATCAATTAACGACTTATTACATAATCTAACTTAAGCTTAAACATAATCAAATCTAGTCTTACTACATCATCTTAATACAACATTAAAATATTTAAAAACATAAAAGGCACAATCTAGTTGGTAGCCTTGCCCTTGCCCTTATCAATGCCTGAAGGTTCACCATGCTCTACCTTAACTGAAATGTTTTAGGGAAAGCAAGATTGAGCACAAATTGCCCAGCAAGTAATATACAATAAGGGTGAGTAATAAAATTCTCAATTCTCCAAAGGGTATAGCAAGGTTTGATAGTTCAAGGATAACAAGAATATCAACAGTTCTCAATAACAGTCGCTAGGAACAGAATAATATCAATGTGATTTAATAATAAATCAATTCAAGATTTCAAGATAACTGAATACTGAGCAGTCACTAAGGACTATGAACTTCTACTAGAATTAACAGTATTAAACTGGAAATCTAACAAAAATAAGTACAACAGGTGATCAGCCTAAAGTACCATCATTATGCATAACAATCAATCATACTCAAGTGCGCACGTCGGTTCTCCGACAATTATATATTCCCTTTAAAGAAGGTTGTTCTTCTCAGTCAAATACAAGATCCTGCACCAATCAATTGGTTTTGGGTCGCTTTTCAATAATATAAGTCTAGCCGAATCAAATGGCATAGACACTTTCACAATATTCAAGAACAATACCAAGTTCCATATGAGTAATAGCTTTAATGAAATAAGAGTTCAAGTATGCTAATTCAATTCAAACGATTAAGTAAAGAAACTAGTTCACAATATACAATGATAGAATAATTGCATAAAGTAAATGCGTTGGTTAGGATACTTGCATCCAAAAAATAAGGTTTAGATACTTGCACCGTAAAAGAGTGTAAGTTAGGAAACTTGCACTTTAAAAGAGTGTAAGTTAGAGAACTTGCCTTTAGCGTAGTTTATCCACAAAAAGTAAATCTACACTTTCGAATTCCTATCGCAATATAGTTACGTATATATATGATATTCATTAGTCATATAATTAACTTCACATTTTATCTTCGAATATACGATCAACACATAAGCTAAGTCTTAACCTAGCTACACAGTTATATAGAATATAATGTCTATCCTTAACGTTCCTCCTTTTGAGTTTAAACACATTCTCATATCATATAAGATCGCAACAATTAGCAAACATGCTCTCATATTATTAATATCACAGAAGACCACAATTAATACTAAATGTATTTTATTTTAGCAAGTTATGGCATTCTCATAAGTTAACCATCAAAATCGGGTTCAAGTAACATCATATAATGTCACGTAGCATGTATACATGTTTAAAGAGTCTCTATATGTTCGTTCAACTTTTCCAAGTTCAATCATACATGCTATAGTTCTAAATCATGATTTCTAACGACTTAGGGTCAAGCGACGCCATGAATTCCCGTAAGTTATCATGCTTGTCATGTAAACATGTAAAGTGATCACTTTTTAGACATGCTTGCAAGTTTCTACTTCATATACACATGTCTAGTATTGTTACTTAACTTAATTCATGCTTTACTGGCGCTCAATTAGTTTTCATGACATCTAACATGGCATGTGTATGTTTATGACATTTTAATGAGGTTATGAGCACTACCAAACATGTCCAAAATTTTTAGAATCTAGGCTTCGATATAACATGTCAAGATTTACGTTTCGAACTTACACTTTGACATAGTAAAGTTCACAATTGAAACCCACATGCTCATGTCATATTATGGAACATATATAAGAAAGTCAACATGCTTTTCATGCATTTCAAGGCCCTATAAACATGCTCGAAAAGTCAGAATGTATATATGGTCTTTACATGTCAATATCAACCTTCAAAACTTGTATTTTTGTTAGAAAGGTGCACTAGTTGGGTTCACATGTTCATATTATATTACGATACATATATACTTAAGTCAATATGCATTCCATGTGTTTCTAGGTCATACAAACGTGTCTCAAAAGTCAGAATACTATTATGGTATTTATATATCAAAGTTCCTCTTTTCATAACTTTAAGTTTCTTTGAAATACTTAACTAAAACAACTAGCTTGGATTGCTATAACCTAGTAACCTTATTCCATATGTTAGTGTGAGTTATAAGCATACTCTACTAGTACAACATGTTCAATACATCAGAAGATATAATAGAAATTATCAGCAAATTCTGCAGTGGCGTACGGCCACGCCCAAATTGTACTAGGGAGACGCCCAGCCGTGCGGCTCCCGTTCCAGTCCAAAGAGTTCCAGCCTCGGTAGATATCAAGCCCAAATCACAAAATTACTTCACCGATTCGATTTTTAAACATGCTACATTATATACTAACATGTTACTAGGTATATATAACAACTAATAACCATTCTATAATTCAATTAACATTCCTGGCAACCAAAATCAAGAAATGGAATTTTGACAGAAACTGAAAATGAAGAACATGAAGCAATCTTATACCTTCGCTATATGAAATGAACGTGCTGAAATTGAAATTTCTCCCTATGTGACTATCTTGTTAACAAACTCACAACACTCTCAATCCAACACTTAGCAAAATTCTCAGCAAATCAAATTGAAGAAACATGGCTACTATTTATAGAACTTCAAATATACAGACAATGTGATTGTCCTTCAATTTAAACCAATGAGAATGTTAGATTACAGGGTGGTTAAGAGGGAGTTGGTAAATGGTTGGTAAATCTCATCATCAAAACCACTCCCCATTGATCATTGCTAGCTAAGCTTGGGAGAAGAATGGGGAGAATAGGCCTTAGCCTTTTTGCCATACACGTGAAGGAGAAGGAGAGTGACTATTATATTAGGACAAGGAATTATCAGCATTTGCAACACTGATATATATATACAATACTTGTTTTACTATGCACATTTCATATATATATATATATATATATATATATATATCCAAGTTGTATTTGTATAATACATTCTTAGGTTGTAATTAAAATGTCACAATGTAATTCACATACTGTAATAAGTGTAATTTCACACATATGATCCATGTACATTATATTACACCGGTATAATTTAATCGGATACTATCACATTATTAAAATCTACAATCAACAATTGATTACAATATATTCATATTATGATAATGTATACTTACATACATATTGTCATATACACATAATTCATGTAGCTCACATAGTTTAGTTGATCATAACATATAGTTTATGTGTACTTGCATGGTCACACTTAAGTGTCTCTCTACACTATATAATATAGTTGTATTCCATATACTTTATATATTCAAGTATTGCACATTTGCACATATCAATTAATAAAATCTTATTATATTAATAACTTACTTATTTGTCAAATAAATAAATTATTTATCTCATTGATTAATTAATGATAAAATTAATTAATCCATTCCTCATTGATTATTAATTTCCATAATAATCGATTAACACTTATACGACTAATTATCACATTAACAACTATAAATCTCAGCACAGTTATAAACAAGTGGTTTATTATTATTATATTTCTTGCAATAATAATAATTACATATTATTAATTAATCACAGTTAATATTCCATAACCATTAATTAATATTCTACAATAGCAATTAACAACTAATATAGATTAATTGTTTACTTAATAATTCATTTTTTGATTAATATAATCATTAATAATCCTCATCACTGTGCCACACAAGGCTATCAACGAGTTTATGGCTACTCCATTAATTTCTCAATTATTATAATTATTTAATTTTACATAATTGAATTAATTCATCTCATAACACAATATCATTTATATATGAATAAATATTCACTTCCATTAATATATTCATTTAATAATATATGGAAATTCTCAGGTATTACAGGTCCAGGCACTGATGGCTTTACTAGTGAGATATCTTGATATATTCGTTGAAGTAGTATTCAACGGCTTATATCACTGGATCCTTCTCAACGGCCCTTCTAAGTATTTGTATAATAGATTCCATCATCTCTCCTTTATGGGGATGGATTGATATACTGTTTCCGCCCTCGGACCATTCCTGATGTTTCGCTGGGGTTGTGTCAATGGCTGATCATTGAGTGTGAAAAGGGGCAAGCTCTTTACTTGCGACCCTGCTGGATTAGATTTGGCTTGGCTGATGACCCAGGTGATGCTAACATCCTGGAGGATGTATCCCATTCCTCCATTGCCCAATGTTGAAATGCAGTGCAGAGGCCTTAACTTGTGAGGACTTGGCGTAGGTTAACATGTTTAATGATGTAGATTTCATTTTCCAGACCTTTTGTCATCGGGCATCTATTTTTTCTGAGTTAGGGATTCTCTTCATAATTTTTCCCTTCTTGTGGAGGGACAAACTTATGTCGCCTTAATTTCTTTTAAGAATTCTCCCTTTTCTTTTGATGAGGAGCCTGGTCCCGCCATAGATCCTTTCTGTTTCTTGGAATTGGAAATGCCCTAGCCCTTTCGCAGGTTGTTACTGGGGTTCACAGAAGAAACTCGCTTTGTTGACCACATCCAGAGTGAGCAATATCCTGCACATTAGACAAATAACAAAATGTGCCTAAAATCTTGATGGCTCGGGCCGTCAGAATTAGTATGATCTTGTGAATGAGGCATTTGAAGTTTATATTTCATGAAATCGAATGCTTTTATTCAATGCGCTCTTATCTTATTGCTAAAGATCTTTAAAGGGAGTATAAAAATGAATTTTTTCCAAAGGAAATTGAAATTTTTATTTGACAAGTTCTTAAATCGCAAGAAAACTTTTAAGCGTCTATGGTCATTTTTCATGGGTAGGATCAAATTCAAAAGACCCATCTCCCTTCATCAGAGATACCTTATCTTTGCTCTAAACACTGCTTCACAAAATTAAACATCATATGACATGCGCACTATGAGTGACATAACCCTTAGTAGGGGTTTCTCTTCTATGACTTTAGATGATCTCATATTTATTCTGCCAAAATTTTCTTTCCTTGCTTAACTTTGTCGTTTTCTTATGTTATTCAGAGTTACCAATGTAACAAGTTTTGGACTAATGACTTCTAAACCAGACGATTTTTGGGCACTAGGTGTTAAGACACCCCTTTGGTTTTACTGGCTCGAGTAACAAAGGCCACACTTTGAGACAAGTCAGGCGGTCTACTCTTTTTGATCCTCACCTGAGCTTATACAAGATTTATTTTCTTAGACTCTAAATTACCCGTGTAGCGAGTATTGGGCCAATGACTCCCAAACCAGACGGCTTTAGGGAACTAGCTGTAGAGACACCCCTCGAGCTTAATTACTCGAGTAACCTATGCCATGATTCGGATCTGCTCCGATTTTGACTTCTTCTTTTTGTAATGCTCATTTTCTTAGGCACTGAGTTATCCATATAACGAGCGTTGGGCCGGTGCCTCCTAAACCAGATGGCTTTAGGGCACCAGGTGTAAAGACACCCCTCAGGCTTAATAACTCGAGTAACCCAGGCCACGATTAGAGACATTAGGCTGGCTACTAATTGTCATCCCTGTCATCATAGTTTCATACCCCACAGCTAGAAGTTAGGGCGATCGCAAAGTACAAACATGCATATGAGGTCAAATTTGCTCTAAAAAGTGCTTGGAATTAGGATGCCATGCCTAATCAAAAGGTTGAATAGTCTTAATTCTCTAATTGTTCCCGTGATTCTTGCTCCACGAACGCTTATCAGAATTAATCCAATTAATAACAAGTTAAGCAAAAATATTCTCAGTTTATAACCTTTTTCTAAGATTCTAACGCAAGATTTATCTATACTTAACATGTATATCATTGCCAATGCATGTGACTGGAAATTGAAAGCATATAAAGAGATGAAAGAGTCGTACCTTATCAGTGGATCGCAGTATTCTAAGAAAATTATGATTGGAAAAGACAGATTGATCATACCAGATCGCCAATAATGGAAGCTCTGATGATGACAGACCATTCTGATGGTGCCAACTGGTGCATTTTCATTGGATGGTTGATAAATGCCCCTGTGTTGAGTTATCGCAGTTTCTGAAATTGCCCCAGTCTTGTGGCAAGGGTCCCAGCATCGGGTTGTCATTGATTCTAAACTTGCCCTAGTCTTGTTTGTCATCGGGGATGATTGCTTTGTTGTATGTTTGATTGATGGGCTGATAAGATGCCGAGATCGCAAGGGTTTTTTTTTATCGCATGACCCCTGTCGACGTTGGTTTAAAAAATCTACGGGTCGGGTCACAACCCGGGTCTTTTAATCTCTTTTCCTAAGTTCTCTCTACCCTTATTCTTTTTATTTAGGAAAAAGGTTTTGAAGGGTCTTTTAGGAAAAAGGCCAAGATGTATCATATCGACAATTTGAACGTTTTATAGAGTCGCCAGTTGGTAGATTTGAAAATGGTTGTACCAACTCAACCGAGTTTTATTTGAAAGAGGCCCAATTGCTGGACACTATCAAAACATGATATTTGAAAACAAAGTTTGAGCTCGGGGGCTTGGTTAAGTGTGGGAAAGGTGTTAGGCACCCCATAACTCTCGTGTAAACACGGTCCACATCTTTTCAATATTTCTCTCTAAAAATTGGAATGAGTGAGTGAATGTTGTTTGAAAATTGGGACTATTGATTTGATTGATTAAAAGTAGTGCTTTGCTTCTTTGAACTTATATACGAAGGGTTTGATTTGATTTGAAAATCAGTCTTTGATTTGATTAGCAAAAGTATTTAATTTGATTTGCAAAAGCTTTTCTTTTGATTGAATTTAAAATGATGTTTTGAAAGTTGGTTTTCAAACCCTTACGCTAGCATAGGAATTGAAGCCTGTTGATACTTCCAATTTTATCTTTATAGCCTTAAGGCTGCATGTGAATGATGATTTGCCGGGCTGCGAAGCATCCTCGACCATAAAAATATACAAGTGTCGGTCTCCTCATGGGTATGAAAACCATCGGAGGGACGCTGACACGATAATCAATATTTTTCACTATGTCGAGACCTTAAACCAGGATAACTGTTTCAAGGTCTTTTTGCATGTACATTTCAATAGAAAAACGGGCAGGGTACATTTGTAAATCGGAGTTTGTCCATCGTGGGAATCAGATTCTGATCAGTTTGATCATGAATCCCACGATTCCTAGGCTCACATATGAGTCGCCAAAACCTGCACAGTTCAAATTTGTATAGAAATGGATATATACATCATCACTGTTGGGTTTGTATGAAATCGTGACGCAATCAAATTGCAAAAATTAGCAGAAGCATGGTATATCAGAGTTTTAAAAAAATTCTACAAAACCATTACCCGGATCATCCTTTATGCAAATTATTAATTTAAAACGATAAATAAGAAGTTATGGAATCATACCCTTGTAGAACGAAGCTTTCACAGGTACTAGTTCAACTCCTTGTTCTTCGTGATCTCCTTGAATTTCCGGGTTAGATTCCTTCATTTGATCAACGTTAGCCACCCAAGTGTTTGGCCTCTAGAGGTGATCCACCAAGGAAGAGGAATTATCAAGAAGGAGGGTGTTTGGCTAAACCTTAGTTTTCTATCTTCTATAGAAAAGGAGTACTCTCCAACAATTAGAATTGCATCAATCAATATCTATGATAAGACTCCTCTTATATAGATATTGGTCAACCCTTCTAATCCTATTAGACATGGGATTTCTTTTAATTAATTAAACTCCTTTAATTAATTTAGGCTTCCCATCACATGGAATAATTAATTAAATTCATTTATTTAATTTGTCTCCTAATCTTATTAGAAATAAATGAGAGTACTAATATTAAATTAATTACTAAACTCCTTTAGAAATTAAAATAATAATAATTGTAATAATATTAATAAGACTCCTCTTATTAATTTATATTTAATATTTCCAAAATATTAAATAATAAACATTAAGCTATTTAATTTATTCTATCACTATAGATTAAATTAATTATACTTAATGCATTATTACGATTATGCCATTACCTTCTTAAATAATTATTCTTCCTTTTATGGTGTGACCCTTTAGGTTCTCTATATTAAACCGGTTGTGAATAAATCAATTAGAATAATTCTAATCTTATTTAAATAAATAAATTAAACTAATAATCTATTTAAATAAATAATATTTATTCTACAATAGGGATAAGCCTCCCTAGCGATCAACGACTTTCCAGATAATATAGATTTCAACATTAATCATAAAAGAACTTGTGAGTAAATAGTTACCATACAATTCAATCCTTCCACCATACAATGTCCCAATTAAATATAAGACATGAATTTACTGTCAAGTCTTATTTTATTTAATTATATGTATTTCGATTAGAAAATGCACAACTCCGATTAATGCAAATTAGAAACCTCTTTCTAATTTCATTCCACCTTGGCCAAGGATTCCTGGGTTGTAATTTAACGAATCACATAGGACATATCTCCTCTTTTACTAGAGGTGGTAGATTCTTTATTGATCATTCATTATCTCCATATGTAACTCATTATACCCAAGCATACCCTATATATGCCTTAAAAGGTCTTAAGGAATAAGTCAAAGTATAATTTGTTACATATAAGATACTATGATGATCTCAAGTCCAAGGATCACTTGTACTACTTCACATTAGGAATTCCTATTGACAGGCGAGTAAAACTCCATTAGGTATTCCATAGCGAGTCACGTTCAGTGAACTTATTCTATAATAAGCACCTACATACTTGCTTTAGTGTCTCCGCACAAATGATCATGAGACCAATCATCCTTATCCAATGAGCAAGCAACATATGTACCAATCTATCCGGATTTACTAATCTCCTTTTTAGTAATCCCACGATTGGGAACTATTTTAGTTTTAAAGCTTTCTAAGAATATAGATCTCATTAGCATGATCAACATCATGATTCTAAAAGCATTGCTTAAAACTATGGGTTATTTACATATTATAAAAACAGCACCATGTAGATAATTAAATGCCTTTAATAAATGAATATTTTATTAATAAATAAATAAGATTGTTTACAAAGTATGTGCTTTATCATCATACATGATTGGCTTGTATGCACACTACTATCAATCACGTCGCAATGGAACCAAGGATTCATCAATAAATTTTGGCTGCGCGTGGCCAACGCATCTCGTTCCAACTAGATAGCGATCTAAGGGACACGAGGTTGCTTTGGAAGCTGAAACTAGAAAGAATGCTAGATTTAAGGAAATCTCAGCCATTCTAGCTTCCTGGTTCAGTCTGGAGATTTTGAACTGTTTGAAAACTAGAATTGGAGAGATTTAAATAAATCTAGTCCGCCCGCAGTTATGTTAGTGCCAATTCATATAAAATGAATATTTAAAGCAGCAGTTGACTAGAAAACGAGTAAAGCAATATATATATATATATATATATATATATATATATATATATATATATATATATATATACAGTTATATATAAAAGCGGTAAAGGGCGATGGGTTTTCATGCCGGTTCCCGAACTGGAATTGATATATATATATATATATATATATATATATATTAATAGAAACGTAGTCAACCAAGACTGGGAAGAGAACCCAGTGATGGTGAAGGCTGCTTATATATGCATAAATATATATAAAAGTAGTAAAAAGGCCACAGAAAAATCCATGCCGAACTGAAATGTAAATGTACAGAAAAGTAGTCAACCAGGGACTGAAAAGATAACCCAGTAATGATGAAGTGTGCAAAAACAGTATAAAGGCCACGAAATAGTCCAAGCTAGACTGGAATGTAAATTGCAGAAAAGTAGTCAATCAGTTACTAGGGAGATCACCCAGTATGGCGAAGAGTGCAAAAATAGTATAAAGGGCGATGAGTTTTTACGCCGGTGCCCGGACTAGAATTTATATATATATATATATATATATATATATATATATATATATATATATATATATATATATATATATATATATATATATATTGACAGAAATATAGTCACCCAAGACTGGGAAGAGAATCCGGTCATGGTGAAAATCGCTTATATATGCGTAAATATATATAAAAGCGGTAAACTACCTCGGATTTGACATCCGAGCTTGATAGAATTGAAATGTTAGTATATATATAGTTAAATATACACAAAAAAAAAGGCCAAACCCAGACTGGGAAGATAACCCAATTCGGCGAAGTTGCCAGAACGTGTGTGCTAGTGCGTTGAAGTTGCTGGAGCTGACGGATCGTCAATCCGAGTTGTAAAAATGCCAGAAAATCAATTTATGTACACAAATGTACCAAATTTTGATGAAAACGGCCACGGAACTAAGTTCCGGGCATTTTTAGAAACTGAAACTTAATGTGCAAGTGTATAAAAGTACGAAGAAGTAATATTCACTTTCTGATCGTGAAAATACTTACAATGGACTGCTACACGGGCTTTTTGCCAAATCGTAGGCTCTATACGTCCAAATATACTTGTTAGTTCCTGATATGTGGTAGTATATGGGTATATTTACATGTTGGAGTGAAAATATTTAGGTTTGGAAGAGGTGTAAAAGTTAAAAAATTGAACTGGCAGAGCTTCGCTGCGTTTCAAAATTATTAAATATTAAGGGGGTGCACTTTTATTTATAGGCCAAGGAGCCTCCACTCTACCCGTTGCTACCGCAGGTAGAGGTGAGGCTCCCCAAGGTGGGGACCACATTCATGGCTTTGTCGTCTCGTAGTGCGTGTATGCTAAAAAAATTCAATGTCAGGTTCGAAACTTCATGACTTTTGATCGGAGCGTCCGTTTGAGGCATGCTATATCTTTCCGGAAAGCCCTCGCCGATAGTGTTGCAATGACATAGGATTTAACTATTTTTAAGCCCAAAAAGATGGGTTCATGGCCGGGTCTTTGTTTCCCCGAAGTTTATTCGTCGAGCCGTCTTGCGCTGTTTGCACTCGGGATCATTGTTGTGTTTCATTCTGACTTTGGCGGCGTTGATTCATCTTGAGTTTGATAGAATCCGTTGAGAGTTGGTAAAATGATTTTTTTCCCATCTCGGGGTTGTCTCTAGTGTCGCCATGACCTTTGGTTGACTTTCGAGAGTTGTTTCCAAGACTTGGATCCCATTCGAGTCTGTTTGTCCCCAGTGTTGCCTCTGTGGCTGACGTGGTCATTCTAGGTTTTCTTTTGGAGGTATTGTGATGCTTAAGGTTTATGTTTAAAGTATACCTGACTTCCCGAGCTGATACTGGGGCTGACCTGTAGCTCTCGGGTTGCTGTCGGGGCTGACCTTGACTTTCCGGGTAGCTGCCGGGGCTGAATTAGTTGACCGATTTTGAGACCAGATTTGCGTTGCTTGACCGATATTGGGGATCGGATTTGAGTTGACCTATATTGGGGATCAGATTTAAGTTGACTGATATTGGGGATCGAATTTCAGTTGAATGACCGGTATTGGTAACCAGATTTGACTTGAAGAGATGGTCTTGCCCTCCTACATTGTTAGTAACAGGAACACTAAAGTTTGAGTGTCTACAGATGCCCCTCTTTATCATGTTTATGTAATGCAATGGAATGAACAGGATAAATATTGCTAGACACTTGAAATATGACAAGATGTTAATGATACAAATCGCAATGCAATGAATGTTAACATGTTTTTGCAAATCGCATTTCGCACTTCGTATATCTCATCACAAATCGCATTGCATCGCATATCGCATCGCAGATCGCATCGCAAATCGCATCGCAAATCGCTTACCTTTACCGATGCCTGTGTTATGGCTGATCTCAACGGTTTACTTTCATCAATGTTGCTGATGTCTATGTTGGTGTTGACTTGAATGGTTTGATTTCCATCGGTGTTGCCGATGCTTTGTTTGATGAGGATGAACTAATATGTTTCCCACATTTCTACTAGGGATGACGTTCTTTATGATAGCCTTTGTTGTTATCTTGGTTTTAAGATGAATGGTTTCCCCAAGCTGTCGATACTATCAGGGGGTAGATTCTCTCTTGGCTGATGCCGTTGTATATTTCTGAAGGCTCCTCTGATGGGGATATATCTCTTTTGCAGAGTTACCTCAGTGGGTGCTCCCGATGCCTATCCTGATGATAACTTACCCTGGTAATTTGCAACAATGCCTACCCTGATGGTAGGGACAATGGTTGATCATTGGACTGTCCCGATGCCTACTCGAGCAGTAGCAGATTTTTTCATCGAATTTGTGTGTTTAATGTGTATGCATATTTAACTCTACTGGGTATGAATGCCTAACTTTTTAATGGAGATGTGCGCTAATGTAGCTCTTGTTGCACATGTGCAGACCAAACATGATATGATGATCTTAATTTGTCCTAGGTTGATGTATATTCTTAATTAAATTGATGTAGAACCATGCCTCACCCTTTAAATTGATGCATGTGCAGACCAAACATGATATGCATGGCTCCTTTTGTCATTCTCAAAGCAGGTTTGGATGTTCCCCTTTCATATGCCATCTCTGATGAGGATCTCACAGGGGCTGCTATTTTCTGGATCTGGATTTGTTACTGGTCCCTCTGGTGGTCCAAACAATGATGGCTTTATTAAGAGATATCCTGATATCTTCGCTGAAGTAGCGTTTCATGGTATACATCACCAGATCCTTCTCAACGCCCCTTCTTAGTATTTGTATAACAGATTCCATCATCTTCCCTTTATGGGGATGGATTGATATACTATTTCTGCCATCAGACCATTCCTGATGTTTTGCTGGGGTTGTGCCAACGGCTGATAGTGTCAGACAATCTGACCTTTGCTGAAGTACCCTTCAATGGCTGAACGTCACCGAACCATTTTCGATGCTTTGCTGGGTTGTGCCAACGACTGATCATTAAGTATGAAAAGGGGAAAGCTCTCTAATTGTGACCCTGCTGGGTTAAATGCTGGCATGGCTGATGACCAAGGTGATGCTGACATTTTGGAGGATGTAGCCCGTTCTTTTATTGCTTAGATTTAAACTTTAGTGTAGAGGCCTCGACTGATGAGGACTTGGCATAGGTTGACATGTTTGATGATGCAAATTTCATTTGCCAGACCTTTTGTCATTGGGAATCTATTTCTTTCTAGGTTAAGGACTCTCTTGAGAATTTTTCCTTTTTGTGGAGGGACAACTTATGTCACCTTGATTTCTTTCAGGAATTCTCCCTTTTCTTTTGATGAGGAACTTGGTCCCGCCGTAGATCCTTTCCATTTCTTGGAATGGAGAAATGCCCCAGCCCTTTTGCAGGTTGTTACTGGGGTTCATAGAAAAACTCGTTTTGTTGTACATGTCCACAGTGAGCAATATCCTGCACATTCAGACAAATAACAATATGTGTCGAAAGCTTGATGGCTCGGGTTGTCGGGGTTAGTATGATCTTGTGAATGAGGCATTTGAAGTTAAAGTTTATGAAATTGAATGCTTGTATTCATCGATCTTATATCTTATAGCTAATGATCTTGAAATTAAGCATGAAAATGAATTTTTTCTAAGGAAATCAAAATTTTCATTTGACAAGTTATGTAATCGCAAGAATACTTTTAAGCGTCCATGGTAATTTTTCACGGGTAGGATACTAATCTCCCTTCATCAGAGACACCTCATCTTCGCTCTAGATATTACTCTTCACAGAATTAACATCATATGACATGTGCACTATGAATGACGCAACCCTTAGCAGGGGTTTCTCTTCTATGACTTCTAGATGATCTCATTATCTTGCAAATTTTTTTTGCTCTCCTCGCTTAACTTTGTCTCATTTTCTTAGGCTATTCAGGGTTACCCATGTAACGAGTTTTGGACTAATGACTCCTAAACCAGATGGCTTTAGGGCACTAGGTGTTAAGATACCCCTTAGGGTTTACTAGCTTGAGTAACAAAGGCCACACTTCGAGACAAGTTGGGCGGTATACTCTTTTTGATCCTCGCCTGAGCTTACACAAGATTCGTTTTCTTAGGCTCTAAATTACCAATGTAGCGAGTGTTGGGCTGATGACTCCCAAACCAGACGGCTTTATAGCTCCAGGTGTAGAGACACCCCTCGGGCTTAATTACTCGAGTAACCTAGGCCACGATTCGGATCTGCTTAGGTTTCACCTTCCTCTTCTTGCAATGCTTGTTTTCTTAGGCACTGAGTTACCCATGTAACGAGCGTTGGGCCGGTGACTCCCAAACCAGACGGCTTTAGGGCACCAGGTGTAAAAACACCCCTCAGGCTTAATAACTCGAATAACCCAATCCACGATTCGAGACATTAGGCTGGCTACAAATTGTCATTCTTGTCTTCATAGTTTCATACCCCACAACTAAGAGTCAGGTAAATCGCAAAGTGCAGACATGTATATGAGGTCAAGTTTGCTCTAAAAAGTGCTGTAAACTAGGACGTCGTGTCTAATCAAAAGGTTGAATTGTCTTAGTTCTCTAATCGTTTTCATGATTCTTGCTCCACGGACGCTTATCAAAATTAATCCAATTCATAATAAGTTAAGCAAAAATCTTTTTTTCCTTTCCTCTTTTCCAAGATTTTAATGCAAGATTTATCTACGCTTAACATGTATATCCTTGTCAATGCATGTAACTGGAGATTGAAAGCACATAAAGAGATGAAAGAGTCGTACCTTATCAATGTATCGAAGTATTCTTAGAAAATTATGATTGGAAAAGATCGATTAATCATACCGGATCACCAATGATGGAAGCTTGGATGATGATGGACCATGTTGATGGTGCCGACTTATGCATTTTCATTGGATGGTTGATAAATACCCCGGTATTGAGTTGTCACCAATTCTAAAATTGGTCCAGTCATATTCTAAGGGACCCCACATCGGGTTGTCGTTGATTCTGAACTTGCCCCAGTCTTGCTTATCATCTGGTGTGATTGCTTTTTGGTATGTTTGACCTGTGGGATGATAAGATGCCGAGATCGCAAAACTCTTTAATCGCATGACCCCCATGGTGAACAGGTAGTGGATTTTGGCTTTAATGCTTGGATTCCCTAGTCATGGTTTCTGATTTATAGGAGAAATTGGCTTTGATGACCTTTCTTCTGATTTGATGAAGGTTTCAGATTGAGGGTGTCAGCTCTTTGAAGGTCCTTCTCAACATATGTCATTGATCTTGAGTGTCTTTCTTAGATGTAGGCTTTTCAGGTTTGGCCTTCACGAGTTGACACCTACGCTGGAGGAGTATGAGCGTCTTACGGGTTTAGCATTAGCTCTGCCCCGTGCCAGGATAGCCATTAATGATATGAGACAACCATTCATGGCCATGATTGGTTTGAGACACAGAGTCGTCACTGAGGAGGTTACTGCCGGACATATAGTGTCCATTAATCTCTTTGGTAGTTTGGAGCGCTACCTGCAGATGAGCTGTAGTCTGCACGAGTGGATGTGCTGTTGATGTGCATCACTGCTTATCTGTACATGCCCCTATATATAGACCACTTAGATACTTGCTGGATGGTAGTGGTTCGCGCCCTCGGACAGGGTTGTATGATTCTGCCTATGATATTAGCCGACACTCTGAGGTCGGATACTTTCTGCAGAACCCATCTAAGGGGAATTTTTTAGAGGTAGCATCGTTCTACTGTATGTATGGTTCATGACACATTCGATTCCAATCGGTACCTTCAGAAATTATGGGTACTGCTTTACCCCTAAGATAGCCCTGTCGTGCTCCTTCTAGCCAATGGAGTGTTCATATGCGGCATCATAGTCGAGCTTTTTATCGGAGATCGAGCACCCCTTTTCTATCTCGCCATATTCAGGGCTGAGTTCCCCCTACAGCTTTATTACTCATGCAGTTGGCATGGATTATATGCCCCTGGCGAGTTTGAGAGGGGTGACCACATATCATCCGCTGGCAGTCATGGGCCAGTTTGATCAGCTTCAGAACATTCACCACTTTGAGGGGCTATGGATCAGCGGATATCAGCTTTGTCTTTGTCATCAGCTGACCTTACCAGGTCTTCTGAGTGTTAACTCGCAGAGAGAGGGCTGATTTCTCTACTAGCCATCCAGATCGTTCTCCAGAGTATTTGGGATGGTTGGAGTCCAATATCGCATTAGTTGCGGCTGCCCAGTCAGCTCCGAGTATTGATTCTGATGAGGAAGAATCTATGGAGGATCCTGATTCTCCCACTAAGGATGATTTGTTTACCGATTTGATAGCAGCTTTAGCTAGTGACCCTCCGAGCATCCTTGTCGGGACAGATCCAGCTATCGTTGATTCACTAGCTCGGATGACCTTTGAGAGTGATTAGGCTAGGGTGTTGATGTTGATAGCCCTATCTGGCAGAGATACAACTTTCGTCGCTAGAGACGAAGCTCAACCTAATCGGGATGCAGCATTAAAAAGAGGGATGAGATCCGATCTGTTAGAGATGCAGCCTTTGAGGAGATTCAGGAGGTTTCAGTTGCTCGGGATGCCGCTTTTGTTGAGAGGGACGAGGCCATAGTATGCAAATGGCAGTGGATGTTCTGGCTCGTATGGAGACCGAGGGTTAGGAGCTTGCATCTGCTCCTCTATTTTCAGAGAGATGCCATATTGGCATTGATATCCCGCTTATCCATGGGTTCAAAGTCCAGCTTTGATTTTCCTCAACAGGGCTTGTTGACCAGGAGGTTTGATAAAATTTGAGTTTTAGAAGATTCGGTGTCTTGGGACTGGTTTTTTTTTTGTTTTTTCTGAAGGTCAGACTGCACCAGGAATGGTTGCCTACGTACTCCCGGGTTGAGGGAGATCAGGTCGTTCGTAGTTCTTGTTTTTTTATGAGAGGCTTGAGAAAGGTCTCTTTTGTTTTTGAATTTTTGTGTTGGAATTTGAGGGTTTTTAAATTATTTTTTTTTAGTTTGACCGCACCAAGATGGTTGCCTACGTACTCCCGGGTTGAGGGAGATCAGGTCTTTCGTAGTTCACGTTTTTGGCTTGAAACGCTCGATTTTTGATTTTTTTTTTCTTTTTAATTTTTTAACTTTTTTGATTTTTTGATTTTTTTGGTCTTTTGATTTTGTATGCATGGAAAATAAAGGGCATAATGCTAAGAAAAGGATAACGTCCCGCCATCCTCTGGAACTCGTAACTTTCCTCTGGATCTACGTTCTCCTGGCTAGCTAAGGCCTGATAGTCCAGTCGTCCTTGGTTATGTTGCCTTCGAGGCTCATGATAGAGGTTTCCTCTTGGTCATTAATATCTTCAATCACTTCCATAAATTGATCGCCTCCTGAATCAGCATATCCTATAAGGAGGCTTAAACTAGACTCGTCGCAGAAAGGCATGAACTCTAGGTTCCTTAATGGGTTAACTTCCTTGGCAATTTCACCACCTTTCCCTTTATCTGCTCCTTCACCTTCCCCACAGGCTTGAGAGGATTTGAGTATGAAATCCCTCTCGCACTGATATTGTATCTCTAGCAAGGAACTTTCCTTTTGGGTTTTTTCCATACGGGGAAGGATCAGTATCTCCTCCTCGTCTTCCAGAAGGATAAGGTAAGGAATGTAGTTGTTGGCTTTGGGCAACAAGATATTTGATGATAGTGGATGAACTTCATTGGGAGATTCTTTTGTCTCCTCGGTTATTCCCAGAATTAGGATCAGCCCACCTTGTGTTCTGGCAGGATTGGTGCTCGTAGCCGTCACATCCTTTGGACATCTTGAGCTCTTTATTTTCAGTTTGCCTTTTGTGGTCATGGGGACTTCTATTGGTAGTTCTCCATTTTCAAGGAGGTCCTAGATTTTGAGCTTTAGAGACCAGCATTCCTCAGTTGCATGTCCAGGTGAGTTAAAATGATAGCGACATATCTTGGTGGCATCGTAACTTTTCGTTTCGGGCTTGGTAGGAGGCAGCAACTCAGTAATATTTCTCTATGCAACCATTAATGCCAACATATTTTCCAATGAGTCCCCCAATGGTGTGAATACCCTTCTCCGCCGACTCTCCCCGACTCTCAATGTCGTAGGATTTCGAGGGTTTGCTCGTGTTTGGAATGTCTATTGATATGTCCTCTTTGGGAATTCGCATTCCTTTGGACTATTTTTCCTTTGTCGAGATCTTCTGGTAATTTTATCATTCCACCTTTCTCATCCATTCAACCTGCTTTGCTCATCTTCATTCAGCTGGCTGATCTTGGAGGGAGATCTGCTTACATTCTGAATATCCTCCTCTTTCTCTTGGCTTTCTGATAGTTGAGTGAAATGATGCCTTGTATCCTGATGTTGGCGTACTACCAGATTAGCCAACAGAGTTACTTGATGTTGGATCGCATCCAATTTTTGCATTATTGTCATACCCTCCTCTGAATTTTCTGACTTTAGGACATTTGTTATGTTCCTTCTGGGGTAATTATCTATCCTTCGTATGTATTTACAATTTGGATATATTTCATCGCATCCTGACCCGATCATGTTTACTCCATCTGTATCATGCGACATCAGAAGGTTGGTGTTGACATTTTAATGGTCAGGTTGTTGGACCACAATATTGTCATTTTCTATCAACTTTTGGATTTTATGCTTTAAGGACCAACAATCTTGTGTATCGTGTCCTGGAGATCCTAAATGGTAAGAACATCTCTGGCTAGGATTGTATCTTTTTCTTTTTGGATCTAGAGGTGGAGCCAGTTCGGTAATTTTCTTGTGATCTATTAGCATCACCAACATGTTTTCAAGAGAATCGCCTAGTGGAGTGAACACCCGATTTTCTGTTCTTTCAAATTTTCTTTCTGTCATGGTAATTGTTGAATGTAGTTTGTTGTGACGGGAGATTACATTCCCTCTTCCAAATGGGGGGACTATGGTTGGGTCTCCTAGATTGCCCCTGTACAATGAGGGATACATCTTCATCGCCTTCCTTGGGTACCCTTATGGGATCACTCGTATAGTTGCCAGACTGTATATGATCGGCGACCACTTTCAAGGCTGTGAGATCTTTGATCTTTCCGGCTTTCAGGCCCATCTCTGTCATTTCGCCATGTTTGATATTCTCTGAGAATGGCTTTCCTATTCCGGTCAGGATCCTCTCATAGTAAGATGCCTCTTGGATGTCTATGAAAGTCATCACCATTTCAACTTCGGTCATAGGCGGGCTGACTTGTGCTGCCAGTCGTCTCCATTTTTGGGCATACTCACGGAAAGACTCAGTACTCTGCTTTTTGACTTTGGACACTTGATACCGATCCGGAACCATCTGAGACTAGAAGTTGTACTGAGTTAGGAAGACATGAGCTAGCTCTTCCTAACTGTGGATTTTTGCATTATCAAGTCGGGCATACCATGTCCTAGCCTCTCCAGTGAGACTCTTTTGGAAAAGCTGCATTCTAAGGTTTTCATCTTCAGCATAAGACCCTAGCTCGCCAATGTATACTTTCAAGTGCGTATAGGGATCTCCTGCCCCATTGTATTTTTCAAACTCTGGGACTTGGAATTTGTCAGGATATCTAGCCCCTGGGAGTATGCAGAGATCTGAATAGGTGACACTTCCAAGGTTTCCTTCCAAGGTTTCCAGTTCCTTTTATTGAACGGATGGTTTCTTCCATTTATCGAACATTCCTTCGGATATCACCAGTTTCCCAATCTTCTTTGAGATTTGTGATTTCGGGGGTTTTGTTGGTTCTTTTATTAGATCAAGGTTTAGGGATCTGCATTTTCCCCTTTTTGTCAGCACTTTGATTGCCACCCTGTGAGGAGGACTTGGTTTGATTGGGCATTGACTGGCTTTGAGTTCTTTTACTTTGTTCTTTTAGGAGGATAGCTAACTCTGCTATTTAATTCTTAAATCCCTCAAACTCTTTTCGAGATACTGAACCCGACTCGTATTGGCTACTTTCAGCCATATCGGTGGATAGGCTTTGTGCCTTTTTAGATTATAATCTAGTAGTGAGACCACTTTTTCACCTACAACAAAACATAGGCGTGTCAATTTCCTGAGGTAGGTAAGGACAGGATGCATGATTTATTTTTTAAACTTATCCTGCAAAACCGAGGTTAGTTGTTTTGATGACAGGATGACATGGTATTTTGACAGAGAAAGTAAATCTTTCATTATGATATTTACATTGTGATCCTCAGTAATTGGAGACTTAACATGGAATTGAAAGAGGAAGGCATGAAGAAGCTTTCCTTCAAATTTGGTTAATCAGAGACTGACCTATCCTAGGTTACTTTAGCTGCTTTGTTTTTGGCATGAAGGTTCCCAAATCATCGCAATCTACTAGAGGGGAAATTAATCTGGTCTTTCAACTGGAGCAAATCTGGGTGGTGCATTTTCATGAGCCCCAGAGACTTAGTCATCCCCAGAGACATTACTTATCACTTACAGGGTTTTCCTCCTTGTGAGAGGGACACACAACATACATTTCACATACATCGTGCCTCACCGTTGTGCATATGATGACATAGGTGCGAAACACTAAATACGGGTGCAAAGCACTAAAAAGCAGGAAAGCATTCATTCACATTCATTCAATGTAAAGACGCAGCATTCATACATTTAATAAAGACGCGACATTCACTCATTCATTGAATGAGGAGACGCAGAATTTCACGCATTCAATAGTTTTGAAAGGGAAATGTTTAAAAAGATTTGAAAGCGGCCTAAGCCCTCTACTGGTCCCCAGCGGAGTTGCCACCTGTCGATGTTTGTTTAAAAAATCTGCGGGTCGGGTCACAACCCGGGTCTTTTAATCTCTTTTCCTAAGTTCTCTCTACCCTTATTATTTTTATTTAAGAAAAAGGTTTTGAAGGGATTTTTAGGAAAAAGGCCAATATGTATTATGTCGACGATTTGAACGTTTTACAGAGTCGCCAGTTGCTAGATTTGAAAATGGTTGTACCAACTCAACCGAGTTTTGTTTGAAAGAGGCCCAATTGCTGGACACTATCGAAACTTGATATTTGAAAACAATGTTTAAGCTCGGGGGCTTGGTTAAGTGTGGGGAAGGTGTTAGGCACCCCACAACTCCCGTGTAAACATAGTACCGCATCTTTTCAATATTCCCCTCTAAAAACTAGAATGCGTGAGTGAATGCTGTTTGAAAATTGGGCCTATTGATTTGATTGATTGAAAATAGTGCTTTGCTTCGTTGAACCTATATACGAAGGGTTTGATTTGATTTGAAAATCAGTCTTTGATTTGATTTGCAAAAGTATTTAATTTGATTTGCAAAAGCTTTTCTTTTGATTGAATTAAAAATAATGTTTTGAAAGATGGTTTTCAAACCCTTACGCTAGCATAGGAATTGAAGCCTGTTGATACTTCCAATTTTATCTTTATAGCATTAAGGCTGCATGTGAATGGTGATTTATCGAGCTGCGAATCATCCTCGACAACAAAAATATACAAGTGTCATTCTTTTGATGGGTATGAAAACCATCAGAAGTATGTTGACACGACAATCAATATTTTTCACTATGTCGAGACCTTAAACCCGGATAATCATTTTAAGGTCTTTTTGCATGTACATTTCTACAAAAAAATTGGCAGGGTACATTTGTAAATCAGAGTTTGTCCATTGTGGGAATCAGATTCTGATCAGTTTGATCATGAATCCCACGATTCCTAGGCTCACATATGAGTAGCCAAAACTTGCACAGTTCAAATTTGTACAGAAATGGATATATACATCATCACGTCACAATGGAACCAAGGATTCATCTGTAAATCCTGGCTGCGCATGGCCAAAGCATCTCGTTCCCACTAGATAGCGATCTAAGGGACACGAGGTTGCTTTTGAAGCTGAAACTAGAAAGAAAGCTAGATTTAAGGAAATCTCAGCCATTCTAGCTTTCCGGTTCAATCTGGAGATTTTGAACCGTTTGAAAACTAGAATTGGCGAGATTTAAATAAATCTAGTCCGCCCGCAGATATGTCAGTGCCAATTCATATAAAATAAACATGTAAAGCAGCAGTTGAATAGAAAGCGAGTAAAGCAATATATATATATATATATATATATATATATATATATATATATATATATATATATATATATATACAGTTATATATAAAAGCGATAAAGGGCGATGAGTTTTCATGCCGGTGCCCGAACTGGAATTGAAATATATATATATATATATATATATATATATATATATATATATATATTGACTGAAACGTAGTCAACCAAGACTGGGAAGAGAACCCAATGATGGTGAAGGCTGCTTACATATGCATAAATATATACAAAAGCAATAAAAAGGCCACAAAATAATCCAAGTCGAACTGAAATATAAATGTACAGAAAAGTAGTCAACTAGGGACTGGGAAGATAACCCAGTAATGATGAAGTGTGCAAAAATAGTATAAAGGCCACGAAATAGTCCAGGCCAGACTTGAATGTAAATTGCAGAAAAGTAGTCAACAAGTGACTGGGGAGATCACCCAGAATGGCGAAGAGTGCAAAAACAGTATAAAGGGCGATGGGTTTTCACGCCAATGCCCGGATTGGAATTGATATATATATATATATATATATATATTGACAGAAATATAGTCAACCAAGACTAGGAAGAGAACCCAGTGATGGTGAAAATCGTTTATATATGCGTAAATATATATATAAAAGCGGTAAACTACCTCGGATTTGACATTCGGGATTGACAGAATTAAAATATTAGTATATATACAGTTAAATATATACAAAAAAGGGCCAAACCCGGACTCAGAATATAACCCAGTCTGGCAAAGTTGCCAGAACGTGTGTGCTAGTGCATTGAAGCTGTTGGAGCTGACGGATCGTTAATCCAAGTTGTAGAAATGCCAGAAAATCAGTTTATGTACAAAAATGTACCAAAGTTTTACGAAAATGGCAACAGAACTAAGTTTCGCGCATTTTAGAAAATGAAACTTAATGTGTAAGTGTATAAAAGTATGAAGAAGTAATATTCACTTTCTGATCGTGAAAATACTTACAATGGACTGCTACACGGGCTTTTTGCCAAATCGTAGGCTATATACGTCCAAATCTACTGCTTATTTTCTGATATGTGGTAGTATATGAGATATATCTATGCGTTAGAGTGAAAATATTTGGGTTTGGAAGAGGTGTAAAAGTTAAAAAATTAAACTATCAGAGCTTCGCTGCGTTTCAGAATTATTAAATATGAGGGGGGGTTCACGTTCATTTATAGACCAGGGAGCCTCCACTCTACCTGTTGCTACCACAGATAGAGGTGCGCCTCCCCAAGGTGGGGCCCACATGCCCGGCTTTGTCGTCTCGAAGTGCGTGCATGCCGAACAATGCGATGTCAGGTTTGAAACTTCATAACTTTTGATCGGAGCGTCCGTTTGACGCGTGCTATATCTTTTTGAAAAGCCCTCGCTGAGAGTGTTGCAATGGCATAGGATTTAACCCTTTTAAGTCCAAAAAAATGGGTTCATGGCTGGGTCTTTGTTTCCCCACAGTTTGTCCGTCGAGCGGTCTTGCGCTGTTTGCACTCGGGATAATCGTTGTGGTTTATTCTGACTTTGGCAGCATTGCTTCAGCTTGATTTTCACCAAATCAGCTGGGAGTTCGTAAAATGACCATTTTGCCCCTCCCGAGGTTGCCTCTAGTGTCGGCATGGCCTTTGGTTGACTTCCGGGAGCTGTTTCCAAGACTTAGATCTCATTCGAGTCTGTTTGTCCCCAATGTTGCCTCTGTGGCTGACATGGTCATTCCAAGTTTTCTTTTGGAGTTGTTATGATGCTTCAGGTTTATGTCTGCAGTCGACCTGACTTCCCGGGCTGATGCCGAGGCTGACCTGTACCTCCCGGGTTGCTGCCAGGGCTGACCTTGACTTTCCAGGTTGCTGCCGGGGCTGAATTGGTTGACCGATATTGAGATCGGATTTGTGTTGCTTGATTGATATTGGGGATCAAATTTGAGTTGACCTATATTGGGGATCAGATTTTAGTTGAAGGACCATTATTGGTGATTGGATTTGACTTGAAGAGACGGCCTTGCCCTCCTGCAGTGTTAGTAATAGGGACGCAAAATTTTGAGTATCTACAACCCCTATAGTGAACATGTAGTGGATTTTGGCTTTACTGCTTGGATGCCCTAGTCATTATTTTTGAGTTCTTTTAGCAATTGGCTTTGATGACCTTTCTTTTGATTTGATGAAGGTTTCAGATTTAGGGTGTCAGCTCTTCGAAGGTCCTTGATGATGATTATGCTTGATATATCGCTGTGTTGTTGTTTCAACTTTGATGATTGATGTCGAGATGCCTTCGAACTCCAATGAATTGGACCTAAGAGCTCAGCTTGGTTGGTTGTGATGGCTTTAACCTGATTCAGGTTGATCTGTGAGGTTTAATCCGTGGTCTTTTGCTCAAGGAATAGATCGTCGGGTATGAGATAGACTTTGCCATGACAGTAGCCCATGTGCTTCTATATGTCAAAGGAGATCAGGTCTTCTCGCACATGAGTTGTTGACATGTTGCATCCTATGATGATTGCCATTTCATCCTTGTGACTAGTCGTCTTGATGTATCAATTTCTCTTCCTTTTTAGACTTGCTTCGGATTTGATGGAATAACATTGAGGCGCCGTTGTATCCCCTCAACATGTGTCATCGATCTTGAATGTCTTTCTTGGATGTAGGCTTTTTAGGTTTGGCATTCATGAGTTTACTCCTACGCTGGAGGAGTATGATATCCTCACGGGTTTGACATTGGATCTGCCATGTGCCAGGACAACCATTAGTGACATTAGAAAACTGTTCATGATAGTGACCAGTCTGAGACGTAGAGTCATCACTGAGGAGGTTACTGCCGGACATGTAGTGTCCATGGACTTATTGATTGATGGCTTTGGTAGGTTGGACAGCTACGAGCGATTCTCTAGGGATTTTACTATTTCGGCAGATGAGTTACAGTTTACACGAGTGGATGTTTAGTTGATGTGCATCACTACTTATCTGTACATGTCCCTGTATATGGACCACTTAGATACTGACTTGATGGTAGTGGTTCGTGCCCTCCGATAGGGTTGTACGATTTTGCCGATGGTATTAGCCGACACTTTGAGGTCGGTTACTTTCTGTAGTACCCATCCAGAAGGATTTTTCAGAGGCAGCAGCTGGTCGGCTGTACATGTGGTTTTATAACGCATTTGAGCCCTATTGGCATTTTTTGACATCATGGGTATTTCTTTACCCATGAGATAGCTATGTCTTACTCCTTCCGACAACGGAGTGTTCAGATGCGGCATCATGGTTGGCCTTTTTTCAGAGATCGAGCATCCTTTTTCGATATTACCATGCTTATGGCTGAGTTCCCTCTACAGCTTTATCACTCATGCAGTTGGCATGAATTATCTGCCCCGGTCGGGTTTGAGAGGGGTGACCACATATCATCCACCACTTTGCGGGGGCTATGGATCAGCGAATATCATCTTCATCTTTGTCATCAGTTGCCATTACTAGGTCTTATGAGTATTGGACTCGTAGGGAGAGGTCTGATTTTTCTGCTAGCCATCCAAATTATTCTCCAGAATATTTTGCATGGTTGGAGGCAGATATTGCATTGGTTACGGTTATCCAGTCAGCTTCGAGCATTGATTCTGATGAGGAGGAGCCTATGGGGAATCCTGATTCTCCCACCGAGGATGATTTGTTTACCGATTTGACAGCGGCTTTGGTTAGTGACCATCCGAGTATCCCTGCCGGGACATATCCGTCTATTACTGATTCACTAGCTCGGATGACTCGCGAGAGAGATCAGGTTAAGGCGTTGATGTTGATAACCCTTTCTAGTAGGGATACAACTTTTGCCACTAGAGACGAGGCTCGATCTACCCGAGACGCAGCTTTTGAGGGGATTGAGGAGGTATTAGTGGCCCGGGACGCTGCTTATGCTGTGAGGGATGAGGCAGTAGCTCCCCGAGATGTTTATATTGCAGACAGCACTGCGCTCAAATTATATACACACAGCCTGGTGGCATACATGAGAATTTTTATAGATGGTTACAGCAACACCATGCAGATGGTTGTGGAGGTTCCTGCTAGTATGAAGACTGAGGGTTTTGTGCTTGCAGGTGCTTTTCCTTCTTTTGAGAGGGATGCCATGTGGGAACTGCTATCCCGTTTATCCACAGGTTTATAGACTAGCTTTTCTTTTCCTCAGTAGGGCCTGTTAACCAGGAGGCTTGATAGTATTTTTGGGCTTTATAGTGTTTCGGTGTCTTGGAACTGGTTTTATTGGTTCTTTTTTCTTTGAAGGTCATACCGCACCATGAATGGATGCCTACGTACTCCCGGGTGGACGAAGATCAGGTCATTCGTAGTTCGAGCTTTGCCTGAATGGTTTGATTTTTTGATTTTTGGGTTTTTTGATTTGTTAATTTTTGATTTCATTTTTTTTCTACATGTATGGAAAATAAAAGGTATAATGCTAAGAAAGTTATAACGTCCCAACATCCCCTGGAATTCGCAACTTTCCTGTGGATCTACGTCCCCCTGGCTAGCTGACGCCTGATAGTCCAGTTGTCAGTGGTTATGTTGCCTTCGAGGCTTGTGATAGAGGTCACCTCCTGGTCATGAATATCCTCATTCACTTCCATAAATTGATCGCCTCCTGAATCAGCATATCCCTTAAGGAGGCTCAAACTGGACTTGTCGCAGAAAGGGATAAACTCTAGATTCCTCGATGGGTTGGCTTCCTCGAGAACTTCACCACCTTTTTCTTCATTTATTCCTGCACCTTTTCCATGGGCTTGAGAGGATGTGAGTATTAAATCACTCTCGCACTGTTGTTATATTTCTCGCAAGGAACATTCCTTTTTGGCTTTTTCCACCCTGGGAAGGATCAGTATTTCCTCTTCATCATCCAGGAGGGATAAAATCAAGAATGTGGTTGCTCGCTTTGGGCAACAAGATATTTGATGGTGGCAGATGAACTTCCTCAGAGGCCTCTCTTATCTCGTCTGTCACTCCCAATATTAAGATCAGTCCACTTTGTGTTCTGCCAGGATTGGTGCTCATAGCCGTCACATCCTTTGAACTGCCTGCTCTAGTGGACATCTTAAGCTCTTTATTTTCCTTTCGCCTTTTCTGGTCATGGGGACTTCTGTCTTCATTTCTCTATTTTCAATGAGATACTGGATTTTGTAAGCATTCCTCAGTTGCATGTCCAGGTGAGTTAGAATGGTAAGCACACCTCTTGTTGAGATCATATTGCCTTCCTTTGGGATTTATAGGTGGAGCGAGCTCAGTGATCTTTTTCTGCGCGATCAACAGTGCTAATACATTTTCCAATGAGTCCCCCAAAGGCGTAAATACCCTTCTCCGCCTACTCTCCCCGACTCTTGGTGCCGTAGGACTTCGAAGGTTTGCCAGTGTTTGGCATGTTTCTTGATATTTCGTATTTGGGAATTTGCATTCCTCTAGACTATTTTTCCTTTGTCGGGATCTTCTAGTAATTTTATCATTCCCCCTTTCTCGTCTATTCACCATGCTTTGATCTTCTTCATTTAGTCGGCTAATCTTGGAGGGAGATATGCTTACATTCTAAATAACATCTTCTTTCTCTTGGCTTTCCAATAGTTGAGTGAAAAGATGCCTTGTATCCTGATGTTGGTGCACTATCAGATTAGCTAGCAGAGTTACTTAATGTTGGATCATATCCAATTTTTGCATTACTGTCATACCCTCTGAATCTTTCAGTTCTATGACATTTGCTCTGTTCCTTTGGGGGTATTCCTCCATCCTTCGTATGTATTTATGATTTGGATACATTTCATCGCTTCTTAACCCAATCATGTTTACTCCCTCCGTATCATGAGGCATCAGAAGGTTGGTATTGACATTTGCATGGTCAGGTTGGTGGACCACAACATCGCCGTTTTCGATCAGGTTTTGGATTTTATGCTTCAAGTACCAACAATCTTGTGTATTGTGTCCTGGAGATCCTGAATGGTAAGCACATCTTTGGCTAGGATTATATCTTTTGCTTTTTGGATCTAGAAGTGGAGCCAGTTCGGTAATTTTCTTGTGATCTATTAACATCACCAACATGTTTTCAAGGGAATCACCTAGTGTAGTGAACACCCTGATTTTCTATTCTTTCAAATCTTCTCTTTATGTCCTGGCATTGGTTGAATACGGCCTGCTGTTGAAATGACATATTATCTTCCCTCTTCTAAATGACGGGACTATGATTGGGTCTCCTAGACTGCCCCTGTACAATGAGGGATACATCTTCATTGCCTTTCCTAGGTATCCTCATGGGATCACTCGCATAGTTGCCAGACTGTATATGCTCGGTGACTACTTTTAAGGCCGTGAGATCCTTAATCTTGCCTGCTTTTAGGCCCATCTCTGTCATTTCATCGTGTTTGATCATCTTTGAGAATGTCTTTCGTATTCCAGCAAGGATCCTCTCATAGTAAGGTGCCTCTTCGATGTCTATGAAGGTCATTACCATTTCAATTTATGTCATAGGCGGGCTGACCTGTGCTGCCAGGGGTCTCCATCTCTGGGTATACTCACGGAAAGACTCGTTGTTTTTTTTTGACCTTGGTCACTTGATACCGATCCGGAGCCATTTGAGACTGGAAGCAGTATTGAGTTAGGAAGGCTTGAGTAAGCTCTTTCGAATTGTGGATTTTTGCATTATAAAGTCGGGCATACCATGTCCTAGCCTCTCTAGTGAGACTATTTTGGAAAAGCTGCATTCTGAAGCTTTACCTTTAGCGTAAGACCGTAGCTCGCCAATGTATACCTTCAAGTGCGTATAAGGATCGCTTGCCCCATTGTACTTTTCAAACTTTGGGACTTGGATCTGTCAGGATATCTATCCCCTGGGAATATGTAGAGATCTAAATAGGTGACACTTCCAAGGTTTCCAGTCCCTTTGATAGCCCGAATGGTTTCCTCCATTTGTTGGACTTTCCTTCGGATATCGTCAGTTTCCCAATCCTCCCTGAAATTTATGATTTCAATGGTTTTGTTGGTTCTTTTACGGGATCGAGGTTCAGGGATCTGCATTTCCCCTTTTAGTCAGAACTTCGATTGCCACCCTATGAGGAGGACTCGATTTGATTGAGCATTGCCTGGCCCTGAGTGCTTTTACTTTGTCCTTTTAGGACGATAACCAATTCTGCTATTTGATTCTTAAGTCCCTAAAACTCATTTCGAGATACGGAACCTGACTCGTGTTGGCCACTTTCAGCCATGTTGGTGGATAGTTTTTGTGCCTTTTTAGATTGTGATCTAGTAATAATACCACTCTCACCTACAAGACGAGTAGGTAGTTTAGTCTTGATAGACATTAACTACATACATGTTATGCAATGTGTCATATTTTAGGGGTTTTTAATCTTATCCTACAAAACAATGGTCAGTTGTTTTGATGACAGGATGATATGACATGATGTATACAACAGGGAATGTAAGGTTTCATTATGATATTTACATTATGCTTCTTTAAATTGGAATTGAAAACTTGACAGTGAATTGAAAGAGAAAAGCATGAAGAAGCTTCCCATCGGATTTGGTTAATCAAAGGCTGCCCTATGTTAGGCTACTCTCGCAGATTTTTCGGCATGAAGGTCCCCAGATCATCGCAATCTACTAGAGCAGAAATTAACCCAATCTTTCAGCTGGAGCGAATATGGGTGGTTCATTTTCATGAGCCCCAGAGACTTAGCCGTCCCCAGAGACATTACATATCACCGACGGGTTTGCCTCCTGAAGGAGGAATCATAACATACATTCACATACATTGTGTCTAACCGTTATGCATATGATAACATTGGTGTGAAGCACTACTATGGGTGTGAAGCACTAAAAAGCAAAAAAGCATTCATTCAATGTAAAGACGCAACATTCACGCATTCATTCAATGTAAAGATGCAGCATTCACATATACGCAGATATGAATGGGAAATGTTTGGAAAGATTTGAACGCGGCCTATGCCCTCTACTGTCCCCAGCGGAGTCGCCACCTGTCGACGTTAGGAAAAAATCCGCGGGTCGGGTAACAACCCAGATCTTTCTCTCTTCCTGAGTTTTGTCTACCCTCACTCTTTTTATTTGTGAAAAAATATTTTGAAGGGCTTTTTAGGAAAAGGCCAACATGTATCATGTCGACGATTTAAACGTTTACAGAGTCGCCAGTTGGTAGATTTGAAATGGTTGTACTAACTCAACCGAGTTTTATTTGAAAGAGACCCAATTGTCAGACACTGTCGAAACTTGATCTTTGAAACTGAAGTTTTGAGCTCGGGGGCTTAGTTAAGTGTGGGGAAGGTGTTAGGCACCCCACAACTCCCGTGTAAACATGGTACCACATCTTTTCAATGTTTCCCTTAAAATCTGCAATGTATGTGTGAATGCTATTTGTAATTGGGCCTATGTTTGTTTGAAAGTATGTCTATGCATCGTTGAACCTATATACGAAGGGTTTGATTTGACTTGCAAAAAGTCTTTGATTTGATTTGCAAAAGCTTATTTTTTCGATGAGATTATTAAAATGATGTTTTGAAAGCAGGTTTTCAAACCCTTACGCTAACATAGGAATTGAAGCATATCGATACTTCAATTTTAATTTTTTCAGCCTTAAGGCACAATTTGAATGGTGATTATCGGGCTGCGAAGCATCCTTGACCACAACATATATACAAGTGTCGGTCTCCTCATGGGCATGACAGCCATCAGAGGGACTCTGACACGACAAACTATATTTTCATTATGTTGAGACCTTAAATCTGGATAACCGTTTTAAGGTCTTTTGTATGTACATTTTACATAAAACTGGCAGGGTACATTTGTAAAGTGGAGTTTGTCCATCGTGGGAATCAGATTCTGATCTATTTGATCATGAATCCCACGATTCCTAGGCTCACATAGGGAGGCCAATAAACCTGCACAGCTCAAATTTGTACCGAAAAATATCCAAATATCGCCAGAACCAAGAATTCATTCAGTAAATCTTGGTTTGCACATGGCCGAAGCGTCTCGTTCCCACTAGATAGCAATCTAAGGGCCGCGAGGTTACTTTCATAACTGAAACTAGAAAAATACTAGATTTAAATAAATCTCAGCCATTCTAGCTTTCCGGTTCCGTCTGGACCTATTTTGAATCGTTTGAAAGCTAGAGTTGGCGAGATTTAAATAAATCTAGTTCGCCCGCAGGAATGTCATTACCGATTCATATAAAATAAATATTTAAAGTAACAATTTAATAAAAGCGAGTAAAGCATTATATATAAATAATTATATATATGAAAGCTGTAAAGGGCGATGGATTTTCACACCGGTGCCCGGACTGGAATTGAAATATATATATATATATATATATATATATATATTTATAATAGCTGTATAAAAGCCACTAAATGATCCAAGCTAGACAAAATTGAAATACATATATAGAAAAACAGTGAAAGGGCGATGGGTTTTCACGCCTGTGCCCGGACTAAAATATAAATATATACAGAAACGTAGTCAACCAGGACTGGGAAGATAACCCAATAATGGTGAATGGTGCCAAAAATAGTAAAAAGGCCACAGAATAATCCAGGTCGAACTGAAATGTAAATGTACAGAAAAGTAGTTAACCAAGACTGGGAAGATAACCTAGCGTGGTAAAGGCTGCTTATATATGCATATTTATATACAAAAGCAGTAAAAAGGCCACAGAATGATCCAAGTCGAACTGAATTATAAATATATATATAGAGATAGAAAAGTAGTCAACCAGGACTGGAAAGATAACCCAGTGTGGTGAAGGCTGCTTATATATGCATATTTGTATATAAAAGTAGTACACTACTGCGGATTTGACATCCGGGCTTGACAGAATTGAAAAGTTAGTATATATACTATTAAATATATACAAAAAAAAAGAAGCCAAACCCGAACTGGGAAGATCCAGTCCGGTGAAGTTTCTCAAAACGAAGATGCAAGTATATAAAAGCTGCCGGAAGCGACGGATCGTCAATCCGAGTTGTAGAAATGCCAAAAAATGCGTTTAAGTACTAAAATGTACCAAAAGTTAACAAAAACGGCCACGGAACTGAAGTTTCGGGCATATTTATAAAATGAAACTTGAAATGCAAGTGTAAAACAGCGTAATGAAGTATTATAAACTTGCTGATCGTAAAATTACTCACAATGGACTGCTACACGGGCTTTTTGCTAAATTGTAGGCTTTAAACGTCTGTTTCTACCTGTTAATTTCTAATATGTGGTAGTATGTGGGTATATCTACGTGTTAGAGTGAAATTTTTTTGGTTTGGAAGATAAAAGTTTGGTCGACAAACGAAACGGGCAAGGCTCCAGAACGATTTCTAACTTGAAAATACTAGGGGGTGCCCTCTTATTTATAGACCAGGGAGTCTCCACTCTACCTGCTGCTATAGCAGGTAGAGGTGCGGCTCCCCAGGGTGGGCCCCACATGGTGTGTCTCGTCATCTCAAAGTACGTGCACTCCGAGCAACGAGATGTCATGTTCAAAACTTTTTAACTTTTGATCGAAGCATCCGTTTGAGGCGTGCTATATCTTTTCAAAAAGCCTATGCCGAGAGTGTCAGAATGACATAGGATTTAACCCTTTTTAAGTCCAAAAAAATGGGTTCATAATCAGGTCTTCGTTTACCCGCAGTTTGTCCTTTAAGCTGTCTTGCGCCGTCTTCACTCGGGATCACCGTTATGGTTTTTCCTGACCTTTGTAGCATCAAGCTGGCTTGATTTGGACCAGATTGGCTTTAAGATAGTAAAATGATCATTTTTCCCCTCCAAGGGTTGTTTACTGTACTGACACGATCTTCAGCTGATTTCTCGGGGTTATGTCCGAGGTTTGGCTCCCAGCTAATTCTATTTATCCTTAGGGTCGTCTCTAAGGCTGACTTGGTCTCCCCAAGGTTGACTCTGACGATGATGTGATGCTTCAGGTTCATTTCTGAAGGTTGAATTAGCTTCCCAGGGTTATCTGTAGGGCTGAATTGGATCCCCTAGTTGTGACCGGGGCTTAACTGTACCTCCCGGGTTGTGACCAGGGCTGAATTGATATCTTGGTATTAAGACCGTGGTTGACCTAACATCCCGATATTGAGATCGGGGTTGACCTGAGGGCCCGGTATTGAGACCGGGATTGACTTGATGGCCTGGTATTGAGACCGAGGTTGACCTTATAGCCCGGTATTGAGATCGGGGTTGACCTTATGGCCTGGTATTGTGACCGGGTTGACCTGATGGCCCGGTATTGAGATTGGGGTTGACCTGATGGCCCAGTATTAAGACCGGGGTTGAACTGATGGTCAGGTATTAAGACCGGGGTTGAGCTGATGGCCCGGTATTGAGATCGGGGTTGAACTGATGGCCCGATATTGAGACCGGGGTTGAACTGATGGCCTGGTATTGAGATCGGGGTTGATATAATGGCTCGATAATTAGTTCGGGGTTGAACTGATGGCCCGGTATTGAGACCGGGGTTGTGGTTGTCCTGGTATTGGTGATCGGGGTTGAGTTGACATCCCGATATTGGTGATCGGGGTTGAGTTGACGGTTTTTCCCTCCTGCAGGGTTAGTACCAGGAATGCAAAAATTTTGATTATCTACACTAGATACTTGAGTATATCAAACAGTAACATATAAAAAGTAAAGGTGTTTTAGTTCACTTCCCTTTTGAGTATGTTTTGACCTTGTATACTGCTTTCCATTTTATCTTCGTGATTTGCTGTCTTGATGTATCATTGTCTTTTCTTTTTTGAAGGTTGCGCCGGATTTAATGGAATGACTTTGACATTTTGTAGGGTCTTCTCGGCATGGGTCGTTGACCTTGGAGGCTTTCTTAGGTGTAATATTTTTTATGATTTGGTGTCTTAGGACTGGTATCAGGGTTGGTGTTTAAGTTATAGAGTGTTTAGCTATTTTTTATTAGGGTTAGACCGCGCCATAGATGGCTGCCTACGTACTCTTGTGGATGGAAGGAGATCAGGTCTTACTTAGCTCAGGTTAAACTGCCAATGCCTGATTTGATTAATGATTTTTTTTTCACAAGGATAACTATTGTCGAAGGTTAAAACATAGTATCGCTTCACAAAATCTGAATTGATCAGTTGTGGAAATTCCTCGCCATCCATCTCTTGTAATCTTAGGGCTCCGCCTGATAACACTTCCTTGACAATAAAGGGGACTTCCCAGTTTTGGGAAAATTTTCTTTTGGTTGCATCTTGATTTAAAATGACCACACCAGGTCGTGCTTCTTGAATTGCCAAAGTTGGACCTTCTTGTTGTAGGATTAAGATATCCGTTGATGATATAACTCACCATGGAAGATGGCGACAACCCTTTTCTCATTTTTCAGATATAATTGACTGTACCGGTCATGCAACCACTGATCTTCTTCCATCTGGGCATTTATCAACACCCTCAATGATGCCATTTCTACCTCTATGGCAAGCACGAATTCCATTCCGTAGACTAATGAGTATGGGGTGGCCCCCGTAGAAATGTGTATTGTTGTCCTGTATGCTAGCAAAGTCAGAGGAAATAAATCAGACCATCCTTTATGATTGGAAGACATCTTCTCCATGATTTTCTTGATGTTCTTGTTGGCTGCATTAATGGCACCGTTCATCTTGGGACGATAAATAATGGAAAAGAGATGCTTGGTGTTGAATTTACTGCATAATTCGTTCATCATTTGATTGCTCAAATTCTTTGTGTTGTCTGATACGATAACCTTCTGTTATCCGTATCGGCAGATCACGTTGTTTTGATGAAGCTAACGATAATCTCCTTGGTGACTTTGGGGAAGGAGGCGGCTTCCACCCATTTAGTAAAGTAGTAGAACAAAGTAAAGATGAACCTATGACCGTTGCTGGCTTTTGGCTCGATCGGTCCAATCACGTCCATCCCCCACATGGAAAAGGGCTATGGTGAGCTCATGCTTTCGTGAAGGAGAAAATAGCAAAGCCTCCATACTTGTTCGAATTAGAAAGAAAAAAGGTAATAAAACCTAGCTTTCAATCCATTTTCTTTAAGTTTAATATGTATAATCACATAACTTATTGATATAGAAGTATAAGATGGTAGAAAATGATGAATAATATGGTTTAACCATAGATATATATGTAAAATGGAAGTAATAATCACTTAAATCTTAATTTCATCCAATTTTTTTAAAGTTTTTCATAATAAAAATGAAGTGCTTTGTTGGTAGTTGGATGATTTGTATGAATCATATAAATGATCCGGAGAAATAAGGAAGACTTAGTGGACTTAAAACATTAATATGCATGTGTAAAGTGAAATCGTAATTAAAATAACGATAAGAACGAAGAACGAATGAAGAACGAGTTTTTGATAGACAAATTTAAAACCATCCTTAGAGATTGTTTTTTATGGAAAAGTTTAAAACCATCGTATATATGTCGGTTGTCATACCTGGTTAGGAGATATAGAAGTGTAAGAAATATTCCAAGAGGAATGAATTAAGAATAAGCTATAACGAAGTTATGGCGAAAATTTGAGGTAAAAGACGTTAACAGTTGAAATTGTAGTTTACTATGATTTCGGAACGAATATGAAATGTTAGATAATGAACTCGAATAATTAGGGTTTTATAAAAATGTTAGAGAATATAGAAAAAGTGAGTCGTAGACTCAAGAACAAACTCATTTCAGGTTGGGATGAGTAAGTTACGAAGAAATAAAGATTTAACGCTAAGTTAAAAACTAAGCGAGGAGGGATTTTTGAGCCGATGCAAAGGCTTGTTAATAGATTCAAAAAATAATTTTATTCGGGGGAAATTGTAGTATGTTATGGGAGCAAGAATTTGGCTTAGGAACAGATTCATTCCGAGTTAGAACGATGAAGTTACGAGTTAGCAAAGTTAGCGTCTCAATTGTAATGAAAGACTTAAAAAAACTTCTGAGTTTTAAGCCTGGAGCCGCAGCGCCGGCCAAGGCATAGAACATGGCGTCGCAACGCCGGTTCGGGGAGATGGTTCTTGTAATTGGGCGTTGCATCGTCGGCTTTTGAACTGAATACGGGCACCGCAACGCTGGTGCAGGGCAAGGCCCAGTGATGAGCTTTAAACTGCTCAAAGCTTGGGAAAAGATTAAAGAACGATTATGAACGTAAAGTTCAGTTAATGTATCACTATTATGGGATTAAAACCTTGAGTAAAGGTTGAACGTGAGTTTAAAAGATGAACTATGTAAACCTAAAACACTTAAACCGACGAAGACGTTTAGTGTACGCATAAGATAAATGCATTTGGCATACACACGAGTGTATGGTTTGGACGTAGAGAAATGAAGTTGATGAAGGATGTGTAAACGTCGAAAAGTCGAGTTAATTATAATAACTTGTAAAGTGTTCCGAATCAAATGAAACGATCATTATAAGATATGGAATAGAAGTAATGTAAAACCCTCGTGGAGGATGATTACAAGGGTTGTGACATCTCTGAATGTCGTAACGCCAAAAGAAGAGTTTAAAGTTTGGTCACGTGAACTTAGGTTATAAAACACAAACCATAAGAAACTAAGTTAATTTAAACCAATGTGTAAGTCAAATATATGACTAATTGGTATGTATTATCTTTATATGATATATAAGGATTACGAAGAGCAATATAGTGTAAGCCATAAGTTGTGCTTAAGGCAAGTTTCCTAACCTATACATGATTTAATTATGTGCAAGTTTTTGAACTTCATTCATATTGTGAAGTGAATGCTAGTTTCTTAAACTTACTAAAATGTCGTAATTGAGCAAGTTTTATCTATGTGCAAATGTGCTATATTTGTAGAAGATGTTTATTGTGAATGTGGCTATGTGCCAATTTTATGCACTTATGTGCTTTTGAAGGATAAACTATTCTATAATTAAATTGTTCAAGTTGAAAGAGTTCTGTTTATTCATGAAATGCGTTAAGATTAAGTCTATGCTAATTGTTTTAGCTAGACAGAATGATAAGATGTTAATTGAGTTAAAGTGTATGTATAGTCGTGCTTGTGAATTGTTAACTTATAGTCATTGAGTTAAACAACTCCATTGTATGGGCGAAGGTTTAAGATGAGCTAGTAACCGATCTAACTCGTTGTGAAAGATAGTGTATGTAACGATCGAGAAATCGACTTAGCTTGTAATTAGGGTTTTTGAATATTATTTGATTAAATAAAGTTTTAGTGAATATTATTCTGAGTAATATGTTTAAAGGTTATTTTATGACCTAAAATGATTGTATAATGTTACGATTTTGGCTATGTGATAAAATTTAAATGTATGAATTTCCAAGACGAAAATAAAAGATTTTCGAGAAATTTACGTAAAAATACTATTCATCAATAACTGCTATAGAAATTTTTTGGAGATTCCGAAAAACGCGTAATTTTAGAATTCCGAGGAAAGATGGAATATCCAATAAAATTCATAAACTAAAAACGCAATTTTAGCCTACGTGTTGGATTTTGAGAATTTAATTAAGTATAATATAAACTTAATAAAGAAAGAATGCAAGTATAATACGAGGCACTATACTAGTATAATACGAAGAATAATATGAGTATAATACAAAGTATTATACTAATAGGATATGAAAATAGTACGAAAAGAATACAGAAATTATACGAAAGAAATATGAAAAGTCAAAGTTAAAAAGTCAACCATACACTACAAGAAAATGGTCCATCAGCGACCAAACGTTTCTGCGACCGCAATATTCGGTCGCTAATGATATCATTAGCGACCGCTATTAGCAACGGGTATCCAAATTAGTCGCTATTTGATATTAGCGACCGCCATGCCGTCGCTACATGGTCGCTAATTTGAATTTCTTGCCTTTAATTTTGGCGCAAGTGTTGGCGGGTAAAACCAACAAACATCTATGACCGCCTGCAGTCATGTATTGCAGTCGCAAATCGTTTTAACTTTCTCAGCACTCTGACCGTCAAGAAAATTAAAATCAGCAACCGCAAGTGGTCGCTGTGACGAACGAGATTTTTGTAATTTATTTTTGTAATTTATTGAATTAAATAAATATTTTTTTGATTTATTTATTGAGTTAAATAAATATTTGATGGAATTACGGTAGATTAATTCAATTAAATGTGTAACATTAATTAAATTAATGTGGAATAATTTTATAGTTCGAAGTTTGAATTTAATTGAGATTATTAAATTAAATGAGTGGTTTAATAATTATAATGTTGTTCTAATTAATTTAATAATTAATTAGAGATGTATTGATTTGTTTAATTAATAAATAAGAATTTTAATTATGTGATAATTTGATTTAATGAGTAATATTGGTTTTAATTTAATTGAATTTAAATAATATAATTTGATTAATTAAAGTGTGACAAATAAACTATATAATAAATAAGTTAATTAAAATAAACTAAAAATGAGCTTTTATAGCCTAGCCAAACATGGCCTTTAGAACATGGGATCAGTTAAGGCCTTAGTGCACTTAACTAATACCCACGAACGTCAATTAATAATATTATACGTATAGTTATATTAGTTCATTGTTAAGTTTGGAAAACAAAGTCAAAGAGAATTCTAGAGAGAGTTTGATAGTGAAATTGAGAAATTGAGAGCAGAGATTTTGTAAGAACAAGGAGTAGCAATCAAAGTTTTGTAATCATCTTCTAGCTAATCTAAACAAGGATTCAAGGTAAAATTCTTAGTTTTAATATTTTTGATTTTATTTTCTAAAAAGTTCTCTGTAATTGAGTTCTATAGATGATTGTTGAAAGTATGAGTTTATATGTGCTAATGGATGTTTATAACATGTTTTATATCATTTATTCATGGTTTAGAGTGATTAAATTCGTAGAAATATGTTTAAAAGTGAAGATATCAAATTACAGTGAAATAATATATGAATATGGCATATATGTATGAAAATTTACGTTTAAAATGTATATTAATCAGTAACTTGATGATTAATTATGTTTATACATTAAGAAACGGAAAGAACAAAATTTGTATGGATTGATTTGGTTGAAAAACGAGTTCATGCTAGTTGATTTCGTTAAGAATGTATAAAATGGAGTTTTTCACAAAAACAATGAATTTATAGGTTTAAATTTAGTTGATTATATGATTTATGTTGTTAAAATCATGCTATGATTATTGTAAAACGTTTCTGTAAAATTCAGAACTTATGGGTAGGATTAATTTGTTATTTGAGCGAAGTTTTTAGCCTATTTTGGCTCTGTTCTATGTTCTTCGCGAACTGCAGGAACTGAATCTATGACGCAGCATTGTAGGGCCTCTTAGAAGGCTATTCGGCTCGCCGCAACGACGCAGCGCCGGTTGCAGGCCTTTTGGCCGCGCCGAATCCCCTGCAACACCGACTGCAAGGCTTTGGGGCCGCGGCGAGGCTCTGGTTAGCATAATCGCCCAAAAAAATTTATGTAAGTGTTCGAATCTAAAAAATGTAATTTAAACCTCATCTAATGAACATGAAAATGTAATAATCATTTAATGAGATGTTGAAACAAATTATTAACATGTCAATAATGGTTTTACGTGATTAATTGATTAATCGAATGTGTTTAAGAGTTAAGGGTTGTGAATGTGATTAATATACTCATAATCAGAGTTAAGTTAAGTTAAAAAAGAATATACTCATGATGCTAGTTGTAGTATAATTAATTGGTATTATGACTTTAAATGGTATATAGGATTAATTGAGGAACGTGAATAGTAAACGTATAATCAACGTATAAGGTAAGTTTTCTAACTCTGACTTGTTATCGTTACACAAGTTTCCTTACCTTATCTTGATTACAATTACGCAAGTCTTAAATCCTATTCGTATATCGAATAAGTTTCGTACTCTTGTTATTCAAGTTCATAATTCCAAATGAGATGATCTAATTCTTTTGAAGTAATACTTCAGTTATTCAATGTTTATTCAGTTGTATATATTTGAGATTCAATCTTCGATTTAAATATCGTTTAAATTATTGTATTGAGACCTTTGAATGACTAGCGAACCCTTATTGACGACTAGTCCATAGTTGATGAGCGTTCTAAATTCTAGAACTACTGTTGAAACTTATCCAAACCAAATTTCATTTGGTGCGGACTCTTATGTCAAAAATGAGATGAACAACCCTATTATAAGGGATTATATTAGGTGATAGCGTTAAGATGTTGTGCACATATATGGTATGAAGGGATGATCCCCCTAAGTACGAGAAGTAAGGTCCATATAGTCTTTTGATTGTTAAAGATTTAAAGTAGAAATACTTGATAACCTAGGACATAGTTCATGGTCTTATGACCCTCAGATGTACTTTTGATTCTTGTTTTCTAATCTTTATTCAAAAGCCGAGCTTTTTATTATCCATTATCCATTGATTACTCGCATGTTATTATTATTATTGTTATTGTTACACTTGTGGGCAATTGTTTGCTCACTCTTTCATAATAACATTGCAGTTAAGGTTGAAAGATTTGATAAGACTTCCACTAGTAAAGGCAAAGGCAAGGCAAACAAGTGATAAAGACTTGCTTATTTATTTAAATGATGTTTATGTATAAGACTTATGTTGATTATGTTATGTTTCCGCATTTGATGTATTAAGGTTAGATTACTTGGGATTGATTTGTTTAAGATGTTGTAACCCTTAATGGGAGGAATTCTATTTTAATTATGAGTTTTACTTATTTCCTTATTTATGGATAGTTAGATATGCTTTAATTGGATAGTGAACACCAAATCCTGTGGAAATGAAGTACCCTGAATTTGGGGGTGTTACAAGTTGGTATCAGAGCTTCAGGTTATGAACATTAGGTGGGGAAACTTTAAGGTAATAGCCTTTTAAGATATTGAAAATATAGTGGTGATAAACTATTATCGAGTTCTAAGGAATGAATTTAAGAATTCATTGAAGATAATAAAAGACTTTATGTGCTTATGTGTTATATCGTATGTGCTCATGAGTATTGAATAGCATCACGTAGTAACTGAAACTTAAAATTTTGATTGTCAAGATGTTGGATGTTGGAGGATCCAGTCAGTCAAGGGAGGTTGAGCCTCGAGTAGCTAGAGAGGAGGTGCCTCGAGACATTCATATCATCTGGGAGCAGTTAGTACAGAGAGAGCCATCTCTGTTGATCACAATTGTGGGTCAGGAGCATGCGCCTGAGTTTGATCTAGAGGAGGACTCTGAAAAGATAGAGGTAGAGGCTGAGGAGGAGGATGAGGATCCTGATGAGTTTCCACCGAACTCTATCAGTGCTGAGATGTATGACGAGATATATGACCGTAACATAGAGTTATATGATAGCGTTATAGAATTGAAGGAGCTAGAAGATATATGTCAAACTGCTATAGAACAGAAGGATGACAAGATTGAGAATTTTGATGAACGTCTTGGAGACGTGGAGTGGAAGCTAGTTCAGACAGAGAGCCTAAAAGAAGAGATGTTAGCTGAGATAGAGAAACTGAAGAATGACTTGAGGGAGGAGTTAGAAAAGCATGCTAGAGTAGAGGACGCTTGGATAAAGGCTTCTCGACGTGCATATCTTTCTGAAGACAATAGTCGAACAAAGAAGGCTAGGATTGAAGAGACGGAATACACTTTTCAGATAGAGATTGATAGGGCCCAAGATTGAGTTGTCTATTATCCAGTCCAGTTCGAGGACTTACCTTGGTACATGCTGGATCGTAGGACGATGTTCCGTATCATGGAGGAAGAGCGTGGAGAAGTTGTTCGACGTCTTATTAGGTCGTGATAAGAAGAGTAACGAATTATGTGAATATGTATGGTAGTTAATAATGTAAATTCCAGTGTGGTTATAAACAATAGAATATGACGATATAATCATGAATATTCTTTTATCTCGAGAAAGTTGATGTAAATAGCTAGTGATTCTATCTTTTCTATGTTTAAACTTTTGAATAAAAAAAATATCAGAGTTTATTTGAGATGTTATTTGTTTAGTGATAATCTTTAAATGTTTAAGCTAAGTCTTAAATACTTAGGAAATTGAGTAATGATCTAATAAGCGCATATCTTAAACAGAAAATGCCGGTAAGAAGATGCCAAACCCGTCAGCAAGCTCAAGAGGTATCGACTAATAATAACAACAATGATGCCAATGTTAATCCTGTTCAGCAAATGGTAAACCTGTTAACGGGAGCACTAGCGAATCAGCTGCAAGCTCCACAAGCTACTTCATTTAAGGACTTCAAGACGGTAGGACCGCCAGAGTTTAGTGGATCCATGAATCCAATCGAAGCCCAGACTTGGGTGATGGAGATGGAGAAAGTCTTCGATGTTGCAAAGGTTAATGACGACCAGAAGAATGCCTTCACAACATTTATGCTGAATTTAGAGGCCAGCTACTGGTGGCAGGTGAATAAAGTTAGAGAAGGATAAGGGATAATCACATGGGATAGGTTCAAGGAGATGTTCTTTGAGATGTATTTCCCGACGAGCTCTCGAAACCAGATGGAGGTTCAATTCCTGGAGCTGAAGCAAGGTAACATGTATGTACCAGAGTACGTCGCTAAGTTCAACGAGTTGGCTAGGTTTGCAACATATCAGGTGAATACCGATGAAAGGAAGGCTAGAAGGTTTGAACAGGGACTGAAGCCATTGTTGTATAGCAAGGTTTTAATGGTCTAGTTGAACACTTTTGCAGCAGTCTTAGAGAAGGTAATTATCGCGGAAGGTGGAAGTGTTGCTCTGATAAAGTATAACCAGGAACAGAAGAAGAAGAATAATGAAGGTGAAAATAATAAGGCTAGTGGCAGTAATAGTGGTGGTGGTAACAGTTAGAAGAGAAGATAGAATGATGGTATGTCTGTTGGGAATCAGCAAGAAAACCAAAAGAAGAGAGTGGAAGCTTGTACTATCTGCGAAAAGAACCACGTGGGGGTATGTATAAAGGGAAAGAGGGTTTTCTGCAATTGTGGTCAAGAAGGCCACATAGTACTAAACTTCCCTAATCCTAAGAAGGGTGCTTGCTTCACTTGCGGGTCAAGGGACCATCTGGCTAGAGATTGTCCCAAGAAGGCAGCGGGAGAAGTAGGAGCGAGTGGAAGTAGGGGAAATAACGGTGTTAGCACTCTGACTATCACTGGATCAACGCTATCAAACCGACCCACCGCTAGGACTTTCAACATGACCGTGCAGGATGTTGATCAGTCACGGGATATGGTGTTAGGTATCATTCCGATCAATAATATAAATGATTATGTGTTATTTGATTCGGGTGCTACTTATTCATTTATATCTGATGACTTTGCTAAGAATATAGAATTCCCTAAGGAGGAATTAGATTACCCTTTGAACATATAAATTATGAATTGAGAAGTAATTCCTATTAGCTTTGTACACAAGAACTGTAGGGTGGATATTAAGGGAAACGTGATGATTGTAGACCTAATCCCGATTAAACTTGAGGAATTCGACGTTATCTTGGGAATGGATTGGCTATTCAATTATGGGGCGATAATTGACTGCCAAAAGAAGTGTATTAACCTTATGACCCCATCAAAAGTAGTATTTTATAGCAGCAAGTAGCCTAGATAAGCTAGTTATCTGAGCATGATGCATGCCAAGAAGTTGTTGAGACAAGGTTGTGTAGGATATTTAGCCTACATAGTCGATACTCGAAAGAAGAGTGCGAAACTCGATGAGATACCTGTCGTTAGAAACTTTATAGACGTATTTCTAGATGACTTGTCACGACTTCACTAGATAGGGAAGTGGAGTTCGTGATCGATCTAGCGCCAAGAACTACCCCTATATCCAAGGCCCCGTACTGTATGGCTCCGGTGGAGATGAAAGAATTGATGGTGCAACTGCAAGAACTTTTGGACAAGAAGTATATCCAACCGAGCGTATCGCCATGGGGAGCACCAGTATTGTTCGTTAAAAAGAAGGACGGGTCAATATGGCTTGGCATTGATTACAAAGAGTTAAACAATGTCACAATTAAGAATAAGTATCCATTGCCAAGGACTGATGATTTGTTTGATCAGCTGAAGGGAGCTATGTATTTCTCGAAGATAGATTTGACAAGTGGGTATTATCAGTTGAAGGTGAGGAAAGAAGATGTACCGAAGACAGCGTTCAGGACTCGTTATGGCCACTAAGAGTTTCTGGTGAAGTCATTTGGTCTAACGAATGCTCTTGCAGCATTTATGCACCTAATGAATAGGATGTTTAAGCCGTTTTTAGACAAATTTTTGTCTTCATCGATGATATTCTGGTGTATTCCAAAACCAAGTAGGAACATGTGGAACATCTGAAGGTAACATTGGAAGCGTTAAGATGAGAAAAGTTGTATGCTAAGTTTTCAAAATGTGAATTCTGGATAGAGCAGGTGCAATTTCTTGGATATGTGATTGACAAGGACGGAATTTTGGTAGATCCATCAATGGTTGAAACTGTACTAAACTGGGATCAGCCGAAGACACCGTCGGAAGGAAGGAGTTTTCTAGGATTGGCAGGTTATTATAGAAGATTCATTCAGGACTTTTCCAAAATCGCAACTCCGTTGACGAATTTGACTAGGAAAGCAGTGAAGTTCGTTTGGACGGAAAAGTGTGAGGAAAGTTTTTAAGAGTTGAAAAAGAGGTTGAGTACAGCACTTGTGTTGTCTCTTCCGGATAGCACAGGAAATTTTATGGTGTATAGTGATGCATCAAATAAAGGACTAGGTTGTGTGCTTATGCAAAACGGCAAGGTCATTGCGTATGCGTCACGACAATTAAAGGATTATGAGAAGAGGTATCCAACCCATAATTTAGAGTTGGTTGTGGTAGTGTTTTGTTTGAAGATATGGAGGCACTATCTCTAAGGGGAGAAGTGTGAAATATATACAGACCATAAGAATCTGAAATATATTTTCACATAGAAGGATTTGAACATGCTGTTGTCTGATTTATATAATAACAAATACGCGCAAGTGCACACGGTCAATCAAGTAATATAGTAGTAAGAAAAGTGTCGAACCCACAGGGAACAGTTATCAAGCAACTATCTTAATTATCCAATTTCTACAAATTTATTCTATTTAAACAATTACTCCAACTGATTTGTGAGAATTAATTAATTAAAGTGATTAAGAATCAATTAACTGATAATTGCTGAATACCAGATGATTAAAGTATAGGAATACAATTTCCTCAATTACTCCACAATAATTCTCTTACCTAATTTCCACTTAATTTATTCCACCAAATTGACAACTAGGTTTAACCCACAATTTACTAACACCTTTTGATTATTAGCAAAAATACCTATTTTAATTATTTTACTACTTTCGTGTAAAATACTTATAATAGATTCATTAAGTTCATACATGTCTAAGAGTTACACATGGCATATAAGTACGTTCGTCTTATACACTGCTATGTTATTCTAAATAAGAATTAACAAATTCATGCGTTGTTATATTCAGTTCTAATCTAAGATATCCTCTTTCAATTCAATCAAAGATATACTTTTAACTGTTGGCCAAACAATCATTAAATTACGCACAGAATAATAACAATCAATTCAGAAAGATTATCAAGTGAAAATAATAAAAATTGAATTAAAGCTTCATAAAAGGTTCCATTTTACTCCTAATAGAGATTTAGTTCATCATCAACTTAGGAACACCAAAATAATAATTTGTAGACATCATGATACAGAAATTAATTTAAGAGGAAGAAGGAAAAACTCTATCGATGATCTTCAATCTTCAAATCCAAAGTCTGTCTCACGAAAGCTCCAATGTAATATCAATCCGCTCCAAAAGAATAGTCTCCAAGGATTTTCAGTCAAAAAGAGATAATTAAAACTAAGAGAATAACTAATATTTATAGACCTATCAAAACCCTATTACAATTGGTAAGTCAAAATCCTTTTCTAGCTAAACTTTATCAATTAAGGAACAAAATCTGGTCTTTCCTTGTCTAACCGACGCGCTCCGCGCCTGGTTCCTGCACAAAGCAATGCGGTCCACGCCTGATATACCACAATTGATCCTTATGATGTGCGCCCCGCGCCCATTTCACAGCATGACTAGCGCAGTTCGCGCTTGACTATTAGATCTCCCAAATTTCCCAGCTTTTCCTCTCAAGTCCATTTGCTAGCTTGCTCCAATCCTCGCACCTGCAAATTAGCATTAAAACACCACAAGTAATATGAACAATACCCAAAAACTCACAATAAATCAATCTGAACGAGATCAAATCATAGGTTTTTAACTTATTCATCAAATTCCCCCAAACATGAACCATTGCTTGTCCTCAAGCAAACACAACTATACTAACAAACTAATCCCTATGAATACAACAACAGAGATTGTTACGCCCCCAAATCCGGGTCCCTTTATTACCTCGAATCCGGTGCAGTCACGATACTACTAACGCGGAACTATTACATCTTTTAATTATTTGTAAAAGAATACAATTTGCTTATTATAATTTAGAATATAAATTATATTCATATCCAAGATCTCGTCTTTACATCATATTCGATGTTATTAAAATACAAAATAATTTAAACTTTTCAATATCCTATGAATAAATTCTTCTTATTGATTCTATAACTTTGAATCAATTACAATTCTTGAATCAACTATATAATATGATTCGAATTACCGTATAAAGGTTTACAACTCAACTCGATATCCTCTATGTATTAACTAATACATCTTTACAATGCAACAAGTATTAAACATCGTAAGTATATATCAAGCACACTCCTAGAACCTAAACATGATTCAAGTAATAATCTAAACAGTATTCTTCATGCGATACTATCTATCTTTATCAATCAAGAAGCATGAAGTCTTTATCGTAAGTCCTTAACCTGCAAAAGTGGTTATTTGCAAGAGTGAGCTCGACAGCTCAGCAATTCTAACAGTTTTCATGCATCACATAGCATATAGCATTATACTCAGTTCATGCATTTATAAATAATTTATATTTATTGCGCATGCTACTTCTCACATAACAAGCATATCATCAAAGATCAACTTTCAATCTCATATACAGTTCATATATAAGTTCACATCATCACAGCATAATATAATTCAACTTACAGTTATTGAATTCATATATCAAATAGGAACTGAAAGACATGCTAGATTCGTAGTTTAGCAACTACGACTTAACTGCTTAAGAATATCTGCACTTCGTGTAATCCTACACAGTTATATTAACCATAGAGATCACACTCATTAGTTATGTGTATCTACACATTCTCAATGTAATAATAAAGGTTACATTGTTGTTTAAGGTTCTTAGAACCTTCGTCTCACTTTCTTATCGTATTCTTCGAATAACTATGTACGTATAAATATACTTTAACCATACGTACTTACTACCATTCTCCACATACACATGCCCGTCTACCACTAATCTATGTACATATAGCTAGTGTAGTCCATCTTTTGAGTTAATCATTCTCATGTATCATTACTTACACATAAGTCCATAACAAAGCAAATATACTCTATTAACCGTCGAAGTCGGATTCAAGTATTAACATATGGTCCTACATAGTATGTATACATATTAAAGGATACTTTCATGCTCGTTCAACCTTTTCACATTCAATTTACATGATATAAGTTCTAAGTTAATACCCGTAAAAACTTAAGTCCATTCAAGGCTATAAAGTTATAAAGTCTAACATGCTCGCCTTTTAAACACATGGGGTATTCATATACTTTGTATTAGGCATACTCATGAATAATTATATCACATTCATGCAACTAACACCGTTTTGTTTTGAAAACATGCTTCGTTTATGCTTCATTTGAATCACAACACCTAATCATGGTATATATACATGTAGGATACATGATCGAGTCTACGAGTACTATCAAACGTGTTTACAAATATCAGAATTCAAATCTCAATATACATTTCAAGACTCACGTGCAAAACGTATACTTTCACTAGTAAATCTCACTAATAGGGTCTAATACGTCCATGCTATCTAGATTCATGTGTTAACATATTCGACACGTATTTCTAAGTCAAAGGTTCACCTTTGAAACTAACATTTTTGTTAGAATTGTTTAATAGTGGGGTTTGCATGTTCACATTCCATCATAAAACATATATACATCAATTAACATGCGTTTCATGTCTTCCTAGGTTATATTAACATGTCTCAAAAGTCAGAATATAACCATGATACTTCTATACCAAAAGTCCCTTTTTAAAACTCAACATTCATTTTGAACACCACAAGTTGTGTCATTAATCATGCATGTAAACATAGCAACACATGGCATGTCATGTTAATATACTCGTATAGGCATGTTAAATCCATTAGTTTGCTTGCTTAAGCTATCTTAACCACTATCTCTTAACAGAATCTGCAGCAGACTGCAGAAAAAAAAATTCAAGTTTCAGGGCCCGGCGCAGCTACGCCGCTGGCTAGTATAAAACTGGAGCAGCTGAGCCGCTAGCCGGCCAGAAACAAACATGGCTGCTTCAGCAGTCCAGTTAACCCAACTCAAAATAATTCACGAAATTCATTCTAACAATGTTTTAATATGATTTCTAACATACATGTGATCTTATATACTACTAAACAAATCATACCTCAAATCAATTAACATCCTATTAAATGAAATCAATAACTTGGACAATTCACAGAGAACAAGAAGTGAAGAACATTAAAGGAATATAGGAATTATACCACTGCTATATCCACTTCCTCAATTCACTGACTCCTTGCCAATACAATGAACTAACTCTATATCTTATACTTATTAAGATTTCTTAGCAAATGAAAACATGAAGGGGAGAGCTATATTTATAGAGGATTGATTACACAGATAATGTCATTTTCCACCAAATCAAACCAACAGAAATGAGAAGAACACATTGGTTCATAGGGAGTAGTTGGAGTAGTTGAAATTATCATGAAAACCACTCCTCATCCACTCATTAGCTACCTTTGTGAGGAAATTGAGAAGAAGTAGAGTAGCATAGGTGCTTGTGTGTTCACGTGAAGAGTGCAATGTGCACTCAACTTGGGACAAGGAAGAACTCAGCAATAGCAACTTGCAAATGTAGTATATATAAACACTTAGGTTATATAATATATATACTCATTTCATTTCATTTAACTTAGGTTATAAATAAATTACAAATGTAATTTCTAATTACAATGTATCAAGTAAAGTTACACATAGATATACATCACATATAATCCATGTACATTTTCTTAATACCGAATATAATACAATTGGGTATTATTATTACATTACATTGTCTCCTTCATTATTAAATTTTATTAATTCAATAATTGTTTACAATATATCCATGATATATTATTTTATTGTATACTCATATACACATTGTCATACACACATTTCATGTACCTCTTACAACTCAATAAACTTTACTATATAGTTTATATATATAATACAGTTACATTAATGTTGCACTATACTTTATATAACATGTGTAATTACATGATGTTATATTCTTAATAATCACATCCTTTGCACATATCAACTAATTGAGCAATTATAATCATATTAATAATCTACTCGTTTATATATTATTATACTCATTGGCAATTAATTAATTAATTAATTCATCCCTCATCAATCAATGTAATTATTAATCTCCATAACAATTAATTAACATTTATATGGTTAATTATCACATTAAATAAATATAAATCTTATTATATTTATAACAAATATACTTATTATCATGTTATCACTCGCAATAATAATAATTCAACATACCATCAAATAATTACTAGATACTAGTATATTGTCCATAACAATAATTAATAGTATAAGACAATATATCTCATTCCTCATCAATACAATTCCGATTATATCTATAATCAATTTTCTTATTATTATACTATCATTAGCCATAATAATAAATCAACATACTATTATAATAGCAATTAACAATTAATATAGATTAATTATTTAATTAATAATTCCTCCATCCTTAAATAATTCATTCATCATCGAATCTATTATCGTGCCACACAAGGCATTTCTCCCAATCTAAATCTTAGGCTTATTATCACTTTTACCACACTTAATATTCCTTTAATATAATGTTTGTGTGACTCAAGCATTTTAATGCTAAGCTACCTCAATTAATTATACACTTATAATATGTATAACCTTTACGCTTATAATATATACACTATTAATTATTTAACTAATAATATCCACGATAAAATAATAACTTAAGTTATTTAATATATTTAAATAACTTAGTTTTCTTTCATTAATTAACTCTCTTGAAAATACATTAGAAATTATGTATTTTACCATAACATAAAATATTATGTTTTCTTCAAATAAAGTCATTCATTATTAGAAAATAATTATTTATTGTCTCATGATATTATTCTTAATATAATATCAAATAACTATATGCACAACACACGGACATATATTATATATAGAAAATAGATAATAAATTTATTTTCTATTATAATAAATTGTTTCCATCAATTTACTTACATATAGCAAATACGTTTTAATATATTTACTATATTAACCAATCACACCTCATACAAAAACATATAAGGTCATGTTATTATTTAAAATAACAATCTCCCATTTATTAAAATAATTCATTATTAGAAATTATTTCAATATTCTTTATTAGAAATATTATTATTTCTCTTTCTTTCCTATAAATTGTCCCCAAAACAATTTCTTCAAATATTAAGTATTCATTTAAAAATATAATGATTTTCATCTCCCTTTAATAACGTATATATATTTATTAACGTTATTCGCACATTAGACTTTCTCACATATTACCATCTAAGTAATATATAGAAGGTACTAATTATAATCATATATTTAACATATATATTAATTCACTTCTTTACTTAAGTAAATTAAACACTGTACTATATCATTAAGGTTCAATATTAACATTATATTATTCCATAATATAACTCCCAACTGAAACTAACTAATATTTATTCTTATTAGTTAATTCCTTAACTAACTCATGCTTCACTATCCAAACCTATTCACGGATAGTTTAAGTGCTATTAATAACCTATATTATAAACATACTAGTTATTAATACACATACACAAGAATATGGTGATTATACATTAAAGATATTTAATGTCACCAACTTACTATGATAAAATAATTCTATAAATTATTTAATATCGATAGAAAATCTTATCCACTTTTTTTTATCTCAACCGAATTGTCTCTGTGATAAATAACAATATATATTTATTAATCACATATTACATAGTTCATATTATCCCATGTAACATAATATTACATAACTCGTATCACATAAATATTTTTATTCGAACCCATTTCACACTTAAGAATTTTATTTATTAAATCCTGATTTAATAATTTCTGAAAATTCAGGTTCTTACAGAGATCGAGCAACAACCATGATAACTAAATAAATCATATGCCTTAGAGATAAACAGCAAACCTGTAGTCAATATCACATCATGCATCATCCATCATCCATCATCCTACCTTCTCAATTCTCACCTCACAAACATAACTCTTGCCTCTTTCTGTGTGTGTGTGCCCAACATTGTTTCAACATTAACATTATTCATATAGTCAAATTCATGCACATGATCATTAATCAAACCGACTTGTAACCAACATGGCATCCATATAAGTACTAGGGAAATCAAAAGATTAAGCAATAACATTTAGCTCTTATACTAGGTGGGTGCATTTTAATGCTCCATCCCCCTAGTTATTTCTCGAATCTGACTTGTGCAATGTCCAACTTCCTTAGGCTCTTCAATGCTACCCGTGTAACGGACTTTCGACCAACGACTTCCAAACCCGAAGGCTTTAGGGTGCTAGGTGTAAAGACATCCCCTAGGGTTTACTTATCCGAGTAACAAAGGCCACGAAGTTGAACTAAGTCGATTTTTATTCCATAAGTACTTTTTTTCCTGATTTTGTTGTCTTTATTTTCTTCTTCTTCTTTTCTGAGCCATAATTCCCCCAAACTTATGTATAGGCCAATGTTTAATTGTAATCTGTGATCAAGTGAATACATGCCCATATTTTATCTTATATAAACTTTCTCGCTACTACTTATATTCAGTTGGTGTGCTTGAGTTTTAGAAAAACGCTAGAATTGTGCTATAAGGTTCCTTTGTTCAAAATTAATCAACACATGATAGCCAATTTAAACATGTAATTCATAAATCAGACTCATCATTGGCTCTTATCTCAACTACTAAGGCATTAATGCTCAATCTCAATGCATGTATCCTAACACAAATCCTACATGAATGCAGATATTTATTTTATTTTTATTATATTTATTTATTTATTATATATATATGCAGAATAAAACTATAATGAAACTATATGCTGCAACTTAAAAATACTATTAAACTACCCCCCCAAACTTAACAGAAGTAATGTCCTCATTACGTGAAAAGAAAAGAAATTAAGCACGAGGACTCCCTTGCGAGACGAGTCAAAGCTCGTCGTGAGGACCTTCATCATCCGAAGGGGGTAGGAAGGTAAAACAGGAGGGTTGGGAAGTTGGACTGGTTCAGAATGTGGAGTGAACCGGGAGAAAGCATCCGCCAATGCTGTGAATGCGCCAATGTTGTATTCATGCATTGTAGCCTGGCGTTGAGCAAGTCGTAAACTTTGCTTTTGACTTCATCTCTGAAAAGACGTAAACGGCTCTACTTCTGCTTCTTCGGTCATTGGCGCATCTGTAACTGGCGGCGATGAGGGTCGAATCACGATATAACCCTCTCCTCGAGGGTGAGATTGTGCTCTTTCTGATTCTCGGTATTTGTCAATCGTTTGATGGTGAATCACAGTCGTGGGCATCTATACTGGCTCCGCCGAATTCCACTGTACCCCTGCTTTACGGCATAAGTTCGTGATCAGAAACTCGTGTACTAAACCGCCGGTGGTACCTCCTCACAAAAGTATGTCAATAGATTCCAAAATCCACAACCCCACGTCAACCTGGAAGATCTCGACTACATTAGGTCTACTGAACCAATAATATACTATGCCATACAGGAGGCGTGCCTGTTCCTTAGTTACATCATTCTGATGTCGTGTGGGTATGAATTTTGCACAGAGGAACGTGTACCATGCCTTTCTATACTTTCTAAGCACCGAATGTGGAAAAGTAATTTTAATATCCGTCCTAGCCTTGGTTACCCATTATATTACCGGCTTGTAGAGACAGGCGATAAGCTCATCCAAGTCTGAGAGGTGGTCTTTATATTGGTCCCCAATTGGTGTTTCCAGCCCAAAATAGTCATTAATAGATGTGGCGTGAAAAAGGGCATGTTTGCTCTGGACCATTACAACTCGCCCCACATGTTCAATTGCATTGGCGTAGAATTCCTTGACTATAGAAGGCACGCTAGTTGTGGTTGTTCTACCAATTGAAACCAATTCCGTTCACTAATCATTAGTGCAATGTTGCCATCTAAATTCGCGTCAGGCTTTAACCCCCTTTCCAAAACCAAAGTCTTTTTATCGAGCACGGTGTTGAACCTTCTTTCGGCGGCTTGGCTGATGAACCTGTACCCATCAAATTGTTGCCTGGAACTTGAACTCGGAGCTCTTTAATGTTTGGAAGCTATATTGGATGTCAATTGGTTGTTTGAACACACACTAACGGTAGAGGCAATTTGTCGAACAGTTGGTGTGCAACCTTATTTTTCCCCCAAACTTACTTTCCTTCATATCACAAATCTTTTCAAAATAATCAATAAAAACCTTGGGTCATCAGTAACCCAAGGTATCCCGATCACAGTTTATATGAATAAAGCAACACAATTGAATATAAATATGTTGTAATTTGTGAACCAACACTAAATCAAACTTGTTACCTCTTGTTAATTTGATCGCATGTGATACTTACCCAAACCGTGATGAACGAAGCGACTGCCGTAATGTAGGATGTGTAGCAGTGGTAAGTTATCTGAAGGGTTGATATATGAGACAGAATTAGTCGTGGAGGAGGATGTGAGATGAGAGTTTGTATTTTGATGGTGATTGTGACATCCCCAAATCCGGATACTTCGTTTCCACATGATTTGGTACTCACTTTCTAGTTAAAACATACATCTACCCAAATAAAGAATTTCAAACTAAATACAACCTTCATAAAAATCTTCCTTTAGAAAAATTGTCAACTTGTCCAATAATATCCCAGGGTTATCTAAACCTTAACATCATTCAAATAACGTAAATGCGGAAACATAAAACTTAATCAACTAAGTCTTATTACAAAAGTAACTTGACATAACAAGCCTTCATTTATTCATCTTTCCTTTTCCTTTACTTGTTGACGGTATGTCAACATTCTTGGTCTCAACTGCAAGTGGTGGCAAAACATGCAAGAGTGAGCAAACAAAAGCTCACTTGAAAATACAACAGTGATATGACATAAGTGAATCGTTTCAAAAGAGTTTAAATAACTTTACTTTCATCCATATAAAGAATTGAATTATAGAAACTTCTGAGGGTCATAAGACCTTGAACCATTGTCATAGGTTATAAATATTTCTATTTAAACCTTTAACAGTCAATAAGACTATAGACCATTAACTCGTACTTAGGGGGATCAACCCTTTGTACCATGAATTGTGCACAACCATCTTAACGCTTTCGCATAAAATATCCCCTAATTAATAGGGTTGTTCATTCTCAGAAACTGAATACAAGTCCGCACCAAAGAAAGTTTGGTTTGGATAGATAAGGGAACTTTAGAGTTCAACTATCATCAACTAGGAGTAGTTGAATCGACTTACAGTACTTTACAGTTCAATAATATAAGAATCATGAACCAATTGCAAAATATGACAATAAACTTCATAATAGATAGGCATGCTTTTAGAAACAACTCAAAGCATTTAATAGACTAAGTAGATCTTGCTTGAACAATTAAGTCAAGATCTTGTTACTAAAATAACACTTTAAGACTTACGCTTTATGAATATTGGAGTATGGTATAGCTTGTACCACATATAACAAGTTAAGGAACGTAAATGAACTTTCATGATTTATTGAGCAAGGGTTAGGAAATTTGCACAATGAAAAGATACAATGAATGGGCATGTATAGCATTCAAGAGTAGCTTAAACACATTGGTTGCTAATTAGTCAAGTACGTGAGTCTATACTCACGGCATGCATTCATAAGCCTATACCTCAATGAATCGTGTTATGTGCCTCGTGAAAGCAACACACATACACACATATGTAACACATTCATAATATACTTCAATCTAACTTAAACACATCAAAAACATGTTATCTTATTACACATTTCACTTTCCAAGTCTTAGAAACAAATTAGCTTAACAAACGGGGCATAAAAACTCAAAAACCAAAATCCAAAATTTTCGGGCAGTAGTATCACCCGCTGGGGCGGGTCCCCATAGGGCAAAACACCCGCTGGGGCGCTGCACTACATGGTTCGCGAATTGGTGGAGAAATAAGCCAATTTGGCTCATTCCTTCACACCGAATTCGATTTTTCCCAACATGATAAACATAAAACTTGATACTAACAATATTTTAAACTTATTAACATGCTCATGACATATATAATCCATAAAACACATAATCCAAAATAAGATTTCATGATTTTCAAAGAAAAACATAATTTTAAGCGTTCTTAACGGAAATTACTATTACGAACTCTTTTTTCAATCAATTCAAGTGATTCCAATTGTGATAACTCATATTCTTAACATATTAACATAATACATGATCAATTTTAACAATAACTCAAAATCAAACATCAATTTGATAGTTTCAAAAGCCATTTTTCAAAAATAACTTCACCGAAAATCACTATGAACACACTTCCTATTTTTTTTATCAAAAATTCATGGATTGAATTGCTAGAACAACCATATAACTCATATATAATCATGTGATATCACATATTACACATAATTCATGCTCACATCAAGGATTTAAAGAAATTTTCAACATAAATTCATAATCTAACACTATGAACATGAATTTCATAGTGTTCATCATATACTTGTGAATTAAAATTCTTAAACAACTATGAAACTCTCATGTACACACACACACATATATATATATATATACATATCCCATTCACATATCAAAATAACAACTTTCACAAAGAGACTTCCACATAGAATTCTAAAGCCATGAAAACATAGAAGAATATGCTTTGAAAACTTGTTTTTACAACAATTGTATTTTGAAAACCCTTTCATGGCATACAATTACATATGAAAACATATGAACACCATATATACATATAATTTTATGATTGTAAAAGCCTAATTTGATAAGGAAGAACACATAAGAATTGAGTACAAGGGTTAGGGTATAACCTTACTAATTTTAATTAAAGAGAAGAGATGATGAAGATGATGATCCTCTCTTACCTTCTCAAGTTTTTCTTCCTCTTCTCTCTTCTTCTTCTCTAACAATTCTCCCTAACTCTCTTCTTCTTTTTCTTTCTTTGTTTTGATTTAGGCTAGTTAAAAAAATTAACGTATCTTTTAACTTAACATATATTATATAATATACAATATACATATACATATATAATATATATGTAACTTATATTATTAATATAGCTAATGACTAATATACTAATTGCTATACTAACTACCACTTATTACATAGGTTACAAAATTTGAAAAGAGCAAGGCCATGTTTGGCAAAACAAAGCTATTTAAAAACCACTTTTTAGCTAAGGCCTTGTTTGGTAAAATAGGGTTAATCAAGTATAAGGGTCTTGTTTGGTAAAACACTTTAAACCCTTTTTCCATTCTTTTAATAACTCTTTAAATCCATAGATTAAATATTACACTTATTTAATTAAATTACAACACTAACATTCACCTAATACCAAATTATCACACAATTGTAATTGCTTTATTAAACATAATTCATGTAACAAATTATTAACACTTAGCACATAATATTAAATCTAATTTGAATTATTCTTAATTAAATTAAAATTATGCTACACCATTGCTAACATATCAATTTAATTAAACATGTAGCACTTAATTAAATTATCCACAACAACTACACAATTTATTTATTAACTCAACAAATAAATTTCATAAAATATTTATTTAATTCAATAAATATTTACAATTAACATATAAAATTCTCAATCGTTACAGTGATGTTGGAGATGGGTGGTGATTGTGTTTGGTAGAAGAATTGGGATGAGTCAAAGAGGGATTAGAGTCTGATTTAGATTTAGAGTGAGTGAAGGGGAGGATGAAGTTAGGTTTGAAGTAGAGTAGGAGAGGGAGAATTAGAAGTTGAAGTAGAATAGGAGAGGGCTGTTGGTATGTATGCGCGAGGAAGAGGCGAAACCCTTGTTTTAAATCGCTCCCAGCAGTGCTGCACAGTCCGCGTTTGCTATGGTGGTTTGCAAAAATTATCTGCATAGGTCGCGCGCTTTGCGCTTGATGAGGCGCGCCACGCACCTTCCTGGACCAAATCAAGAAAAAGGTGCTGCATAGGTAGCGCGCTCCGCGCTTAGTTCTCACTAGTATTGGCGCGGTCCGCGCCCATCTACTTCCTTTGATTATTTTGCTCCTTTAACTTGATATCCTACAATAATTATCATAAAAGTTTCAGTACCCTAAATTAACTAAAATAAAATTTATCATTGAGCTACATGCGATTAAATAATAATAGTTAAGGGTCTAGAAATTGGGTTGCCTCCCACATAGCGCTTGGTTTAACGTCGTCAGCCCGACTTTGTTTCTTGGCTCATTGTTGATCAGCGAGACTGATTGAGGTTTTTTTACGATTAAACTCTCCTCCCAGAAAGTGCTTAAGTCTTTATTCATTAACCTTGAACGACTGTTGGCTTGTGCAATCCTGCACTTCTATTGCGCCATACGGATAAACATTAGTGATCGTGAATGGTCCAGATCATCTTGATTTCAATTTACCCAGGAATAGTTTAAGCCGGGAATTGAAAAGTAGCATAGATTATCCTGATTCAAAGGTTCATTGAACAATTCACTTATCGTGCCATCTCTTGGTTTTCTCTATGTATAGTTTGGTGTTCTCATATGCTTGCACTCGGAATTCATCCAATTCGCTTAGTTGCAGCAATCGCTTCCCACCGGCTGCTTCGAGGTCCAGATTTAACTTCTTTATTGCCCAGTAAGCTTTGAGTTCTAGTTCCACCGATAAGTGATATGCTTTACCAAACACCAGTCGATATGGAGACATACCGATTGGAGTTTTGTAAGCCGTACGATATGCCCATAATGCTTCATCCAGCTTGCTCGCCCAATCCTTCCATGATGGATTAACAATTTTTTTTAGAATCTGTTTCACTTCCCTGTTGGACACTTTCGCTTGGCCATTTGTATGTGGATGATAGGCCGTAACAACCTTATGTCGAACTCCATATTTAGCCAAGAGACCTGCAAAGGATTTATTGCAGAAATATGTGCCCTCATTACTGATGATAGCTCTCGGCGTCCCAAATCTGGTAAAGATATTCTTAAGGATAAAGTTCAGCACTACCTTGACATCGTTATTAGGTAGAGCCACTGCTTCCACCCATTTGGATACGTAATCCACTGCAACCAATATGTACTTATTGTTGCATGATGATGGGAACAGTCCCATGAAATTGATGCCCTATATGTCAAATAGTTCCACTTCTAACATGGTATTTAGTGGCATCTCTTGGCGACTCGTTATGTTCCCCACCTTTTGGCATCTGTCGCATCTTTTGGCAAATGCATGAGAATCTTTGAATAATGTTGGGCAAAAGAAACCAGACTGTATGACCTTTGCCGCTGTTCGATCACCTCCGTAGTGGCCGCCAAATAATAAAGAGTGGCAGTATTACAGTATTCCTTCAATTTTGAATTTGGCCACACATCGTCGTATCATTTGATCGACACACTGTTTGAACAGGAAGGGCTCATCCCACATATACTGCTTTACCTCAAATAAGAACCTCTTCTTTTGTTGAAAACTGAAGTCAAATGGCACAATCCCGCTGACGATGTAATTTACGAAATCTGTGTACCAAGGGGTCTCTGATGCCATTGCAAATAGTTGTTCATCCGAAAAAGATTCATTGATCATGGTTTTCTCGGTTTTCTGTTGTTGTTCATTCTCCAACCTCAACAATTGATGGGCCACTTGATTCTCTATCTCGAATCTCGAGATCAAATTCTTGAAGTAATAGGACCCAACGGATTAGTCTTGGTTTGGCATCTTTCTTCGAGATGAGGTATTTTATTGCTAAGTGATCTGTGAATACTACTACCTTTGTTCCAATCAAATATGCTCGAAATTTATCGAATGCAAACACTACGGCTAGGAGCTCTTTTTCAGTTGTTGTGTAATTTACCTGCGCATCATTAAGAGTTTTACTAGAATAGTAAATTGCATGGAAGAACATATCCTTTCTTTGTCCCAATACAGCTCCCACTGCGTAATCGCTCGCGTCACACATTAATTCAAATGGTAGTGTCCAATCTGGTGCAATTATGACTGAAGCGGTAACCAACTTTTCTTTCAGCACTTCAAAAGCTTTTAGACAGTCCGAATCAAACTTGAATGGCACATCTTTCTTGAGTAAAGCACACAATGGTTTAGTAATCTTGGAGAAGTCCTTGATAAAACGTCAATAAAATCCTGTATGACCCAGAAAACTGCGGATCCCTTTTATAGAAGTAGGAGGTGGTAGATGTTCAATTGTTGCAATTTTCGCTCGATCAACCTCTAAGCCCTTTGCTGAAACCCGATGGCCTAAGATGATTCGTTCTCGTACCATGAAGTGACATTTTTCCCAATTAAGGATCAAGTTAGTGTCCACACATCTCTGAAGTACTAATGTAAGATTTTCTAAGCAAAGATCAAACCTATCCCCAAATACCGAGAAATCATCCATAAATACATCTACGTTTTGCTCCACCATGTCTAAGAATATAGCCATCATGCATTGTTGAAACGTAGCTGGTGCATTACACAACCCAAAAGACATCCGACGAAATGCGAATGTTCCGTAGGGGCAAGTGAAAGTCTTCTTTTCTTGATCTCTGGGTACTATAACAATCTGGTTGTAGCCCGAGTATCCATCCAACAAACAGTAGAACTGATGCCCTGCAAGCCTATACAACATCTGGTCAATAAACAGTAGAGGAAAGTGATCCTTCCGGGTGGCTTTGTTTAATTTTCTGTAATCCATGCATACTCGCCATCCCGTAATTATTTTAGTTGGAATTAGCTCATTGTTCTCATTTTCTACGACTATCATTCCTCCTTTCTTTGGCACACACTAAACTAGACTAACCCACGAACTATCCGATATTAGATAAATGATGCATACATCAAGCCATTTGATGATTTCTTTCTTGACAACCTCCTTCATAATTGGATTCAATCTGTGCTGATGTTCCACAACCGGTCTAGCATCTTCTTCTAACAAAATTTTATGCATACAGAATGAGGGGCTGATTCCCTTAATGTCGGCTATCGTCCATCCAATTGTAGTTTTAAACTCTCGAAGCACTCTCAGTAACTTCGCCTCTTGTGATTCTGTGAGTGAAGTTGAGATGATGACTGGTAGTGTAGAAGATTCTCCTAAGTAGGCATACCTGAGGTGGCTTGGTAGTTGTTGCTTCAATTCTAGGACTGGAGGTTCCTCAATCGATGTCTTTGGTTATGCCTTCGAATTCTCAGACCGATCTAATTCTTCAAATCTCTTTCCATATGGACTGAATGAAGGCGATGCGTTCAATAGGTGTAAATACTCCAAGGAATCTGGAAAGTCTACTGCATCTGAATTTACTAATGATGTATCGAGTGGATCCCTAAATACATTCTTGACACGAACTCTTTTGCCACGGTCTCAACTAAGTCAATCCCAAAACAATCATCGATCTCTTTTGGAAACTGCATTGCCTTGAACACATTGAATGTCACCTCTTGATCCTGTATCCTCATCGTGAGTTCTCTTTTCTGGACATCAATCAGTGTTTTCCCCGTAGCTAAGAATGGACACCCAAGTATGAGTGGAATCGCCTTATCTTCCTCAAAGTCAAGCATAATAAAATCCGCTGGAAATAAAAATTTGTCTACCTTCACCAGTATGTCTTCTACAATTCCCTGAGGATAAGTCAGAGACCTGTCTCGTAGCTAGAGGGTAACGTTGGTGGGATTTACCTCCGATAAACCCAACTGTGTGTAGATGGATTACGCCATCAAATTGATTCTAGCCCCCAAGTCTCATAGTGCTTTTTCGAAGAATTTTTCCCCAATAGTACATGGTATCGTGAAACTACCTAGGTCCTTGAGCTTTGGTGGTAATTTATTCTGTATAATTGCACTACACTCCTCTGTAAGTGCAACAGTCTCAAAATCTTCTAACCTTTTTTTTCTTGACAGGATTTCCTTCATGAATTTCGCGTAACTCGGCATTTGTTCTATGGCATCTACGAACGAGATATTAATATGCAATTTCTTGAATACCTCCACAAATTTTGAAAATTATTTATCTTCTTTAGCTTTTCGGAGTCTTCCTAGATATGGAACTGGTGGCACACAAGCTTCGGGCTAGTTCATCTCTGCATTCTCTCCTGTTTCACCTGATGTTCCTGCCTGTTTTGCTGACTTCTCCTCATTACTCTCATCAGTAGATACCTGCTTAGTTGGCCCTTCTGTAGCTGCATCCTCTAAATTTTTCTCTTTTCTCAACGTGATTGCCTTACAGTGCTCTTTTCCATCCCTTGGGTTCATTTCTATGTCACTGGGCAATGCTCCTTGAGGGTGAGAATTCATAGATGTAGCCGACTGTCTGATCTGATTTTTAATATTTCGCAGAGTTACCTCATGAGTATTCTTCCATGTCTCGTTATCCTTGATATATTTTACTAACAATTCCTCAAGCTTTGGTTTTCTTTCTTATTGTGTTGGCTGCTATTTTTGTCTTGCCTAAAATCCTGGGGGTGCGGCTTGTGATGGAGCTTGTTGTTGAGCTTGTTACTGATTTTGATTATTACTCCACGAGAAGTTTGGGTGATTTCTCCAACCTGGATTATAACTGTTCGAATTTACCCCATACTGCTACTGCTTACCATAATTCCCCACAAACTGTACTAACTCGGTGTTGATAGCACACTGATCTGCTGGATGGGCCCCTGTACATAACTCACATACCACTTCCACTTTCTGAACAATCTATACACCCAGAGCGTCTATCTTTTTGGTCAAAACAAAAACCTGCGCTGATAGTGCTGTTACGGCATCCAATTCCAACACCCCTGCTACCTTCGGTTGAGTCGTTCTGCTCGTCGGCCATTGGTAATTGTTGGCTGCCATGGTTTCTAATAGGTCATATCCATCCTCACAACTTTTTGCATTCAAAGCCCCACCTGCAGCGACATCTATACTAGTTCTCAAATGCCCGTCAAGACTATTATAGAAGGTGTGAACCTAAAGCTATAACGGCACCCCATGGTGTTGAAATTTTCAAAGCAGCTTCTTGTACCATTCCCAAGCCTTGTATAACGACTCTGAATTAAACTGTTTGAATGAAAGGACAGCATCCCGCATCTTTGTCATCTTCGCTGGAGGGAAGAATTTGGCAAGAAACTTTTATGCCAAATCGTCCCATGTTGTGATGGATCCTGGTGGCAATGAATGTAGCCAACTCTTTTCTTTATCTCTCAGGGTAAAAGGAAATAACCTCAGCTTCACTGCATCTTCTGGCACCTGATTAAATCAGAATGTATCACAAATTTCCAAAAAATTGATTAGGTAATCATTGGGATCATCCGTTGGTGCTCCCCCGAACTGGCATGAGTTTTGGATCATATGGATCATGCCTGATTTGATCTCAAAACTATGTGCTGTAATGGCAGGACGTGCAATACTAGACTGAATGTCTGTAACCTTTGGCATTCCATAATCCCTCAGTGGCTTGTACTCTTCATTAGCCTGATTTGCCATTGTCCCCTGATTAGTTCTTCGTCATTGTCGGAAAGTTCTTTCAATTTCGCTGTCATAAGGAACTAGTTCGGATCCCTTGAACCTTTTTTGCATAAATAACTAAAATTACAATGTGCACACACAAATCCTGGATCACAGCTTGAACAAGCTTGAAGATAATTTAAGCCTGTAAAAGCAAACAACTAAAATAAAAATATGTTTGAATAATATAAATTAATAAAAACTAATAATAAAATAATCATTTAAACTGTTCCCTGGCAATAGCTCCAAAAACTTGTTGTCCGATTTATATAATAACAAATACGCGCAAGTGCACACGGTCAATCAAGTAATATAGTAGTAAGAAAAGTGTCGAACCCACAGGGAACAGTTATCAAACAACTATCTTAATTATCCAATTTCTACTAATTTATTCTATTTAAACAGTCACTCCAATTGATTTGTGAGAATTAATTAAATTAAAGTGATTAAGAATCAATTAACTGGCAATTACTGAATATTAGATAATTAAAGTATAGGAATACAATTTCCCCAATTACTCCACAATAATTCTCTTACCTTATTTTCACTTAATTTATTCCACCAAATTGACAACTAGGTTTAACCCACAATTTACTAACACCTTTCGATTATTAGCAAAAAGACCTATTTTAATTAATTTACTACTTTCGTGTAAAATACTTAAAATAGATTCATTAAGTTCATACATGTCTAAGAGTTACACATGGCATATAAATGCGTTCGTCTTATACACTGCTATGTTATTCTAAATAAGAATTAACAAATTCATGCGTTGTTACATTCAATTCTAATTTAAGATATCCTCTTTCAATTCAATCAAATATATACTTTTTACTGTTGGCCAAATAATCATTAAATTACGCACGGAATAATAACAATCAATTTAGAAAGATTATCAAGTGAAAATAATAGAAATTGAATTAAAGCTTCATAAAAGGTTCTTTTATACCCCTAATAGAGATTTAGTTCATCATCAACTTAGGAACACCAAAATAATAATTAGTAGACATCATGATACAGAAATTAATTTAAGAGGAAGAAGGAAAAACTTTATAGATGATCTTCAATCTTCAAATCCAAAGTCTGTCTCACGAAAGCTCCAATGTAATATCAATCCGCTCCAAAAGAATAGCCTCCAAGGATTTTCAGTCAAAAAGAGATAATTATAACTAAGAGAATAACTAATATTTATAGACCTATCAAAACTCTATTACAATTGGTAAGTCAAAATCCTTTTCTAACTCAACTTTATCAAATAAGGAACAAAATCTAGTCTTTCCCCTTCCGACCGGTGCGCCCCGCGCCTGGTTCATGCACAAAAAAGCGCGGTCCGCGCCCGGCATACAGCAATCGATCCTCATGAAACGCGCCCTGTGCCCATTTCATAGCATGACCAGCGCGGTTCGCGCTTAATTGTCAGATCACCCAAATTTCCCAACTTTTTCTTTTAAGTCCATTTGGTAGCCTGCTCCAATCCTCGCACCTGCAAAGTAGCATAAAAACACCACAAGTAACATGAACAATACCCAAAAACTCATAATATATCAAGCTTAACGAGATCAAATCATAGGTTTTCAACCTATTCATCATATGCGTCAGAGGAGATGGTTGGAATTGATAAAGGATTATGACTGCGAAATTTTATACCATCCGGGTAAAGCAAATGTTGTTGCCGACTCCTTAAGCAAAAAAGGTCAGGAGAAACTGTCTATGTTAACCACTCAGGAGGAGTAATCTCAGCGATGGAAAAGTTAGAGTTGGAGGTGACATATCCAAATGAGTCCGACGAGAAACTTTTCCAGATTAAGGCCAGTACAACTTTGGTGTATAAGTTTAAGGAAGCACAACTTCAGGATGAGGAATGTGAGAAAATCAGAAAAAGAATATCTGAAGGTGATGAAGTGAAATTCAAAGTCGATACGGAAGTTTTATTGAGATCCGAGGGAAGAATTTGGGTTCTACCAGTACCAAAGGTTAAGGAGAAAATTTTGAGCGAGGCTCATAGTTCAAGGTATTCGATTCATCTGGGGAGTACGAAGATGCACCAAGATCTTCGACAGCATTTCTAGTGGTCGAATATAAAAAGGGACGTTGCAGATTGTGTGGCCAAGTGTTTGACAAGTCAGAAAGTTAATGTGGAACATTAGAGACTGAGTGGATTATTACAACCTTTAGAAATACCGGAATGGAAATGGGAACATATCACAATGGATTTCGTAGTAGGTCTTCCGATGACTCAGAAAGGTTTTGACGTAGTTTGGGTTATCGTGGATCGACTACTGAATTCAGCTCATTTCTTACCGATCAAGATCAGATTTAACTTAGATCAATTGGCAAAGTTGTATATGAAGGAGATTGTTTCAAGGCACGGTGTTCTAGTGTCTATGGTATCAGATAGAGATTCGCGTTTCACATTAAACTTCTGGAAACGACTACCGGAATACATGGGAACGCAGTTAAAAATGAGTGATCCACAAAATAATTACAAAAAGAGTCCAACAAATTTAAACCATTCAATTTCACATTAATAAGAAACCTAAAATCAAGGAGAAATAACCTCCATACTTCATAATTCAAATCAAATCTTTGGGATCTAACAAGAAAAACAAATTCAAAATTCAAAATTCAAATCAAAAGTAGAAAAAACAAAAAATTATCTTCTCTTCATCTCCGTCATTAACTTGAATTTGGAACTGTTCGAGTATCATATTACAATTGTTCATGGTGCGTGCATCCAGGAGGCCACGATTTCACAGTTTGATCATGAACAATCTCCAACACATGCCAACATGCATCATTATTAATATACAAAGATTAATATAGAATGATAATAGAAAAAAAATACTATTGTTGCAGAGGAACGATAATAGGAAAAAAAATACTATTGTTGCAGAGGAAGGGATAATAGGAAGAAAAAAAATACTATTATTGCTACATCGCTCTCTCCTCCCCTTCATCATCCTCCTCCGCCGCGAATCTCCGAAAGTACCTGAGTTACTGGTCTGATTTTTTTTTTGACGATTTGGTTACCCACAAAAACTAAAATGGTTATCTTTGTATAAATGTTTGGCTACCAACTGCATCACATTCAAAATAAATTTGTTACCTAATAAAACTGAATTGGTTACCTTGGTCTGAATGTTTGGCAACCAACTGCAAGAAGGTTTGGCTACCAATTTCATCACATTCAAAATAAATTTGTAATCTAATAAAACTGAATTAGTTACCTTGATATGAAGGTTTGACTACCAACTGCATGAAGGTTTGGCTACCAACTGCATCACATTAAAAATAAATTTGTAACCTAATAAAATTGAATTGGTTACCTTGGTATAAAGGTTTGGCTAGGTTTGGTTACCAACTGGATAACATAATAAAACTGAATTGGTTACTTTGGTATGAAGGTTTGACTACCTTAGTTTGGTTAACTTGGTATAAATCAACGTTCACGGCTGTGTGATGAATCGAACTACAATTGTGATATAAGTTGAAGACAAGAGGAATGGGCAGTAAACAAACAAACAAATAAACAAAATATCAATCTCATAAAGAATAAAGTATGGCAGTATTAGTTGGGAAGTAACTTCTTTAAGTGTTACTGGACAGTGAGTAGGGGCATGTTTAATGGATATGCAGCAAAATATTATAGGGTTGCCTTGGGTGGTTGGGCTTGGAAAACTAATGGATATGGGAGACTTCAAGGAGAGTGGTGGGAGGGACTCCTTCCCCTACTTTTTCAAGCTTCTCGAAAGCATCCATGGCCGACACTGATGATTTCTCCATTTTCTCTATCTCTCTATTCAAGTTCTCCCTATCTAGATCTACGGGATATTAGTGGTCGTCGGAATAGCGGATATTTTTTGATCCCGATTATATAACTGTTTGCTGGAGTCGACATCTCTTCCACTTTTGTCCAACGGAAGCAATTACACTAATTACATTAATTTTGTAAATAAACATGGAAAAATGTATTAATTTTGTAATTATTTTATGAATGTACTGTTGTTAAAAATGTACTAGAATATGTAATTGTTCCTAAATAATATAGTTTTAATATTCCATTAGATTAAAGGGATTCAAAGTGGGCTGCTGCTAGTAGCTATAAAAGGGATTGACTTATCATGATATATAGAGACTTGACCGGATGCAAGCTAGAGGCGGGGAGTACAACTGGACACGCAACAAGTAGACAACGAACAGCAGCTGTTGGGTTCTCCTTTACCGAAGTGGGCTTGGATTGAGTGGAGCAAGTGGGCTTAGTATATATGTATTATATATATGAAGGAATTAACGTGGATAGAGAAAAAAGAGGGTGGAGCAGCTTAGTTATATAGTGGAGCAGCTTATATAATATATGGAGATAATATAGCTTAGTATTATGATATTAATTATATTAGTATTATTATTAGTTTTCAAAAAAAATAAAATAAACCCTAGTTGAAAGGGAATTTGGAGATTGAAGCACTTGAAGGCCATTGGAGATTCAGATCAAGAGCAAGGAGGATGAATTTATCGGCAACAGATTCAATTCTTTTCCTTAATCTTATTCTTATCTTTTAATATGTATTCAATTGTGGATTCTTAGTTTTAATTCAATGTACTAATTCTTTGTTTAAGATTACAGTGAATCTTATTATGTAATTTATTTTAATATGTTTCGCTATCAATTATTATGTTCTATCGTTGTGATTGTCTATTGTGATTTGGACTTAATTGTTTAATTGATTGGCCATCAATTATCGTGATAATCTAATTGAAATCGATAGAGGAGTATAGATTTAGATCTGATCATGATAGCATGTGTTCGTGATTTTTGCATAAATGGAATTCATGATTCGTGTTTAGGATAGAGATATGCCTTTACGCCATATGTAATTTTATAGAGAACTTGTGATTAAATCCTTTTTAATTGTAATTCACATAGAAATATAGTGGATTAGTTAATTAGGGTGTCTTGCTTAATTCTATCATCTGTGGATTTGAGTGAGTATGGTATGATGCATCGAGAGGTGGTTATATTTACTTTCGTGTTCTTGATTAACAATTCAGGATAGAGAATAATTGATGAGAAGTGTGTTAACTTAAATGAAACAATAAGTGAAATTGTGATCTTAAATCTCTGTAATCTTAATTTAACTAGTGAAATTTAATAGTAGTTTAATTATATAATTTGAAATTAATTCGTTTAAATAAGATTGAGTTGGTTACGGATTAGTACTTGGTGATTATTGTTAAATAATTCCTCGTGAGAATGATACTTTACTTTCACTCTATTACTTATTGACCACGTATACTTGCGTGTTGTGCGTAACTAGATTTTACCCAACAAGAGTGGTGATTTCAGGGGTTTTGTTGGTTGTGTCCTGATTTTGTAGTCCAGGAATCTGAGTCTCTGTCTTTTCAGTCTCTTGACGGCCACCACTACCACCAGGTGTTCCCGGTTCTGTGTGAGTTTAGGTTTGCTTTCCTTTAAGGGCTTTGCTCTATTCTCTCAGAAAACTGGCCAATTCGGCTATCTGATTCTTCAGCCCTTCAAATTCTTCCCTGGATACAGGGGGGATTCTAGTTGAGCACTGGAAACCATGTCCGTGGATTGACTAAGTGCTTTCTTAGACTTAGATCTAGTGACAGGACCAATTTTTCACCTTCAACAAAATGTAGGCGTGTCAATTTCTTGAGGTAGGTAGGGATAGGATGCATGCCATGATGTGTTTTTGTGATTTTTTAATCTTATCTTGGAAAACAGAGGTTAGTTGTTTTGATAACAGGATAACATGACAAAATGTATATGACAAGAAATGTAAATCTTTCATTATGATATTTACATTGTGCTCCTTTACATTGGAATTTGAAAACTTGACATTGAATTGAAAGAGGAAGACATGAAGAAGCTTTCCATTAAATTTGGCTAATCAGAGGCTGACCTATCTTAGGCTACTCTCGCGGCTTTTTGGCATGAAGGTCCGCAGATAATTGCAATTTACTAGAGGGGAAATTAATTCGATCTTTCAACTGGAGCGAATCTGGGTGGTGCATTTTCATGAGCCCCCAAAGACTTAGCCGTTCCCAGAGTCATTACTTATCACCGACGGGTTTTGCCTCTCGAAGGAGGAATCACATAACATACATTCACATACATCGTGCCTCACCGTATGCATATGATGACATTGGTATGAAGCACTAATATGGGTGCGAAGCACTAATATGGGTGTGAACCACTAAAAAAATAGGAAAGCATTCATTCACATTCATTCAATGTAAAGAAGCAGCATTCATGCATTCATTCAATGTAAAGATGCAACATTCACACATACGCAGTTTTGAAAGGGAATTTTTTTAAAAGATTTGAACTCGGCCTAAGCCCTCTACTGTCCCCAGCAGAGTCACCACCTGTCGACATCGGGAAAAAATCCGTGGGTCGGGTCACAACTCGGATCTTTCTCTCTTCCTAAGTTATCTCTACCCTTACTCTTTTTATTGTGAAAAAGGTTTTGAAGGGTTTTTTAGGAAAAGGCCAACATATATCATATCGACGATTGAACGTTTTACTGAGTCGCCAGTTGGTAGATTTGAAATGGTTGTACCAACTCAATCGAGTTTTGTTTGAAAGAGGCCCAATTGCTGGATACTGTCGAAACTTGATCTTTGAAAACAAAGTTTTGAGTTCGGGGGCTTGGTTAAGTGTGGGGAAGGTGTTAGGCACCCCACAACTCTCGTGTAAACATGGTACCGCATCTTTTTAATATTTCCCTTAAAAAGCTGAAATGTGTGTGTGAATGCTATTTGAAATTGGGCCTCTGTTTGATTGAAAGCATGTCTATGCATCGTTGAACCTATATACGAAGGGTTTGATTTTATTTTGCAAAAAGTCTTTGATTTGATTTGTAAAAGTGTTTGATTTGATTTGCAAAAGCTTCTTTTCTTCGAAAAGATTATTGATGATGTTTTAAAAGAAGGTTTTCAAACCCTTACGCTATCATGAATCCCACGATTCCTAGGCTCACATACGAGTAGCCAGTAAACCTGGACAACTCAAATTTGTACAGAAATAGATATATATCCAAATATTGCCAGAACCAAGGATTCATTCAATAAATCCTAGTTCGCACATTGCCGAAACGTCTCGTTTCCACTAGATAGCGATCTAAGGGCCGCAAGGTTACTTTTGTAACTGAAACACGAAAAATTCTAGATTTAAGTAAATCTTAGCCATTCTAGCTTCCCGGTTCTGTCTGTACCTATTTTGAACCGTTTGAAAGCTAGAGTTGGCGAGATTTAAATAAATCTAGTTCGCCCGCAGAAATGTCAGTGTCGATTCATATTAAATGAATATTTAAAGCAACAGTTTAATAAAATGAGTAAAGCAATATATATAATTAAATATATATATACGAGAGCTGTAAAGGACGATCGGTTTTCACGCCGGTGCCCAGACTAGAATTGAAATATATATATATATATATATATATATATATATATATATATATATATATATATTTATAAAAGCTGTATAAAAGCCATGAAATGATCCAGGCTAGACAGAATTAAAATATTTATAGAAAAAAGAGTAAAAAGGGCGATGGGTTTTCTCGCTTGTGCCCGGACTGAAATATAAATATATACAGAAACATAGTCAACCAGGACTGGGAAGATAACCCAGTATGGTGAATGGTGCAAAAACAGTAAAAAAGCCACAAAATGATCCAGGCCAAACAGGGATGTAAATATATATATATATATATAGACATAAAAGTAGTCAACCAAGACTGGGAAGATAACCCAGTGTGGTGATTGTTGCTTATATATGCATATATATATATATAAGCAATAAAAAGGCCACAAAATGATCTAGGCCGAACTGAAATATAAAGATATATATATATATATATAGACAGAAAAGTAGTCAACCAAGACTGAAAAGATAACCCAATGTGGTGAAGGCTGCTTATATATGCATATTTATATATAAAAGCAGTAAACTACCACAGATTTGACATCCGGGCTTGACAGAGTTGAAAAGTTAGTATATATACAGTTGAATATATACAAAAAAAACCCAAACCCGGATTAGGAAGATAACCCAGTCCGGCGAAGTTGCCAGTAACGAAGATGCAAGTATATAAAAGCTGTCGGAACGACGGATCGTCAATCCGAGTTGTAGAAATGCCAGAAAATACGTTTATGTACAAAAATATACCAAAAGTTGACAAAAACGGCTACGGAACTGAGTTCTGGGCATATTTAGAAAACGAAACTTGATATGCAAGTGTATAAAAGTGTGAAGAAATAATAATAACTTTTTGATCGTAAAAATACTCACAATGGGCTGCTACACGGACTTTTTGCCAAATTATAGGCTTTAAACGTCCGAATCTACCGATTATTTTCTGATATGTGGTAGTATGTGGGTATATCTACGTATTAGAGTGAAAATATTTTGGTTTAGAAGACAAGAAAATAGTCAAAAAACCAAAAGGGCAAGGGTTTAGAGCGTTTTTGAATTCTTAAAATGAGAGGGTGGTGCACCTCTATAATATAGGCCAGAGAGCCTTCACTCTACCTGCTGCTGCCGTAGGTAGAGGTGCAGCTCCACATGGTAGGGCCCACGTGGCTGGTCCCATCTTCTAGAAGTACGTGCACTCCAAGCAACGCGAGGTCTGATTCAAAACTTTCTAACTTTTGATAGGAGCGTCCATTTGAAGCGTCCTATACCTTTCTAGAAATCCCTCATCGAGACTGTCATAATGACATAGGATAAAATATTTTCCTGGTCCAAGAAGATGGGTTCATAACCAGGTCTTAGATTCCTCACAGTTTATCCGTTGAGTTATCTTGCGCTGTTTGCACTTGGGATTATTGTTATGGTTCGTTCTGACCTTGTTGGCATCAATTTAGCTTGAGTTTGACCGAATCGGCTTTAAGTTGGTAAAATAACCATTTTACCCCTCCCGGGGTTGCCTTTAGTGTCGGCATAGTCTTCGGTTAACTTCCTGGAGTTATTTTCAAGACATGGATCCCATTCGAGTCTGTTTGTCATCAGTGTTATTTCTGAGGCTGACTCGGTTGCTCTAGGTTTTTCTCTGGAGATGTTGTAATGCTTTAGGATTATTTCTGAAGTTGACCTAACTTCCCGGATTGAGACCGGGGATGACCTGTACATCCCGGGTTGAGACCGAGGCTGACCTGTACCTCCCGGGTTAAGACCAGGGCTGATCTGTACCAACTAGGTTGAGACCGAGGCTGAGCTGTACGTCCCGGGTTGAGACCTGAGCTGAGCTGTACCTCTCGGGTTGAGACCGGGGCTGACCCGTACCTATGGGGTTGAGATCGGGGTTGACCTATACCTTCCAGGTTGAGACTGGGGCTGATCTGTACCTCCCGGTTTGAGATCGGGGCTGAGCTGTACCTCCCGGGTTGAGACCATGGCTGACCTGTACCTCCCGGGTTGAGACCAGAACTGACCTGTACCTTCCAGGTTAAGACCGGGGCTTAGCTGTACCTCCCGGGTTGAAACCGGGGCTGACCTGTACCTCCCGGGTTGAGACCGGGGCTGACCTGTACTTCCCGGGTTAAGACCTCCCCTGACCTGTACCTCCCGGGTTGAGACCGGGGATGACCTAAACCTCCCCTGACCTGTATCTCCCGAGTTGAGATCGGGGCTGATTTGACAGCCCGATATTGAGACCGGGGTTGGATTGACAACCCGGTATTGAGACCGAGGTTGATTCAAAAGATAATTTTGCCCTCCTATAGTGTTAGTAACAGGGGAAAAAAATTTCGAGTGTCTACACACATTATACTATTATAATATAATATTATAATAATATATTTGAATAAGTATTTCATCGAAGAAGATAAAATGTCAACTTTCAACAAATGTCTCATACCAAATTTTCCTCCATTTATATCAAAATTGATCAAATATTTACTTTTCATATTTATCAATAATTTTTATTTTATTCCTCAATTATTATTCACAATTAATATTATAGAATCACAATATTGACAACTAGGTCGTTTTCAGGAAAGAGGGGGCTTTTCGATAAAGATTTCTCCTTATTGGCGCGCAATTATATAACCTAACCCCTTTTCTTGACAAAACTTCCTAGACATTACAAATAATGATATCTAATAATATCATTCAAATAATATAAATTACTGATTTGATAATGTGAAATACTGTGCAGTGGTTATTCTGACAATTATTGAATCAATAATATAAAATATCAACGTAGCAATTATTGAATCAATCATATAAAATATTATGCAATTATCAATGTAACAATTATTGAGTCAATAATATGAAATACTATGCAATTATTAATGTAGCAATTATTGAGTCAATAATATAAGATATTGAATAGTAATTAGTGTAACAATTATTAAATGAGTGACTTCTTACGTAAGAACTAATAATTCAAAATACTGTGCAATACCGTGTGCTACTGTGCAACAACGCGTATTACTGTATTTTTATCACCGGGTATTTCAACAGTTTAACGGTAACAGTTTTACTGTTATTTTTATAAAAAGGTTATTCTGTCGCTTTTTATATTTGACAGTTATTTCGTTGTGGGGTCCACCAATGGCTGCACCGTTGTACGAATATTTTCCAACAAAAAGAATATTCCCCGACACAACGAATATTTCCCGACCAACCGATTATTTTATGACAACTTGCTTACTTTGTAAAATTTACACATATCACCCATATTTTATGACAACTTGCTTACTTTATAAAATTTGCACATATCACCCATAACTATCACATTTATCAAATCAACACCTTAACTTTAACCTTTTATCAATTTAACCATTTACTGAATAGAATTATAATTATTAGAAAAATTGAATACTTTTATTTCATAAAATTCAAGGTCTTACAATCTCTCCTCCTGAAATTTCTTCCCCGAAATTTACGTGCCTGGTAATTCGATGAGGTGAGGATACCTTGCTTTCATTTCAGATTCGATCTTCCCGGTCATTTCCTCTGTATCAAGATCTTTCCATTTCATCTCTTGAATTTTTGATATCATTCCAAAATACAGCTTCAAAACAAAGGTTAATTGACATATCACAATTTATCAACTTATTAAGTAAGAAAATTCAGCTTAGTTAGGACACACACTAGCGAAGGATATTACTCGTCTCTCCCCTCATAGTTTTAGTCTTAGATCTCCGCCAGAGACCATATCCCTAAGCTCTAATACCAACTGTGACGCCCTCAAAATAGGTCCACACAACCCATTATGAGTCGCCAAATACACACTACAGAATCCAAATATAAATATTCATATTCCAACTATTACTTTGTCGTGCACAATACGACCACACATAAATTGTGAGTTTCAATTCAAATAACAGTACTCATACTCCTTATCAATGATGCGTTTCATAAAGGTACAGTCAATAACTGTTTTAGGAATTAAAATCTTTGAAAAATGTTCAAGGAAACCTTCGTACATGGGAGGCCATGCTTCTAAGTTATAATAGATATCGTATGACTTGAGAATTAACCTTGGTTAACCAATAGACCCCAAAGAAGAACGAGAGGATTACTATCATGTTCATTCCAATAGTGGGTATTTTCTTGCCATATAATTATCCCCATTGTCTCAAACTGAGGATTATATTCCAACCATACTCCAAGATTATATAGGTAATGCTCATAGATATAATCAGCAAGTGGATGCGCACAACCATGTCTTATGATAACATGAAGTAGTATGTGGTTCGACATCTTGTATGATAGTTGCAACACACCCTTCCAAAGTTGGGTTCACCTCACCAAAATCAACTGTTAAATGACGTATAAAATACGACACACACATTTAAAGTTCTCAATACAATTATATATTGTCATGCTATTTTATAATGTATTGAGAAACTTCAATGGTCACCGACCATCACTCTATTCCCTTGTTATCCCCGCTCGACCCATCTATACTCTTTTACCTGAAAGGAATTGTCAAGCAAAAGGGTGAGCACAAATAGCCCAGTAAAGAATATCATGACTAAAGATAATTAAATTATTAATAGCCTTCATCAGTAATGAATCAGATCTTTAGAACCTTAGTCCTCAACAGGGAAAAATCTGATAGAATACAATAGACAACAAGTTTTAGATCAACAACTGCAGCGGAATAAGCAATCCATTAGAAGAGTCAAGTAAAACATAATGTCTACTATCTTCTTCATGTTAAAAGTCCACCAACAATATTTCATCCCTGTAACATCAATCAACAGTTCCTGCCCACAATCATGTAAATAGTTCATGATCATAATTATGTTGATAAATTCCTTTTCGCACCTAGGACGAAGATAATTTTTATCACCTGTCTTTACCTAAAATACCAAAGATCACGGTTATACCAAATCATAGTTCCTGTTCATAATCATGCTAATAAATTCATCTTTGCACTCAGGCCAAAGATATTCATTTGTAACATCAATGGTCATGATCATACTAGTCTACAGCCTTTAGTAGTAATCATGCCAGCCAATTCAACTTTGCACTACGGGCCAAAGATATTCAACAGTAACTATTGGTCCCGATTGGGTATGACAATTACGCGCAAGTATACGCGGTCAACAAGTAATAAAGAGTAAGTACAGATATCGTTCCCATAGAGAAATAACAGATAAAAGGTCGCCAAACCACTAGCACATAATCGTCTCAGTCTTATTTAAACGAGCACTAAAGAGAATGAATTTAAACTAATTAAACTAGACAAGGAATTAAACTTAAACTAATTAATCCTAGAGTAAAATTAGATAATGAAGATAAGAGATCCCAATTTCCCCTAACGATTCGTCTAAGTCAATACACTTCCAATTAGGTCAAATCAATCACGATAGTTTATTAGCCGAGAACACGAAAGTGAGAGACGGCCATCTTTCGATGCATCGAATCTATATCACGTGAAATCCACAGATGATAGACAAACGTGAACACCCACATTACTTAAATCACTATATGTCTATGTGATTTACAAATAAATAGGGTTTAAGTTCAAGTCCTCTATTGACTACGAGCGGCGCTTCGGTATATGTCAATCCTAAGTACAAATTATACGTCCAACGCCCTATGAACATACAATTGCCTGCTACTATGATTAGATCGAAAACTACATTTCGTCTTTCAATCCCACATAGGTTATCACAGTAATTGGTAGCTAATCAATTAAGCAATGGAAGCATGAATCGCAATAGATAAGCATATAGCAATTGATAAGTTGCTTTTATGACCACTTATTCGGATAGTAACCAACTCATTCTGTTGTTTAAACTCAAGTATCGTTGTGCGTTTTATGTGTTTTTGCTTTGTTTTGTGATTTTTAGGTTTAGAAACTCTCCAGGTGCAAATTGAGCTTAAAAGGGCAAAAGAACGCTTAAATAGGGAAAAGCACTGAAATGGGCTTAAAGCATGAAGATAGCATGGGTGAGAAAACAATGAAGGTGATGCCACGAGTCTAGAGGCCAAAAGGAGCAAGAATAGCATTTGAAGCAAAAATGGGAAGGAAATGCAATTCGGACATCGTTTTGGGGGGTTCATGTTCATTTCATGTTCTTGGATTGGAACTTGAGTCATATTGTAGAGCATCTTATAAGCTTTTCGGAACATCTTGAATCATCCCAATCGGAGTTAGGAGGCGAGAGTTATGCCCCACGAACCAACAGACGTTAAAATTAACGGTTTTGAGTTTTCATGCATAACAGTCACTTGGAGCGCAATTTCAGCATTCATCCATCCATTATTTCTCAATGCTCAAAGAATGAAAGTTGTAGAGTTCTTCGATAGCTTCGATTTGACAGGTGGCAGGCCTCGTAACTCCTCCCAGATCAAAAGTTATGGCCGTTCTGCCAGAGGCCTCTGTAGCAGAATCTCCTTGGCGCGGGCGAGCCAATTTCCAGTGCTATTTGGGCCCGGCCGCGCCAGTCAAACGTGCTGCCAGACTTGATTTTTCAAGTGAACGGGCTTGGCTAGAGATTAGGATATAAGGGGGCTCGTTTGTGGCCAGAAAAACCATCATATATTGGCCCTAAGCCCTAGTTCCTCTCTTTTCTTCCTTTACATCTTGTTTAGTCTAGATTAGGAGTAGATTAGAGAGTAGATTAGTGCTAGTTTAGTGTTAGTTAGTTAGATTCTAGGGTTTTGTTAGTGTGTGAAGATTGAATCAAGTAATAGCATCAAGATCCAAGCTTGGAGAAGACACAAGATTTGCATTTCTCTATCTCTTACTCTCCTTGTATTAAATTGTATTCGGATGATGTTTATCTAACTTGTGGATAATATATTCAAGTTATTTATGACTTAGTTTATATTTTGGGGTTTCAATGGAACCCAACACATAGTTTGTATTGATTGCTCTCTCTTTGCTATTATTATGAATTGGTTATCATAACTTGTGATTTTAGATTGATTTCTTGTGAACCTGTATGAACTTGACAAATGGATTATAGGTTTAGACCTAGTTATGATATCATGCGAAAGTTGAAGAATCTTGCGGGTAATCTATGAGATTATGTGACGTGTGTCTCATTCATTGTCCTAAAGAGTTGATAATTTGTTAGTGTTCTAGATATTAGTTGCTTGATAGTGTGTAGGATAGACATATACCTACATGCCGCATTAGGAAGATTCATAGTTGTCCATCGAAAGAGGCTATTATGTAATCGTGATTTCTCGGTTGTCAATTCTAGGTGCTTATTATTCTAAGTGAGAGAGTTAAGAGATTCGAACGAAGTGTTGGGGGAAATTGTAATCCCATATCTTCATTATCTGAATTAGGATTAGTTATTGCATGATTTAATTCTTGCCTAATTTAACTTAGCTTTAATAATTCATTCTCTTTCTCGCCCGTTTAAATAAGATTGAGATGATTATGAGCTAGTGGTTTGGTGTCTTTTATCCAGTAATTCCTCGTGGGAACGATATCTTACTCACTTATTATTACTCGTTGGCCGCGTATACTTGCGAGAATATATTGACCGATAAATCGGCCAACAAGATTTTGGCGCCGTTGCCGGGGAATTATTCGATAACTATTTGCCAACATTAGTTTTAATCATATTAGTCTTAATTTAAACTTTTTATTTTTGTTTTAATTCTCTTCATTTATTCTCTTCTCAGGTACAATGGACTTAAATTTTTATCCATAGAATGGTACAAGGCAAGAGCAGCCAAGGGAAGCATACAATGATGGCGTCAACCCAATTGCAACATTTTCAGTACAACTAGAGGTTCTCTCGAGGAAGTTGGATACTGTTTCAGCCCAACGGAGTCGAAAGTAAGTTATTTCGTATGACGATGGTGCTGGAAGCTACATGAGCCATCAGGAGCCTATCAGTTATGGACAGGAGCAGTATGGGGGTGAGTACTTCCACCATGAGTCGTACACCAATTATCAACAAGATTGGGGGTATCACCCTGGGCCCTTCAGCTAACTACTATCAAGACCATACTTTAAGCTATCAAGAACAATATGAGTCAAGTCCAAATTACGCACCAGAACCCCCATATCAACCTTTCTGTTTACAAGGAGAACAGTCTACCATGGACATCCTGGATAGAGCCTTAGCGAACCAAGAGGAGATGATTAGGAGCCAAGAAGAATCGAACCAAAACTTCCTGAAATAGATGGCCCTAATCAACAATCCTTCAACAAATGAGCATCAGTACATGGATCCCGAGACTGAAACTGAAAAGGAAAGATTGGACAGTGTGTGGGAACATTCTATAGCATCAACACAGGAGACCTTAATTGATCAATCACAGTCAATCGAGAATCTTCAGAATTGGGCAAATCAGATTAATATGGCCTTGATGAAAGAGGAGTTGATTGAGCAAGGGATACAGACTCAGAATCTTCAGAATCAGCTCTCTCAAGTAGTAGAAGCCATGAGCCAAGGACCTCAAAACTCCAGTGAGATTCAGTGCATGGATTCTGAGGATGAAGCAGAAGAGGTGATCTTGATTGAGCAAGAGTATTCAAATGAGGATCTTTAGATTTGGGTGGAGCAGATTAGCATGGCATTAAACAAGGACGAGGTATGTGAACAAGAGACAACAATGCAAGATCCTGTACCTCCTATGACTGAATTCGTAAGTTATGACCCCTAGACTACTTGGTGCTATGACATGGGTGCAGAAACTGATAGAGAATCCGAAGTGCAATTGCAACTGGACGAGCCTAAGGCAATGGAAATAGAGGAGATTATTGGGGATATGGAGCAGTATGAACCAACAATGATAATACCCCAAGAGCCTCCTCCGCCGAAGTTTGAGACTCCAGTCAAGTTTGCACACCCTTGCCCCCTTGGAAGCCACATTACAGATACGGATCTCGATGACATGAGAGAGTCCGTGAGCTTCAAACCATGGTGGTCAGAAGAGAAGAGAATAGAAGAAGAGTCCGTTGTGTGGTCTATACCTCCATACCCCGATCATTTTACCTACACAACGGAACCCTTGCCTATCTCCCCAACCTTTAGGACGGGGAATTCTTTTACTTATCCAATGCTAGGTAGTTTAAATCTGCATTCGCTCCTACTGGGAAGCCGCCAAAGTCACACAGCTATTCTGATGGATGGAGGGGTTCTCCAGTATCGTCGGGGAGTTGGGTAGCAGTGGACAGACACAGTCGAGATAGAGGACTATAAATCAAGCGCTAGATGGGAGGCACCCCATCATTTCTCTCTCTCTTTGTTTAATTCTCCATTACCTACTTCCCATCATCCCTCTCTCTATCTCTTTGTTTAATTCTCCATTTACATGCTTTTTATCACATTTCCATCCCCCTCGTTTAATTCTTATTAGTTAATATTCAGTTTAATTTTTTGCATACTGTAGGAATTAGGAGTTCATTGCCTATATTTTTGAACTTAGGCATGAATGCGTATATTTTTGGGATTACAAAGCTTATAGCATACTTTTGATGCACTTGCATTGCATATACGCCTTTAGAGAATTTTTGGGAATATAAATGCATATATCTTTCCATGTTCATTCTCTTGATGTAAATAGATTTTATATACTTTTGTTAGTCTAGGAGGGCTTAAAAGTATTATCTGCGTATTTCAGGTCAAAGGCTGCTCGGAATGAATGAAAAGCAAAAGCCAACCTCAGTTCATGCCAAAAATCTGCAGCAACAAAATCTGATGGTCCGCGTGGCCGCGCCCAAGCCAAGGCATTACCACGGGCGGCCGCGCCACACATAAACTGGGCCTGTCTTAAGGAAAGTCTTGCAGATTTTGGGGGGGCATCGCTTCATGTAAATTATCAGCAGCACACAAGCCTCTTATCCTAAACCCTCAAGTTCCTACATGCAATCCCCCATCTCTTCCATCTCATGCAATCCCCTCTACTACAAGCCTTAGTTTTGAAAACCTCCTACCTCCTCAATCCAAAGTACCAATTCTCATCCACCTCATCCTCTCAACCTGATCAATTGAGATATTGAGTGTGGGATCTCTAGCAGAGAAAGATTGATATGGAGTTGGGTTGGTTCATTGAGTATAGTGTTGAGCAGGGTTTATTTTACCAAGAGCAGAGAGAGACGGGGAAACTTCTGAGTGGATGCCACTTTATTTCATGCAGCATCAGAAGTCGAATAGGGGAGTTCCTTTCTTTTTACCTTTACCTTTAATGAGGACATTGTTAAGTTTGGGGGTATTGGCTTTATTTTGCATATAGGGTAGTTCATTTCATTTTGCATATTGTGTTTGTTTATATAGTGCATATAGGTCATGTTTTATTAAAATTTGTCAGAATTTTAAAATTTTTGCATTCTGTGTAGGACATATTGCATGAATCCAGTTTCAGTTGGATAGTTATGTATTTGGCCTATGAGGAAACTGAATTCACTTGATTTTTGAACTGATTTGAGACTTAAGCTTGATAGTATTGTCATATATGTAAATCCTTATCTGTCAGATACTGTGTAGCCAGTTAGCACGTTAGAGTAACCATCATGACACGCTAAGTTTAAATTTTCACATACTTACACATAAGTCCATAACAAAGCCAGTTAGCATGTAATCTATGTACATATAGCTAGTGTAGTCCATCTTTTGAGTTAATCATTCTCATGTATCATTACTTACACATAAGTCCATAACAAAGCAAATATACTCTATTAACCGTCGAAGTCGGATTCAAGTATTAACATATGGTCCTACATAGCATGTATACATATTAAAGGATACTTTCATGCTCGTTCAACCTTTTCACATTCAATTTACATGATATAAGTTCTAAGTTAATACCCGTAAAAACTTAAGTCCATTCAAGGCTATAAAGTTATAAAGTCTAACATGCTCGCCTTTTAAACACATGGGGTATTCATATACTTTGTATTAGGCATACTCATGAATAATTATATCACATTCATGCAACTAACACCGTTTGGTTTTGAAAACATGCTTCGTTTATGCTTCATTTGAATCACAACACCTAATCATGGTATATATACATGTAGGATACATGATCGAGTCTACGAGTACTATCAAACGTGTTTACAAATATCAAAATTCAAATCTCAATATGCATGTCAAGACTCACGTGCAAAACGTATACTTTCACTAGTAAATCTCACTAATAGGGTCTAATACGTCCATGCTATCTAGATTCATGTGTTATCATATTCGACACGTATTTCTAAGTCATTTAAACATGCTCGCAAAATTAGAATGTATTCATGACATTTACGTGCCAAGGTTCACCTTTGAAACTAACATTTTTGTTAGAATTGTTTAATAGTGGGGTTTGCATGTTCACATTCCATCATAAAACATATATACATCAATTAACATGCGTTTCATGTCTTCCTAGGTTATATTAACATGTCTCAAAAGTCAGAATATAACCATGATACTTCTATACCAAAAGTCCCTTTTTAAAACTCAACATTCATTTTGAACACCACAAGTTGTGTCATTAATCATGCATGTAAACATAGCAACACATGGCATGTCATGTTAATATACTCGTATAGGCATGTTAAATCCATTAGTTTGCTTGCTTAAGCTATCTTAACCACTATCTCTTAACAGAATCTGCAGCAGACTGCAGAAAAAAAATTCAAGTTTCAGGGCCCGGCGCAGCTACGCCGCTGGCTAGTATAAAACTGGAGCAGCTGAGCCGCTAGCCGGCCAGAAACAGACATGGCTGCTTCAGCAGTCCAGTTAACCCAACTCAAAATAATTCACGAAATTCATTCTAACAATGTTTTAATATGATTTCTAACATACATGTGATCTTATATACTACTAAACAAATCATACCTCAAATCAATTAACATCCTATTAAATGAAATCAATAACTTGGACAATTCACAGAGAACAAGAAGTGAAGAACATTAAAGGAATATAGGAATTATACCACTGCTATATCCACTTCCTCAATTCACTGACTCCTTGCCAATACAATGAACTAACTCTATATCTTATACTTATTAAGATTTCTTAGCAAATGAAAACATGAAGGGGAGAGCTATATTTATAGAGGATTGATTACACAGATAATGTCATTTTCCACCAAATCAAACCAACAGAAATGAGAAGAACACATTGGTTCATAGGGAGTAGTTGGAGTAGTTGAAATTAATCATGAAAACCACTCCTCATCCACTCATTAGCTACCTTTGTGAGGAAATTGAGAAGAAGTAGAGTAGCATAGGTGCTTGTGTGTTCACGTGAAGAGTGCAATGTGCACTCAACTTGGGACAAGGAAGAACTCAGCAATAGCAACTTGCAAATGTAGTATATATAAACACTTAGGTTATATAATATATATACTCATTTCATTTCATTTAACTTAGGTTATAAATAAATTACAAATGTAATTTCTAATTACAATGTATCAAGTAAAGTTACACATAGATATACATCACATATAATCCATGTACATTTTCTTCATACCGAATATAATACAATTGGGTATTATTATTACATTACATTGTCTCCTTCATTATTAAATTTTATTAATTCAATAATTGTTTACAATATATCCATGATATATTATTTTATTGTATACTCATATACACATTGTCATACACACATTTCATGTACCTCTTACAACTCAATAAACTTTACTATATAGTTTATATATATAATACAGTTACATTAATGTTGCACTATACTTTATATAGCATATGTGTAATTACATGATGTTATATTCTTAATAATCACATCCTTTGCACATATCAACTAATTGAGCAATTATAATCATATTAATAATCTACTCGTTTATATATTATTATACTCATTGGCAATTAATTAATTAATTAATTCATCCCTCATCAATCAATGTAATTATTAATCTCCATAACAATTAATTAACATTTATATGGTTAATTATCACATTAAATAAATATAAATCTTATTATATTTATAACAAATATACTTATTATCATGTTATCACTCGCAATAATAATAATTCAACATACCATCAAATAATTACTAGATACTAGTATATTGTCCATAACAATAATTAATAGTATAAGACAATATATCTCATTCCTCATCAATACAATTCCGATTATATCTATAATCAATTTTCTTATTATTATACTATCATTAGCCATAATAATAAATCAACATACTATTATAATAGCAATTAACAATTAATATAGATTAATTATTTAATTAATAATTCCTCCATCCTTAAATAATTCATTCATCATCGAATCTATTATCGTGCCACACAAAGCATTTCTCCCAAGCTAAATCTTAGGCTTATTATCACTTTTACCACACTTAATATTCCTTTAATATAATGTTTGTGTGACTCAAGCATTTTAATGCTAAGCTACCTCAATTAATTATACACTTATAATATGTATAACCTTTACGCTTATAATATATACACTATTAATTATTTAACTAATAATATCCACGATAAAATAATAACTTAAGTTATTTAATACATTAAAATAACTTAGTTTTCTTTCATTAATTAACTCTCTTGAAAATACATTAGAAATTATGTATTTTACCATAACATAAAATATTATGTTTTCTTCAAATAAAGACATTCATTATTAGAAAATAATTATTTATTGTCTCATGATATTATTCTTAATATAATATCAAATAACTATATGTACAACACACGGACATATATTATATATAGAAAATAGATAATAAATTTATTTTCTATTATAATAAATTGTTTCCATCAATTTATTTACATGTAGCAAATACGTTTTAATATATTTATTATATTAACCAATCACACCTCATACAAAAACATATAAGGTCATGTTATTATTTAAAATAACAATCTCCCATTTATTAAAATAATTCATTATTAGAAATTATTTCAATATTCTTTATTAGAAATATTATTATTTCTCTTTCTTTCCTATAAATTGTCCCCAAAACAATTTCTTCAAATATTAAGTATTCATTTAAAAATATAATGATTTTCATCTCCCTTTAATAACGTATATATATTTATTAACGTTATTCGCACATTAGACTTTCTCACATATTACCATCTAAGTAATATATAGAAGGTACTAATTATAATCATATATTTAACATATATATTAATTCACTTCTTTACTTAAGTAAATTAAACACTGTACTATATCATTAAGGTTCAATATTAACATTATATTATTCCATAATATAACTCCCAACTTAAACTAACTAATATTTATTCTTATTAGTTAATTCCTTAACTAACTCATACTTCACTATCCAAACCTATTCACGGATAGTTTAAGTGCTATTAATAACCTATATTATAAACATACTAGTTATTAATACACATACACAAGAATATGGTGATTATACATTAAAGATATTTAATGTCACCAACTTACTATGATAAAATAATTCTATAAATTATTTAATATCGATAGAAAATCTTATCCACTTTTTTTTATCTCAACCGAATTGTCTCTGTGATAAATAACAATATATATTTATTAATCACATATTACATAGTTCATATTATCCCATGTAACATAATATTACATAACTCGTATCACATAAATATTTTTATTCGAACCCATTTCACACTTAAGAATTTTATTTATTAAATCCTGATTTAATAATTTCTGAAAATTCAGGTTCTTACAGAGATCGAGCAACAACCATGATAACTAAATAAATCATATGCCTTAGAGATAAACAGCAAACCTGCAGTCAATATCACATCATGCATCATCCATCATCCTACCTTCTCAATTCTCACCTCACAAACATAACTCTTGCCTCTTTCTGTGTGTGTGTGCCCAACATTGTTTCAACATTAACATTATTCATATAGTCAAATTCATGCACATGATCATTAATCAAACCGACTTGTAACCAACATGGCATCCATATAAGTACTAGGGAAATCAAAAGATTAAGCAATAACATTTAGCTCTTATACTAGGTGGGTGCATTTTAATGCTCCATCCCCCTAGTTATTTCTCGAATCTGACTTGTGCAATGTCCAACTTCCTTAGGCTCTTCAATGCTACCCGTGTAACGGACTTTCGACCAACGACTTCCAAACCCGAAGGCTTTAGGGTGCTAGGTGTAAAGACATCCCCTAGGGTTTACTTATCCGAGTAACAAAGGCCACGAAGTTGAACTAAGTCGATTTTTATTCCATAAGTACTTTTTTTCCTGATTTTGTTGTCTTTATTTTCTTCTTCTTCTTTTCTGAGCCATAATTCCCCCAAACTTATGTATAGGCCAATGTTTAATTGTAATCTGTGATCAAGTGAATACATGCCCATATTTTATCTTATATAAACTTTCTCGCTACTACTTATATTCAGTTGGTGTGCTTGAGTTTTAGAAAAACGCTAGAATTGTGCTATAAGGTTCCTTTGTTCAAAATTAATCAACACATGATAGCCAATTTAAACATGTAATTCATAAATCAGACTCATCATTGGCTCTTATCTCAACTACCAAGGCATTAATGCTCAATCTCAATGCATGTATCCTAACACAAATCCTACATGAATGCAGATATTTATTTTATTTTTATTATATTTATTTATTTATTATATATATATGCAGAACAAAACTATAATGAAACTATATGCTGCAACTTAAAAATACTATTAAACTACCCCCCAAACTTAACAGAAGTAATGTCCTCATTACGTGAAAAGAAAAGAAATTAAGCACGAGGACTCCCTTGTGAGACGAGTCAAAGCTCGTCGTGAGGACCTTCATCATCCGAAGGGGGGTAGGAAGGTAAAACAGGAGGGTTGGGAAGCTGGACTGGTTCAGAATGTGGAGTGAACCGGGAGAAAGCATCCGCCAATGCTGTGAATGCGCCAATGTTGTATTCATGCATTGTAGCCTGGCGTTGAGCAAGTCGTAAACTTTGCTTTTGACTTCATCTCTGAAAAGACGTAAACGGCTCTACTTCTGCTTCTTCGGTCATTGGCGCATCTGTAACTGGCGGCGATGAGGGTCGAATCACGATATAACCCTCTCCTCGAGGGTGAGACTGTGCTCCTTCTGATTCTCGGTATTTGTCAATTGTTTGATGGTGAATCACAGTCGTGGGCATCTATACTGGCTCCGCCGAATTCCACTGTACCCCTGCTTTACGGCATAAGTTCGTGATCAGAAACTCGTGTACTAAACCGCCGGTGGTACCTCCTCACAAAAGTATGTCAATAGATTCCAAAATCCACAACCCCACGTCAACCTGGAAGATCTCGACTACATTAGGTCTACTGAACCAATAATATACTATGCCATACAGGAGGCGTGCCTGTTCCTTAGTTACATCATTCTGATGTCGTGTGGGTATGAATTTTGCACAGAGGAACGTGTACCATGCCTTTCTATACTTTCTAAGCACCGAATGTGGAAAAGTAATTTTAATATCCGTCCTAGCCTTGGTTACCCATTATATTACCGGCTTGTAGAGACAGGCGATAAGCTCATCCAAGTCTGAGAGGTGGTCTTTATATTGGTCCCCAATTGGTGTTTCCAGCCCAAAATAGTCATTAATAGATGTGGCGTGAAAAAGGGCATGTTTGCTCTGGACCATTACAACTCGCCCCACATGTTCAATTGCATTGGCGTAGAATTCCTTGACTATAGAAGGCACGCTAGTTGTGGTTGTTCTACCAATTGAAACCAATTCCGTTCACTAATCATTAGTGCAATGTTGCCATCTAAATTCGCGTCAGGCTTTAACCCCCTTTCCAAAACCAAAGTCTTTTTATCGAGCACGGTGTTGAACCTTCTTTCGGCGGCTTGGCTGATGAACCTGGACCCATCAAATTGTTGCCTGGAACTTGAACTCGGAGCTCTTTAATGTTTGGAAGCTATATTGGATGTCAATTGGTTGTTTGAACACACACTAACGGTAGAGGCAATTTGTCGAACAGTTGGTGTGCAACCTTATTTTTCCCCCAAACTTACTTTCCTTCATATCACAAATCTTTTCAAAATAATCAATAAAAACCTTGGGTCATCAGTAACCCAAGGTATCCCGATCACAGTTTATATGAATAAAGCAACACAATTGAATATAAATATGTTGTAATTTGTGAACCAACACTAAATCAAACTTGTTACCTCTTGTTAATTTGATCGCATGTGATACTTACCCAAACCGTGATGAACGAAGCGACTGCCGTAATGTAGGATGTGTAGCAGTGGTAAGTTATCTGAAGGGTTGATATATGAGACAGAATTAGTCGTGGAGGATGATGTGAGATGAGAGTTTGTATTTTGATGGTGATTGTGACATCCCCAAATCCGGATACTTCGTTTCCACATGATTTGGTACTCACTTTCTAGTTAAAACATACATCTACCCAAATAAAGAATTTCAAACTAAATACAACCTTCATAAAAATCTTCCTTTAGAAAAATTGTCAACTTGTCCAATAATATCCCAGGGTTATCTAAACCTTAACATCATTCAAATAACGTAAATGCGGAAACATAAAACTTAATCAACTAAGTCTTATTACAAAAGTAACTTGACATAACAAGCCTTCATTTATTCATCTTTCCTTTTCCTTTACTTGTTGACGGTATGTCAACATTCTTGGTCTCAACTGCAAGTGGTGGCAAAACATGCAAGAGTGAGCAAACAAAAGCTCACTTGAAAATACAACAGTGATATGACATAAGTGAATCGTTTCAAAAGAGTTTAAATAACTTTACTTTCATCCATATAAAGAATTGAATTGTAGAAACTTCTGAGGGTCATAAGACCTTGAACCATTGTCATAGGTTATAAATATTTCTATTTAAACCTTTAACAGTCAATAAGACTATAGACCATTAACTCGTACTCAGGGGGATCAACCCTTTGTACCATGAATTGTGCACAACCATCTTAACGCTTTCGCATAAAATATCCCCTAATTAATAGGGTTGTTCATTCTCAGAAACTGAATACAAGTCCGCACCAAAGAAAGTTTGGTTTGGATAGATAAGGGAACTTTAGAGTTCAACTATCATCAACTAGGAGTAGTTGAATCGACTTACAGTACTTTACAGTTCAATAATATAAGAATCATGAACCAATTGCAAAATATGACAATAAACTTCATAATAGATAGGCATGCTTTTAGAAACAACTCAAAGCATTTAATAGACTAAGTAGATCTTGCTTGAACAATTAAGTCAAGATCTTGTTACTAAAATAACACTTTAAGACTTACGCTTTATGAATATTGGAGTATGGTATAGCTTGTACCACATATAACAAGTTAAGGAACGTAAATGAACTTTCATGATTTATTGAGCAAGGGTTAGGAAATTTGCACAATGAAAAGATACAATGAATGGGCTTGTATAGCATTCAAGAGTAGCTTAAACACATTGGTTGCTAATTAGTCAAGTACGTGAGTCTATACTCACGGCATGCATTCATAAGCCTATACCTCAATGAATCGTGTTGTGTGCCTCGTGAAAGCAACACACATACACACACATGTAACACATTCATAATATACTTCAATCTAACTTAAACACATCAAAAACATGTTATCTTATTACACATTTCACTTTCCAAGTCTTAGAAACAAATTAGCTTAACAAACGGGGCATAAAAACTCAAAAACCAAAATCCAAAATTTTCGGGCAGCAGTATCACCCGCTGGGGCGGGTCCCCATAGGGCAAAACACCCGCTGGGGCGCTGCACTACATGGTTCGCGAATTGGTGGAGAAATAAGCCAATTTGGCTCATTCCTTCACACCGAATTCGATTTTTCCCAACATGATAAACATAAAACTTGATACTAACAATATTTTAAACTTATTAACATGCTCATGACATATATAATCCATAAAACACATAATCCAAAATAAGATTTCATGATTTTCAAAGAAAAACATAATTTTAAGCGTTCTTAACGGAAATTACTATTACGAACTCGTTTTTCAATCAATTCAAGTGATTCCAATTGTGATAACTCATATTCTTAACATATTAACATAATACATGATCAATTTTAACAATAACTCAAAATCAAACATCAATTTGATAGTTTCAAAAGCCATTTTTCAAAAATAACTTCACCGAAAATCACTATGAACACACTTCCTATTTTTTTATCAAAAATTCATGGATTGAATTGCTAGAACAACCATATAACTCATATATAATCATGTGATATCACATATTACACATAATTCATGCTCACATCAAGGATTTAAAGAAAGTTTCAACATAAATTCATAATCTAACACTATGAACATGAATTTCATAGTGTTCATCATATACTTGTGAATTAATATTCTTAAACAACTATGAAACTCTCATGTACACACACACATATATATATATACATATCCCATTCACATATCAAAATAACAACTTTCACAAAGAGACTTCCACATAAAATTCTAAAGCCATGAAAACATAGAAGAATATGCTTTGAAAACTTGTTTTTACAACAATTGTATTTTGAAAACCCTTTCATGGCATACAATTACATATGAAAACATATGAACACCATATATACATATAATTTTATGATTGTAAAAGCCTAATTTGATAAGGAAGAACACATAAGAATTGAGTACAAGGATTAGGGTATAACCTTACTAATTTTAATTAAAGAGAAGAGATGATGAAGATGATGATCCTCTCTTACCTTCTCAAGTTTTTCTTCCTCTTCTCTCTTCTTCTTCTCTAACAATTCTCCCTAACTCTCTTCTTCTTTTTCTTTCTTTGTTTTGATTTAGGCTTTTTAAAAAAATTAACGTATCTTTTAACTTAACATATATTATATAATATACAATATACATATACATATATAATATATATGTAACTTATATTATTAATATAGCTAATGACTAATATACTAATTGCTATACTAACTACCACTTATTACATAGGTTACAAAATTTGAAAAGAGCAAGGCCATGTTTGGCAAAACAAAGCTATTTAAAAACCACTTTTTAGCTAAGGCCTTGTTTGGTAAAATAGGGTTAATCAAGTATAAGGGTCTTGTTTGGTAAAACACTTTAAACCCTTTTTCCATTCTTTTAATAACTCTTTAAATCCATAGATTAAATATTACACTTATTTAATTAAATTACAACACTAACATTCACCTAATACCAAATTATCACACAATTGTAATTGCTTTATTAAACATAATTCATGTAACAAATTATTAACACTTAGCACATAATATTAAATCTAATTTGAATTATTCTTAATTAAATTAAAATTATGCTACACCATTGCTAACATATCAATTTAATTAAACATGTAGCACTTAATTAAATTATCCACAACAACTACACAATTTATTTATTAACTCAACAAATAAATTTCATAAAATATTTATTTAATTCAATAAATATTTACAATTAACATATAAAATTCTCAATCGTTACAGTGATGTTGGAGATGGGTGGTGATTGTGTTTGGTAGAAGAATTGGGATGAGTCAAAGAGGGATTAGAGTCTGATTTAGATTTAGAGTGAGTGAAGGGGAGGATGAAGTTAGGTTTGAAGTAGAGTAGGAGAGGGAGAATTAGAAGTTGAAGTAGAATAGGAGAGGGCTGTTGGTATGTATGCGCGAGGAAGAGGCGAAACCCTTGTTTTAAATCGCTCCCAGCAGTGCTGCACAGTCCGCGTTTGCTATGGTGGTTTGCAAAAATTATCTGCATAGGTCGCGCGCTTTGCGCTTGATGAGGCGCGCCACGCACCTTCCTGGACCAAATCAAGAAAAAGGTGCTGCATAGGTAGCGCGCTCCGCGCTTAGTTCTCACTAGTATTGGCGCGGTCCGCGCCCATCTACTTCCTTTGATTATTTTGCTCCTTTAACTTGATATCCTACAATAATTATCATAAAAGTTTCAGTACCCTAAATTAACTAAAATAAAATTTATCATTGAGCTACATGCGATTAAATAATAATAGTTAAGGGTCTAGAAATTGGGTTGCCTCCCACATAGCGCTTGGTTTAACGTCGTCAGCCCGACTTTGTTTCTTGGCTCATTGTTGATCAGCGAGACTGATTGAGGTTTTTTTACGATTAAACTCTCCTCCCAGAAAGTGCTTAAGTCTTTATTCATTAACCTTGAACGACTGTTGGCTTGTGCAATCCTGCACTTCTATTGCGCCATACGGATAAACATTAGTGATCGTGAATGGTCCAGATCATCTTGATTTCAATTTACCCAGGAATAGTTTAAGCCGGGAATTGAAAAGTAGCATAGATTATCCTGATTCAAAGGTTCATTGAACAATTCACTTATCGTGCCATCTCTTGGTTTTCTCTATGTATAGTTTGGTGTTCTCATATGCTTGCACTCGGAATTCATCCAATTCGCTTAGTTGCAGCAATCGCTTCCCACCGGCTGCTTCGAGGTCCAGATTTAACTTCTTTATTGCCCAGTAAGCTTTGTGTTCTAGTTCCACCGATAAGTGATATGCTTTACCGAACACCAGTCGATATGGAGACATACCGATTGGAGTTTTGTAAGCCGTACGATATGCCCATAATGCTTCATCCAGCTTGCTCGCCCAATCCTTCCATGTAGGATTAATAATTTTTTTAGAATCTGTTTCACTTCCCTGTTGGACACTTTCGCTTGGCCATTTGTATGTGGATGATAGGCCGTAACAACCTTATGTCAAACTCCATATTTAGCCAAGAGACCTGCAAAGGATTTATTGCAGAAATATGTGCCCTCATCACTGATGATAGCTCTCGGCGTCCCAAATCTGGTAAAGATATTCTTAAGGATAAAGTTCAGCACTACCTTGGCATCGTTATTAGGTAGAGCCACTGCTTCCACCCATTTGGATACGTAATCCACTGCAACCAATATGTACTTATTGTTGCATGATGATGGGAACAGTCCCATGAAATTGATGCCCCATGTGTCAAATAGTTCCACTTCTAACATGGTATTTAGTGGCATCTCTTGGCGACTCGTTATGTTCCTCACCTTTTGGCATCTGTCGCATCTTTTGGCAAATGCATGAGAATCTTTGAATAATGTTGGGCAAAAGAAACCAGACTGTATGACCTTTGCCGCTGTTCGATCACCTCCGTAGTGGCCGCCAAATAATAAAGAGTGGCAGTATTACAGTATTCCTTCAATTTTGGATTTGGCCACACATCGTCGTATCATTTGATCGACACACTGTTTGAACAGGAAGGGCTCATCCCACATATACTGCTTTACCTCAAATAAGAACCTCTTCTTTTGTTGAAAACTGAAGTCAAATGGCACAATCCCGCTGACGATGTAATTTACGAAATCTGTGTACCAAGGGGTCTCTGATGCCATTGCAAATAGTTGTTCATCCGAAAAAGATTCATTGATCATGGTTTTCTCGGTTTTCTGTTGTTGTTCATTCTCCAACCTCGACAATTGATGGGCCACTTGATTCTCTATCTCGAATCTCGAGATCAAATTCTTGAAGTAATAGGACCCAACGGATTAGTCTTGGTTTGGCATCTTTCTTCGAGATGAGGTATTTTATTGCTAAGTGATCTGTGAATACTACTACCTTTGTTCCAATCAAATATGCTCGAAATTTATCGAATGCAAACACTACGGCTAGGAGCTCTTTTTCAGTTGTTGTGTAATTTACCTGCGCATCATTAAGAGTTTTACTAGAATAGTAAATTGCATGGAAGACCATATCCTTTCTTTGTCCCAATACAGCTCCCACTGCGTAATCGCTCGCGTCACACATTAATTCAAATGGTAGTGTCCAATCTGGTGCAATTATGACTGAAGCGGTAACCAACTTTTCTTTCAGCACTTCAAAAGCTTTTAGACAGTCCGAATCAAACTTGAATGGCACATCTTTCTTGAGTAAAGCACACAATGGTTTAGTAATCTTGGAGAAGTCCTCGATAAAACGTCGATAAAATCCTGTATGACCCAGAAAACTGCGGATCCCTTTTATAGAAGTAGGAGGTGGTAGATGTTCAATTGTTGCAATTTTCGCTCGATCCACCTCTAAGCCCTCTGCTGAAACCCGATGGCCTAAGATGATTCATTCTCGTACCATGAAGTGACATTTTTCCCAATTAAGGATCAAGTTAGTGTCCACACATCTCTGAAGTACTAATGTAAGATTTTCTAAGCAAAGATCAAACCTATCCCCAAATACCGAGAAATCATCCATAAATACATCTACGTTTTGCTCCACCATGTCTAAGAATATAGCCATCATGCATTGTTGAAACGTAGCTGGTGCATTACACAACCCAAAAGACATCCGACGAAATGCGAATGTTCCGTAGGGGCAAGTGAAAGTCATCTTTTCTTGATCTCTGGGTACTATGACAATCTGGTTGTAGCCCGAGTATCCATCCAACAAACAGTAGAACTGATGCCCTGCAAGCCTATACAACATCTGGTCAATAAACAGTAGAGGAAAGTGATCCTTTCGGGTGGCTTTGTTTAATTTTCTGTAATCCATGCATACTCGCCATCCCGTAATTATTTTAGTTGGAATTAGCTCATTGTTCTCATTTTCTACGACTATCATTCCTCCTTTCTTTGGCACACACTAAACTAGACTAACCCACGAACTATCCGATATTAGATAAATGATGCATGCATCAAGCCATTTGATGATTTCTTTCTTGACAACCTCCTTCATAATTGGATTCAATCTGTGCTGATGTTCCACAACCGGTCTAGCATCTTCTTCTAACAAAATTTTATGCATACAGAATGAGGGGCTGATTCCCTTAATGTCGGCTATCGTCCATCCAATTGTAGTTTTAAACTCTCGAAGCACTCTCAGTAACTTCGCCTCTTGTGATTCTGTGAGTGAAGTTGAGATGATGACTGGTAGTGTAGAAGATTCTCCTAAGTAGGCATACCTGAGGTGGCTTGGTAGTTGTTGCTTCAATTCTAGGACTGGAGGTTCCTCAATCGATGTCTTTGGTTATGCCTTCGAATTCTCAGACCGATCTAATTCTTCAAATCTCTTTCCATATGGACTGAATGAAGGCGATGCGTTCAATAGGTGTAAATACTCCAAGGAATCTGGAAAGTCTACTGCATCTGAATTTACTAATGATGTATCGAGTGGATCCCTAAATACATTCTTGACACGAACTCTTTTGCCACGGTCTCAACTAAGTCAATCCCAAAACAATCATCGATCTCTTTTGGAAACTGCATTGCCTTGAACACATTGAATGTCACCTCTTGATCCTGTATCCTCATCGTGAGTTCTCCTTTCTGGACATCAATCAGTGTTTTCCCCGTGGCTAAGAATGGACACCCAAGTATGAGTGGAATCTCCTTATCTTCCTCAAAGTCAAGCACAATAAAATCCGCTGGAAATAAAAATTTGTCTACCTTCACCAGTATGTCTTCTACAATTCCCTGAGGATAAGTCAGAGACCTGTCTCGTAGCTAGAGGGTAACGTTGGTGGGATTTACCTCCGATAAACCCAACTGTGTGTAGATGGATTACGCCATCAAATTGATTCTAGCCCCCAAGTCTCATAGTGCTTTTTCGAAGAATTTTTCCCCAATAGTACATGGTATCGTGAAACTACCTAGGTCCTTGAGCTTTGGTGGTAATTTATTCTGTATAATTGCACTACACTCCTCTGTAAGTGCAACAGTCTCAAAATCTTCTAACCTTTTTTTTCTTGACAGGATTTCCTTCATGAATTTCGCGTAACTCGGCATTTGTTCTATGGCATCTACGAACGAGATATTAATATGCAATTTCTTGAATACCTCCACAAATTTTGAAAATTATTTATCTTCTTTAGCTTTTCGGAGTCTTCCTGGATATGGAACTGGTGGCACACAAGCTTCGGGCTTGTTCATCTCTGCATTCTCTCCTGTTTCACCTGATGTTCCTGCCTCTTTTGCTGACTTCTCCTCATTCCTCTCATCAGTAGATACCTGCTTAGTTGGCCCTTCTGTAGCTGCATCCTCTAAATTTTTCTCTTTTCTCAACGTGATTGCCTTACAGTGCTCTTTTCCATCCCTTGGGTTCATTTCTATGTCACTGGGCAATGCTCCTTGAGGGCGAGAATTCATAGATGTAGCCGACTGTCTGATCTGATTTTTAATATTCCGCAGAGTTACCTCATGAGTATTCTTCCATGTCTCGTTATCCTTGATATATTTTACTAACAATTCCTCAAGCTTTGGTTTTCTTTCTTATTGTGTTGGCTGCTATTTTTGTCTTGCCTAAAATCCTGGGGGTGCGGCTTGTGATGGAGCTTGCTGTTGAGCTTGTTACTGATTTTGATTATTACTCCACGAGAAGTTTGGGTGATTTCTCCAACCTGGATTATAACTGTTCGAATTTACCCCATACTGCTGCTGCTTACCATAATTCCCCACAAACTGTACTAACTCGGTGTTGATAGCACACTGATCTGCTGGATGGGCCCCTGTACATAACTCACATACCACTTCCACTTTCTGAACAATCTATACACCCAGAGCGTCTATCTTTTTGGTCAAAACAAAAACCTGCGCTGATAGTGCTGTTACGGCATCCAATTCCAACACCCCTGCTACCTTCGGTTGAGTCGTTCTTCTCGTCGGCCATTGGTAATTGTTGGCTGCCATGGTTTCTAATAGGTCATATCCATCCTCACAACTTTTTGCATTCAAAGCCCCACCTGCAGCGACATCTATACTAGTTCTCAAATGCCCGTCAAGACTATTATAGAAGGTGTGAACCTAAAGCTATAACGGCACCCCATGGTGTTGAAATTTTCAAAGCAGCTCCTTGTACCATTCCCAAGCCTTGTATAACGACTCTGAATTAAACTGTTTGAATGAAAGGACAGCATCCCGCATCTTTGTCATCTTCGCTGGAGGGAAGAATTTGGCAAGAAACTTTTATGCCAAATCGTCCCATGTTGTGATGGATCCTGGTGGCAATGAATGTAGCCAACTCTTTTCTTTATCTCTCAGGGTAAAAGGAAATAACCTCAGCTTCACTGCATCTTCTGGCACCTGATTAAATCAGAATGTATCACAAATTTCCAAAAAATTGATTAGGTAATCATTGGGATCATCCGTTGGTGCTCCCCCGAACTGGCATGAGTTTTGGATCATATGGATCGTGCCTGATTTGATCTCAAAACTATGTGCTGTAATGGAAGGACGTGCAATACTAGACTGAATGTCTGTAACCTTTGGCATTCCATAATCCCTCAGTGGCTTGTACTCTTTATTAGCCTGATTTGCCATTGTCCCCTGATTAGTTCTTCGTCATTGTCGGAAAGTTCTTTCAATTTCGCTGTCATAAGGAACTAGTTCGGATCCCTTGAACCGTTTTTGCATAAATAACTAAAATTACAATGTGCACACACAAATCCTGGATCACAGCTTGAACAAGCTTGAACATAATTTAAGCCTGTAAAAGCAAACAACTAAAATAAAAATATGTTTGAATAATATAAATTAATAAAAACTAATAATAAAATAATCATTTAAACTGTTCCCTGGCAATAGCTCCAAAAACTTGTTGTCCGATTTATATAATAACAAATACGCGCAAGTGCACACGGTCAATCAAGTAATATAGTAGTAAGAAAAGTGTCGAACCCACAGGGAACAGTTATCAAACAACTATCTTAATTATCCAATTTCTACTAATTTATTCTTTTTAAACAGTCACTCCAATTGATTTGTGAGAATTAATTAAATTAAAGTGATTAAGAATCAATTAACTAACAATTACTGAATATTAGATAATTAAAGTATAGGAATACAATTTCCCCAATTACTCCACAATAATTCTCTTACCTTATTTTCACTTAATTTATTCCACCAAATTGACAACTAGGTTTAACCCACAATTTACTAACACCTTTCGATTATTAGCAAAAAGACCTATTTTAATTAATTTACTACTTTCGTGTAAAATACTTAAAATAGATTCATTAAGTTCATACATGTCTAAGAGTTACACATGGCATATAAATGCGTTCGTCTTATACACTGCTATGTTATTCTAAATAAGAATTAACAAATTCATGCGTTGTTACATTCAATTCTAATTTAAGATATCCTCTTTCAATTCAATCAAATATATACTTTTTACTGTTGGCCAAATAATCATTAAATTACGCACGGAATAATAACAATCAATTCAGAAAGATTATCAAGTGAAAATAATAGAAATTGAATTAAAGCTTCATAAAAGGTTCTTTTATACCCCTAATAGAGATTTAGTTCATCATCAACTTAGGAACACCAAAATAATAATTAGTAGACATCATGATACAGAAATTAATTTAAGAGGAAGAAGGAAAAACTTTATAGATGATCTTCAATCTTCAAATCCAAAGTCTGTCTCACGAAAGCTCCAATGTAATATCAATCCGCTCCAAAAGAATAGCCTCCAAGGATTTTCAGTCAAAAAGAGATAATTATAACTAAGAGAATAACTAATATTTATAGACCTATCAAAACTCTATTACAATTGGTAAGTCAAAATCCTTTTCTAACTCAACTTTATCAAATAAGGAACAAAATCTCGTCTTTCCCCTTCCGACCGGTGCCCCCCGCGCCTGGTTCATGCACAAAAAAGCGCGGTCCGCGCCCGGCATACAGCAATCGATCCTCATGAAACGCGCCCTGTGCCCATTTCATAGCATGACCAGCGCGGTCCGCGCTTAATTGTCAGATCACCCAAATTTCCCAACTTTTTCTTTTAAGTCCATTTGGTAGCCTGCTCCAATCCTCGCACCTGCAAAGTAGCATAAAAACACCACAAGTAACATGAACAATACCCAAAAACTCATAATATATCAAGCTTAACGAGATCAAATCATAGGTTTTCAACCTATTCATCATATGCGTCAGAGGAGATGGTTGGAATTGATAAAGGATTATGACTGCGAAATTTTATACCATCAGGGTAAAGCAAATGTTGTTGCCGACTCCTTAAGCAAAAAAGGTCAGGAGAAACTGTCTATGTTAACCACTCAGGAGGAGTAATCTCAGCGATGGAAAAGTTGGAGTTGGAGGTGACATATCCAAATGAGTCCGACGAGAAACTTTTCCAGATTAAGGCCAGTACAACTTTGGTGTATAAGTTTAAGGAAGCACAACTTCAGGATGAGGAATGTGAGAAAATCAGAAAAAGAATATCTGAAGGTGATGAAGTGAAATTCAAAGTCGATACGGAAGTTTTATTGAGATCCGAGGGAAGAATTTGGGTTCTACCAGTACCAAAGGTTAAGGAGAAAATTTTGAGCGAGGCTCATAGTTCAAGGTATTCGATTCATCTGGGGAGTACGAAGATGCACCAAGATCTTCGACAGCATTTCTAGTGGTCGAATATAAAAAGGGACGTTGCAGATTGTGTGGCCAAGTGTTTGACAAGTCAGAAAGTTAATGTGGAACATTAGAGACTGAGTGGATTATTACAACCTTTAGAAATACCGGAATGGAAATGGGAACATATCACAATGGATTTCGTAGTAGGTCTTCCGATGACTCAGAAAGGTTTTGACGTAGTTTGGGTTATCGTGGATCGACTACTGAATTCAGCTCATTTCTTACCGATCAAGATCAGATTTAACTTAGATCAATTGGCAAAGTTGTATATGAAGGAGATTGTTTCAAGGCACGGTGTTCTAGTGTCTATGGTATCAGATAGAGATTCGCGTTTCACATTAAACTTCTGGAAACGACTACCGGAATACATGGGAACGCAGTTAAAAATGAGTGATCCACAAAATAATTACAAAAAGAGTCCAACAAATTTAAACCATTCAATTTCACATTAATAAGAAACCTAAAATCAAGGAGAAATAACCTCCATACTTCATAATTCAAATCAAATCTTTGGGATCTAACAAGAAAAACAAATTCAAAATTCAAAATTCAAATCAAAAGTAGGAAAAAACAAAAAATTATCTTCTCTTCATCTCCGTCATTAACTTGAATTTGGAACTGTTCGAGTATCATATTACAATTGTTCATGGTGCGTGCATCCAGGAGGCCACGATTTCACAGTTTGATCATGAACAATCTCCAACACATGCCAACATGCATCATTATTAATATACAAAGATTAATATAGAATGATAATAGAAAAAAAATACTATTGTTGCAGAGGAACGATAATAGGAAAAAAAATACTATTGTTGCAGAGGAAGGGATAATAGGAAGAAAAAAAATACTATTATTGCTACATCGCTCTCTCCTCCCCTTCATCATCCTCCTCCGCCGCGAATCTCCGAAAGTACCTGAGTTACTGGTCTGATTTTTTTTTTTGACGATTTGGTTACCCACAAAAACTAAAATGGTTATCTTTGTATAAATGTTTGGCTACCAACTGCATCACATTCAAAATAAATTTGTTACCTAATAAAACTGAATTGGTTACCTTGGTCTGAATGTTTGGCAACCAACTGCAAGAAGGTTTGGCTACCAATTTCATCACATTCAAAATAAATTTGTAATCTAATAAAACTGAATTAGTTACCTTGATATGAAGGTTTGACTACCAACTGCATGAAGGTTTGGCTACCAACTGCATCACATTAAAAATAAATTTGTAACCTAATAAAATTGAATTGGTTACCTTGGTATAAAGGTTTGGCTAGGTTTGGTTACCAACTGGATAACATAATAAAACTGAATTGGTTACTTTGGTATGAAGGTTTGACTACCTTAGTTTGGTTAACTTGGTATAAATCAACGTTCACGGCTGTGTGATGAATCGAACTACAATTGTGATATAAGTTGAAGACAAGAGGAATGGGCAGTAAACAAACAAACAAATAAACAAAATATCAATCTCATAAAGAATAAAGCATGGCAGTATTAGTTGGGAAGTAACTTCTTTAAGTGTTACTGGACAGTGAGTAGGGGCATGTTTAATGGATATGCAGCAAAATATTATAGGGTTGCCTTGGGTGGTTGGGCTTGGAAAACTAATGGATATGGGAGACTTCAAGGAGAGTGGTGGGAGGGACTCCCTCCCCTACTTTTTCAAGCTTCTCGAAAGCATCCATGGCCGACACTGATGATTTCTCCATTTTCTCTATCTCTCTATTCAAGTTCTCCCTATCTAGATCTACGGGATATTAGTGGTCGTCGGAATAGCGGATATTTTTTGATCCCGATTATATAACTGTTTGCTGGAGTCGACATTTCTTCCACTTTTGTCCAACGGAAGCAATTACACTAATTACATTAATTTTGTAAATAAACATGGAAAAATGTATTAATTTTGTAATTATTTTATGAATGTACTGTTGTTAAAAATGTACTAGAATATGTAATTGTTCCTAAATAATATAGTTTTAATATTCCATTAGATTAAAGGGATTCAAAGTGGGCTGCTGCTAGTAGCTATAAAAGGATTGACTTATCATGATATATAGAGACTTGACCGGATGCAAGCTAGAGGCGGGGAGTACAACTGGACACGCAACAAGTAGACAACGAACAGCAGCTGTTGGGTTCTCCTTTACCGAAGTGGGCTTGGATTGAGTGGAGCAAGTGGGCTTAGTATATATGTATTATATATGAAGGAATTAACGTGGATAGAGAAAAAAGAGGGTGGAGCAGCTTAGTTATATAGTGGAGCAGCTTATATAATATATGGAGATAATATATCTTAGTATTATGATATTAATTATATTAGTATTATTATTAGTTTTCAAAAAAAATAAAATAAACCCTAGTTGAAAGGGAATTTGGAGATTGAAACACTTGAAGGCCATTGGAGATTCAGATCAAGAGCAAGGAGGATGAATTTATCGGCAACAGATTCAATTCTTTTCCTTAATCTTATTCTTATCTTTTAATGTGTATTCAATTGTGGATTCTTAGTTTTAATTCAATGTACTAATTCTTTGTTTAAGATTACAGTGAATCTTATTATGTAATTTATTTTAATATGTTTCGCTATCAATTATTATGTTCTATCGTTGTGATTGTCTATTGTGATTTGGACTTAATTGTTTAATTGATTGGCCATCAATTATCGTGATAATCTAATTGAAATCGATAGAGGAGTATAGATTTAGATCTGATCATGATAGCATGTGTTCGTGATTTTTGCATAAATGGAATTCATGATTCGTGTTTAGGATAGAGATATGCCTTTACGCCATATGTAATTTTATAGAGAACTTGTGATTAAATCCTTTTTAATTGTAATTCACATAGAAATATAGTGGATTAGTTAATTAGGGTGTCTTGCTTAATTCTATCATCTGTGGATTTGAGTGAGTATGGTATGATGCATCGAGAGGTGGTTATATTTACTTTCGTGTTCTTGATTAACAATTCAGGATAGAGAATAATTGATGAGAAGTGTGTTAACTTAAATGAAACAATAAGTGAAATTGTGATCTTAAATCTCTGTAATCTTAATTTAACTAGTGAAATTTAATAGTAGTTTAATTATATAATTTGAAATTAATTCGTTTAAATAAGATTGAGTTGGTTACGGATTAGTACTTGGTGATTATTGTTAAATAATTCCTCGTGAGAATGATACTTTACTTTCACTCTATTACTTATTGACCACGTATACTTGCGTGTTGTGCGTAACTAGATTTTACCCAACAAGAGTGGTGATTTCAGGGGTTTTGTTGGTTGTGTCCTGATTTTGTAGTCCAGGAATCTGAGTCTCTGTCTTTTCAGTCTCTTGACGGCCACCACTACCACCAGGTGTTCCCGGTTCTGTGTGAGTTTAGGTTTGCTTTCCTTTAAGGGCTTTGCTCTATTCTCTCAGAAAACTGGCCAATTCGGCTATCTGATTCTTCAGCCCTTCAAATTCTTCCCTGGATACAGGGGGGATTCTAGTTGAGCACTGGAAAGCCATGTCCGTGGATTGACTAAGTGCTTTCTTAGACTTAGATCTAGTGACAGGACCAATTTTTCACCTTCAACAAAATGTAGGCGTGTCAATTTCTTGAGGTAGGTAGGGATAGGATGCATGCCATGATGTGTTTTTGTGATTTTTTAATCTTATCCTGGAAAACAGAGGTTAGTTGTTTTGATAACAGGATAACATGACAAAATGTATATGACAAGAAATGTAAATCTTTCATTATGATATTTACATTGTGCTCCTTTACATTGGAATTTGAAAACTTGACATTGAATTGAAAGAGGAAGACATGAAGAAGCTTTCCATTAAATTTGGCTAATCAGAGGCTGACCTATCTTAGGCTACTCTCGCGGCTTTTTGGCATGAAGGTCCCTAGATAATTGCAATTTACTAGAGGGGAAATTAATTCGATCTTTCAACTGGAGCGAATCTGGGTGGTGCATTTTCATGAGCCCCCAAAGACTTAGCCGTTCCCAGAGTCATTACTTATCACCGACGGGTTTTGCCTCTCGAAGGAGGAATCACATAACATACATTCACATACATCGTGCCTCACCGTATGCATATGATGACATTGGTATGAAGCACTAATATGGGTGCGAAGCACTAATATGGGTGTGAAGCACTAAAAAAATAGGAAAGCATTCATTCACATTCATTCAATGTAAAGAAGCAGCATTCATGCATTCATTCAATGTAAAGATGCAACATTCACACATACGCAGTTTTGAAAGGGAATTTTTTTAAAAGATTTGAACTCGGCCTAAGCCCTCTACTGTCCCCAGCAGAGTCACCACCTGTCGACATTGGGAAAAAATCCGTGGGTCGGGTCACAACTCGGATCTTTCTCTCTTCCTAAGTTATCTCTACCCTTACTCTTTTTATTGTGAAAAAGGTTTTGAAGGGTTTTTTAGGAAAAGGCCAACATGTATCATATCGACGATTGAACGTTTTACTGAGTCGCCAGTTGGTAGATTTGAAATGGTTGTACCAACTCAATCGAGTTTTGTTTGAAAGAGGCCCAATTGCTGGACACTGTCGAAACTTGATCTTTGAAAACAAAGTTTTGAGTTCGGGGGCTTGGTTAAGTGTGGGGAAGGTGTTAGGCACCCCACAACTCTCGTGTAAACATGGTACCGCATCTTTTTAATATTTCCCTTAAAAAGCTGAAATGTGTGTGTGAATGCTATTTGAAATTGGGCCTCTGTTTGATTGAAAGCATGTCTATGCATCGTTGAACCTATATACGAAGGGTTTGATTTTATTTTGCAAAAAGTCTTTGATTTGATTTGTAAAATTGTTTGATTTGATTTGCAAAAGCTTCTTTTCTTCGAAAAGATTATTGAATGATGTTTTAAAAGAAGGTTTTCAAACCCTTACGCTATCATGAATCCCACGATTCCTAGGCTCACATACGAGTAGCCAGTAAACCTGGACAACTCAAATTTGTACAGAAATAGATATATATCCAAATATTGCCAGAACCAAGGATTCATTCAATAAATCCTAGTTCGCACATTGCCGAAACGTCTCGTTTCCACTAGATAGCGATCTAAGGGCCGCAAGGTTACTTTTGTAACTGAAACACGAAAAATTCTATATTTAAGTAAATCTCAGCCATTCTAGCTTCCCGGTTCTGTCTGTACCTATTTTGAACCGTTTGAAAGCTAGAGTTGGCGAGATTTAAATAAATCTAGTTCGCCCGCAGAAATGTCAGTGTCGATTCATATTAAATGAATATTTAAAGCAACAGTTTAATAAAATGAGTAAAGCAATATATATAATTAAATATATATATACGAGAGCTGTAAAGGACGATCGGTTTTCACGCCGGTGCCCAGACTAGAATTGAAATATATATATATATATATATATATATATATTTATAAAAGCTGTATAAAAGCCATGAAATGATCCAGGCTAGACAGAATTAAAATATTTATAGAAAAAAGAGTAAAAAGGGCGATAGGTTTTCTCGTTTGTGCCCGGACTGAAATATAAATATATACAGAAACATAGTCAACCAGGACTGGAAAGATAACCCAGTATGGTGAATGGTGCAAAAACAGTAAAAAAGCCACAAAATGATCCAGGCCAAACAGGGATGTAAATATATATATATATATAGACATAAAAGTAGTCAACCAAGACTGGGAAGATAACCCAGTGTGGTGATTGTTGCTTATATATGCATATATATATATATATAAGCAATAAAAAGGCCACAAAATGATCTAGGCCGAACTGAAATATAAAGATATATATATATAGACAGAAAAGTAGTCAACCAAGACTGAAAAGATAACCCAATGTGGTGAAGGCTGCTTATATATGCATATTTATATATAAAAGCAGTAAACTACCACAGATTTGACATCCGGGCTTGACAGAGTTGAAAAGTTAGTATATATACAGTTGAATATATACAAAAAAAACCCAAACCCGGATTAGGAAGATAACCCAGTCCGGCGAAGTTGCCAGTAACGAAGATGCAAGTATATAAAAGCTGTCGGAACGACGGATCGTCAATCCGAGTTGTAGAAATGCCAGAAAATACGTTTATGTACAAAAATATACCAAAAGTTGACAAAAACGGCTACGGAACTGAGTTCTGGGCATATTTAGAAAACGAAACTTGATATGCAAGTGTATAAAAGTGCGAAGAAATAATAATAACTTTTTGATCGTAAAAATACTCACAATGGGCTGCTACACGGGCTTTTTGCCAAATTATAGGCTTTAAACGTCCGAATCTACCGATTATTTTCTGATATGTGGTAGTATGTGGGTATATCTACGTATTAGAGTGAAAATATTTTGGTTTAGAAGACAAGAAAATAGTTAGAAAACCAAAAGGGCAGGGGTTTAGAGCGTTTTTGAATTCTTAAAATGAGAGGGTGGTGCACCTCTATAATATAGGCCAGAGAGCCTTCACTCTACCTGCTGCTGCCGTAGGTAGAGGTGCAGCTCCACATGGTAGGGCGCACGTGGCTGGTCCCATCTTCTAGAAGTACGTGCACTCCAAGCAACGCGAGGTCTGATTCGAAACTTTCTAACTTTTGATAGGAGCGTCCGTTTGAAGCGTCCTATACCTTTCTGGAAATCCCTCATCGAGACTGTCATAATGACATAGGATAAAATATTTTCCTGGTCCAAGAGGATGGGTTCATAACCAGGTCTTAGATTCCTCACAGTTTATCCGTTGAGTTATCTTGCGCTGTTTGCACTCGGGATTATTGTTATGGTTCGTTCTGACCTTGTTGGCATCAATTTAGCTTGAGTTTGACCGAATCGGCTTTAAGTTGGTAAAATAACCATTTTACCCCTCCCGGGGTTGCCTTTAGTGTCGGCATAGTCTTCGGTTAACTTCCTGGAGTTATTTTCAAGACATGGATCCCATTCGAGTCTGTTTGTCATCAGTGTTATTTCTGAGGCTGACTCGGTTGCTCTAGGTTTTTCTCTGGACATGTTGTAATGCTTTAGGATTATTTCTGAAGTTGACCTAACTTCCCGGATTGAGACCGGGGATGACCTGTACATCCCGGGTTGAGACCGAGGCTGACCTGTACCTCCCGGGTTAAGACCAGGGCTGATCTGTACCAACTAGGTTGAGACCGAGGCTGAGCTGTACGTCCCGGGTTGAGACCTGAGCTGAACTGTACCTCTCGGGTTGAGACCGGGGCTGACCCGTACCTCTGGGGTTGAGATCGGGGTTGACCTATACCTTCCAGGTTGAGACTGGGGCTGATCTGTACCTCCCGGTTTGAGATCAGGGCTGAGCTGTACCTCCCGGGTTGAGACCATGGCTGACCTGTACCTCCCGGGTTGAGACCATGGCTGACCTGTACTTCCCGGGTTGAGACCATGGCTGACCTGTACCTCCCGGGTTGAGACCAGGACTGACCTGTACCTTCCAGGTTAAGACTGGGGCTTAGCTGTACCTCCCGGGTTGAAACCGGGGCTGACCTGTACCTCCCGGGTTGAGACCGGGGCTGACCTGTACTTCCCGGGTTAAGACCTCCCCTGACCTGTACCTCCTGGGTTGAGACCGGGGATAACCTAAACCTCCCCTGACCTGTATCATCCCGAGTTGAGATCGGGGCTGATTTGACAGCCCGATATTGAGACCGGGGTTGGATTGACAACCCGGTATTGAGACCGAGGTTGATTCAAAAGATAATTTTGCCCTCCTATAGTGTTAGTAACAGGGGAAAAAAATTTCGAGTGTCTACACACATTATACTATTATAATATAATATTATAATAATATATTTGAATAAGTATTTCATCGAAGAAGATAAAATGTCAACTTTCAACAAATGTCTCATACCAAATTTTCCTCCATTTATATCAAAATTGATCAAATATTTACTTTTCATATTTATCAATAAATTTTATTTTATTCCTCAATTATTATTCACAATTAATATTATAGAATCACAATATTGACAACTAGGTCGTTTTCAGGAAAGAGGGGGCTTTTCGATAAAGATTTCACCTTATTGGCGCGCAATTATATAACCTAACCCCTTTTCTTGACAGAACTTCCTAGACATTACAAATAATGATATCTAATAATATCATTCAAATAATATAAATTACTGATTTGATAATGTGAAATACTGTGCAGTGGTTATTCTGACAATTATTGAATCAATAATATAAAATATCAACGTAGCAATTATTGAATCAATCATATAAAATATTATGCAATTATCAATGTAGCAATTATTGAGTCAATAATATGAAATACTATGCAATTATTAATGTAGCAATTTTTGAGTCAATAATATAAGATATTGAATAGTAATTAGTGTAACAATTATTAAATGAGTGACTTCTTACGTAAGAACTAATAATTCAAAATACTGTGCAATACCGTGTGCTACTGTGCAACAACGCGTATTACTGTATTTTTATCACCGGGTATTTCAACAGTTTAACGGTAACAGTTTTACTGTTATTTTTATAAAAAGGTTATTTCTGTCGCTTTTTATATTTGACAGTTATTTCGTTGTGGGGTCCACCAATGGCTGCACCGTTGTACGAATATTTTCCAACAAAAAGAATATTCCCCGACACAACGAATATTTCCCGACCAACCGATTATTTTATGACAACTTGCTTACTTTGTAAAATTTACACATATCACCCATATTTTATGACAACTTGCTTACTTTATAAAATTTGCACATATCACCCATAACTATCACATTTATCAAATCAACACCTTAACTTTAACCTTTTATCAATTTAACCATTTACTGAATAGAATTATAATTATTAGAAAAATTGAATACTTTTATTTCATAAAATTCAAGGTCTTACAATCTCTCCTCCTGAAATTTCTTCCCCGAAATTTACGTGCCTGGTAATTCGATGAGGTGAGGATACCTTGCTTTCATTTCAGATTCGATCTTCCCGGTCATTTCCTCTGTATCAAGATCTTTCCATTTCATCTCTTGAATTTTAGATATCATTCCAAAATACAGCTTCAAAACAAAGGTTAATTGACATATCACAATTTATCAACTTATTAAGTAAGAAAATTCAGCTTAGTTAGGACACACACTAGCGAAGGATATTACTCGTCTCTCCCCTCATAGTTTTAGTCTTAGATCTCCGCCAGAGACCATATCCCTAAGCTCTAATACCAACTGTGACGCCCTCAAAATAGGTCCACACAACCGATTATGAGTCGCCAAATACACACTACAGAATCCAAATATAAATATTCATATTCCAACTATTACTTTGTCGTGCACAATACGACCACACATAAATTGTGAGTTTCAATTCAAATAACAGTACTCATACTCCTTATCAATGATGCGTTTCATAAAGGTACAGTCAATAACTGTTTTAGGAATTAAAATCTTTGAAAAATGTTCAAGGAAACCTTCGTACATGGGAGGCCATGCTTCTAAGTTATAATAGATATCGTATGACTTGAGAATTAACTTTGGTTAACCCAATAGACCCCAAAGAAGAACGAGAGGATTACTATCATGTTCATTCCAATAGTGGGTATTTTCTTGCCATATAATTATCCCCATTGTCTCAAACTGAGGATTATATTCCAACCATACTCCAAGATTATATAGGTAATGCTCATAGATATAATCAGCAAGTGGATGCGCACAACCATGTCTTATGATAACATGAAGTAGTATGTGGTTAGACATCTTGTATGATAGTTGCAACACACCCTTCCAAAGTTGGGTTCACCTCACCAAAATCAACTGTTAAATGACGTATAAAATACGACACACACATTTAAAGTTCTCAATACAATTATATATTGTCATGCTATTTTATAATGTATTGAGAAACTTCAATGGTCACCGACCATCACTCTATTCCCTTGTTATCCCCGCTCGACCCATCTATACTCTTTTACCTGAAAGGAATTGTCAAGCAAAAGGGTGAGCACAAATAGCCCAGTAAAGAATATCATGACTAAAGATAATTAAATTATTAATAGCCTTCATCAGTAATGAATCAGATCTTTAGAACCTTAGTCCTCAACAGGGAAAAATCTGATAGAATACAATAGACAACAAGTTTTAGATCAACAACTGCAGCGGAATAAGCAATCCATTAGAAGAGTCAAGTAAAACATAATGTCTACTATCTTCTTCATGTTAAAAGTCCACCAACAATATTTCATCCCTGTAACATCAATCAACAGTTCCTGCCCACAATCATGTAAATAGTTCATGATCATAATTATGTTGATAAATTCCTTTTCGCACCTAGGACGAAGATAATTTTTATCACCTGTCTTTACCTAAAATACCAAAGATCACGGTTATACCAAATCATAGTTCCTGTTCATAATCATGCTAATAAATTCATCTTTGCACTCAGGCCAAAGATATTCATTTGTAACATCAATGGTCATGATCATACTAGTCTACAGCCTTTAGTAGTAATCATGCCAGCCAATTCAACTTTGCACTACGGGCCAAAGATATTCAAAAGTAACTGTTGGTCCCGATTGGGTATGATAATTACGCGCAAGTATACGCGGTCAACAAGTAATAAAGAGTAAGTACAGATATCGTTCCCATAGAGAAATAACAGATAAAAGGTCGCCAAACCACTAGCACATAATCGTCTCAGTCTTATTTAAACGAGCACTAAAGAGAATGAATTTAAACTAATTAAACTAGACAAGGAATTAAACTTAAACTAATTAATCCTAGAGTAAAATTAGATAATGAAGATAAGAGATCCCAATTTCCCCTAACGATTCGTCTAAGTCAATACACTTCCAATTAGGTCAAATCAATCACGATAGTTTATTAGCCGAGAACACGAAAGTGAGAGACGGCCATCTTTCGATGCACCGAATCTATATCACGTGAAATCCACAGATTATAGACAAACGTGAACACCCACATTACCTAAATCACTATATGTCTATGTGATTTACAAATAAATAGGGTTTAAGTTCAAGTCCTCTATTGACTACGAGCGGCGCTTCGGTATATGTCTATCCTAAGTACAAATTATACGTCCAACGCCCTGTGAACATACAATTGCCTGCTACTATGATTAGATCGAAACCTACATTTCGTCTTTCAATCCCACATAGGTTATCACAGTAATTGGTAGCTAATCAATTAAGCAATGGAAGCATGAATCGCAATAGATAAGCACATAGCAATTGATAAGTTGCTTTTATGACCACTTATTCGGATAGTAACCAACTCATTCTGTTGTTTAAACTCAAGTATCGTTGTGCGTTTTATGTGTTTTTGCTTTGTTTTGTGATTTTTAGGTTTAGAAACTCTCCAGGTGCAAATTGAGCTTAAAAGGGCAAAAGAACGCTTAAATAGGGAAAAGCACTGAAATGGGCTTAAAGCATGAAGATAGCATGGGTGAGAAAACAATGAAGGTGATGCCACGAGTCTAGAGGCCAAAAGGAGCAAGAATAGCATTTGAAGCAAAAATGGGAAGGAAATGCAATTCGGACATCGTTTTGGGGGGTTCATGTTCATTTCATGTTCTTGGATTGGAACTTAAGTCATATTGTAGAGCATCTTATAAGCTTTTCGGAACATCTTGAATCATCCCAATCGGAGTTAGGAGGCGAGAGTTATGCCCCACGAACCAACAGACGTTAAAATTAACGGTTTTGAGTTTTCATGCATAACAGTCACTTGGAGCGCAATTTTAGCATTCATCCATCCATTATTTCTCAATGCTCAAAGAATGAAAGTTGTAGAGTTCTTCGATAGCTTCGATTTGACAGGTGGCAAGCCTCGTAACTCCTCCCAGATCAAAAGTTATGGCCGTTCTGCCAGAGGCCTCTGTAGCAGAATCTCCTTGGCGCGGGCGAGCCAATTTCCAGTGCTATTTGGGCCCGGCCGCGCCAGTCAAACGTGCTGCCAGACTTGATTTTTCAAGTGAATGGGCTTGGCTAGAGATTGGGATATAAGGGGGCTCGTTTGTGGCCAGAAAAACCATCATATATTGGCCCTAAGCCCTAGTTCCTCTCTTTTCTTCCTTTACATCTTGTTTAGTCTAGATTAGGAGTAGATTAGTGCTAGTTTAGTGTTAGTTAGTTAGATTCTAGGGTTTTGTTAGTGTGTGAAGATTGAATCAAGTAATAGCATCAAGATCCAAGCTTGGAGAAGACACAAGATTTGCATTTCTCTATCTCTTACTCTCCTTGTATTAAATTGTATTCGGATGATGTTTATCTAACTTGTGGATAATATATTCAAGTTATTTATGACTTAGTTTATATTTTGGGGTTTCAATGGAACCCAACACATAGTTTGTATTGATTGCTCTCTCTTTGCTATTATTATGAATTGGTTATCATAACTTGTGATTTTAGATTGATTTCTTGTGAACCTGTATGAACTTGACAAATGGATTATAGGTTTAGACCTAGTTATGATATCATGCGAAAGTTGAAGAATCTTGCGGGTAATCTATGAGATTATGTGACGTGTGTCTCATTCATTGTCCTAAAGAGTTGATAATTTGTTAGTGTTCTAGATATTAGTTGCTTGATAGTGTGTAGGATAGACATATACCTACATGCCGCATTAGGAAGATTCATAGTTGTCCATCGAAAGAGGCTATTATGTAATCGTGATTTCTCGGTTGTCAATTCTAGGTGCTTATTATTCTAAGTGAGAGAGTTAAGAGATTCGAACGAAGTGTTGGGGGAAATTGTAATCCCATATCTTCATTATCTGAATTAGGATTAGTTATTGCATGATTTAATTCTTGCCTAATTTAACTTAGCTTTAATAATTCATTCTCTTTCTCGCCTGTTTAAATAAGATTGAGATGATTATGAGCTAGTGGTTTGGTGTCTTTTATCCAGTAATTCCTCGTGGGAACGATATCTTACTCACTTATTATTACTCGTTGGCCGCGTATACTTGCGAGAATATATTGACCGATAAATCGGCCAACAAGATTTTGGCGCCGTTGCCGGGGAATTATTCGATAACTATTTGCCAACATTAGTTTTAATCATATTAGTCTTAATTTAAACTTTTTATTTTTGTTTTAATTCTCTTCATTTATTCTCTTCTCAGGTACAATGGACTTAAATTTTTATCCATAGAATGGTACAAGGCAAGAGCAGCCAAGGGAAGCATACAATGATGGCGTCAACCCAATTGCAATATTTTCAGTACATCTAGAGGTTCTCTCGAGGAAGTTGGATACTGTTTCAGCCCAACGGAGTCGAAAGTAAGTTATTTCGTATGACGATGGTGCTGGAAGCTACATGAGCCATCAGGAGCCTATCAGTTATGGACAGGAGCAGTATGGGGGTGAGTACTTCCACCATGAGTCGTACACCAATTATCAACAAGATTGGGGGTATCACCCGGGCCCTTCAGCTAACTACTATCAAGACCATACTTTAAGCTATCAAGAACAATATGAGTCAAGTCCAAATTACGCACCAGAACCCCCATATCAACCTTTCTGTTTACAAGGAGAACAGTCTACCATGGACATCCTGGATAGAGCCTTAGCGAACCAAGAGGAGATGATTAGGAGCCAAGAAGAATCAAACCAAAACTTCCTGAAATAGATGGCCCTAATCAACAATCCTTCAACAAATGAGCATCAGTACATGGATCCCGAGACTGAAACTGAAAAGGAAAGATTGGACAGTGTGTGGGAACATTCTATAGCATCAACACAGGAGACCTTAATTGATCAATCACAGTCAATCGAGAATCTTCAGAATTGGGCAAATCAGATTAATATGGCCTTGATGAAAGAGGAGTTGATTGAGCAAGGGATACAGACTCAGAATCTTCAGAATCAGCTCTCTCAAGTAGTAGAAGCCATGAGCCAAGGACCTCAAAACTCCAGTGAGATTCAGTGCATGGATTCTGAGGATGAAGCAGAAGAGGTGATCTTGATTGAGCAAGAGTATTCAAATGAGGATCTTTAGATTTGGGTGGAGCAGATTAGCATGGCATTAAACAAGGACGAGGTATGTGAACAAGAGACAACAATGCAAGATCCTGTACCTCCTATGACTGAATTCGTAAGTTATGACCCCTAGACTACTTGGTGCTATGACATGGGTGCAGAAACTGATAGAGAATCCGAAGTGCAATTGCAACTGGACGAGCCTAAGGCAATGGAAATAGAGGAGATTATTGGGGATATGGAGCAGTATGAACCAACAATGATAATACCCCAAGAGCCTCCTCCGCCGAAGTTTGAGACTCCAGTCAAGTTTGCACACCCTTGCCCCCTTGGAAGCCACATTACAGATACGGATCTCGATGACATGAGAGAGTCCGTGAGCTTCAAACCATAGTGGTCAGAAGAGAAGAGAATAGAAGAAGAGTCCGTTGTGTGGTCTATACCTCCATACCCCGATCATTTTACCTACACAACGGAACCCTTGCCTATCTCCCCAACCTTTAGGACGGGGAATTCTTTTACTTATCCAATGCTAGGTAGTTTAAATCTGCATTCGCTCCTACTGAGAAGCCGCCAAAGTCACACAGCTATTCTGATGGATGAAGGGGTTCTCCAGTATCGTCGGGGAGTTGGGTAGCAGTGGACAGACACAGTCGAGCTAGAGGACTATAAATCAAGCGCTAGATGGGAGGCACCCCATCATTTATCTCTGCTCTTTGTTTAATTCTCCATTACCTACTTCCCATCATCCCTCTCTCTATCTCTTTGTTTAATTCTCCATTTACATGCTTTTTATCACATTTCCATCCCCCTCGTTTAATTCTTATTAGTTAATATTCAGTTTAATTTTTTGCATATTGTAGGAATTAGGAGTTCATTGCCTATATTTTTGAACTTAGGCATGAATGCGTATATTTTTGGGATTACAAAGCTTATAGCATACTTTTGATGCACTTGCATTGCATATACGCCTTTAGAGAATTTTTGGGAATATAAATGCATATATCTTTCCATGTTCATTCTCTTGATGTAAATAGATTTTATATACTTTTGTTAGTCTAGGAGGGCTTAAAAGTATTATCTGCGTATTTCAGGTCAAAGGCTGCTCGGAATGAATGAAAAGCAAAAGCCAACCTCAGTTCATGCCAAAAATCTGCAGCAACAAAATCTGATGGTCCGCGTGGCCGCGCCCAAGCCAAGGCATTACCACGGGCGGCCGCACCACACATAAACTGGGCCTGTCTTAAGGAAAGTCTTGCAGATTTTGGGGGGGCATCGCTTCATGTAAATTATCAGCAGCACACAAGCCTCTTATCCTAAACCCTCAAGTTCCTACATGCAATCCCCCATCTCTTCCATCTCATGCAATCCCCTCTACTACAAGCCTTAGTTTTGAAAACCTCCTACCTCCTCAATCCAAAGTACCAATTCTCATCCACCTCATCCTCTCAACCTGATCAATTGAGATATTGAGTGTGGGATCTCTAGCAGAGAAAGATTGATATGGAGTTGGGTTGGTTCATTGAGTATAGTGTTGAGCAGGGTTTATTTTACCAAGAGCAGAGAGAGACGGGGAAACTTCTGAGTGGATGCCACTTTATTTCATGCAGCATCAGAAGTCGAATAGGGGAGTTCCTTTCTTTTTACCTTTACCTTTAATGAGGACATTGAATAATTTAAGTTTGGGGGTATTGGCTTTATTTTGCATATAGGGTAGTTCATTTCATTTTGCATATTGTGTTTGGTTATATAGTGCATATAGGTCATGTTTTATTAAAATTTGTCAGAATTTTAAAATTTTTGCATTCTGTGTAGGACATATTGCATGAATCCAGTTTCAGTTGGATAGTTATGTATTTGGCCTATGAGGAAACTGAATTCACTTGATTTTTGAACTGATTTGAGACTTAAGCTTGATAGTATTGTCATATATGTAAATCCTTATCTGTCAGATACTGTGTAGCCAGTTAGCACGTTAGAGTAACCATCATGACACGCTAAGTTTAAATTTTCACATACTTGTCTTCTGGTGGAAAATCTGTGTTTTAATGAAAGAATTTCAGTTCCCATATGATAATAACTAGACTGTAAAAAGCTTAAGTTTGGGGGGAAACAGGGGTATGCATGATTTATGCGGGGAGATGGAGCGTAAGACGCACTCCCTTGCAGAAAAAGAAAAAGAAAAAGAAAACAAAAGAAAAGATTAAGAAAAAGAAAAAAAAATAGAATAAACACTTCGGCTATGTCGAGTTCTGTGGCCTTTGATATTCGAGCAAGTAAGCCCTCGGGGTGTCTCTACACCCAGCGCCCTAAGACCGTCTAGTCTGGGAGTCGTTGGTCGAAAGCTCGCTACATGAATATCATTGAAAAGCCTAAGAGGACTAGGCATGGCACAGTCGATTGTGTACACGGGAAAGTGCGAATACGCCCTCGTGAGGTAATAAAAGCTTAATGAAAACCCCTTCTTGACTCTTAACTCTAGTAATACATGGCTTAGTTAGAACTTATATGATTTGCTGTCTTTCTTAAGTTAAATATTTTTTTTCCCCTAAGAAGCATAGTATGTGAATTATTTATCTGAATGCATATCTAATGGTTGCTAGGCACACAACGCACAATACATCAGTGCTGATAGTTTTGGATTTGCAGAATATGCCTTATGGTCTTCTTTTGGGTAGCTTATCTGTTCGACTATCTCGTGGTTTTCTGAGGCATTGCTTTGAAAGTTCAATACTGGCTGGGAACTTGGATTCGCATTCATGATAGCGTAGGTTGCATACATTCTAGATACTGCATTGCATCTTTTGTTTAGTTTTATTTTGGTTGCTTGAGGGCAAGCAACGTTTAAGTTTGGGGGTATTTGATAAGTGGCTTTTATGACCACTTATTCGGAAAGTAACCAACTCATTCTGTTGCTTAAACTCAAGTATCGTTGTGCGTTTTATGTGTTTTTGCTTTATTTTGTGATTTTCAGGTTTAGAAATTCTCCGGGTGCAAATTGAGCTAAAAAGGGTAAAAGAACGTTTAAATGGGGCAAAGCACTGAAATGGGCTTAAAGCATGAAGATAGCATAGGTGAGGAAACAATGAAGGTGATGCCACGAGTCTAGAGGCCAAAAGAAGCAAGAATGGCATTTGAAGCAAAAATGGAAAGGAAATGCAATTCGGACATCGTTTGGGGGGTTCATGTTCATTTTATGTTCTTGGATTGAAACTTAAGTCATATTTTAGAGCATCTTATAAGCTTTCCGGAACATCTTGAATCATCCCAATCCGAGTTAGGAGGCGAGAGTTATGCCCCGCGAACCAACGGACGTTAAAATTCACGGTTTTGAGTTTTCATGCACAACTGTCACTTGGAGTGCAATTTTAGCCTTCATCCATCAATTATTTCTCAATGCTCAAAGAATAAAAGTTGTAGAGCTCTTCGATACCTTCGATTTGACATGTGACAGGCCTCATAACTCTTCCCGGATCAAAAGTTATGGCCGTTCTACCAGAGGCCTCTGCAGCAGAATCTCCTTGGCGCGGGCGAGCGGATTTCCAGTGCTTTTTGGGCGCGGCCGCGCCAATCAAACTTGCTGCCAAACATGATTTTTCAAGTGAACAGGCTTGGCTAGAGATTGGGATATAAGGGGGCTCGTTTATGGCCAGAAAAACCATCATATATTGGCCCTAAGCCTAGTTCCTCTCTTTTCTTCCTTTACATCTTGTTTAGTCTAGATGAGGAGTAGATTAGAGAGTAGATTAGTGGTAGTTTAGTGTTAGTTAGTTAGATTCTAGGGTTTTGTTAGTGTGTGAAGATTGAAGCAAGTAATAGCATCAAGATCCAAGCTTGGAGAAGACACAAGATTTGCATTTCTCTATCTCTTACTCTCCTTGTATTAAATTGTATTCGGATGATGTTTATCTAACTTGTGGATAATATATTCAAGTTATTTATGACTTAGTTCATATTTTGGGGTTTCAATGGAACCCAACACATAGTTTGTATTGATTGCTCTCTCTTTGCTATTATTATGAATTGGTTATCATAACTTGTGCTTTTAGATTGATTTCTTGTGAATTTGTATGAACTTGACAAATGGATTATAGGTTTAGACCTAGTTATGATATCATGCAAAAGTTAGAGATTCTTGTGGGTAATCTATGAGATTATGTGATGTGTGTCTCATTCATTGTCCTAAAGAGTTGATAATTTGTTAGTGTTTAGGATAGAAATATACCTAAATGCCGTATGCAACCATTTGAGAATCTAATCTAAATGACTTCCTATGCGAAAGTTGGCAATTGATAGAGTAGTTAACAAGATTTCCCGTGAAATGTGTCTTGTTAATTGTTCTGGATATTAGTTGCTTGATAGTGTGTAGGATAGACATATACCTACATGCCGCATTAGGAAGATTCATAGTTGTCCATCGAAAGAGGCTATTATGTAATCGTGATTTCTCGGTTGTCAATTCTAGGTGCTTATTATTCTAATTGAGAGAGTTAAGAGATTCGAACGAAGTGTTGTGCGAAATTGTAATCCCATGTCTTCATTATCTGAATTTACCCTAGGATTAGTTATTGTATGTTTTAATTCTTACCTAATTTAACTTAGCTTTAATAATTCATTCTCCTTCTCGCCCGTTTAAATAAGATTGAGATGATTATGAGCTAGTGGTTTAGTGTCTTTTATCCATTAATTCCTCGTGGGAACGATATCTTACTCACTCTTTATTACATGTTGGCCGCGTATACTTGTGCGAATATATTGACCGATAAGCCAACAGCAATCAATAAGAACCAACATGGAAGGATATCAACATTAACTACACAAAAGGTTCCACTTGAATTTCAAAATATAAACTAAGTCATAAATGACTCAATCATATCATCCACAAGGTTCAATAACATCATCCGAATACAAATGAATACAAGGAGAATATAGAGATAGAGAATGCAAATCTTTGGTCTTTCTCCCTGCTTGGATCTTTGATGATATTCCTTTGCTTCAATCTTCAAAAACTAACTAAACCCTAAAATCTAACTAACTAACTCTAAGCTAATCTACTCCTAATCTATACTAGACAAGGAATTTAAAGGTAAAGGAAATGGAACTAGGGCTAGGGCTAAGGGAAAGCTCCTTAGTGGAGATTCTCGGCAAAATAGGGCTAAAAGCCATTATATACAAGCTTCTCCCATCTGCCCAAGTGAAATTCAAACTCTGGCTGCAATTTAGACTAGCGCGGTCGCGCGTGGATTGGCTTAGAGGAGGGCTCGGCCGCGCGGCTTGCCAGGTTTTGCTGATGCTTTATTTTGCTCTGTTGCACTTAGCTTTGGACCATGCATGCCTTCTTGTATATTTTTAGCCTCAAAGCATCACGTTCATTTGCCTCTTCACCTATGCCATCCTCATGCTTTAAGCCACTTTCTATGCGTTGCTCCATTTAGGCTATCTTAGTCCTTTTAAGCTCAATTTGCACTCGGAGAGTTCTTAAACCTGAAAATCACAAAAGAAAGGAAAAACATATGAAAAGCAAGGGAATACTTGAGTTTCGGCAACATAACAAGTCGGTTACTATCCGAATAAGTGGTCATAAAAACCACTTATCAAATACCCCCAAACTTAAACGTTGTTTGCCCTCAAGCAACCAAAACAAAACTAAACACAAGATGCAATGCAATATATACAATGTATGCAACCTACGCTATCATGAATGTGAATCCAAGCCTCAGTCAGTATAGAACTTCATAAGCAATGCCTCAGAAAAACGATAAGAATAATCAAACAGATAAGCTACCCAAGACAAGACCATAAGGCATATTCTGCAAATCCAAAACTGTCAGCACTGATGTATTGTGCGTTGTGTGTCTAGCAACCATTAAACATACTTTTGAACAAATAAATCACATACTATGCTTCTTAGGGGAAAAACAAGTTCAACTTAAGAACAAGTAAATCATAAAAGTTCTAACCAAGACCATGCATTACTAAAGTTAAGAGTCAACAGGGGGTTTTCATTAAGCTTTTATTACTCACGAGGGCGTATTTGCACTTTCCCGTGTACACAATCGACTGTGCAATGCCTAGTCCTCTTAGGCTTTTCAATGATATCCATGTAGCGAGCTTTCGACCAACGACTCCCCAGACCAGACGGCCTTAGGGCGCTGGTGTAGAGACACCCCGAGGGCTTACTTGCTCGAATATCAAAGGCCACAGAACTCGACATAGCCGAAGTGTTTATTCTATTTTTTTTATTTTTCTGAATCTCTTTCTTTTTTTTTCTTTTCTTTTTCATAGGGGAGTGCATCTTACGCTCCATCTCCCCAAATATCATGCAAAACCCCTGTTTTCCCCCAAACTTAAACTTTTAACAGTCTTAGTTATTATCATATGAGAACTGAAACTCTTTCATTAAAACGCAGATTTCCCACCAGAAGACAAGTATGTGAAAATTTAAACTTAGCATGTCATGATGGTTACTCTATTGTGAAAACTAGTTACACAGTATATGACAGATAAGGATTTACATATATAACCATACAATTAAGCTTAGGTCTCAAATCAGTTCAAAAATCAAGAACTTTCAATTTCCTCATAGGCTAAGTAAATACCAAACCAACGAAAACTGGATTCATGCAATATGCTCTAACACAGATAACTAAAACAAAAGAACATTTTTAAAATTTTGACAAATTTTAACAAAATATAACCTAAGATGCAACTATATGAACTGACACAACATAAAATGAACTAACTACATGCAAAATAAAACCAATACCCCCAGACTTAAAATGTTCAATGTCGTCATTGAAGGTAAAGGTAAAAAGAAAGAAACTCCCCTATTCGGCTTCGTCGTCGCCTCTCCATCCTATCAATATGCTCATGTACAGTGTGGGAGGACTCGGACTGCATCATAGTCGATGCCATCTCCCTAGTGCTCAGAATCGCTGCCCATGGATGTAGACTCTCTCCTACTCCTCTTGAATGCCATATTAAATGAGAATAGACGATGCAATCCAATACTGAACTCAACTAACCTAACCAATTCAGAAATCTTGCTATGCTATCGAACCCCCACACACTGCCTCAATTGATCAAGTTGAGAAGATGGGAGTGATGGGTGGGTTGGTTGATTGTGATTAGGAATAGGAGGTTGTGTTTTCAATTGAAATTAGGTCTTGGGATGGGGGAAATTTGTTGCAAACTCATCTGATAATGCAATGGAAGTATGGGCTGAAAATTACTTAAGCCAGGCATAGTCTGTGTGAGGCGCCAAAGCGCGCCCGAACAAGCTTAATCAGGCAGGGTCGCGCGTGATGCCAGATTTGGTTTTCTGCAGAATTTGTTTCATAAAGCTGCTGTGGCATTCGAACTTTGCTTCATGCTGCATGGGGTGACCCTGAGATATAACATTATTAAGCCCTCTTAACTATCAAAAGTAAATAGTAACTATTTACATTAAGAGAATTAAACATGGAAAGATATATGCATTTAAATTCCCAAAACTTTCTCTATGTGCGTATATGCAATGTGCAAGTGCATCAAAATATATCCATTACTTTATATTCCCAAAAATATACGCATCCATGCCTAAGTTCAAAAATGTAGGCAATGAAATCCTAAAACTAAATGTTGAACTATTTTCAAAAAAAATCAACTATATTTAAACTACTAAGAATTAAACATGGGGGGGTGAAATGGAGATAAGTAATTAGAATTAAACAAGGAGGGAGAGAGAGAAATGATAGGGTGCCTCCCATAGAGCGCTTGATTTATAGTCATCTAGCTTGACTCTGTCTGACACAACTATCCGATCCCCCGACGATATTTGAGGAACCCTCCATCCATCAAAACTGCCCTGTGCTTTTGGAGGCTCCCCATCATGAGAGGACTCGGAATTAAACTCCCTAGCATCGGATGTGTATAAGAATTCCCCATGTTGAAGGTTGGGGAGCTAGGCACTGGTTCCGTTGTGCTAGGGAAATGATTAGGGCATTGAGGTTCACCTAACACAACGGATTCTTTTTCTATTCTCTCTTCTTCTGACCACCATGGTTTCAAGATTGCGGACTCTCTCATATCCTCGAGATCTGTATATGTGATGTGGCTACCAAGGGGACAAGGGTGTGCGAATTTCATTGGTGTTTTAAACTTCGGCAGAGAAGGCTCTTGGGGTATTATTACGGTTGGTTCACAAACATAGTTCTCCACATCCCCAAACGTCTCCTTGATGTCGCCTTCTTTCTGTTCATCCAGCTGCATGTGCACTTCCGGCTCTCCATCAGCTTTTGCATCCATATCATAGCACCAATCATTCTGGGGGCCTTGGCTTACGACTTCAAACAGTAGAGGGATAGGACTCTGAAGAACTTGAGTCTTTGTCTGTTCAACCACGTCCTCATTTCTTAAAGCCGTGCTAATTTGCTCCACCCAATTCTGAAGATCCTCAATCGACTCCTCTTGCTCAATCAAGATCTCCTTTTCTGTTTCAGCCTCAGAATCCATGAATCGGGTCTCACTGGAATTCTGAGGCCCTTTGCTCATGGCTTCCACTACTTGAGAGAGTTGATTCTGAAGATTCTGAGTCTGTATCCCTAGCTCAATCAACTTCTTTTTCATCAATGCCATACTAATCTGATTTACCCAATTCTGAAGATTCTCGATTGATTGTGATTGATCAATTAAGGTATCTCTTAATGATGCTATGCCACCTCCTTCCTCCAGGCTTGCCTTTTTTGTGTCACCTTCAACAACCATGTATTGAAGCTCATGAGTTGGAGTCAGGAAGGCGCATTCTGGTGCGTACATTGGACTTGGCTCGCAGTAGTGCTCTTGATAATAGCATTCCTGAAGGCTCTGGGTGATACCCCCAATTCTGCTGATAATTGGGATATTTGTTGTGGAAGTACTCACCCCCATACTGCTCTTGTCCATAACTGATGGGATCTTGATGGCTCGCATAGCTCCCAGCACCATAGTCATAAGTCATTACCGTCTCTTGACTCTGTTAGGGTGTAACAGTATCCAACTTCCTCGAGAGAACCTCCAACTGTGCTGAAAGTGAAGCAATTAGGTCGACGCCATCATTCCCTATTTTTCTTGGTTGCTCTTGCCTTGTTGTAACACCATGGATAGAAATTTAAGTCCATTGTTCCTGAAAAGAGAATATAGGAAGAGAATTAAACAAAATAATGAAAAATGTTTAAATTAAGACTAATTTGATTGAAACTAATGTTGGCAAACAGTTATCCAATTAGTTCCCCGGCAACAGCACCAAAAATTTGTTGGTCCCGATTGGGTATAACAATTACGCGCAAGTATACACGGTCAATAAGTAATAAAGAGTAAGTACAGATATCGTTCCCACAGAGAAATAAAAGATAAAAGGTCGCCAAACCACTAGCACATAATCGTCTCAGTCTTATTTAAACGAGCGCTAAAGAGAATGAATTTAAACTAATTAAACTAGACAAGGAAATAAACTTAAACTAATTAATCCTAGAGTAAAATTAGATAATGAAGATAAGAGATCCCAATTTCAGCTAATGATTCGCATAAGTCAATACACTTTCAATTAGGTCAAATCAATCACGATAGTTTATTAGCCTAGAACACAAAAGTGAGAGACGACCATATTTCGATGCACCGAATCCATATCACGTGCAATCCACAGATGATATACGCACGTGAACACCCACATTACCTAAACCACAATATGTCTATGTGATTTACAAATAAATAGGGTCTAAGTTCAAGTCCTCTATTAACTACGAGCGGCGATTCGGTATATGTCTATCCTAAGCACAAATCATGCGTCCAACGCCCTGTGAACATACAATCGCCCGCTACTACGATTAGATCTAAACCTATATTTCGTCTTTCAATCCCACATAGGTTATCACAGTAATTAGTAGCTAATCAATTAAGCAATGGAAGCATGAATCGCAATAGATAAGCACATAGCAATCAATAAGAACCAACATGGAAGGATATCAACATCAACTACACAAAAGGTTCCATTGGAATCTTAAAATATAAACTAAGTCATAAATGACTCAAACATATCATCCACAAGGTTTAATAACATCATTCGAATACAAATGAATACAAGGAGATTATAGAGATAGAGAATGCAAATATTTGGTCTTTCTCCCCGCTTGGATCTTTGATGATATTCCCTTGCTTCAATCTTCAAAAACTAACTAAACCCTAAAATCTAACTAACTAACTCTAAGCTAATCTACTCCTAATCTATACTAGACAAGGAATTTAAAGGTAAAGGAAATGGAACTAGGGCTAGGGCTAAGGGAGAGCTCCCTAGTGGAGATTCTCGGCAAAATGGGGCTAAAAGCCCAAACATACAAGCTTCTCCTGTCTGCCCAAGTGAAAGTCAAACTCTGGCCATAATTTAGACTGGCGCGGCCACGCGTGGACTGGTCTAATGGAGGGCGCGGTCGCGCGGCTTGCCAGGTTTTGCTGATGCTTTGTTTTGCTCTATTGCACTTAGTTTTGGACCATGCATGCCTTCTTGTACATTTTTAGCCTCGAAGCATCACGTTCATTTGCCTCTTCACCCATGCCATCTTCATGCTTTAAGCCACTTTATGTGCGTTGCTCCATTTAGGCTTTCTTTGTCCTTTTAAGCTCAATTTTCACTCGGAGAGTTCCTGAACCTGAAAATCACAAAAGAAAGGAAAAATATATGAAAAGCACGGGAATACTTAAGTTTCGGCAACAGAACAAGTTGGTTACTATCCGAATAAGTGGTCATAAAAAGCACTTATCAAATACCCCCAAACTTAAAAGTTGCTTGCCCTCAAGCAACCAAAACCAAACTAAACACAAGATGCAATGTAATATATACAATGTATGCAACCTACGCTATCATAAATGTGAATCCAAGCCTCAGTCAATATTGAACTTCATAAGCAATGCCTCAGAAAAACCACAAGAATAATCAAACAGATAAGCTACCCAAGACAAGACCATAAGGCATATTCTGCAAATCCAAAACTGTCAGCACTGATGTATTATGCGTTGTGTGCCTAGCAACCATTAAACATGCTTTTGAACAAATAAATCACATACTATGCTTCTTACGGGAAAAACAAGTTTCAACTTAAGAACAAGTAAATCATATAAATTCTAACCAAGACCATACATTACTAAAGTTAAGAGTCAACAGGGGGTTTTCATTAAGCTTTTATTACTCACGAGGGCGTATTTGCACTTTCCCGTGTACACAATCGACTGTGCAATGCCTAATCCTCTTAAGATTTTTAATGATATCCATGTAACGAGCTTTCGACCAACGAGTCCCCATACCAGACAGCCTTAGGGCACTGGGTGTAGAGACACCCCGAGGGCTTACTTCCTCGAATATCAAAGGCCACAGAACTCGACGTAGCCGAAGTGTTTATTCTATTTTTTTCTTTTTCTGAATCTTTTTCTTTTATTTTCTTTTCTTTTTCATAGGGGAGTGCGTCTTACGCTCCATCTCCCTAAATATCATGCAAAACCCCTATTTTCCCCCAAACTTAAGCTTTTAATAGTCTAAGTTATTATCATATGAGAACTGAAAATCTTTAATTAAAACACAGATTTTCCACCAGAAGACAAGTATGTGAAAATTTAAACTTAGCATGTCATGATGGTTACTCTATTGTGCAAACTGGTTACACAGTATCTGAAAGATAAGAATTTACATATATGACTATACAATCAAGCTTAGGTCTCAAATCAGTTCGAAAATCAAGAACTTTCAGTTTCCTCATAGGCTAACTAAATAACAAACCAACAAAAACTGGATTCCTGCACTATGCTCTAACACAGATAACTAAAACAAATGAAAATTTTTAAAATTTTGACAAATTTTAACATAATATGACCTAGGATGCAACTATATGAACTAACACAACATGAAATGAACTAACTACATGCAAAACAAAACCAATACCCCCAGGCTTAAAATGTTCAATGTCCTCATTGAAGGTAAAGGTAAAAAGAAAGAAACTCCCCTATTCGGCTTCGTCGTTACCTCTCCATCCTATCAATATGCTCATGTACAGTGTGGGAGGACTCGGACTGCATCATAGTCGATGTCATCTCCCCAGTGCTCAGAATCGCTGCCAATGGATGTAGACTCCCTCCTACTCCTCTTGGATGCCATATTAAATGAGAATAGACCATGCAATCCAATACTGAACTCAACTAACCCAACCAATTCAAAAATCTTGCTATGCTATCGAACCCCCACATACTGCCTCAATTGATTAAGTTGAGAAGATGGGAGTGATGGGTGGGTTGGTTGATTGTGATTAGGAGATAGAAGGTTATATTTTTAATTGAAATTAGGTCTTAGGATATGGGAAATTTGTTGCAAACTCGTCTGATAATGCAATGGAAGTATGGGCTGAAAATTACTTAAGCCAGGCATAGTTTGTGTGAGACGCGACCGCACGCCCGAACAAGCTTAATCATGCGCGGTCGCGCGTGATGCCAAATTTGGTTTTCTGCAGAATTTGTTTCATGAAGCTGCTGTGGCATTCGAACTTTGCTTCATGCTGCATGGGGTGACCCTGAGAAAAGCATATAACATTATTAAGCCCTCTTAACTATCAAAAGTAAATAGTAACTATTTACATTAAGAGAATTAAACATGGAAAGATATATGCATTTAAATTCCCAAAACTTTCTCTATGTGTGTATATGTAATGTGCAAGTGCATCAAAATATGTCCATTACTTTATATTCCCAAAAATATACGCATCCATGCCTAAATTCAAAAATGTAGGCAATGAAATCCTAAAACTAAACTGTTGAACTATTTTCAAAAAAATTCAACTATATTTAAACTACAAAGAATTAAACATTGGGGGGGGGAAATGGAGATAAGAAATTAGAATTAAACAAGGAGGGAGAGAGAGAAATGATGGGGTTCCTCCCATCGAGCGCTTGATTTATAGTCCTCTAGCTTGACTCTGTCTGACATAACTATTCGATCCCCCGGCGATATTTGAGGAACCCTCTATCCATCAGAATTGCCCTGTGCTTTTGGAGGCTCCCCATCATGAGAGGACTCAGAATTAAACTCCCGAGCATCGGATGTGTATAAGAATTCCCCATGTTGAAGGATGGGGAGCTAGGCACCGGTTCCGTTGTGCTAGGGAAATGATTAGGGCATTGACGTTAACCCAACACAACGGATTCTTTTTCTATTCTCTCTTCTTCTGACCACTATGGTTTCAAGATTGCGGACTCTCTCATATAATCGAGATCTGTATTTATGATGTGGCTACCAAGGGGACAAGGCTGTTCAAATTTCAGTAGAGTTTCAAACTTCGGCGGAGAAGGCTCTTGGGGTATTGTCACGGTTGGTTCACAAACATAGTTCTCTGCATCCCCAAACGTCTCCTCGATGTCGCCTTCTTTCAATTCATCCAGCTGCATGTGCACTTTCGGCTCTCCATCAGTTTCTGCATCCATATCATTGCACCAATCATTCTGGGGGCCTTGGCTCACTACTTCAAACAGTAGAGGCACATGACTCTAAAGAACTTGAGTCTTTGTCTGCTCAATAACGTCCTCATTTCTTAAAGCCGTGCTAATTTGCTCCACCCAATCCTGAAGATCCTTAATCGACTCCTCTTGCTCAATCAAGATCTCCTTTTCTGTTTCAGCCTCAGAATCCATGAATCGAGTCTCACTGGAATTCTGAGGCCCTTTGCTCACGGCTTCCACTACTTGAGAGAGTTGATTCTGAAGATTCTGAGTCTGTATCCCTTGCTCAATCAACTCCTCTATCATTAATGCCATACTAATCTGATTTGCCCAATTCTGAAGATTCTCGATTGACTGTGATTGATCAATTAAGGTATCTCTTAATGATGCTATGCCACCTCCTTCCTCCAGGCTTGCCTTTTCTGTGTCACCTTCAACAACCATGTATTGAGGCTCATGAGTTGGAGTCAGGAAGGCTCATTCTGGTGCGTACATTGGACTTGGCTCGCAGTAGTGATCTTGATAATAGCTTCCTGAAGGCTTTGGGTGATACCCCCAATTCTGCTGATAATTGGGATATTTGTTGTGGAAGTACTCACCCCCATACTGCTCTTGCCTATAACTGATGGGATCCTGATGGCTCACATAGCTCCCAGCACCATAGTCATAAGTCATTGCCGTCTCTCGACTCTGTTGGGCTGTAACAGTATCCAACTTCCTCGAGAGAACCTTCAACTATTATAAAAGTGAAGCAATTGGGTCGACGCCATCATTCCCTATTTCTCTTGGTTGCTCTTGCCTTGTGTAACACCCACTACAAAAAAAATAGTCATTGCCGACGGGCACTGCCGTCGCCAATGACTACACTGCCGTTGGCATTGAGGTCATTAGCGATGACAGTAACCGTCGCGAGTCCCGTCGCTGCTAAGGTCGTCGCCCCTGGTCCCGGTCGTTGGCCGTCGGCAATAGTATCATTGGCAATGGGGCACACTAGCGACGGTGTGTACTCAATTACAACGGGCCCGACGACGGGGCGGCCGTCCGTAATAGAAACCCAAATTTTTTTAAGCCGCACTCATTGGCGACTGACGCGGCCATCGGCAATGACTTTGTACCGTCGGTAATGACCTCTTTAAATTTTTCTCAAATAATTACATGTCTGTCACTGTGTCTGTCGCTAAATGTCATTGGCGAAGGCAACCCCGTCGGTATTGTCCCCGTCGACAATGCCTATATTTTTTTTGAATTTTTTTTTTAAATTTCAAATTTTCCCTGTTCATTTACAAATATATACATATAACCTGTTATAAACTAAAAAAACCATCAAATAACAATCAAATATCATACAAAATTATCCTAACAATCAAATAGTAATCCAAATCAAATATATAGATAAAAAATGGCCGTCTGTATAACTCGATCAAAAACTGTACATCATACATACATGAAACTCAAAATATATGTCATAAACTAACTACAACCCAAATCAGGAGGAGTGACAGTATCATCACCGCCGGTCCCGTCGCCTGTGCCGTCATCGGTCCTGTCGCCGGTCCCGTCGCCTGTCCCGTCATCGGTCCTGTCGCCGGTCCCGTCGCCTGTGCCTCCACCTCCACCTCCACGAGACTCGTCAACAAGACCCTATAAAGTTAAAATATTAATACAAAGTCAAAATGAGAACATATTTACATTATTTTAGTTTGTGTTCTTCATGTTATAACAAATTAGATAGACGAGCTGATAACTCGGGCTCCGTATATCGGAATCAAGCACCGTAAGTTGTAATGCGTGCCTAATGCCTATGTGGTGCTATTGTCTGTGTTTGCGTGTTGTTTCAATGAACGAGGCGGGTTTTGGCATCTTTTTTAACTTTTTTCTAAGTTTTTGAAAGTTAGGCAGACGGGCTGATAACTCGAGATCCGTATATCAGAATCGAGCACCGTCAGTTGTAATGCATGCCTAATGCCTATGCGGTGCTATTGTCTGTGTTTGTGTGTCGTTTCAACAACTGAGGCGGGTTTTAGCATCTTTTTTGACTTTTTTCTAAGTTTTTAACCAATTAGGAAGACAGGACTCGAACTCGGGCTCCGTATATCGGAATTGAGTCTCGTCAGTTGTAACACGTGCCTAATGGCTATGCGGTGCTATGTCTGTAGTTTGCGTGTCGTTTCGACGACCGAGGCGGGTTTTGGCCTTTTTTCGACTATTTTCTAAGTTTTCGACTACTTAGGCAAACGGGACTCAAACTCGGGCTCCGTATATCGGAATCGAGCACCGTCAGTTGTAACGCGTGCCTAATGGCTATGCAGTGCTATGTTTGTGTTTGTGTGTCGTTTCAATGACCGAGGCAGGTTTTGGCCTCTTTTTCGACTATTTTCTAAGTTTTTGACTATTTAGGCAGACGGGACTCGAACTCGGGCTCCGTATATCGGAATCGAGCACCGTCAGTTATAACGCGTGCCTAATGCCTATACGATGCTATTGTCTGTATTTACGTGTCGTTTCGATGACCGAGGCGGGTTTTGGCATCATTTTTGACTATTTTCGAAGTTTTTGACTTTTTAGCCAGTCGGGACTCGAACTCGAGCTCCGTATATCGGAATAGAGTCCCGTCAGTTGTAACGCGTGCCTAATGGTCGTTTCGACGACCGAGGAGGGTTTTGGCCTTTTGTTCAACTATTTTCTAAGTTTTTGACTATTTAGGCAGACGGGACTCGAACTCGGGCTCCGTATATCGGAATCGAGCACCGTCAATTATAACGCGTGCTTAATGCCTATACGATGCTATTGTCTGTATTTGCGTGTCGTTTCGATGACTGAAGCGGGTTTTGGCATCTTTTTTGACTATTTTCGAAGTTTTTGACTATTTAGCCAGACGGGACTCGAACTCGGGCTCGGTATATCGAAATTGAGTCCCGTCAATTGTAATGCGTGCCTAATGGCTATGCGGTGCTATGTCTGTGTTGGCGTGTCGTTTCGACGACCGAGGAGGGTTTTGGCCACTTTTTTGACTATTTTCAAAGTTTTTAACTATTTAGGTAGATGGGACACGAACTCGGGCTCCGTATATCGGAATCGAGTCCCGTCAGTTGTAACGCATGCCTAATGGCTATGCGGTGCTATGTGTGTGTTTGCGTGTCGTTTCGACGACCGAGGTGGGTTTCAAAAGTGTCGTGCCTAATATTCTAAATTATCGTAAGTTATGTATGTGTTAACTATTTGTTTGACAGTTTATAAAAGCAATATAATTACAAATAAGGAAATACATCAATAATTATTTTTACCTATCGAATATGTGGAGGAAAGATGTTGGCCAAGACAACCGCACATACACGGATGGCCTGCTCCCGGAGTACACCCATGAGGTCGTCAGCGGCAGCTGTAGGATCTATGGAGCCGTGGACAACCTCCTGAGCAAGCTGGTAGATCCGCTCGCGTGACGGTGCGCCTGACTGCACGACACTGCTCGCCATGCACCCCTCGATGATCTGCCTGAAAAAGTCGTCAGATAATGAAGGGCCGGCGCCCGATCCACTCGCACCACTACCTCCGGTGGGTGGGCGACATCGAGATCTCGCAGCAGGGACTAAAGTGTAGGCGGGGACCCGGGGATGGCCCATAACTTTACCCTTCTTCGGCCCCCCTATAGCCTGCAGCCAATCCTCCATCTCCTCATCTGCACGCGTAGCATCATCTACAGGAGTGTCACCTCTCTGGCTGCTCCGGACCACAGCAAGGTCCTCGAACCGTGTCTGAAAAAAATACATAAATAGATGAAAAACAAAGTATAAAACAAAAAAATACAAAAGAATTTCAAGATTTTAAATACATACTAAATAAAAGAATTATATTACTTACAACAATGCACTCTGCCTCAGGTGAGATATAACCACCGTCACCTTTCTTCTGGTGAGCGTGCCATCAAAACTCGAGGCGGGAAGGTGGGTGCTTTAGACTCACCTCGAGTCTCTTCCTGTAAAGGTCGTATGACTGAGACCCAGTGCAGTGTGGGAGACGACTCTACTGTCGGGCAGCTATACGCTATGCCGACATCTTCCTGAACGCCTCGCCCTCCCAAATATCGCACATCTGCTCCCACACCGCAGCACCAATGAAATCTGGCCGGACATCTCTAAGTGTCTGTCCATCAGCCATCTTGGTCTGGGCCTTCTTCTTCCAGTCGTAGACCCACTTGTGCCAGTTCATCTCGAGATACCTCTAGAGTACAGTCATGCCCTGGGCTTCCTTACCGTCCTCGAACCGGTAATATCTCTGCACATTACACATTAATAAGCTTAGTAGACTTGTGTTAAATCAAAACAGTAAAAAAGTATTCAAATGGAATATAAAACTAACATATATGAATGAATGACATCTTACCCTAAACTCAGCAATAATGAGCCCACGTGAGTCGTCATCCACATCCCCCACCTCATCCACGGGCTTGAGAATCGGTTGCGGACGATCCCAAGCAACGTGTTCCTTGGCGTCGCGTCAAGGATACTAAAATTGACACAGATACATTTGTAAATTACAAAGAATATATAATAACTAAATAATTATTACAAAAATAATGTCAAATATATAATTACCTATTACCCCTAACACGACAAATAAGCGGCGCCTGGGGGGGATTCCCTAGCAATCCACGTGCTAGTCCCCGCGGAGGCCTACGTCGATCACCTATGTAGTGAAATACAACAATATTTATATAAACGAATTTAATGTCAATACTATATAAAATTAAAAACAATAAGATGTATAACAACAAAACATGTAATTATACCTGATGATCCGGCCTGATCATCACCGCCACTACCTCCACTGCCCCCACGGCCTGAACTACCAGCACGCCCACCTCGATCGACGTGTGGTGTACGCGCCATATCTATATATATACTGTCAAATCATCAACAAAATATTATTAGACATTCGTAATCACAATATTTTTAACAGTAACAAAGAGGATAACATGCGGATATAACTAAAAGGATACAACATAAATGGTAACCTAAAAGGACATAAACTATTAAATTTGAATACAATATAAGTTTTAGATAATGATTGCACTACTACAAACTATTACATTTGAATACAACTAAAAGGACATAAAGAGTACATACTTCTAATCATTTATATCATCAAAGCCATCAATATCAGAATCGTCATCTTCAAGCAGTATATCTTCACTATCGTTTTCATCACCATCTTTGTCATCCTCAACGATTTCTTCAATTATATCAACATCCTCAACAACATCGTCTTCACTTTCGACAGTGACAACATCATCCTCTTCTTCACTAGACTCACTAATAATTGTCACATCAGCAGGTGTGACACTAGTAGACTCGACTTGTAAAGGATCATCGTCTGGACGAGGAGCTGTGCCTTGAAAACCACGGGCTTTGGTGGTTATAACAACATACCATGGGCTTGCAGGAGTCTTAACGCTCCGCGCGTAGTACACCTGTGTTGCTTGACTTGCTAAAATAAAAGGCTCGTCCATACCAGTCATCAGTCTTAGTTTTGACTTAACATTAACAGTCACCAGTCCTGATTTTTCATTAACTTTAACTACATTCTCAACATCAAACCAATGACAATTGAAGCAAACTAACTCTTTCTGACCCCAATATTTGAGAACGACAACTTCTAGTAATTGTCCATACCAGTCATCCCAAATGTTAACGTAGTAGCTACCTTTAACCACAACACCAAAATCAGCAGAAGCGACTTCCCCAATATCGCAACACTTAAATCTGTAATCGTTGACAATGCAACATGTATAAGTATCTACAGATCTTTCATGGCCGTCAGCTATAAGCTTTAGCCGATTGTCAGCTAACTCATCTGTGAGGACCTAATGTACATTAACACAACATATTCTAAAGTTAATTACGTCATATAGAAAATCTATGATGGTAGATTCATTGAACTTGTAAAGGTTAGACTTACATGATCTCTAAACCATTGCACAAATTGTCCATTTCTCAAATTTTTCAAATCCCCGTCCGATATACTCGTATTCACTTCACGTACTTTAGCATCATATTGACTGTAGCACAGTTATATACTTAAAGTGTTTGTCAAGGAACTTGACACAGTTACACCAGACATTTACATATAGTTACGACTACTTACTTAATGTATGGCGCTACTTCATTCATGTTAACAAGTGCATACAATGTGGCAGCTGCATACTCACTATAGGTCAAGAATCGCCTTTTTTTACCGCCGAATCGGCGTACAGGATGACTAAAGGCCGTTAATTCTCCATTTTCCTCGTCCGCAACAACCTCATTCCGACATAAGCAATTGTGCTTCGTCTGAACATTCGGCTCAAAGTACAACAAGCAGAAATTAACAAGTTCTTCCATAACATAACTTTCAGCAATTAACCCCTCTACACGGGCTCTATTCTTCACCTTTTGCTTTAGACGTCGCATATACCTATGTGATATATAGATTAGCAAACAAGAATGAACATTTTACAGTATTAAAAACATTAATGTCATTACCTCTCGAATGGATACATCCATCTATATTGCACGGGACTGCCAAACTTAGCTTCGTATGGCAAGTGAATAGGCAAATGCTCCATTGAATCAAAAAAAGATGGAGGGAAGATCATTTCTAACTTGCACATTATTTCCACTATCTGTATCTCCATTTTATCTATGTCTTTGAGCTGGAGCTCCGTCAAGCATAGATCTCTGAAGAAATTAGAAAGCTCTGTCAGTGCTTCAACCACACGTTTAGGTAACAAGTCGATAAATGCCACAGGGATTAACTTCTGCATGAATACGTGACAATCATGACTTTTGAGACCCCGAAACTTCAGGTCTTCGACTTTACAACACCGTGCTATATTCGAAGAATATCCATCTGGGAGCTTCAGTCCACTGATCCAATTACATATCAATATCAACTGTTCCCTGGTCAAAGTATATTTAGCTTTAGGCATTACCGTCTTACTACCCTCCTGATACAGCCACAGATCTTCCCTAATGTTCATTTCTACGAAATCAAGCATCGACTTGTTGTTATCCTATGTTCTATCACTTGCATTTAGGACTGTATAAAAAATGTTATCAAATACGTTCTTCTAAGTATGCATCGGAGCTAAACAATGACGGGTGCAGAGTGTAGCCCAATAAAGCAGGTCAAAGAACATGGATCTGTGTGTCTAGTTGTGAACCTTGCGATAACCATAAGCTCGCTCTAATCTGTGATTCTTCCCTGGAGGTCAAAACTTCAAATGACTAATCCAACTCAACACTGCTGACCCAGAAAGACGGCCAGGTACTTGACGTTTCTCTATTTTTCGATAGAATTGTCTACTCATCCATCGATAACGATGTTCAATCGGCAAAAATTGTCTGGATGTTGCAAAGAAACTCATTTCCCCCCATGTTTGAGCCGCATAGCTTTAACTGACCCCATGCACACGGGACATGACAAGCCCCTGTGAGTCGACTATCCACTGATAATTCCTAACGCCAGGAAGTCATTTATTGTCCACAGTAAAGCTGCCCTCATGTCAAAGTTTTGTTTAAGAGATACATTATAAGTTTGAACCCCTTTTTCCCACAACATCTTCAACTCATCAACTAACGGCCTGAGGTATACATTGATGTCTTTACTTGGACTCTTATCACCCGGAATCAGTAAACGCATGAACATGTAGGGATCTTTCATGCACATCGAAGACGGGAGGTTATACACAACAATAATCACCGACCAAGTTGAGTAGGGCTTTGTGTAAGGCCCGTTAAACGGATTAAACCCATCTGTAGCAAGTCCAAGCCTAACATTGCGAACCTCTTCAGTAAACGAGGGGTGCTTTTTATCAAAATTTTTCCACTCAAGCCCATCTGCCGGGTGCGTCAGTTGACCTTCGACTATGTTCTGTGTAGAGTGCCACCTCATATTCTCGGTGGTATGTGTTGACATGAACAACCGCTGAAGCCTCGGCGCAATGTGAAAGTAACGTAAGATCTTTTTTGGCACGTCTTTTCCCTTTTTCTTGCGTTGTTCACAGTATCTACTTGTACCGCAAAAATCACATGACCTCTTATCTTTATTGACATCACCGTAATACAACATATAGTCATTCTCACAAGCATCAATCTTCTCATACCCTAGATTGAGCCTTTTGACCATTTTCTTCACATCATAGTACAACTCCGGTAACTTATTGCCTGCAGGTAAGCGCTCCTTCACAATGTTTAGCAGTTCATTAAAACCTCTCTCGCTACAGTCATGCTCGTTCTTGAAGTGTAAAAACTTAGTCACTGCAGATAAGACGGTGTGATTTTCGTGCCCGTCATACAATGGCGTCGCTGATTCCTACAATAACTCATAGAAACCCTTAGCCCCGTTATTCGGCTCTTGCTCAGTGCTACCGTCATCCCTATCTGTATTCCACTGGAAGTATGAACCAGCAGCTTCGACTATCATGTTAGTACAGTCAAAGGTTTCGTCACCTCTGGATTCCGGTTCTGATTCATGTTCATCCAACCAAGTTTCCCCATGATAGATCCATGTCGTATAACCCTACTCGAACCCATACGCAAATAAGTCACACATGACATCACTCTTTTCCTTCCACACTTCATTCACACACCTCTTACAAGGACATCTGATCTCATTGCCACTAACGTGCTCAAACGCAAAATTGATAAACTGTTCAACCCCACTACGATACTCAGAGCTAAGCCCACTCTTATCAGTGGCTACCCTACGTTCCATCCAACTTCGATCAACAGACATCTTGGACAACAGGCTGCTATATATCTGGACAGTTAGACAAACACAATCAAGTCTCCAAGTTTATGTATATGCAAGCGTATGAGTTTCCTAACTTCATCTCCACTCTAATGGGTCAGGCTTTTATCCCATTTCCAAATGCGTCGCCCCACCTGATGCCAACAACATGAACACATCTTTATATTTTAAGAAATTTCGGCAGCACCTCCCTATGGTCTTCAAGTACACAAAATAGACTACCACGTCGTAGCCTAAATATACACCTGAAGAACATCAAGAGATATTCACCGAAAATTCTTAAAATATAAAGACATGCTCAAGCCGTTAACACCGACCTAAGTGGGATCGAAACATTCAAGAACAGTCCCAAAATGGGGACTATTCGAGATTCACTTCTATTAAGTGAATCTCGAACGGGTTTCTAAGCTTCCTAAACTATATGAAAAAAATATGCAAATGCAATAATCACAATTATAAGTTTGAATATTGAAACAATATTCTTATTGGAGTATTACAAAGAAAAGAATATGGCAGTCCTTAAGCTAGATAAGAAACACGCAATACACACACATCATTAGCTTATTAAAATGTAAACTACACATTTTAATGTTATCAAGTTGATCTTTTTCGTTTTATTAATTTTTAGCCATTTATAAAAGCAAAAACTTATTTAAGAAAATGAAATATGATGAAGCTAATTGATATTATTTTGAATTCTGCAAATACGGTGATATCAATGTTTTCATTCTAAATCTTTAACTAGACATGTAATTTAAAAAAATCTAAAAGCATTAGCAAGGCATTTAATCTAACAAATTAACAAGACATGTGTGTGTGTGTGTGTGTGTGTGTGTATATATATATATATATATATATATATATATATATATATATATATATATATATATCTTAAGCACAAGTAATTAACAGTAGCAACTAAAGGTTTGTCAAGTATTTGAATAACATATATAGCCACTATCCTCACTAGTTAAGAAGCAATTTAAAACTCCAAACTACTATGTTTTAGAATGGCAATATCACATATAATTTAGTCATTTTAATCATGTCATTCTTAAGAAGAATTGAGAATTCAAGCACCAATTTAGTTTTACATTATGATTATATAATTCTAATCATAAAAGTTTTAAAACAAATCAAAAAAATAGTAACATACAGTCTTATACAGTCTTAGAGATCCAATTCGAGCTTCCACTCCTAATCGAAATCAGCTGCCAATATATTACCCAAATACAATACAATTAAACAATATACCCCCACAAAAATATAAACTAATCATGTATATAAACAATTAAACAACATACCCCCCAAATATTAAAGATTAACAAGATGATAAAATCAATTATAGAGAGGGATACAAACTGAAAAACTTTCATATTTGTAAGAGTACCAAATCAACCCAATCCTTGTACAGGCTCGTGCTACCTCTGAAGTTGCAGTAGCGAAATGGCCGAAGGTGGCTGGAGGGGGGTTCAATCGGAGGCAGGGGGACGCCGGAGGTGGTAAGGGAGGGAGGGACGCCGGAGATGGCAAGGGGGGTCGATCGGAGGCAGGACGGTGGGGGACGCCGGAGGTTGCAGGGGATGGAGGGATGCCGGAGATGGCAGGGGGGAACTCTCGGCAGGATGGAAAATCAAAATGGGAAAAGAAAGTAGTCGTTCCCGTCGAGCCTAGGGTTTTTTAAAATAGACTCATTCTCGACGGCGTAGCCGTCGCTAGTACCCCCGTCGAGATTGACTGTATTACGACGGTCGTGCCGTCGTCCATAGCATTTTGGGCCTTCGCCTATGGGTTTCCCACTCCCGCAAAAAAAATCCCACCACATTTAGACCAGGGAAAGGTTATTATCGACGGGCCGTAATGGCAACAACACTGCCGTCGAGAAAGATCCAGTCGGCATTGACCCTTTTTTTTGTAGTGACCATGGATAGAAATTTATGTCCATTGTTCCTAAAAAGAGAATATAGGAAGAGAATTAAACAAAATAATATAAAAATGTTTAAATTAAGACTAATTTGATTGAAACAATGTTGGCAAACAGTTATCTAATTAGTTTCCCGGCAACGGAGTCAAAAACTTGTTGGTCCCGATTGGGTATAACAATTACGCGCAAGTATACGCGGTCAACAAGTAATAAAGAGTAAGTACAGATATCGTTCCCACAAAAAAATAAAAGATAAAAGGTCGCCAAACCACTAGCACATAATCGGTTCAGTCTTATTTAAACGAGCGATAAAGAGAATGAATTTAAACTAATTAAACTAAACAAGGAATTAAACTTAAACTAATTAATCCTAGAGTAAAATTAGATAATGAAGATAAGAGATCCCAATTTTCCCTAATGATTCGTCTAAGTGAATACACTTCCAATTAGGTCAAATCAATCACGATAGTTTATTATCCGAGAACACGAAAGTGAGAGACAGCCATCTTTCGATGCACCGAATCCATATCACGTGCAATCCATAGATGATAGATGCACGTGAACACCCACATTACCTAAACCACTATATGTCTATGTGATTTACAAATAAATAGGGTTTAAGTTCAAGTCCTCTATTGACTACGAGCGGCGCTTTGGTATATGTCTATCCTAAGCACAAATCATACGTCCAACGCCCTGTGAACATATAATCTCCCGCTACTGCGATTAGATCTAAACCTATATTTCATTTTTCACTCCCACACAAGTTATCACAGTAATTGGTAGCTAATCAATTAAGCAATGGAAGCATGAATGGCAATAGATAAGCACATAGCAATCAATAAGAACCAACATGGAAGGATATCAACATCAACTACACAAAAGGTTCCATTGGAATCTCAAAATATAAACTAAGTGATAAATGACTCAAACATATCATCCACAAAGTTCAATAACATCATCCGAATACAAATGAATACAAGGAGAATATAGAGATAGAGAATGCAAATCTTTGGTCTTTATCCCCACTTGGATCTTTGATGATATTCCCTTGCTTCAATCTTCAAAAACTAACTAAACCCTAAAATCTAACTAACTAACTCTAAGCTAATATACTCCTAATCTATACTAGACAAGGAATTTAAAGGTAAAGGAAATGGAACTAGGGCTAGGGCTAAGGGAGAGCTCCCTAGTGGAGATTCTCGGCAAAATGGGGCTAAAAGCCCTTATATACAAGCTTCTCCCATCTGCCCAAGTGAAAGTCAAACTCTGGATGCAATTTAGACTAGCGCTGCCGCGCGTGGATTGGCCTAGAGGAGGGGCTTGCCAGGTTTTGCTGATGCTTTATTTTGCTCTGTTGCACTTAGCTTTGGACCATGCATGCCTTCTTGTACATTTTTAGCCTCGAAGCATCACGTTAATTTGCCTCTTCACCCATGCCATCCTTATGCTTTAAGCCACTTTCTGTGTGTTGCTCCATTTAGGCTATCTTAGTTCTTTTAAGTTCAATTTGCACTCGGAGAGTTCCTAAACCTGAAAATCACAAAAGAAAGGAAAAACATATGAAAAGCACGGGAATACTTAAGTTTCGGCAACAGAACAAGTCGGTTACTATCCGAATAAGTGGTCATAAAAACCACTTATCAATAACATCAATGGTCACGATTATGTCAAACACAAGTCTATCTTTGCATACGAGCCAAAGATATTCAACAATAACAATCATGATCATGATCATGCCAAACAGATGTTCATCTTTGCACTACGGGCCAATGATATTCATCAATCAACAGTCCATCTTTGCACTACGGGTCAAAGATATCAATTAACAGTTCATCTTTGTACTACGGGCCAAAGATAACTTTAACCATAATTTAAGTCTGAGGATTATGACAATGATATAAGGAATGAATAAAGTGAGATCAAGGACAAATATTAGAGATTTATAATTCAATTTATCTAGAGTTCAATAATATCCAAATTATCAACATGAAGATCAAAACATGGATCTAATTTCAAGAATAAGATTCATAAATCAAAGATAATTTGGATAGAAAAATAAATCAATTTTTTTCGTGAATAGTACCCTATGAATAGTACTCTGGGATGAATAGTACCCCATAAATAGTACCCCGTGAATAGTACTCTGAGATGAATAGTACTCTTGTATGAATAAAAGATAATTTAGACAGAAAAAAAAACTAAATTTTATCGTGAACAGTACTCCAGCATGAATAGTACCCGAGTGAATATTATTTCGACATGAATAGTACCTCGACATGAAAAGATTAAAATTTCAATAAGAAAGTTCAGACCAATATTCCAGTGAAATGATATTAGATGAAGCGCAAACCTTAAGGAATTTCTAATCATTTCAGGAATTATAGAAGCAATACTTACCATAGTAAGTTTAAATTTAGGAATATGAAACGAAATATTATTACTTACATACTATAGAGTATGGAAGAAAATAATATTCCTTACGAATATTGAACGAAAACAATATCTTTTACAAGAAAAATGATATCTTTTACCTTAGTAGAATACTAGATCTGACTAGAATATCGGATATTATGTTGAGAAAATCTTACACTGTTATCCACGCTCAAATTATCCTTATACTCACAAGAAATACACTCAATATTATAGAGAGAAAATTTTCTGATTCTGGTGTGATTTTCATTTCTAACTACACACTCTATTTATAGGAAAATGCTAGTACACCAAGGTTGAAAAAATAAACCTTCGGATGAATTTTCTTCAGCACATCTCTTTTGAAAAACCTTGCAGCACACCAACAAGGAAATTTTAAGTTGTCCACATGTTTATATATATATATATATATATATATATATATATATAAACATTTATCATTATTAAAAATAATTCTAATTCAATTTGTTCTCTTCCACCTCATTTTATTTTTATACCATAAATTTATTATAATAATGTTACCATTTAAATTATAAAATTATACTATTAGATTATCACATTATACTATTATAATATAATATTATAATAATATATTTAAATAAGTATTTTATCGGAGAAGATAAAATGTCAACTTTCAACAAATGTCTCATACTAAAATTTCCTCCATTTATATCAAAATTGATCAAATATTTACTTTTCATATTTATCCACAAATTTTATTTTATTCCTCAATTATTATTCACAATTAATATTATAGAATCATAATATTGACAACTAGGTCGTTCCCAAGAAAGAGGGGGCTTTCCGATAAAGATTTCTTCTTATTGACGCGCAATTATATAACCTAACCCCTTTTCTCGACAGAACTTCCTAGACATTGCCAATAATGCTATTTAATAATATCATTCAAATAATATGAATTACTGATTTGATAATGTGAAATATTGTGCAGTGGTTATTGTGACAATTATTAAATCAATAATATAAAATATCAATATAGCAATTATTGAATCAATAATATAAAATATTATGCAATTATCAACGTAGCAATTATTGAGTCAATAATATGAAATACTATGCAATTATTAATATAGCAATTATTGAGTCAATAATATAAGTTATTAAACAGTAATTACTGCAACAATTATTGAATGAGTGACTTCTTATGTAAGAACCAATAATTTGAAATACTGTGCAATACCGTGTGCTACTGTGCAACAACGCGTATTACTGTATTTTTATCATCGGGTATTTTAACAGTTTAACGGTAACAGTTTTAACATTATTTTTATAAAAAGGTTATTTCTGTCGCTTTCTATATTCGACAGTTATTCCGTTGTGGGGTCCACCAATGACTGCGCCGTCATACAAATATTCTCCATTAAAAAGAATATTTCTCGACACAACGAATATTTCCCGACCAACCGAATATTTTATGACAACTTGCTTACTTTGTAAAATTGTACAAATCACCTATAACTATCACATTTATCAAATCAACACCTTAACTTTAACCTTTTATCAATTTAACCATTTATTGAATAGAATAATAATTATAAGAAAATTTGAATATTTTTATTTCATAAAATTCGGGGTCTTACAAATTTGATCACTCTAAACCATGAATAAATGATATAAAACATGTTATAAACATCCATTAACACATACAAACTCATACTTTCAACAATCATCCATAGAACTCAATTACAGAGAACTTTTTAGAAAATAAAAACAAAAACTTTAAAACTATTATTTTACCTTGAATCCTTGTTTAGATTAGCTAGAAGATGATTACAAGACTTTGATTGCTACTCCTTCTTGTTCTTAGAAAATCTCTTCTCTCAATTTCACTCTTAAACTCTCTCTAGAATTCTCTCTAACTTTGTTTTCCAGACTTGAAAATGAATTAATATAACTATACGTATAATATTATTAACTGACGTTCATGGGTATCAGTTAACCACACTAAGGTCTTAACTGATCCCATGTTCTCAAGGCCATGTTTGGCTAGGCTATAAAAGCTCCTTTTTAGTTTATTTTAATAACTTGTTTATTATATAGTTTATTTGTCACTCTTTAATTAATTAAATTATATTATTTAAATTTAATTAAATTAAAGCCAATATTACTCATTAAATCAAATTATCACATAATTAAAATTCTTATATATTAATTATAACAAATTAATAAATATCTAATTAATTATTAAATTAATTATAACAACATTATAATTATTAAGCCACTCATTTAATTTAATAATCTCAATTAAATTCAAACTTCGAACTATAAAATTATTCCACATTAATTTAATTAATGTCACAGATTTAATTACATTAATTTACCGCAATTCCATCAAATATTTATTTACCTCAATAAATAAATTAAAAAAATATTTATTTAATTTAGAAATATTTAAAATAAATTACAAAAATCTCGTTTGTCACATCCTTCCCTCCTTAAAAGGAATCTGTCCCCAGAATCATGATTCAATTAATTCGTCCCATTACATTCTCCCCACTTACAAAGATTCTATCCTCAGAATCGCTACACATAGATTAAGCAAATAAATGAGGGTAATTTTTCATCATCTGATCTTCGAGTTCCCACGTAGCTTCTTCAGTGTTGTAGTTCCTCTAGATTACCTTAACATAATTTATTACTTTATTTCTGAGTACTTGCTCTTTTCTACCGACTATCTGAACAGGAACTTCTTCGTAAGATAAATCTTTTTCAAATTACAGGGACTCATATTCTATAATATGCTTATAATCGGGTTTATACGGCCGTAACACCGAAACATAAAAAAACATTATAGATGTGTTCTAATGTCAGAGGTAAGTGAAAGTAGTATACATACAAGCCAATCATGTATGATGATAAAGCATATACTTTGTAAACGATCTTATTTATTTATTAATAAAAATATTAATTTATTAAAGGCATTTAATTATCTACATGATGCTGCTTTTATAATATATAAATAACACATACTTTTAAGCAATGCTTTTAAAATCATGATATTGATCATGCTGATGAGATCTAAATTCTTAGAAAGCTTAAAACTAAAATAGTTCACAATCGTTAGATTACTAAAAAGGGGATTAGTGAATAAGGATATATTGGTACATATATTATGCTTGCTCATTGGATGAGGATGATTGATCTCATGATCATTTGTGTGGAGACACTAAAGGAAGTATATAGGTGCTTATTGAAGATTAAGTATACTGAACGTGACTCGCTAAGGAATACCTAATGGAGTTTTACTAGCCTGTTAATAGGAATTCCTAATGTGATAGTAGTACAAGCGATCCTTAGACTTGAGATTATCATAGTATCTTGTGTGTAATGAATTATACTTTGACTTATTCCTTAAGACCCTTAGGATATATCAAAGGGTATGCTTGGGTGTAATAAGTTATATATGGAGATAATGAATTATCAATAAAAAATCTACTGCTTCTAGTAAAAGAAGAGATATGTTCTATGTGATTCGTTAAATGACAACCCAGTAGTCCTTGGCCAAGGCAGAATGAAATTAAAAAAGAGTTTCTAATTTGCATTATTTGGAGTTGTGCATTTTCTGATCGAAATATGTATAATTAAATAAAATAAGACTTTACAGTAATTTCATGTCTTATATTTAATTGGGACATTGTATGGTGGAAGGATGAAATTGTACGGTAACTATTAACTCAAAGGTTCTTTTATGATTAATGTTGAAATCTATATTATCTAGAAAGTCGTTGATCGAGGCTTATCCCTATTGTAGAATAAATATTATTTATTTAAATAGATTATTAGTTTAATTTATTTATTTAAATAAGATTAGAATTGTTCTAATTGATTCATTCACAACCAATTTAATATGGAGAACCTAAAGGGTCACACCATAAAAGAAAGAATAATTATTTCAGAATGTAATGGCATAATCGTAATAATATGTTAAGTGTAATTAATTTAATCTATGGTGATAGAATAAATTAAATAGCTTAATATTTATTATTTAATATTTTAAAAATATTAAATATAAATTAATAAGAGGAATCTTATTAATATTATTATAATTATTATTATTTTAATTTTTAAAGGAGTTTAAGAATTAATTTAATATTAGTACTCTCATTTATTCCTAATAAGATTTTGAGGCAAATTAATTAAAGGAGTTTAATTAATTATTCTCAATGTGTTGGGAAGCCTAATTAATTATAGGAGTTTAATTTAATTAATTAAATGAAACCCAATTTCTAATAGGATTAGAAGGGTTGACCAATATCTATATAAGAGGAGTCTTATGTTGGATATCAGTTGATGAAATTCCAACTGTTGGAGAGTACTCCTTTTCTATAGAGAATAGAAAATTAGGGTTTAGCCAACCACCCTCCATCTTGAACAATTTCTCTTCCTTGGTGGATCACCTTTAGAGGCCAAATACTTGGGTGGCTAACGTTGATCAAAGGAAGAAATCAATCCCGCAGATTCAAGGAGATCACAAAAAACAAAGAGTTGAACTCGTACCTGTGGAAGCTTAGTTTCACAATGGTATAAATATAATCTCCTTCTATTTCGTTTTAATTAATAACTGTGCATAAAGATGATCCGGGTAATTAGTTTGTAAAAAACTTTAAACTCTGATATACCATGCTTCCGCTATTTTTGCAATTTGATTGCGCCCATAAATTCATACAAACCTAACAGTGGCATCAGAGCCAAACTTTTATGCGAGTTATTAATTGTTTAGATTTGATATATATATTGATATATGTTTTGAACAATTTAATTGGGCATAATAGTTAGCTAGGAATTTTGTTTTTTGAAGAAAAACTACCCTATTCGTGAACCAGGAAAACGGACACTGCCCAGCGACGTTGCAGCGCCGGTCACAGACCTTGGAGCAGCGCCAGCTCGGTTTTCCTAAAGGTGACGTAGCGCTGCAGCCCCAGATGCTAATTCACTAGCAGCGCCGGCTCATGTCGTAGTTTTTATGACATGGCGCGGTAGCGCCAGATGCTAGTTCACTAGCAGCACTGCAGCGCCACCACACTAGAATTTTTTTAATTTTTTTAAAGATAAAAGGTTTATTTTATTTAAAAATTAAAATTAAAGGTTTTTCTGTAATTCCATATTAATAAAGGGGTTTATTAGATTTGGAATTGGATTAAAATAAAGATGTTTATTTTAAATAGAATTAGATTTCATGCTAACTAATTAGAGTTGGAATTGAATTCCATAATAACTAATTCCACAACTAACTAGAATTGCCGATTAAATCGATATCAATGTTTATATTAAATGTTTTATTTATTGATGTATATGGTGATATGTATGACAAATAAATGGGGTTGATTATGGACTATTGACCAATGTGATTGAATTTTATTTTAGTTGAATGCTTGAATGAATAAGTTTTATTAAATGGGGTCTGCGTACCTCGTCTTCTCAAAACAATTTTGATGTGAAATTCTATCTCCCTCTCATATACTTCCCTTTGATTGTTGATCAAGGTTTCTATTTAAATTAAATATTTTATGTAATAGGACTTGTTAGAATTATATTGAAGAATTGGAGACCAAAGAGCAAGGAGCACGAGAAGACCCGTTTGTAATGGAACCCGGGTTTAAATGTAATATTTACGTTTAAATTTAATTCTTGCACTTCTAGGTTTGACCTTTTGGTTCACTTAGTGGCTTTAGTGAACCAAACTAGAATAAAAGTTCATAATCAATCTGGGTATAATATATTATTCTATATGTGCATGCTAGTATTATATATATTTTATTTTATGCAAACATGTTTTGCATGTTTTAATAAAATGATGCGTATTATATATATCTGTGTGTGTGTGTGTGTGCATGCGCGCTAAACAAGACGAGACCAATAATAACAAACCCCTCAAAGAAATTATTTTAAGTCTAAAGCGTTCAAAGATATTTGGAATATCGAACGTCTCCTTCTAGCATGATAAAATTAATAGAGTATTAAATATTTAATATGAGTTTGTTGTGCTATCTACAAGGCAATTATTAAGTATTTATGATGTTAATTTAATCACATTTGATGCTTATAAAAAAATTGAACAATATTATTTTGTTGTGCTATCCACAAGGACAATATTTTTCTTTTTTGAATATATGAAAGTGCTAGGTTGGACTTAACTCATATAATTTTGATTTGGATGTGCTACCACTTGATCAAAATAATCTGAGAGGCAAAATAAAAAGGAGTTACATGTTGATGTAATTGACAAAGAGTTATCTACCTATTTATTTATATATGGTTTGTTGTGCTATACACAAGGCTATATACATTTGAAATAGGATCCTAATTCTCACTAGCAAATCTTTAATTAGATGTTGCCGAACTATATAAGTGATGGTAATACAGTTTGAAGAAAATAGTCGGAGATACCAATTTAAAATAAGACCTAATTTATTTTGGTATGTAAAATTAATTAAATGAATGTTTGCTAAAATATTGTCTTTTCACATGCAGAAATTTAAAAATGTCGAAATCACTAATTTCACTGCGTATCATACTTGATGCTACCAAACTGACCGGACCGAATTACACGGACTGGTTAAGGAATCTGAGAATAGTTCGCACTGCTGAAAAGATTTTTTATGTCCTAAATTCACCTGTCCCTAGAACTGTTCCAAAAACAGCCTCTGAGGAAGAGATTGCCACTATTGTAAAGTGGCCAGATGATGCATCTGTGGCTTAATGCATCATGCTCGCATCCATGAATAACTAGCTTCAACGTCAGCATGAAAACATGGATGCTCCTACTATGTTGCTTCACCTCAAGGAGTTGTATGGTGACCAAAGTAGGACTGCTAGATATGAGATATCTAAGGAGCTCTTCCGATCTCGGATGACCGAGGGCATTGCCGTTGAGACTCATGTCCTAAGGGTGATAAATCTGATTGAACGCCTTGAACAGCTTGGGTTCATCATTGATGGGGATTTGAGTCAAGACTTAGTCTTGCAGTCACTCCTTGAGACCTTCTCATAATTTGTTGTAAATTTTCACATGAATAAGTTGGATGTCAGCTTGCCCGAATTACTTAAGATGTTGAAAACTGCAGAAGGTCACTTCCCATCCAAGAAGAACCATGTCTTAATGGTGGATGATTCTTCCAAGAAAAGGAAGAGGCCCAAGGTATCTTCTAAAAAGAAGAAATCTAAGAAGGCTAAGGCCAAGGTGAATAGGAAGGAACAAAAGAAACCTGATCCAGATAGCAAATGAATGTGCTTCCATTGCAACAAGCCGGGTCACCGGAAGAGGAACTGCAACGATTTCCTTGCAAAACAAAAGCAGAAAAAGCTTGGAGAAGCTTCAAATCCTAATCAAGGTTTGTTTATGATTGGAATTAATTTTTCAGAAAGTCAAAATTCTACTTGGGTATTGGATACCGGATGTGGTTCTCACATATGTAATACTATGCAGGGACTGGTCAAAAGTAGAAAGCTGAACAAGGATGAGGTTGTCCTACGAGTGGAAAATGGAGCAAAGGTTGATGCATTAGCTGTAGGCACTTATTGTTTAGCACTGCCTACGTGCAAGACCATTAATTTGAATAATTGTTATTTTGTTCCGAATATCATTAGAAATATTATTTCTGTTTCCGTATTAGATATGGATGGATTTGACATTATAATAAAGAACAACAGTTGTTCTATTTATAATAACAATGTTTTATATAGTGTTGGTAATTTGCGAAATGGACTTTATATACTTGACTTGCATGAAAATATATTTCAAATTGAACAAACTAAGAAAAGGAAAAGAGATGATGTTAATTATACCTATATGTAGCACTGTAGACTCGGTCATATCAATGAAATAAGATTATCCAAGTTTCATTAGGATGGGCTCTTAGAGCTATCTGATTATGAATTATATCCAACTTGTGAATCTTGTCTCAAGGGTAAAATGACTAAATCTCCTTTTAGTAGAAAAGGAGAATGAGTTATAGAGTTGTTAGCGTTGGTTCACACAGACGTTTGTGGACCTCTGACAACGAATGCACGGGGAGGGTATTCTTATTTTATTACTTTCACTAATGATCACTCAAGATTTGAATATGTGTATTTAATGAAATACAAATCTGAATTATTTAAAAAGTTCAAAGAGTTCAGAAGTGAAGTAGAGAAACAAACTGGCAAAAGTATTAAGATTCTTCGATCAGATCGAGGTGGAGAATACTTAAGCGATAAGTTTCTCAATTATTTCAAAGATAATGGTATAATCTCACAATGGACTCCACCAGGTATACCACAGTTAAATGGAGTATCTGAAAGGAGAAATCAAACATTGTTGGACATGGTTCATTTCATGATGAGTTTTATCGATCTTCTAATTTCTTTCTAGGGTTATACCCTAGAAATGACTGCATACCTACTTAATAAGGTGCCTACTAAATCCACCCCAAAGACTCTATATGAGATGTGAAAAGGGAGAAAACCAAATCTTAAGGATGTTAAGACTTGGGGTTGTTCAGCTTATGTAAAAAAGTTCGAAAATGATAAGCTACAGACTAAATCCGACAAGTGTAGATTTGTGGGATACCCTAAAGAAACATTAGGGTATTATTTCTATCATCCAACTGATCAAAAGGTGTTTGTTGCGAAACATGCTGCCTTATTGGAAAAGGATTTTATTCATGAAGTCAGTGGGAGTAAGATATATCTTGAAGAAGTTCAAGAACCACAAATTACTACATATCAAAGTCAGGTACTTGACCAAGTTGATAAACCTACTGTACAAACTCCTATTCATAAATCTGGAAGAGTACCAAAGATACATGAAAGGTATGGATTCATCATAGAGGATGACGATTAGATACACGTCATGAATGATGATGATTCATTGAATTACGAACATGCTATGAGTAATAAAGACTTCGGGAAATGGCTAGAAGCCATGAAATCCGAGATAGAATCCGTGGATGAGAACTAAGTATGGACTTTGGTTTCACCACCTGAAGGCATTAATCATATTAGGTGTAAATGGGTCTTTAAAAGAAAGACTGGAGCGGACGTCAAGGTAGAGACCTATAAGGCCCGACTTGTTGCAAAAGATTTCAAACAAAGACAAGGAGTTGACTATGATGAAACTTTCTCACCAGTAGCTATGCTCAAGTCTATTCGGATTTTGCTTCCGATTGCAGCTTTACGACTATGAAGTTTAGCAGATGGACGTTAAAATGGCCTTCCTCAATGGAAAACTTGAGGAGGATGTGTATATGACACAGCTAGAGGGATTTTGTGAGAACCCGAATTTTTAAGGATTATTAATAATAAGAATTTAATAAATAAAATTCTTAAGGCATGTATTGGGTTCGAATATATATATATATATATATATATATATATATATATATATATATATATATGTGTGTGTGTGTGTGTGTGTGTGTGTGTGTGTGTGTTATGAAGTAGGAAGTATTGTGTTATATAGGGTAATATGAACTATGTAATATGTGCTTTTTGTGATTAATAAATAAATTATTAAAATATATTTGTTATTTATTGAAGAGGCAATTTAATTGAAGTAAAGGAGGTGGATAAAATTATCTATCGATATTAAATAATTTATAGAATTATTTTATCATAGTAAGTTGGTGACATTAAATATCTTTGACGAATAAGCATCGTCTTCTCGAGTATATAAACTAGTGACTAGTATGATTGTAATATAGATTATTCTTAGTGCTTAAGCTATCCATGGATGGATTGAGATAGTAAAGCATGAATTAGTTAGTTAAGGGAATTAACTAATAAGTATAAATGTTGGTTAATTTAAATTGGAAGTTATATTATGGAATAATATAATTTGAATGTTAAAGCCTTAATTAACTATGGTGATATAGTAAGGGGTTTAAGATCACTCAAATAAATAGTGCATTAATACATGTGTGGAGTATGTGAGTATAGTAAGTGCCTTAATATATATTACTTGGCATGGTATTATGTGAATGTGCGAACGACGTTAATAAAATATGATATATACGTTGTTAAACCAATATTAAGAGTTAATTAATATTTGAGATATGGCTAAATGTATAGATTGAAAGAAATTATTTTGGGGACAATTTATAGAAAGGAAAGAGAAATTATTATTATATATTTCTAATAAAGGATATTAAAATAATTTCTAATATTGAATTATTTTAATAAAGGGGGGAATGTTATTTTAAATAATAATATTACTTTGTATGTCTTTGTATGAGGAACAATGAATGATGGTAAATATATTAAAATATATTTGCTATATGTAATATGTTGATAGGAAATAAACTTATAGTCTATTTTCTATATAAAATGTGTACATGTGTCGTACATGTAACTATTTTAATAATACTTATATATTATATTAAATAATATCTTGAGAGAATGAGTAAGTCATTTTATTATGATTAATGCCTCTATTGGAGAAAATATAATAAAAACTTATTATATCATCTTATAACGGAATACATAATAGTAATTATGTCTTAAGTATTTTCAAGAGGGATAAAGCTATAAAAGAAAACTAAGTTATTTAAATATAATAAATAACTTAAGTTATTATTTTATCGTAGATTTTATAATTTAAATAATTAATAGAGTAAATCTTAATTATTCTAAGCATAAAAGGTTATACATATTATAAGTGTATAATTATTTGAGGTAGCTTAGCATTAAAGTGCATGTGTCACACAAACCTTATATTAAAGGAATATTAAAGTATGATGGAAGAGATAATAAGCTTAATATGGAGCTTGTGAGGTATGCCTAGTGTGGCAAAGTGGTGCAATAGACATTCATTAAATAATTTAATGAATGTTCATTAAAAAATTTAATGAATGAATAATTAAATGAATTAATTAGTATTATTATTTGAATTAATTTCTATGGGCAATGATATGTAATCATATGTTATAACTACATCTATATGATATGAAGTGTAACACTTCAAGGTAACTATATTATATAAGAACTATATAGTAAGATTGAAGGAATGATATAAGTTACATAAATAATATTTATGTGATAATATGTGATGAATGAATACATTAAGGTGTATGTATGAAATAATAAAGATGGGTTAATATAGTGGTGTGACAATACCCAATTAAAATATATTCGATATTGTCAAATGTACATAGATTATATAATGTGTAATATAAGTTGATGAACACATGTATACATATAGGTATAAGTATATATGTATATGGATGTATAAGGGAGGTATTTAATTACATATGTATGTATAAAGACTTGTATGCTAGCTTTGTGTACAATGTGAGAATTAATTATGTAACATGGTGCAATAAGCCACTCCCATGACCCTTAGAATACTGAAAATTGGAGTTACTTAAGCTTGCATGATAGCCCATGTGATAGCAATGATGGTTAACCAATTGGCTAAGGTACAATGAATAGTAGTAGTTGGTGGGAGTTAGCCACCAACTGTCCTTTGCCCCTTTGGGTCTGACCATAGGAGGGTAATAACTTGGCTATAATTAGAGATCATGTATTGGTGTGTAGAGGTTGTTAGTTTATTTGCTAAATGCAAGTATATATGTTATGGGAGCATATAAATAAGTAATTTAATTACATTATATCATGAACATATTATAAGATGTGACATTGAGAGTAATATTATTTTGTGAGCTCGAGGTCTATTAATTACTAAGCTTACATAATTGGGTCTTGTGTAGCATGAGTATTAAAAGTTAAATCAATTAGAGGTTTAACTATAATTATTAAAAAAGATAAATGGTAAGTTAATAAATAATTGATATTAATTATCATTATAATATTTGGATATATTTGAGATAATAAATTTTATGGAAATTATGGGTTGAGAATACCCAACTATTTTATATCTAGTCCAATTAAAATATTAATGGGGTAAACCAATGTACATGAGGTACATGATATTATATATTGGTGTATATTTAAATTGTGAGGGTACTTGTTTATATGTGGGTGTACATATATGTAGGGTTGGGAATGTGTGACCCTAGCATATCATATGATAGCAATATTAAGTTATCATAGTGTGACTTATAGTGTCCAAAAGAGATAAACCTTAGTGTACTAATACCCAAATTGCAAATACTGAGTTTTTAAAGGGGTGTCCCAATAAGAGAGTTTCATCTCTTTCTCATTCATATGGAGTAGAGGCCATTGGCCTATGTTAGAGGATGACGATGGCTATGGAAATGATTTCAATGATGGTTGGGGGAATGGTCCTAATAGTATTACTCACCAACTCCTTCTTCTCCAACATCCTCTTCCTTCTCCCATTGGTTTGATTCAATGAGCAAGAACCACCAATTGGATAATGGCTCCTCTATAAATAGAAGCCTCCCCTTCACAATTATTGTTTGCTAAACTCTTAATAAAGTTCTTATAGTAAGTGTTGATAATAGTTGGAGGGAGTAATCTGAAATTGGAGATAGTGGTGTAATTCAAAGCTCCAAGAGGTATAACTCTTACTTTGAATTCTTAGTTTTGATTTGATAAATTCATAAGAGATTTCATATTAGTGGAGAATTGTTATGTAAGATAATGTTAACATGTTGTAGAGGCTATATAGTTGATTTCTAGCATGTCTCATGAAGTATAATAGAGTTGGTTGTGAAGCTCTACAATAGTAGAAGTTCTCCTGTCTGGAACCGGAGTGGAGCGGTCGCGCCACTCCTAAGTACAAAAGCAGCGCGGCCGTGCCGTCCTGCAGAAATGGAAAATGACTTTTGTGTAATCTGAATTGTTGAGCATGCTAGTTAGACTTCAATAAGTGTATAATTAAGTCTAACATGTGACCTAAGATCACCATGCATGTAGTGAATGAAATTACCTTGGTATTAATGATTTTTAAAAGAAAACTTAAGTTTTAAAAATGAAACTTGATGAATTTAGAGTCCTTAGAAATCTGACCTTAGAGATGTATGTACGTGTCGCGATTATGTGTGTCAATGAGTATGAAAGGTAGTTGTTAAGCTACCTTGGTTAATAGCAAGCCACTATACCATGTTTAGTGGAGTTTTTAATTAAAACTTAAGGTTTTGGAAAACAAACTTTGGCGAACTTTGTGTCCTTTAAAGCTTCAAGCATGTGTATGTGACCTAGTCATATGCAAGAATGGAGTAGGAATGTGGTTTCAATATATATTGCATATAGAAGGTTGTTAAGTATGATATAACCTATCCGAGCATGTTTTGAAGTAAGTTTTCAAAAGAGGAATTTTATTAACTATGTGTAAATAAAGTTTTAAAGTGCCTTGCATATACATGGATTTGTTATAGCTTGGTTTAGGATGATTTGAAGGAAAGATTGAAAGTTTTTGAGAACTAATAGTTTCAAACATGGTTTAAAACAAGTTTTCGAGTAAGGCTATTAAAATGAGATAGATATATATGAGCATGCGTATTAAAGGCTTGTTAGTACTAATATATGGTTTAAAAGCTTTTGACATTGAATCTTTGTTAAAGGAAGTTGTTAGGCCTTATTGATTTAAATAATTCAATATAGAGCTATGTGATTCAAAAGTAAAACTAAATAGTTTGAAAATGAAATGAAAGGAAGATGAAAACCTACTTGGTGTATGTGTATAATCAGAATGCATAGTATGCTAAAGACCGAACTGTCCAATGAAATATTTAAGTCTGGTTTGGACAGGGAGTAGCGCGGCCGCGCCACTCCCAAACTTATATGCAGCGCGGCCGCGCCGTTCTGCAGAGCTGCCAAGAGTAGTTTGTTAACTGCATGGTCTTAAGTCATGTTTATATACTTTCTTTAAACACCCTAAGGACTGAAACCGTATGGTTTCAATAGAATGAGTATGAGATTATGCGGTAACGATATTGTCACCCTAAATGAAATGAAAAGAAGGGTTTAAACACTAAGTTAGGAGATAATGTAATATTTATTATTATATTGAAAATGTATGGATGTGTATAACTGATAAGTATGAATCCATGATTATATAACTGTGTAGGAATACACGAAGTGCATATAGCTTTAGCAATTAAGTCGTAGTTGATAAACTACGAATCAGGCAAGTCTTTCAGTTCTTATTTGTTATATGAATTCGATAACTGTTAGTTGAATTATATTATGCTATGAGAATGTTGATATGAAATGCATATAGAATATGTATGATATTTGAAAGTTGATCTTTGATGATATATTGTGAAGTTAATCTCTTTGCCTGTTATATGAGAAGTAACATGAGTAGTATGTTTAAATGATTATGAATGCATGAACTGAGCATGATATTTTATGCTATATGATGTATGAAAACTGTTAGAATTGCTGAGCTGTCGAGCTCACTCTTGCAAATAACCATTGCAGGTTAAGGACTCACGATTAAAGTATTATGCCACTTGATTGATAGAGTTCCGTAGTTTCGTAAAGAGATCGACGTAGTTATCTAATGATACGATCTTGAACAATGTTTAAGTTTTATATGATGTACTTGATAGTTGCTTACGATGTATTACACTTGTCTTGTTATAAAGTTGTACTATGTGATACATAGAAGACTTCGTATTAAGATGTAAACGTTTATACAGTAACTCAAATAAAGTGAATCACAATATAGTTTGATTCAAGGTTATGTAATTGATTCAAGTTATAAGATCAATAAAAGATTTTATTCAAAGGATATAGAAAAGTTTAAATAATTTCGCATTTTTATAATATCGAATATGATGTAAAGTCAGGAATGGTAAATGACCAAGATTGGAACTTAAAAAAGTTTGGGGTTATTATACGGATCTTGGATATGGAAGGAATTTATATTCTTAATTGTAATAAAGCAAAGTTATATTCTTTAAGTTATGAATAAAAGATGTAATAGTTAGACGATAGTAGTACTGTGACTGCACCGGATCTGAGGTAATAAAAGGGACCCGGATTTGGGGGCGTCACAGATTTGTTTCAAAGGTTGGAACAAATCAAGTTTGTAAGCTATAACGATCCATTTATGGATTGAAGCAAGCTTCTCGTAGATGGAACTTCCGTTTTGATGAGAAAATCGAAGAGTTTGATTTTATACTCGTATTTATTCCGTATAATAATCATTATTATTATACTTAAACATTTTGGTCTTAGTTTTTACTTTTTCTAACCCTTAAGGTTCAAGTCCTTACTCAAAAACTTCGCGAGCTATAAATGAAATATTATTACATATTCCATCTCGTCTTAAAATCCTATCATTACGCATTTCTCGGAATTTTCATAATAATTCCGGAGCAGAAATGGATGAATAGTGATTTTCCTCCGAGAAAACTTTTCTCGGCTAAATTAACTTTTTACGGTATATTACCGTCAAATCTTTTGACAGAATGTCATTCCGACATTCCAATCTCCCAGAAAGGCTTAGGGTTTCAAACCCTAACCCTTAGGGTTAAACCCTAACCCTTAGGATTTTAACAAGTAAATAGTGCATATTTTGTCTTTTTCTCAGAAATATTTTTATTCCCGGAAATCTTTTATTTTTGTCTTGGAAATTCAATTCAATTATTTCTAGCATGTAACCAGAATCCTACGATCATCCCATCATTCTAGGTCATAGAACGAGATTCATACAACTTACTCAATTTAATAAACATATATTCTAATTTTATTCAATAAAATCAAATAAAATTTATTTATATAAAAGTCCAATTTTCTCGGGTGTTACAATCTTCCCCCCTTATAAGGATTCGGTCCCCAGAATCTAGATACACATTATTAATAAAATGAGTTTAATTATTCTTCATCTTCACATTAGAGTTTTCACTATGCTTTAGAACATTGTGATCTGTTCATACAACCTTTTCCAAAGGCAATCTGTACTCTTCAATTCTTATAGTTTCTTATCAAATAATTAAACTTGAAGTTACTCATTTACTTACTCCTCTACAACCTAAAATAGGTTAAGAACTTACCACATAATTGTAATCTTACTTACATGGTCGTAATACCGACACATATAACATTTCAGTCAAATCCTCCTATTTACTAGGTAAACCTATATCATAAAACATCCCACTATCTCTTTGACTCTACGCGTATATTTGCTATCTTCACGTGAGTCCCTAGAGTCTTTAACTCTATCTCCATCCTTTGTAAGTCATACAAAATAGGGCTTTGTGTTGACAATATCGCACTTGTACCCGCATACAATCTTCTACTCAACACGTCAGCTACCACGTTCGCTTTTCCAGGTTGGTAATGAATGGTATGGTCGTAATCTTTCAACAGCACGAGCCAACGTCTTTGTCGCATGTTGAGTTCCTTTTGGGTGAAGAAATATTTGAGGCTTTTATGATCTGTATATATCTCCACTTTCTCCCCATACAGGTAGTGTCTCCATATCTTTAGCGCGAAAATAACTGCTGCCAACTCTAGATCATGAGTAAGATAATTTCTCTCATATTCTTTGAGTTGTTGTGATGCATAGGCTATGACTTTCCCATGTTGCATGAGAACACATTCTAACCCTTTGCCTGACGCATCGCTATAGATGACAAATTCGTCCGAACCAGATGGTATTGTCAGAACAAGTGCTAAAATGAGTCTCTTCTGGAGTTCCTGAAAACTCTTCTCACATTTCTCGCTCCATCCGAATTTTGTATCTTTTCGAGTCAGTTGAGTTAATGGAGTGGCGATTCTTCCACGAATCTCCAATAATAACCAGCTAAGCCCAGAAAGCTACGTATTTCAATTACTGACTTAGGTTGCTCCCAACTTTGTATTGCTTCAATCTTTGCCGGGTCAACTGATATTCCATGTTTCTATACCACGTGCCCAAGGAATGCTACTTTCTCAAGTCAGAACTCGTATTTCTTTAACTTGGAATATAGTTTATTTTCACGAAGCTTTTGGAGTATCAGCCTCAAGTGTTGCTCATGATCTTCAAGGTTTTTGGAGTAAACGAGGATATCATCAATAAAGAAAACCACAAAATGATCCAAATATTCTTTGAATATTTGATTCATCATATCCATGAAGGCAGCGGAGCATTAGTCAATCCAAAAGACATGACTAATAATTCATAATGCCCGTATCGAGTTCTGAAGGCAGTCTTTAGAATGTTAACAGTTTTAATCTTTAACTAATGATATCCAGAATGAAGATCGATCTTTGAGAAGAATTTAGCACCTTGCAACTGGTCAAACAAGTCATCAATGTGAGGTAACAAATAATTATTTTTGATGGTGACATGGTTCAACTCCCGATAGTCAATACAAAGTCACATACTCCCTTTTTTCTTCTTTACGAATAAAACAGGAGCACCTCAAGGTGATGTACTAGGATGAATAAAGCCGATGTCTAACAATTCCTGTAGCTGGACCTTTAACTCCTGAATTTTAATAGGAGCCATTCGATATGGGGTTCTGGAAATGGGTTTTGTACCCGGTTCAAGGTCAATAAAAAATTCAACTTCACGTTCTGGGGGTAGGCCAGGAAGTACTTCGGGAAATACATCAGGGAATTTATTAACAACAAAAATATCATTCAAATCTGACGTATTCTTGTTTAAATCAGTGACATGGGCTAAGAAAGCTTGACATCCATTTTTTCAATAAACGAATAGCTTTATGACTTGAAATGACAGTGATTGATTTTAGGGGTTTGGTTGCTTGAATTCGAATAATAGGTTGGTTAGGAATATGAAAGCTAACAACCTTATGAAAACAATAAATTTTAGCATGATGAGTGGTTAACCAGTCGATTACTAAAATCACATCAAATGCAAGTATTTTTAAAGAGATGAGATCAACAGGTAATGTGAGGGTGCCAATTTGAATCAAACAAGATTTGTAAATTGTGGATGTAACGAAGGTTTCTCCCAACGGAGTTTCAACAGATAAATCATAGTCTAATTTCTCAGGGGTCAAGTTCAAACGTTGAACACAAGCAGGTGAAATAAAAGAATGGGTAGAACTGGTATCTAATAAGGTATAGACTTCACAAGAGTTTATGATTAGCTTAACCGTGATGACTTCGTTCGGGTTCCTCTCATTTTGGGAAGTCAAGACAAACGCTCTCCCTTAAACCATAGACTTTGACTTGTCTGGGACATCCTTTAGTGTCACCATCCCAGCTGGACTTGACTTCGCTATAGGGCACATTCGAGCTATGTGACCTTCCTTTCTGCAATTGTATCACAATTTAGATTGCTGTGTGCAGTTTGGACTGATGTGTACCTCTTGTTCGCATTTGTAACATACGACCGGTGGTCGTTCCCCTCCCCTAGAAATGCTTGCTGGTGCAGGTACCGATGTCTTTCCGTTGTCGTTGTTGAATGTTCTCTTTTTAAAATTTTCATCTAAATCACTTCTTCTATTATCTTGGCCATGATTACCACCGAAGTGGTTACCATTTCTGGCATGATAATTTCCTCCACACTAGTTATCATTGTTCCGATGACTGTTGCCAACTGTACGACTATGGTTGTTGTCCTTTGGTTGGACATTCTCATTATCTCGCTCCAATAATTGAGCTCTATTCACAACATCTGAATACAAACAAAGTTTATGAGAAACGAGGTATTGACGAATTTCAGGTTTCAAACCTCTCAAAAACATTCGTGTCATTCGTTCCTCATTATCCACCAAATGGGATGCAAACCGGAATAATTCCGCAAACTTGGCCATGTATTGTGATACAGTCATATTGTTCTGTTCCAGTTTAATGAATTCCACCTCCTTCATATGACGAATACTCTCTGGAAAGTACTTGTCGTTGAACAATTCCTGGAACTTCTCCCAAGACATCTTAAGTGCGGAATGCTAAGTACGTTTCACAGATTTCCACCAGTAATCTGCCTCTCCACGCAACATAAAACTGGCGAAGGGAACCTTTTGCTCTTTTGTGCATCCCAGGACATCAAATATTCTGGTGATCTGCTTAATCCAAGCTTCTGCCTTGAGTGGCTCTGGCTTTCCCAAAAACTCTAGCGGTCGCAACTCCTTAAATTGCTTAGTAGTGACTTGCCGTGAGTTAAAATTGTTTCCACCTGCATTTTGAACAGGAGTCTCTCTCGTCTGGTTTTGCATGAATTGTAGAAAGCTCCTAAACACCCCATCGTTCATCGTTTGGTCGGTGGTGTTGTTTACAGGATGATTATTGCCTTCTTGATGCGCATTATCCTAGTTATTGATTGGCGGGTTCTCAATGGTCTCATATGCTCCATTGCTTAGATTTTTAGATGCCATTCTCAAATACTGCCACAAAACAAAGGTTAATTAAAGAAATTAACATGTCACATATTATCCCTATATTCCGACCGACTAATTAAATAACAAATAAGGTTAGGTAGGACACACTAGCGAAGGTTTTACTCATCTCTCTCCTCCTAGTTTTATTCTCAGATCTCCGCCAGAGATCATATCCCTAAGCTCTGATACCAACTATGACGCCCCCAAAATAGGTCCAGTACACAACCCATTCTAAGTCGCCAAATACATAGTACAGAATCCAAATAAAAATCTTATTACGTTAAACTGTCATGCAAAATACGTCCACACAGACTTTGAGCTTCAATATAGATATTATGTTGTATATAATATGAAAATATCAACGCTCAAATTAAGTCCTCATTATAATTATTATCATACTTTTTTACAAAATAGTGAGAATTACTATAGCACTATCTCGGACCATCACTCCATTCCCCGACTAGTCCCCGCTATATTATAATTTTCTGAAGAGAACAATGAAAGAAATGGGTGAGCCCAGTAAAGAATATTATGACTAAGATAATGTAGAATAAATTATCCTTAGTTCTCAACAGGGAAAAATCTGATAGAATAAGATAGACAACAAGTTTTAGATCAACAACTACAGCGAAAATAACAATCCATTAGAAGAGTTAAGTAGAGAATGATGTCTACTATCTTCTATGATTTAAAAGTCCATCATCAATATTTTTATCCTTGCAACACCAATCAATGAATATTTTCAATCAACGAATTATCTATGCACTACGGGCCAAAGATATTCATTTGTATCACCAGTGGTCATGATCATGCCAAACACCTGTCCATCTTTGCACTACGGGCCAAAGATATTCATCAATAACCATTTCATCTTTGCACTACGGGCCAAAGATAACTTTCACCATAATTTAAGACTGATGATGATGAAAAATGATATAAAGAACGAATCAAGTGAGATCAAGGATAAATATTAAAGATTTATAATTTAATTTATCCAAGTTCAAGAATGTTCATATTGTCAAAAAATAATCAATTGTGGAGCAAAATTCAAGAATGATATTCATATATCAAAAATAATTTGGACAGAAAAAAAAAACCAATTTTTATCTTGAATAATACCCGAATGAATAGTACCCCAACATGAAAATATTAAAATTTCAATAAGAAGTTCAGACCAATATTCCAGTGAAATAATATTAGATGAAGCGAAAATCTTAAGCAGTTTCAAATCATTTCAGGAATTATAGAAGCAATACTTACCATAATAAGTTTAGATTTAGGAATCTTAAATGAAATAACATACGAAACTGCAAATGGATTTTCACCCGTTATGCGGTAGTCCGCGTAGACATATCATTTCCACAATTTAATAAAGAATGAATACAAATGGTTATTCACCAGGCATGCGGTAGTCCGCGTAGACAGGTTATTCTCACAGATTAATAAAGAATGAATTCGAAGGGTTATTCACCATGCATGCGATAATTCGCGTAGACAGGTTATTCCCACAGCTTAATAAGGAATATAATGACAACCCTTACGAGTATTGAAAGAAAATAACATCTTTTACCTTAATAGGAGATTGAATACTGAAATAGTGTAGTAGTAGAATACTCTTCTTCTTTCTCTCTTATTCTCTCTCTATAGTTTCTCTCACTATAGCTTCTGATTATAACTTTGCTCTTCAAAATGGTAGGAAATAATGAATGGATGGAGGAGTTATTATAGGTCAGGAAAAGGTGGCGAATTACAAGCTTAAGGTTAATTATAGTTTAGTACATTCATCTTTACTTTCATTTTTAATTTAGTCCCTCAAGTATTATCAATCTTGCACAACATCCCCTAATAGTACATGAATGTGAACCAATAGTTCCTTGCATATGAACCAATAGTTCCTTGCATGTGAACCAATAGCAATTAATTACTCATTTATTCGATTAATTGTCTGTTTGGTCAACTTAATATCCATAAATCAACTATTATCGAAATAAATGTCGATTTCAACTAACATTAATATTCCCAACACAATGGAAATATTTTTATCAACCATTCATCATTAATATTATAACTCATAATATTTACAATCAGATCGTTTCCAAGAAAGATGGGGCTTTTCGATAAAGATTTCTCCTTACTGCCGTGCAATTAAATAACTTAACTCCTTTCCTTGACAGAACTTTCTAGACATTGTCAATAATACTAATAGTAATATGAGTAAATGTGTCGTATCAATTATTGATTTAATAATATAAAGTATTGTGCAGATGATACTGTGACAATAATTGAATCAATAATATAAGAAACTATGCAGCAACTACTATGACAATTATTGAATGAAATACTGAGTGACTTCTTACGTAAGAATCAATAATCAGAGATACTTTGCAATACTGTGTGCAATACCGTGTGCTACTGTGCCACAACGCGTATTACTGTACTTTTATCAACGGGTATTTCAACTATTTAACCGTAAAAGTCTTGCCGTAATTTTTATAAAAAGGGTATTTCTGTCGCTTTCTATATCCAACGGTTATTCCGTTGTGGAGTCCACCAATAATTGCGCCTTCGTACGAATATTCTCCGACAAAAAGAATATTCCCAGACCAAATTAATATTCCCCGACACAACGAATATTTTATGATCATTTGCTTATTTTGTAAAATTTGCACAAATCACCCATAACTATAACATTATAACAAATCAACATCTTACTATTTAGAATAATATGTAGAGAAAATTAAATTTTTATTCATAAAAGTTGTGGTCTTACAGTATGCTTAGGTGTAATAAGTTACATATGGAGATAATAAATGATCCATAAAGAATCTACTGCTTCTAGTAAAAGAAGAGATATGTCCTATGTGATTCGTTAAATGACAACCCAGTAGTCTTTGGCCAAGGCAGAATTAAATTAGAAAGGAGTTTCTAATTTTCATTATTTAGAGTTGTACATTTTCTGATCGAAATACATATAATTAAATAAAAAAAGACTTGACAGTAATTCCATGTCTTATATTTAATTGGGACATTGTATGGTGGAATGATTGAATTGTACGGTAACTATTAATTAAACGTTCTTTTATGATTAATGTTAAAATCTATATTATTTGAAAAGTCGTTGATCGCTAGGGAGGCTTATCCTTATTGTAAAATAAATATAATTTATTTAAATAGATTATTAATTTAATTTATTTATTTAAATAAGATTAGAATTGTTCTAATTGATTTATTCACAACCGGTTTAATATGGAGAACCTAAAGAGTGACACCATAAAAGGAAAAATAATTATTGAAGAAGGTAATGGCATAATCGTAATAATATGTTAATTGTAATTAATTTAATCTATGGTGTTAGAATAAATTAAATAGCTTAATATTTATTATTTAATATTTTGAAAATATAAAATATAAATTAATAAGAGGAGTCTTATTAATATTATTACAATTATTATTATTTTAATTTCTAAAGGAGTTTAAGAATTAATTTAATATTAGTACTCTCATTTATTCCTAATAAGATTAGGAGGTAAATTAATTAAAGGAGTTTAATTAATTATTCCCAATGTGTTGGGAAGCCTAATTAATTATAAGAGTTCAATTTAATTAATTAAATGAAACCGAATTTCCAATAGGATTAGAAAGGGTTGACAAATATCTATATAAGAGGAGTCTTATATTAGATATCAGTTGATGCTATTCTAATTGTTGGAGAGTACTCCTTTTCTATAGAGAATAGAAAACTAGGATTTAGCCAACCACCATCCTTCTTAAACAATTTCTCTTCCTTGGTGGATCACCTCTAGAGGTCAAACACTTGGATGGCTAACGTTGATCAAAGGAAAGAATCAATCCAGGAGATTCAAGGAGATCACGAAGTACAAATAAGGAGTTGAACTCGTACCTATGAAAACTTAGTTCTACAAGTGTATGAATCTAATCTCCTTCTATTTCGTTTTACTTAATAACTGTGCATAAAGGATGATCCGGGTAATTGGTTGTAGAAAAAATTTTAAACTATGATATACCATACTTCCGCTAATTTTACAATTTGATTGCGCCCATGAATTCATACAACCCTAATAGTATGGCCACCTCATACGCGACTTCACCAATTCTTCGTAATACTTTAAAGGGTCCAATGTGAAAGTAGTATGTATACAAGTCAATCATGTATTATGATAAAACATAAATTTTGGAGACGATCTGATTTATTTATTAATAAAAGTATTCACTTATTAAAGGCATTTAATTATCTACATGATGCTTGTTTTTATAATATGTAAATAATTCGTAGTTTTAAGCAATGCTTTTAGAATCATGATGTTGATCATGCTAATGAGATCTAAATTCTTTGGAAGCTTAAAACTAAAATAGTCACCAATCGATGGATTACTAAATAAGGGATTAATAAATCTGAATAGATTGGTACATATGTTGCTTGCTCATTGGATGAGGATGATTGATCTCATGATCATTTGTGTGGAGACACTAAAGCAAGTATGTAGGTGCTTATTAGAGAATAAGTTCACTGAACGTGACTCGCTGTGGAATACCTAATGGAGTTTTACTTGCCTGTCAATAGAAATTCCTAATGTGATAGTAGTACAAGTGATCCTTGGACTTGAGATCATCATAGTATCTTGTATGTAATGAATTATACATTAACTTATTCCTTAAAAACCTTAGGGTATATCAAAGGGTATACTTGGGTATAATGAGTTACATATGGAGATAATGAATAATCAATAAAGAATCTACCACTTCTAATAAAAGAAGAGATATGTCCTATGTAATTCGTTAAATGACAACCCAGTAGTCCTTGGCTAAGGCAGAATGAAATTAGAAAGGAGTTTCTAATTTGTATTATTTGGAGTTGTGCATTTTTCAATCGAAATACATATGATTAAATAAAATAAGACTTGACAGTAATTTCATGTCTTATATTTAATTGGGACATTGTATGGTGGAAGGATTGAATTGTACAGTAACTATTTACTCACAAGTTCTTTTATGATTAATGTTGAAATCTATATTATCTGAAAAGTCGTTGATCGTTAATGAGGTTTATCCCTATTGTAGAATAAATATTATTTATTTTAATTTATTATTAGTTTAATTTATTTATTTAAATAAAATTAGAATTATTCTAATTGATTTATTCACAACCAATTTAATATGGAGAACATAAAGGGTCATACCATAAAAGGAAGAATAAATATTTAAGAAGGTAATGGCATAATCGTAATAATGCATTAAGTGTAATTAATTTATTTTATGGTGATAGAATAAATTAAATAGCTTAATGTTTATTATTTAATATTTTGGAAATATTAAATATAAATTAATAATAGGAGTCTTATTAATATTATAAAAATTATTATTATTTTAATTTCTAAAGCTGTTTAGGAATTAATTTAATATTAGTACTCTCATTTATTTCTAATAAGATTAGGAGGCAAATTAATTAAATGAATTTAGATAATTAATCCCAATGTGATGGAAAGCCTAAATTAATTAAAGGAGTTTAATTAATTAAATGAAACCCCATGTCTAATAGGATTAGAAGGGTTGACCAATATCTATATAAGAGTAGTCTTATAATAGATATCAGTTAATGCAATTCTAATTGTTGAAGAGTACTCTTTTTTCTATAGAGGATAGAAAACTAGGGTTTAGCCAACCACCCTACTTCTTGATAATTTCTCTTCCGTGGTGGATCACCTCTAGAGGCCAAACACTTGGGTGGCTAACGTTGGTCAAAGAAAGGAATCTAACCCGGAAATTTAAGAAGATCACGAAGAACAAGGAGTTGAACTCGTACCTGTAGAAGCTTCATTCTACAAGGGTATGATTCCATAACTTTATATTTATCGTTATAAATTAATAATTTGCATACATAATGATCTGAGTAATGGTTTTGTATAAAATTTTTAAACTTTGATATACCATGCTTCCGCTAATTTTTACAATTTGACTGCGCCATGATTTCTTACAAACCCAACAGTGGCATCAAAGCCAAACATTTATGCAATTATTAATTATTTTGACTTCATATACATATGGGTATGTATTTAGAATAATTTATTGGGCATAATTTTATTGTATAAAATTATTTTTTATGAAAACAAAAGGACACGAATTGATTTTTTTTTTCCGTGGCAAGGCCGATTCGTTTTAAAAGAGGAGACCCACATAAAAAATGTTTCCTACATACCTGAACGTTAAAGTGACCCTGAGTGCCTTTAATCACTTTATATATATATATATATATATATATTCCGGTTCCTGTCCGAACGCCCGGACAAAGATAAAATGTGCACTTCTTTTTTTTTGGTTTTTTTTTAAACCAACTAATAAAAAATGTATAATATTTTATGGAACTGGAAATTTTCATAATACAGTGTTTTGGGTGTGATTTGGATACATATAACAAAACAGGTGACCTGTTTTGTTATATGTATCCAAATCACACCAAAAACACTGTATTATGAAAAATTTCCAGTTCCATAAAATATTATACATTTTTTATTAGTTGTTTTAAAAAAAACCCAAAAAAAAAAAGAAGTCCGGATGGTAGCTCGGTCCGGGCGTCCAAACCTGATCATGGTTCTATATATATATATATAATATACTGTTAAAGTGACCTTGGGTATTTTTCCTGCATGTCTGATTAACGTTAAAGGAGGTTTTCACACACACACACACACACACACACACACACACACACACATATATATATATATATATATATATTATTAATAATTTTATAATTAAAATAAAGAGTTTATTTTAATCTTGAAATTATATTTCATGTAATTTAAAATTTCCCATTAAATGATACTCATATATATATGGAATGTTTTAATTCATGAGATGAATGATAATTTATTGATGCATATGGTGATATGTATGATAATAAATGAGATTGATTATGAGACTATTGACCAATGTGATTGGATTTTATTTTAGTTGAATGCTTGAATGAATGTGTTTTATTAAATGGGGTATGCGGAACTCGTCTTCTCTGATTTTTTTTATGTAAAATTCTATCTCCCTCTTATGTACTTCCCCTTGACTGCTGATCAAGGTTTCTTTTTCAATTAAATAGTTTAATGTAATAAAAATAGTTAGAATTATCTTGAAGAAATTAGAGACCAAGGAGCAAGGTGCGCGTGAAGACCCATTTGTAATGGAACCTGGGTTTAAATGTAATTGTTATATTTAAATTTTAATTCTTGCATTCCTAGGTTTGACCTTTTGGTTAACTTGGTGGCTCGAGTGAACCAAACTAGAATAAAACTTTATCATCAATCCGGGTAGAATAAAGTATTCTATATGTGCATGCTAAGTATTATATATATATATATATATATTATATTTTATGCAGACATGCTTCACATGTTTAATAAAATGACTCGTATTTTTATGTATATATATGTGCATGCGCGCAAAACAAGATGAGACAAATAATAACAAATCCCTCAAAGAAATCATATTAAGCCTAAAGCGTTCAAGAGATATTTGGAATATCGAACGTCGCCTTTTAGCATGATAAATTAATAGAGTATTAAATATTTAATACGAGTTTGTTGTGCTATCCACAAAGCAAGTATTGCGTATTTAATATATTAATTTAATTACATTTGATGCTTATCAAGAAAATTGAACAATATTATTTTGTTGTGCTATCCACAAAGATAATATTTTTCTTTTTTGAATTTATGGAAGTACTAGGTTGGATTTAACTTAAATCATTTTAGTTCGGATGTGAATACACTTGACCATTATGATTTAAGAGGCAAAATAAAAAGGAGTTACATGATGTAATTGACAAAGAGTTGTCTACCTATTTATTTATATATCATTTGTTGTGCTATCCACAAGGCTATATACATTTGAAATGGGATCGTTATTCTCACTAGCAAATCTTTAATTAGATAATGCCGAACTATATAAGTGAGGGTAATATAGTTTCAAGAAAATAGTGGAAGATACCAATTTAAAATAAGACCTAATTTATTTTGGTATATAAAATTAATTAAATGAATGTTTGCTAAAATGTTGTCTTTTCACATACAGAAATTTAAAAAATATTGAAATCACTAATTTCATTGCGTAACATACTTGATGCTAACAAATTGACAGGACCGAATTACACGGACTGGTTAAGGAATATAAATAATAGTTCTCACTGCTGAAAAGATTTCTTATGTCCTAACTTCGCCTGTCCTTGTAACTGTTCCGTAATCAGCCTTTGAGGAAGAGATTGCCACCATTGTAAAGTGGCAAGATGATGCATCTGTGGCTCAATGCATCATGCTCACATCCATGAAAAATGAGCTTCAACATCAGCATGAAAACATGGATGCTCCTACTATGTTGCTTCACCTCAAGAAGTTGTATAGTGAACAAAGTAGGACTGCTAGATATGAGATATCTAAAGAGCTCTTCCGATCTCGGATGACCGATGGTACTGTCGTTGAGACTCATGTCCTAAGGGTGATCAATCTAATTGAACGCCTTGGACAGCTTGGGTTCGTCATGGATGGGGAGTTGAGTCAAGACTTAGTCTTGCATTCATTCCCTTAGACCATCTCGTAGTTCGTTGTTAATTTCCACATGAATAAGTTAGATGTCATCTTGCCTAAATTACTTAACATGTTGAAAACTGCAGAAGGTCACTTCCCATCCAAGAAGAACCATGTCTTAATGGTGGATTCTTCCAACAAAAGGCAGAGGCCCAAGGTATTTTCTGAAAAGAAGAAATCTAAGAAGGCTAAGGGCAAGGTGAACATAAAGGAACAAAAGAAACCTGATCCAGCAAGCAAAGGAATGTACTTCCATTGCAACAAGTCAGGTTATTGGAAGATGAACTGTAAGAAGTTTCTGGCAGATAAGAAGCTTGGAGAAACTTCGACTTTCAATCAAGGTTTGTTCATGATTAAAATTAATTTTTTTGAAAGTCAAAATTCTACTTTGGTATTGGATACCGGCTATGGTTCTCACATATGTAATACTGTACAAGGATTGGTCAGAAGTAGAAAGCTGAATAAGGATGAAGTAGTCCTACGAGTGAGAAATGGAGCAAAGGTTGCTGCATTAGCTGTAGGCACTTATTGTTTAGCACTTCCTATAGGCAAGTCCATTTATTTAAATAATTGTTATTTTGTTCCAAATATCATTAGAAACATTATTTCTATTTTTGTATTAGATATGGATGGATTTGAAATTATAATAAAGAACAACAGTTGTTCTATTTATAATAACAATGTTTTATATGGTGTTGGTAATTTGCGAAATGGACTTTACATACTTGACTTGCATAAAAATATATTTCAAATTGAACAAACTAAGAAAAGGAAAAAGGATGATGTTAATTATACCTATATGTGGCACTGTAGACTCGGTCATATCAATGAAACAATATTATCCAAGTTGCATAAGGATGGGCTCTTAGAGCTATCCGATTATGAATCATATCCAACTTGTGAATCTTGTCTCATGGGTAAAATGACTAAATCTCATTTTAGTGGAAAAGGAGAAAGAGTTACAGAGTTGTTAGCGTTGGCTCACATAGACGTTTGTGGACCTATGACAACGAATGCACGAGGAGTGTATTCTTATTTTACTGATGATTACTCAAGATTTAGATATATGTATTTAATGAAATACAAATCTGAATCATTTGAAAAGTTCAAAGAGTTCAAAAGTGAAGTAGAGAAATAAACTAACAAAAGTATTAAGATTTTTCGATCAGATCGAGGTGGTGAATACTTAAGCGGTGAGTTTCTTGACTGTCTTAAAGAAAATAGTATAATCTCACAATGGACTCCACCAGGTACACCACAGTTAAATGGAGTATCTGAAAGGAGAAATCGAACATTGTTGGACATGGTTCGTTCCATGATGAGTTTTACCGATCTTTCAATTTCAATCTGGGGTTATGCCCTAGAAGCGGCTGTATATCTACTGAATAAGGTCCCCTCAAAATCCGTCCCCAAGACTCCATATGAGATGTGGATAGGGAGGAAACCTAGTCTTAAGCATGTTATGATTTGGGGATGTCCAGCTTATGTGAAAAGGTTTCAAAATCATAAGCTTGGGACAAGATCTAATAAGTACATGTTTGTGGAATATCCTAAAAAAAGTTTGGGATACTATTTCTACAATCCTACTGAGCAAAAAGTGTTTGTTGCGAAACACGCTGCCTTCTTGGAAAAGGAGTTTACCCTTGAAGGGTCTAGTGGGAGGAAAATAGATATTGAAGAAATTCAAGAACCACAAACCACTTCAGATCAAGTGGATGAACCTGTTCAAGTAGAGACACCTTCTATACAACACCCTATTCGTAAATCTGGAAGAGTACCGAAGATACCTGATAGGTATGAATTTGTCATAGAGGATGACGATGAGGTACACATCATGAATGATGATGATCCATAGAATTATGAACAGGTTATGAGTAATAAAGACTCAGAGAAATGGTAAATGAACATAAAATCTAAAATGGATCTTTGAAGAAATGCTCAAGTCCAATTGGATTTTACTTGCGATTGCAGCTTATTATTACTAGATCTGGCAAAATGGACGTGGAGATACCCATCCTCAAATATACATTATTAGAGGAGAATGTATGTATGATACTGCCAGATGGATTTGTTCCAATGGTTGAAGCAAATCAAGTATATGAGCTACAACCAATCCATTTATGGATTAAAGCAAGCTTCTTGTAGATGGAATATCCGTTTTGATGAGAAAATCAAAGAGTTTGATTTTATCAAAAACGAGAATGAACCATGTGTGTACAAGAAGGTTAGTGGGAGCGTTGTTTCATTCCTTGTAATATATGTTGATGATATATTACTGATAGGGAATGACATTCCTATGGTACAATATATCAAAATAAAGTTGTCTAAACATTCTTCCATGAATGATTTGGGTAGAAAATCCTATATTGGGGATATAAATCTGTATAGATAGAATTAAAAGGATGTTCGGCTTAACCCAAGGAACGTATATTCATTAGATGCTAAAGGCGTCTAGCATGGCAAACTCCAAAAGGGTGTCTCATGAAGATGAGCCATGGAGTGTATCTCTCTAAAATTGTCCTCAATAAAACAGAGATCGCATGAGTTACTATCATGTATGGAATGAAATATACAAGACTTGATGTTGATCAGTCATATTTTGGAGAAGATCACTGTAGGACAGTGATAAACATTCTAAAGTACTTAACTAACACTAAGGATGTCATCATGACACATGATGGGTCTGAATTAAAATAGAGGACTAAACAGACGCAATTTTTCAGATTGACCAAGACGACAACAAATACACTTTAGGGTAAGTCGTTACCTTGAAAGCTGGTGCAGTGAATTGGAAAGGTTCCAAACAGTAAAAGGTTGATGGTTTACTGAAAAAGACAAAGTATATAACTGTAAGTGAAGCTGCAAGTTGATGTTTCGGATGAAAAGTTTGTTACAGAACTAGGAATAGTTCCTAAGTCTCATCTTGAATCTAAACATATGTTGCGGCACTTTGATTAAAGAAATCATTTAAAGAGGAGACATAACCTTAGAGCGTGTAGACTCTCAAGACAACATTGCAGATCCATTTACTAAAGTTTTAACACAATAGCAGTTTGATCGTAACTTAGAGAAGATGGGTATGAGATACCATGGCGATTGGCTTTAGTGCAAGTGAGAGATTGAAAGTAGTATGCATACAAGCCAATCATGTATGATGATAAAGCATAAATTTTGGAGACACTCTTATTTATTTATTAATAAAAGTATTCACTTATTAAAGGCATTTAATTATCTTAATGATGCTATTTTTATAATATGTAAATATCTCATAGTTTTAAGCAATGCTTTTAGAATCGTGATGTTGATCATGCTAAGAGATCTAAATTCTTTGAAAGCTTAAAACTAAAATAGTTCCCAATCGATGGATTACTAAATAGGGGATTAGTAAATTAGAATAGATTGGTACATATGTTACTTGCTTATTGGATGAGGATGATTGATCTCATGATCATTTGTGTGGAGACACTAAAGCAAGTATGTAGGTGCTTATTAGAGAATAAGTTCACTGAACGTGACTCGCTATGGAATACCTAATGGATTTTTACTTGCCTGTCAATAGGAATTCCTAATGTGATAGTAGTACAAGTGATCCTTGGACTTGAGATAATCATAGTATCTTGTATGTAATGAATTATACTTTAACTTATTCCATAAAAACCCTTAGGGTATATCAAAGGGTATGCTTGGGTATAATGAGTTATATATGGAGATAATGAATGATCAATAACGAATCTACCACTTCTAGTAAAAGAAGAGAGATGTCCTATGTGATTCGTTAAATGACAACACAGTAGTCCTTGGCCAAGGCAGAATGAAATTAGAAAGAAGTTTTTAATTTGCATTATTTGGAGTTATGCATTTTCCAATCGAAATACATATGATTAAATAAAATAAGACTTGATAGTAATTCCATGTCTTATATTTAATTGGGACATTGTACGGTGGAAGGATTGAATTGTACGGTAACTATTTACTCACAGGTTCTTTTATGATTAATGTTAAAATCTTTTTTATCTGAAAAGTCGTTGATCGCTAGGGAGACTTATCCCTATTGTAGAATAAATATTATTTATTTAAATAGATTATTAGTTTAATTTATTTATTTAAATAAAATTAGAATTATTCTAATTGATTTATTCACAACTGGTATAATATAGAGAACCTAAAGGGCACACCATAAAAGGAAGAATAATTATTTAGGAAGATAATGACATAATCGTAATAATGCATTAAGTGTAATTAATTTAATCTATGGTCATAGAAAAAATTAAATAGCTTAATATTTATTATTTAATATTTTGGAAATATTAAATATAAATTAATAAGAGGAGTCTTATTAATATTATTACAATTATTATTATTTTAATTTCTAAAGCTGTTTAGGAATTAATTTAATATTAGTACTCTCATTTATTCCTAATAAGATTAGGAGGTAAATTAATTAAATAAATTTAATTAATTAATCCCAATGTGGTGGGAAGCCTAAATTAATTAAAGGATTTTAATTAATTAAATGAAACCCCATGTCTAATAGGATTAGAAGGGTTGTCCAATATTTTATATAAGAGGAGTCTTATAATAGATATCAGTTGATGCAATTCTAATTGTTGGAGATTACTCCTTTTCTATAGAGGATAGAAAACTTGGGTTTAGCCAACCACCCTCCTTCTTGAAAATTCCTTTTCCTTAGTGGATCACCTTTAGAGGCCAAACACTTAGGTGGCTAATGTTGATCAAAGGAAGAAATTTAACCCAGAAATTCAAGAACATTACGAAGAACAAGGAGTTGAACTCGTACATGTGAAAGCTTCATTCTACATGGGTATGATTCCATAACTTCTTATTTATCGTTTTAAATTAATAATTTGCATAAAGGATGATCTCGTGACACCCCCAAATCCGGGTACTTCAATTCCACGGGATTTGGTGTTCACTATACAAATATCATCTATCTATCTACCCATAATAAATGCAAACCATGAAATAGATAGAAATAAATCCATCATCTCCCCTTATGGGGTTACAACAACTGAAAATAAATACAATCCCAGGTCATACTAACCTTAAATCTCAAATGCGGAAACGTAAACAAATAAATAGTCTTGCACAACTTTAACATAAGTCTTCAACAATGACATATCAAATAAACAACAAGTCTTCATCACTTGTTGACCTTGCCCTTGCCTTTGCTAGTAGAAGGCTCTTCGGACCTTTCGTTCTTAACTGCAATGTTATTATTACGCAAGAGTAAGCACGATTTGCCACAAGTATAACAAAATAACAACAATATAATAACATACGAGTGAATCAAATAATTCTGAATAAGAAACTCGGCTTTTGAATCAAGAATGAATAAAAAGAATCAAAAGAACATTTGAGGGTCATAAGACCTTGAACTATGTCCTAGGTTGTCAAGTGTTTATACTTGAAACCTTTAACAGTCATAAGACTATGGACTCTACTTCTCGTACTTAGGGGGATCAGCCCTTAGTACCATACTGTGCACAATATCTCAATGCTAAAGCGTAAATAATCCCCTAACAGGGTTGTTCATCTCAGTTTGACATCAGAGTCAGCACCAAAGGAAGTTTGGTTTGGATAAGCTCAATAATAGTTCTAGAAGTTTAGAACGCTCATCAACTATGGACTAGTCGAATCAGTAAGGGTTCGCTAGTCTTACAAGGTTCAACAATAAATTGATAATCAATTCAAATAATAATTCTCAATGGTATACAATCAAATAAGTATTGTATAACTGGAATCATGCTTTAAAAGAATTATAACATCTAATATGAAATCTTGAACTTAAACAATTAAGAACAAGAACTTACTCGATATAGAATACAAGTCTAAGACTTAATCTATGAATAATTTAGAATTTAAGGAACTTGCTTAATAAAGTAAAGTTTAGAAACTTACTCAATTTAAAGGTTTGAATTTAAGAAACTTGCCTCTTGCACAAGTTATAACTAATTCACATTCCTTATTAAATCCTACATATCAATACATTCATAATACCCATTAATCATAAGTTCGATATACTCATCGAATCACAACATTGGTCTTTGAATACGTTATTAGACTTTACAAATAACGATTTAAGTTATGAAATTAACTTACTAATTATTCATATAACGTAAGTTGTTACCATCTTATTATATGCTTAATATGTCTTCATGTTCATTGCATTAGGTTTTTAAACACATCTTTGAAAACTTGAACAATTAGAAAAATTCTGAAATTCTGCAGGTAGGGCGTGGCCGCACTCCATTTGTTCTTTGGAGCGGCGCGGGCGAGCTCCATTTATTCCTTGGAGCGGCGCAACTGCGCTGCGACGCAGACCCAGATTCTGCAGTTCACGAATAACACACAGAATAGCCCAATTAACTCCAATTTATACAAATATAACGATTTGTACTGTTATCCATAAAGTATAAACTTCACAGGAACATCATAAATCGACTCTAGCATGCTTCTAACACTTTAAATCACATAATTACACAAATCAAAACATTTAATTTTGCTGTTTACAATATTTTGTAAAACTTTGAGGAAAAGCATGAATTTCGACATTACAGATTCGTTAATATACAGAATCCGTCCGTTTAAATTCTGTTTTGTTCATTTAAACATGTATAATTATATTCAATCGTCAATTTAAAGTTAAACAAACGATTCAAGCATTTAATTTGTACGTAAGGGCCATATGGGCCATATATACAACTTTTATACTCTGTAAATTTTGAAAACCCAATTAAGGCATAATTGCATAAATTTAATCATTGTAAATCATGCATATATGGTTTAAAACATGTTATGAATAATTTTTAACACATATATAGACATATATTTCACAATCATCATAATTTTCCTTCACAGAGAACTTTTAAAATACGTAAATGTAGAAACTCTGTAACTTTCCAAAACTATAATTTAGACATGCTTTAATGGATTAAGTACTCTAAAACGGATAGAAATCAGATACAATTGAGTTATGTATGCTATTAAACATCTAACATCAAATAATAAACAATAAACTCATGAAATCCCTTTTTCAGAGAACTCAGTTGGGAGAAAACATAATACGTGAAATATAAAACTTAGATGAGGGTTTACCCTTGCTTTCTCTGTTTGATGAAATAAACTTAGAATCTTCAAATCAATTCCTCTCTCAAATTCTCTGTGTTTTCTTATATGGGATTTCTCTCTAAATTTTCTAACTGATGAATATAGAGGGCTGATAAATGATGTATGCTATAATATAAGTATAAGTATATCACGTATAATATATAATGGGTGAGTGGTTGTTAGTTAATCCCATAATGGGTTAATTGGCTTCAACCCCCACTAAGGCCATGTTTGGCTAGTCCTCATTAATCCTTTCCATTTAATTCAATTAACTTACTATTATATAGTTAATCGTCACACTTCTAATTAATCAATTAATTTTATTTAAATCAATTAAATAAAATAGAATAGTTTTACATTAAATCACATAGTCATATAATTAAAATTCACATTTATTAATTGTGTCAACTCATTAAATCTCTAATTAATTATTAAATTAATTAGATTAACATTATGCTTATTTAAATAATTTATTTAATTAAATAAGCTCAATTAAATACATACTTTGAACATAAAAATTCTCCACATTAATTTAACTAATGTAACACATATAATTAAATTAATCTACTACAATTCTATTAATTAATTATTCAACTCAATAATTAAATCATCGAAAAACATTCATTTATTCTAATAAATATTTAAATTAAATTGCAAAAATCTTATTTGTCACAAATCCGGGTAATGGTTTTGTAGAAATTTTTTAAACTCTGATATACTATGCTTCTTCTAATTTTTGCAATTTGATTGCGCCATGATTTCCTACAAACCCAACACAATGAACCTCGGGCTCAATTTTCCCTTTTTACCAAATCGAATTTTTCCCTTCCAGGGAGATACTTTTAAGAAAACGAAGTTACCATATTCAAATTGTCGATTCTTGAGGTGTGGATCGACAAATTTCTTCGGCCTATCCTGAGCAACTATCAATCTTGACATGATATTTTTGACAATCTCAGCAGTTTGTTGTACCAATTTAGGTCCTAGCAAGTGACGTTCGCCAACTTCATCCCAGCATAATGGAGTTCCGCACTTTTTATCGTATAACGCTTCGTAAGGCGGTGTGACAATATTTGAGTTGTAATTGTTATTGTAGGCGAATTCCACCAACGGTAGATGATCATCCCAATTTCCTTTGAAATCCATGATACAAGCTCTTAACATATCCTCCAATGGTTAGGTCGTTCTTTCACTCTGTTCGTCACTCTGTTGGGTCGTTCTTTCATGTTGGGTCGTTCTTTCACTCTAATTGTTGTATATTACTGTAAAGAACCCTATTATTTAATATAATATATAATGATATGGCTCCCCAGCTTTTCTTTTTTTCGGTGAGTCCTATCATATCCAATATTGTAGCCCACATTTCATTTGTTGCACCATCCAAATCGGTAAAGGAAAAGGAACCAGAAACATGATTCCGCCTCCCCGCCCCAGCGGGTTGACTTCAAGCTAACCTCCCCGCCCCAGCGGGTACCTTCACTGTCCAGCCAAAATTTGCACTTGCTGATTTCTTTTCTCCCATTCTTGAGCTGCTTCAATTTGATATGCTTGTGCGTGGCCCACATGGCTCTTGCTTGCATGCATGGACAAATAAGGTAGTTGATCTCTTAGCCCATAAATGCCGAATTGGGTCAGCCCAAGTGGTCCCGTATTAAGTTCCAATTTATCCTTTTACGCCACTTTTGCACCCATTCCGTTACCTCCACATCAGAGTAGTAAACCAAGTAAAAATGATAGGGAAATTACATGAAAACAACAAGAACCAAGCCATAACGAATATCGATTAGTGGGTATAAAACCTACTCATTAAATACCCCAAACTTAAGACTTTGCTTGTCCTCAAGCAAACATACGAATTACACATATTTATTCTCTAACAATGATCCACTCAGACAATGAATCAATATGAACTTGAACAATGGCCTCAAACGTTACAACAAATGATAACCCACAGAAAATTTCAAAACAATGCCATGTCTACATTTTTAATAACTTTCATTAGCTTCACATCTACTCATGATCCTTTCATTGTGTGTGCATCCAACTGTTCAAACTAGTTATGATTTAGATAAGATCAACCAACACTCATAAAAGATTTTCAAAAACAACTCTCAAAACTTCTTATCACATCAATCGCCACTAATAAAGATAAAACACAATTTTTTTCTTGAGGATCAACCGGATATTTAAGCTTTAAGCACATACGAACCCTTCCCAAGAAGTACTTCAAAGTTTCTCTTTTTTTCTTTTTAGTGAGTGTGTTTTACGCTCCATCTCACTTTTCCTTTCCATTGAACGAGTGCATTTTACGCTCCATCTCGTGCCTGTGTTTATGGGGAGTGCGTTTTACGCTCCATCTCAACCCACCACAATATTCAATTATTCAACTCGGGAAGGTTCCAATAATTTTTTTTCCAAAAATACCCCAAGATTTCCCCCAAACTTATGTGAGTGCCCAATTTTTACTTTGAATGATGCTCAAATAAGATTTATCAAGTTGCAATGGTATCCTTCATAAGCATTTAGCCAAAAAATTCAATCCCAACTACTAAACAAATGGATATGTGTAAAATTATTCAAAAATTTTGCAAGTAGTGTAAAAACCAATTAAGGAGTCGAAATATAGACTAAACATGCTCATCAATTCTCCAAGAGTTAAAAACATTAACCACCCTTCATAGGCCATAATCAAATTCCCTCAAAACACTGCCCAAGTGAATACTAAACATGATAAATACCCCCAAACTTAAAACAGACATTATCCTCAATGGTTAAAATAGAGAAAAAGTAAATTAAAAGACTTTCCTGAAAATATAGCAATGTTCCTCCTTGTCTGCTAAGTCTGACGAATAAGCTAGCTCATTGGAATGAATTGGTCACCACAATCGAGTTGGACTTGACTTACCTGTGAACACAATAGAAGCAAGTTTATTAAATCCAAAAAAAAATGAAAAATCTATCAACTAATATGAAACCTAAAAAATAAAAATTAAACTTGGGTTGCCTCCCAATAAGCGCTTGATTTATAGTCCTTTAGCCGGACTTTGTTTGGTCAACACTATCCAATTCCTCTTCGAAAGTTGAGGAACCCTCCATCCATCAGTAATAAATAATCCTTTGGGAGGTTCCCACACGCGATGGCCCGTGCATCAAAGTCACCTAGTCTGCTCTGATTAGGTATGATCTCCATGAAGAAGATCCAACAGCTAGGTGTTTTCTCCATTGTGTATGTAATTACTTTGGGGCATGGAAGCTTGTCACACACAATGGGCTCGTCGTCTATCTTCTCTTTCTCATCCCACCATGGCTTCAAAATTGTACTCGCTCTTATGTCATAAAGAGCTTTGCCGACGACATGAGTACCAAGCGGGCATGGTTTTATAAATCTGACTGACTCTTTGATCTTTGGTGGAGACCCCTTTAGATCTTCGTCGACCTCCATTTCATTCTCCCCATTTGTCTCCACACTTTCGATATCTTGTGGCTCATCTAGTAGCAGATTTGGTTCAGGTTCTCCGTTAGTTTCGTCATCCATGTCATAAAGCCAAGTGTTTAGAGGACAGTTATTTGAGGCGTTGGTGAGTTGTTCCATCTGATTATTAAGATTTTGAGTTGATAACTCTTGATCTCGAATTGAACTCTCTTGATTAATCCTCCTCTCCTCCATGTCCGCTATGAACTTGAGCCACCATTCTCTCAGCTCTGAATTATCTATTTCTGTTTCAGAATCCATGTAATTAGGACCATTTGGTGGGGTAGTGATGACTTGTTCCATCTGATTATTAAGATCTTGACTCGACAACTCCTGACTAATCTTCCCCTCCTCTTGATCTTCTATGACGTTTGACATGAGTTCCTCCAGATTTGACTTTTCTTCTTGTGACTCATCCAATAGCAGATTTGATTTTGGCTCTCCATCAGTTTCGAAATCCGTATCATCAATCCAAGTACTTGGAGGGTAGTTGTTTGAGGCGTTGTTCATTTGCTCTATTTGATCCGCAAGATTTTGCATTGACCTCGCTTGATCACTCATCTTCTCCTCATTCGCTATTAACTTGGACAATAATTCCCTCAGCCTTGAATTTTCTTCTTGTGGCAATGGAAGTGGACATGAAAATTCCGGTGTGTATGATGGATTTGGAGCGTAGTATTGGTCTTCATAATTGTAGCTTCATGAAGAATCTGGGCGACACCCCCAATCTTGGTGCTAGTTAGGATCTGAATAGTTGTTGAGGTAATCACCACTATATTGTACCGGTTCAAAACTGACGGTACATTGATGACTTTGATGGTTGCCAGCACAATAATCACGCGTAACTTCCATCCTTTGACTCCGTTGGGCTGCAATAACCTCCACTTTTCTCGAAAGTTCTTTAATCTGTGCTAATATAAATTCATCAATCCCTGTTTTCCTTGGTTGAGTCATGTTCGTATATGGCCATTGATAATTGAATTCAGCCATGGTACCTGAAAATAGAGTAAGATATGAAGAGAATTAAAAATAAAAAAATGTTTAAATTAAGACTAATTTGATTGAAGTTAATATTGGCAAATAATTATTAAATGAATTCCCCGACAACGGCACCAAAAATTTGTTGGGTAAAATCTAGTTACGCACAACACGCAAGTATACGTGGTCAATAAGTAATAGAGTGAAAGCAAAGTATCGTTCCCACGAGGATTTATTTAACAATAATCACCAAGTACTAATCTGTAACCAACTAAATCTTATTTAAACGAATGAATTTCAAATTATATAATTAAACTACTATTAAATTTCACTAGTTAAATTAAAATTACGGAGAATTAAGATCACAACTTCACTTATTACTTCATTTAAGTTAACACACTTCTCATCAATTATTCTCTATCCTGAATTGTTAATCAAGAACACGAAAGTAAATATAACCACCTCTCGATGAATCATACCATACTCACTCAAATTCACAGATGATAGAATTAAGCAAGACACTCTAATTAACTAATCCACTATATTTCTATGTGAATTACAATTAAAAAGGATTTAATCACAAGTTCTCTATAAAATTATATATGGCGTAAAGGCATATCTCTATCCTAAACACGAATCATGAATTCCATCTATGTAGAAATCACAAACACATGCTATCATGATCAGATCTAAATCTATACTCCTCTTTCGATTTCATATAGATTATCACGGTAATTGATGGCCAATCAATTAAACAATTAAGTTCAAATCACAATAGACAATCACAACGATAGGACATAATAATTGATAGCGAAGCATATTAAAATAAATCACATAATAAGATCCATTGTAATCTTAAATAAAGAATTAGTACATTGAATTAAAACTAAGAATCCACAATTGAATACACATTAAAAGATAAGAATAAGATTACGGAAAAGAATTGAATCTGTTGCCGGCAAATTCGTCCTCCTTCTTGCTCTTGATCTGGATCTCCAATGACCTCCAAGTGCTTCAATCTCCAAATCCCCTTTCAACTAGGGTTTATTATTTTTTTTTGAAAACTAAATTAAAACTAATAATAATACTAATCTAATTAATATCATAATACTAAGCTATATTATCTCCATATATTATATAAGCTGCTCCACTATATAACTAAGCTACTCCTCCCTCTTTTTACTCTATCCACGTTAATTTCTTCATATATATAATACATATATACTAAGCCCACCTGCTCCACTCAATCCAAGCCCTATTCGGTAAAGGAGAACCCAGCAGCTGCTGTTCGTTGTCTACTTGTTGAGTGTCCAGTTGTACTCCCCGCCTCCCGCTTGCATCCGGTCAAGTCTCTATATATCATGATAAGTCAATCCTTTTTATAGCCTACTAGCAGCAGCCCACTTTGAATCCCTTTAATCTAATGGAATATTAAAACTATATTATTTAATATAATATATAATGATATGGCTCCCCAGCTTTTCCTTTTTTCGGTGCACTCCTATCATATCCAATATTACAGCCCACATTTCATTTGTTGCACCGTCCAAATCGTTAAAGGAAAAGGAACCAGCAACATGATGCCGCCTCCCAGCCCCAGTGGGTTGACTTCAAGCTAACCTCCCCGCCCCAGCGGGTACCTTCACTGTCCAGCCAAATTTTGCACTTGCTGATTTCTTTTCTCCATTTCTTGAGCTGCTTCAATTTGATATGCTGTGCGTGGCCCACATGACTCTTGCTTGCATGTATGGACAAATAAGGTAGCTGATATTTTAGCCCATAAATGCTGAATTGGGTCAGCCCAAGTGGTCCCGTATTAAGCTCCAATTTGTCCTTTTACGCCACTTTCGCACCCATTCCATTACCTGCACACCTGAGTAGTAAACCAAGTAAAAATGATAGGGAAATTACATGAAAACAACAAGAACCAAGCTATAACGAATATTGATTAGTGGGTATAAAACCTACTCATCAACTCTCAACAAGGAACAGGAAGTTGGTGACATTCTGAAAAAAGTACAGCAGATGGAAGAAAAATTCGGTCTATTAAAGGGACTGAGCATTTAGCAGTGTTAATTATTCAGACCTCTGTAAATTCCCTGGGGCTCGTTATCCCGAAAAATTTAGAACTCTTAATTTTAAGAAATACGATGGATTGGGAGACCCTTATACTCACCTGAAGGTATTCATTGGAGAAATCGGATCCTATGTAGAGGACGAGAAACTCCGAATGTAGTTATTTCAGAAGAGCCTGACCGGAGAGGCTAGAGCCTGGTACGCCCGTTTAGACAACTCCAAAATTTACAGTTGGGAAGAGTTGGCCCATGCCTTCCTCAGTCAATACTGCTTCCAATCTCAGCTGGCTCCAGATAGATACCAAATAACAAAAATCAAGAAACAAAGTTCTGAGTCGTTCAGAGAATACGCTCAACGATGGAGACGGATCGCAGCACAAGTCATTCCACCTATGAATGAGACTGAGAAAGTAATGACCTTCATCGATATTCAAGAAGCTTTATATTACGAGAGGGTCCTAGCAGGCATAGGAAAACCATTCTCTAAGATGATCAAGCACTGTGAAATGGCCAAACATATCCAGTCCGAAAATTACGGGAGTAATCCCCGGAGAGCACATAAGATGATCAAGCACTGTGAAATGGCCATGATACTAAAGATTACTGGGCACTTCGTAACCTGATTTAGAATATGATTGAAAATGGTGACTTGATAAGAGGGGATCGGGATTATGGCATCCCAGATGAAGACACTCTCTTTATTCCCACCGTGTGGAATCAGGATACAGTGGCTGTTGTTTCCTATGACAAGGAGCCATCCCTCACACCCTTAGTACTGCCAGGGAAAGAGGTCAAATACACACAAGATCCTGTGAAGCTGACCGCACCCGAGCCTTAATCTTGCCCTTCAGACCTCAGTATCCAGTTATCAGTTTAAAGAGGGTCCCATGGAACTACGAGAATGACGAAGGTTCCACCTCAAACAACATTGCCATAGTAACAAAGGATAATCCATTGTACCTGCCTCAGCGAGTGATCAAACCAGTCCTTAAGGCCAAAAAAAAGTGGCTGAAGAGATGATCAAAGAGTTCCTCGACAAAGTAGAACACAATGAAATCAAGGTAGTGCAAAGTCTGAAAGACGCACCCAAACAGATGTCCATCCTAGACTTGGTCTTATTCTCAGTGGATCATCGCAACATTCTAATGAGAGTACTGGAAGAAGCCCATCTGCCATACATCGTGGATGACGAGAAATTCTGTCACGTGGTAGAGCACATTTTCAACAGCAATATGATATCTTTCACTGATGATGATATACCTGTAGAAGGGACGGGTCATCGCAAGTCATTACACATAGTAGTAATACCTTTCGGGTATATGATCTGAGGTGTGCTCATAGCTGAAGGATCATCCCTCAACATCTGTCCTTACGATACCTTGGAGAGAATGAAGATCAACCCAAACCGGATCAAAACTAGTCATGTGGTCATCCTGGCTTTCGATGGATCTCGCCGACAAGCTATGGGAGAAATAGAGCTTCCTTTGGAGATTGGTTCGCATACTTTCTATGTGTCCTTTCAAGTGCTCAACATCGCCAGTAGATACAACTTGTTGCTGGGCAGACCATGGATCCACATGGCAGGGGCAGTGCCATCCACCCTCCATCAACAACTCAAATATATTATCAACGATAACCTAATCACGGTCAACGTCGAACCAAAATACCCTGTCTGTCTACACGGAGACATGCCGGTGATCAGCCTTGTTAGTTCCCAAAGGCACGTTAGTTATCTAGAAGGGGGGTTGAATAGATATTTTAAAATTTCTTTGGGTAAAATACTCTGTCAGTATTGATTATACTGAATGCAGCGGAATATATGTTTTGTTCCCCTTCAAGATATTGCAGTTATGGTTTGATAAGCAGTTATTGTAACGACCAGGAATTTTAGGCTCCTTATTAATTTTATATGTGATTTAAAATTTTTAGGAGTTAATTTTTTCAAACTTATTTAAACCTTATGTGGTTATGTGCTTATGTGAATTTAACCTATGCGAATAAATGCTATGATTTTTATTAAAGGGAATCACTAATGGTTATTAACTTATTAGATTAACCCTGAGACTTTTATATCAAAATATTGATAAAAGTGTTAGTAATTATATATTCAAATTTCTTGAATATAGTGTAGAGATTTAATCGGGATTAATAATTTATATTTGAGTAATTAATTGATAACGTATGAAATTATCATTGTTGTTGATTTATAATTATTATGAATAAATAATAATTAATGAATTGGGAGTAATTAGTTGATGATGTGATGATTAATTATTATTATGAATAGATAATAATTAATGAGTAAGAGATTAATAAATATAATAATATTATATTTACTTGATTAATTATTTTATACAAGCATGCGATATATTAAACCTTGTAATATATGGTGGATACCTTCATATTATATAAAGTGCAATGTGCACATTAATGTGACTATGTATATTACATATAGACTAGATAGTAAGATTTATTTGCATTAGTAGAGTACACAATAATATTGCTTATGTGACTTGAAGTGTGTAAGTAAACATTCCTGTATGCTTCATCAATATATAGTAATTTTAATTGTATTATGCGAGATTGATAAGCATAATGTGTACTTAGAGCATATGATATGATGAGGGTAGGAAAACTATTATGAATACCCTATCACCTTACATTAATATCAATAGCATTATTAATTGATAATGTTTTCCCATAAGTTATTATTATAATAACAGTTATTAAACACAATTATATTATATTTGGTGTTAATAGAAAATATACATGGATTATATGTATGTACACTACTTGATAACTTGTAATTAGAAAATACATTGTATGCCCTTTAAATTATTATAACCTATGTTATATGAAATAAATTGTGTATGCATATTATATAACCAAAGTCTATATGATATGCCCCAAGTGTAGTATTTGCTAGTTGCTGAGAATTGTCCCAATATGAGAGCCCAGCTTTTTCTCCTTCACGTGAAACACCCACATGCTATGCTACTCTATATCTTCCTCAATTTCTTCACAAAGTATAGCTAATCATGAGATGGGGAGTGGGTTTCATAATTTGATTCACCAACTCTTCACCAACTTCTTCTTATCCATTATGTAATCTTGCTATCCCTTGTTTTGAATTGGTGAACAAAAGCATTAACTATGTATTGAAATTGCCTATATAAGAGCTTCTCCTTCTCATTTTGAAATGCTGAGATTTTCATGTAAGTATAGAATTGCTAGTAAGTTATTATAAGTTATCAGTGAGAGAGATTGTTATATAGCAGCAAGTATAGTTTATATTAACAGAGTTACATTTCACATTCTTGTTCTTTCATGTCAATTCATTGATTATGCTATTTGAATGTTAATTGAATTTTGAAGTATGTTGTTTAAGTGTTAAATGAGTTAGAAATCATCCTAGAACTGTTTTATGTCTGGAGCATGAAGGAATTCGTATGAATTTTTTGGGTTTGGGCTAAGTTTCTGCCGAAGCAGGCAGTTCCTGGATGGCCCAGGCAACTGCGCAGCTGCACCAGTGTTACACTGGCCAGCGGCGCAGCTGCGCCAGGCCTGCACCAGACCACTTGATTTCTATTTTGTTTTCTGTCCATGCTATCTTGATGGTACTCTTTGGTCAAGCATGGAAACTGATATTAATTCATAATATAAACTTCTTGGTACTATATGTATGTCATAGCCATGATAGTACATGTTATGGAAAGAAAGCTTATGGTCTTGAAATGAACCTAGACTAGTTAAAGTGGACTTTGTCATAAACTTAGCATATGTACATTCTGATTTTTGGCAAGCATGTTAGTGTGGTTTAGAAATGCATGAATAATCCATTGACTTGTGTTTATATGACTCGTAATGAAGCATTAGCATGTTGAACTCATTAGTGAACGTTACTAACAACAACATAAGCTTTGAATGTGAACTTTGACGTATACGTAGTATGTATGAATTTTGATTTCATGGTCATGATTGTGTGTTCTATAAACATGAGAACTTAGTCTAATATGATAGAACACACTAGCATACTTGATCGTAAGTTAAGACGTTTTCAAAAGAGAGACTTAAGACTTTCAAAGAGAACTTAACCAAGACTTGTGTCTTTTAGATTGTGACCACTTAGATACATGTATGTGACTTATGTATGTGTTCTAATACATGAGAATAACGGTTACGAGATGCTTTACATGTACCGTGTTGTCTTTTTAACTTAGTGTACTTTGCAAATGGAAACTTAGAATGTGGAAGCTAACTAGCATTGATTACCATATGAATTATATTATGATCATGCAAGCATATTTATTAGGATGTCATTATGCCTATAGACGTATTGACATGAACCTCGTTTATTTATGCACAGATTTCACATATGCATGCTTAATCATAGAAAATGAACTTCAAATATGAACTATGTGATTTGAAGTATACTCGAGCATATATATCAAGTATTGTTTAGTCTCATTATGACCGGAGTAGTAAACCTTTGAAGTATGAACTTGTTTAACTTGAGGTTTACCGGCATGAAAACATATGACTCTGAAATTGGATTAGGATGAGCATGCTAGTTTCGAATGAGAAATTACAACATGATAAGTATGTGTATTGGTTTAATGTTAGTAGTTGCATGCTAGAGTTACGTCGGGACACTTTCAGACCCGAACAATTTGCTTAAGTCGGATTTTAACAGTTAACATATTATGATGCTATAAATGGTATGTTTGATATTGAACGTGATCTATGTGATAGATTTATATAACGAATAGATTCTAGTATGTGTGAACTTATATTAGTTTATGCTAATTGGAGAGATCGACTTGTTATTATTAGGTCGTTCCAACGCCGTTTAATTAAAGCTAGAATTATTTGTAGCTGAGCAAACAGGCAAGTTTTCTAGACCCTTGCATTACTTTATTCAACAGATATTGTAAGCAAGTTTCCCGAACTTCACTATTTGATTGTGCAAGTTCCTTTGAAACCGTTCTTGTATTATTTGCAAGTCTCCCTAACTTTACTCAAATTTATATTGAGTAGGGTATTATCATATTGCAAGTTTTCCTGAACTACTATTTTATTTGAACAAGTTTTTCTTGACTTATACTTATTTATTGTACAAGTATCCGGACCCTATTGTGCAAGTATTCTAAATTCTTGTACTACCTTATTCAATGAACCGTGTAAGCGAGATTCTAAACTTCACTTATTTTTGGTGAAAGTTTCCTATCCTTCTCATATTGTATTGAGTAGGTTATTATTGTATTGTGCAAGTTCCCCGAACTTCACATTTTGAGTATTGTGAAAGTTCCCCAAACTTCACACTTTGGTTATTGTGAAAGTTCCCCGAACTTCACATTTTGAATATTGTGAAAGCTCCCCGAACTTCACATTTTGAGTATTGTGAAAGTTTCCCGAACTTCACACTTTGGTTATTTTGCAAATTCCCGAACTTCATTTCTTTATTATGTAAGTTCTCTAAACTTATACAAACTCGTATATTGTGCAAGTACCTTATCTTTGTGTTTACTTTACTCAAAGAACGTTGTAAGCAAATGTCCTAACCTATGCATTTACTTTATGCAAGGGATCTATTATGGTAAAATTCCCCGAATTTCACTCTTTGATGTTGTAAGTGTCTAAGCCTATGCATTTATTTTATGCAAGGAATCTATTATCGTGCAAGTTCCCCGAACTTCAGACATTGAGTATTATGCAAGTTCCCCAAACTTCACACGTTGAGTATTGTGCAAGTTCCCCGAACTTCACACGTTGAGTATTGTGCAAGTTTCCCGAATTTACACAAATTCATATATTGTGCAAATTCTAAACTTCACTTTGTGCAAGTTCTCTATCCTTCTCATATTGTATTGAGTAGGTTATTATTGAATCGAAAGTTGTTTACTTAATTGCTTGAACTTTATTTTCAAGCATGTTATTTAGTGGTTTAATTACTTATCAATTATTCCACATTGATATTATTGATGTCCGCACCTAGTGCATTTGAGCTCGTACAGTCTTGGACTTGTACATTATTCAAGGTTCTAAATTTCTTGAACTATGTCCGTAAGAGTCTGAACCTTTGCTCGGTCAGACTAGTGTATGAAGTTTTCTTTGAAGCTATCCAAACCAATTGATGGTAAGGATTCTTAGACGGAACAGAACACCCCTCATATGTAGGAGTGTGCCCAGGTATCTAATATATATGATACGAGTGAGCAGATATAAGTGTTATGCATATTCACGTTGTGCCCGAGGCTGATCTCCTCGAGGTACTTAGTTTCTGTAGCCAATAGCCAGTAATCCAAAGGGTCAATTAGCTATTGAACCCATTGGAAAGTTATAGTTCAAAGTCTACTAGACTATCAGTCATTCTAAAGGCAATTATTCTCTTTGCTTTTAATATTCATATTGTTGAATTGTTCAGATGTTCATATCGTTGAATCTATCTAATATTCATATTATTGAATTGTTCTATTATTCATATTGTTGAATCGTTCAGATACTCATATTATTGAATCGTTCTATTATTCATATTGTTGAATCGTTAAGATATTCATATTATTGAATCGTTATATTATTCATATTGTTGAATCGTTCTGATATTCATATTATTGAATCGTTCTAATATTCATATTGTTGAATATTTAAGATATTCATTTTGTTGAAATCATTGTCAGATATTTTTCCATTCATCATGATATATCCTTTATTGTTGTATTTAAACTTGCTGAGCAAACTTGTTGCTCATTCTTGCTATATCATGATTTATATTGCAGTTAAGCCCGAGCCCTCAGGGAAGGACAAGGGTAAAGGAAAGATATAGGATGGTTTGCAAGGAGCAGACTTTGTCTTTATGATTTATTTAATTACTGTTAATGTAATATGAACCCTAATGTTTATTCTAGGATATATTTGTATTGATGTATTAAGGTTATCGAATCTTGGGACTAGTAACACCTTTTGAATGAACGATGTACGTTTATTATATTCCGCATTTTAGTTATCGTATGTTACTTAAAGGTGGATGTTAGTATTGTTTAGTGGCGACCGGACCGGGGTCAGAGGACCCGGATTCGGGGGTGTCACGATTATGGCAGTTATAACAGATATAGTAGTTATATCAATTAATGAGAGACAATGAGACACAGGGTTATAAGTGGTTCAGAGCACATAAGGCTCCTGGTCCACTCTTCTACTCCACGAGTAGGAAATCCACTAATAATGTCTCTTACAACTGAATCACTCAGATTCCTTCAAGGCCAGCAGCCCTGGAACTTCTCTTAGTTCACTTAGAACTCTTCAAGTCCTCTGACTTGGTACTTCTCTTAGTTCACTCTTGAACTCTTCAAGTCCTTTGACTTGGATCTTCTCTTAGTTCACTTTTGAATTCTTTAAGTCCTCTGACTTGGTTCCTCACTTGGATTGATAGTTGTTGTTGAGGAGTGCTACTTAGTTGCAATTAAGCATCAGTTCTGAAAAACTGAGTAGCGAAGCAAGCTTTCCTCTTTCAGGATCGTAGAGTTGATCGTTGAGTGTTCTTGAGCTTTTTGCTTGATATTCTATCTTGTTGTATCTTGCTTGCTTAGTCTGAATTCTTGTATGATTTCCTTATAAAAGAGCCATTCGAAATATGTCGGTTTGAATGCTCATGTTGTAGCATTTAATGCTTCAGATGTTTTCTGTGCAGTTGATGTTGACATCCTGCTTTCCTGCTACACTACCGACTGGCCCACTGACACAGCAGACTGCAACTTCACCTAACACCTGAAAAGGTGTTTTCTGCATGCGATTTAGTGCTTTCCTTAGCTTCTTCAATAAGCTTCTTCGATTTGAACTAAGGATGAATATGGAAACATTGGGACCATCAAATTGTCAACAGCTATAAACCTTTATTCATTTGTTGCTCTTCCTCCCTTCATCAGAACTCCGATATTTGATGTTGACTGGAGGAACACTACGATTATGGTCATTGTACCATAATCGTTGTGTGTTGGCTTGCACAGCTTAACTCAGACTTAATCGTAGGGAACACTACGATTTCTCTTAAGCACTCTAGTAGACTACGATTCCTACTTGCTTGTCTTGCAGACTTCACACTTCTGAGAGCACACTGCGTTTCTTGACTTAGCTCGGCAGGTGCTCGGATTTTCTCCATGATTCTCAGTGTGACTTCCAAGGGCAGACTACGATTCTGATACTTTCATTTAAGCTCCACGAATCTTGCCTTGGTCTCTGCAAGCTTGATTCTCTTGGCAGACTACGATTCTGGACATCTTCATTTAAGCTCCACAATTCTGCCTTATCTTCTTGAATGCTACCTTTGACAGACTACAATTCTGTCAAGGTTTTAACTTTTACAACACAAATAGATCAACCTAACAAATTTGATTTTTTCTTCTATACATTTATTTACATAAATGATAAACATTAAAGCTAAGATCAACCTAATATTTTTGATCTATCATCTAAGTCCTTGTACATTGATTCTCTTAAGGACTGTACACTTAAGCATTTATATTTACTTTCAATATCCAATATGAATATGCAATTCCCAACAAGCCTGGATGCAGGGATTGAACTTGCAAGTTTTCAAGCCTTGGCAGTGAGTGATACTCAGTATCTACCTATCGGAGCACCAGCCCTAAAGCCAAAGGTCTCCCTTGAAGTAACGACAGTAGGCCCAGAGATGGTATCTTTAGGTTTCTAACCTGGAAAAGGGTTAGGAAAGAACCAACAAGGCATCACAAGTCCAGTCCAAATCCCGAGCCAAACAGGGAAAGCCGGATTGGGTTATTCATCCGAGTCAAGCCGCCGAAATCCACACAAGCACTCTAAAGCTCATGCTTCCATAATTTTGCTGCCAAACCCTACGGGTGTCGGATGGGTGAAACCCATGAGGAAAATCCCAGTTGTGGTATTGGCCATGTTATTTCCTCCCATTATACCAGCTAGTGAGAGAACAACTCCCAGATCCGAGATGGATAGCAAAAAGAGAAAAAAAAAGATCCTGTACAAAGGACGGGACCCATTTGCTAACATGCGGGTTATCATACACTACGAAGGTATGAATGATGAGATCCCAGACAGCAATGATGAGAATCAAATTCAAATTCCTCGTATCAAGAAAGAAAAAGGGGGCAGTTCAAAGAAAAACCCCGTCCATATTTTGAAGGATGTATTAGTCATCATCCGAGATGAGGCGGATGATCACAAATTCTTGATCCTCCCTGTTCATGAGGATCTAACTCTGGATAACTGGAAACGTATCCCTTGCCTCAATCAAAAAGGGCAGAGAGTCTGTCTACCCTATTAAACATGCGTTCATTTACTGCTTACTTTTGATTGCACAACTTGTTGGGAATTGCATATTCAAATTTGATTTTAAAAGTAAATATAAATGCTTAAGTGTAAAGTCCTTCAAAGCACATATATACAAGGACTTAGATGTGAGATCAAAATTGTTAGGTTAATCTGTGCTTTAATGTTTATCATTTTGTAAATGAATGTATAGAAGAGAGATCAAAACTGTTAGGTTGATCTATTTTGAGATGTAATTGTTAGGCCTTGACAAAATCGTAGTCTATCAAAGCCAGTCTGCAGAAGCCAATGCAGAATCGTTGAGCTTCAATTAAAGTGTCCAAAATTCTTAGGCTATCTTGAAAGCTACACTCAGAATCGTGGAGATGATCCTAGCGCCTGCTGAGCCAAGTAAAGAATCGCAGTCTGCTCTCGGATGAGTGTAGTCTGCAAGACAAGCAAGTGGAAATTGTAGTCTATCAAAGAGCTTAAGAGAAATCATAGTGTTCTCTACTATCAAGACTGAGTCCAGCTTGTGCAAGCCATCACACAACGATCATGGTACAAAGACCACGATCGTGGTGACCCTCCTGTCAGTATCAAAGTTTGTCTATCTGATGAAGGAGGAAGATCAACAAATGAAGAAAGGCTTATAGACGTTGACAAATTAATAGTCCCAATGATCCTACAATCATCCTTAGTATATATCGAAGAAGCGTATTGAAGAAGCTAAGAAAAGGACTAACATGCCTGCAGAAAACATCTTTTCAGGTGTTAGGTGAGAAAGCAGTTTGCTGTGTCAGTGGGCCAGTCGGCTGAGCAACAGAAAAGTATGAAGTCAACATCAGTGCACAGAACTGTCTGAAGCATTTAATGCAGCAACGGATGCTTTCAACGGATAGATTTCAAAGACTCCTTGATAAGCAAATCAGACAAGGATTCAGATCAAGCAAGTAAGAAAGCAAAAATAAAAATAAAAGAACACTCAACGATAAACTCTACGATCCTGAAGAGGAAAACTTGCTTCGCTACTCAGTTCTTCAGAACTGATGCTTAATTGCAACTGAGTAGCACACCCCAGAAAACAACTCTCAATCCAAAGTATACCAAGTCTGCTAGACTTGAAGAGTTCTAAGTGAACTAAAGAAGTTCCAAGATTGTTGATCTTGAAGAGTTCTTAGTGAACTGAAGTTCCAAGGCTGTTGGCCTTGAAGGAATCTAAGTGATTCAATGTTGTAAAGACATCCTTAGTGGACTTCCTATTCGTGGAGTAGAAGAGTGGACTAGGAGCCTTGAGTGCTCTGAACCACTTAAAACCTATGTGTCTCATTAATTGCTATAACTGCTATATCTGTTATAACTGCCATAACTGCTTATCAAACCATTATTGCATTATCTTAAAGGGAACAAACATATATTTCGCTACAGTCAGTATATTTAATTCTGACAAGTATTTTGAAAAAGAAAAAGTTTAAATATCTATTCAACCCCCCTTCTAGATAACTATTGTGCCTTTGGGAACTAACAATTTGTATCAAAGCAGGTTCTCTCAACTAGCATACAAAGCATAAGTAGATCCAATGGCACATCTGATAAGTGAGACCAAGACCAGTGGAGGCAGCAAGCCACCTATGTGCAATAGAGACAAGTTTGCCAACTGGAAAGTTTGAATGCAAGCCTACATTGATTCAATTGATGATCTATTTAAAACCATTTTGAATGGGCCCTATATTCCAACAAAGCTTGCACCAACTCCAGAAGATTTAAATAGAGTTGTGGTCAAGGTGAAAGCTGAATGGACTGACAATGAGAAGAACGATGTCCAGCTAGACAAAAAGGCTAAGAACATTTTGTTCCAGTCTTTAGAAGACAATCTGTTTGAGAATGTGGTCAACTGCAAAACTGCCAAGGAAGTCTGGGAAGAATTACTCATCATGCATGAAGGAATTGAAGAAGTCAGAGAAAACAAGAAATCTCTACTGACTCAATAGTATGAGATGTTTACCTATGTTCCAGGAGAAAACGTCAGTTCCACTTTTGAAAGATTCAACTTGCTGCTCAACTCTCTTCGAGCTTTTGGAAAGGTCTATCCCAACAAAGATCTTATCATCAAGTTTATGAGGTCCTTACCAAGCAAGTGGGATGCCAAAACCACTGCAATCAGAGAATCAAAGAACCTACATGAAATAACTATGCAACAACTCTATGGCAACCTTCTTACCTACAAACTAGAGCTGACTCAACGAGCAGAAACTCTATCTGAAGGAAGAAAGAAGGATAAAGGGGGGCTCTCAAAGCAATATAAGAGATCTCCAAAGCTCATGATGAAAATGAATCTGCCTATGAGGAAGATGATGATGAAGAAGTTGTAATGCTGGTCAGAAGACTCAAAAGGTTCATGCGCCAAGGAAGAAGCGGCAGACCTAAGAGATTCAATAACAACAGCAGTCAGGAGTAGATTAACGACTTACGCTACAACTATAAGAAGCCTGGCCACTTCATTGCAAACTGCAACAAACCTATCAGAAAGAGCTGAAAAGAAAGACAAATCTAATGAAGGAGTTCAAAGGCTACAAGAAGCATCAAAAGAAAGACAAAGGTCTTGTAGCTGGAAGTTCATGGAGTGACTCAGATAATGACACAAATGCTGAGACTAAAGATGATGAAGAACCTCAAGCAACCAACCTATGTCTGATGGCCAAGGATTCAAACAACAAGAAAAGCACTAACCATCCTGAGGTAAGCATAGATGAGGTATTGGACTTCAACACTCCTGATGTAGACATTGATGATTTAAGAACTGCCCTTCATGACATAACATCTGATCTATATCAATATATGAGGTGGTTCAGAGTTCTGTCTAAAGATTATTCTGGTCTTCACAGAGAGAAAGAGAAAGTTCAGAAGGAGTTGGAAACAGCTCTACTCAGTTCTGCCTCTCTCTTTGAGTTTGAAGCTGAGAATAAAATCTTAAGACAGACCAATGAACTGAGCACATAAAGAGAGTCAAAACTAACCTCTAAGATTGAGGAGCTAGAAAGGACTATCTCTATGTGGAATAGGTCTTCCTCATCCATGGACTCTATGATCTCTAGTCAGAGAAGTGTGTTAGGAATATACATGAGAATGTTATTCCTATTTTATATGATTTGATTATGATATAAATGAATGAATATGCAAGTATGCTTGCATTGATAAAAGCTGTAAAGCTCTTTGATAGATAATAGGAATATATGTACAAGGACTTAGACTGAAATGATCAAATATGTTAGGTTGATCCTACATAAGCAAAACAGCTTTGTAAAGTCCTTAAAAAGAAATGATGTACAAGGACTATAAATATAGAAAGATCAAGCTTGTTAGGTTGATCTTATAAAGTGTAATAGATAGGCTTATCTGATCGTCGAGCACTACACCAGCATCGTAGTCCTGCCAGGAGAGACAAGGAAGACTCGAGAACTATCAAGGCGGAATCATAGTCTGCAAGATAGTAGATCTCGGAGTTCATAGTCTGCCAGGAGAAACGAGGAAGGATCGTAGTGTATCGAGAAGAACTTATTCAATGCCATAGTCTGCTGAGGAAGTCATGTTCAGAATCGTAGAGACAGCCTGTCTATGAGCCGATCGAGCGTCTGCCAGAGCTAAGTCAAGAATCGTAGATCACACTTTAAGTAGTGGAGTCTACTGATCATATCAGAGGCAGAGATCGTAGTCGAGCCAGGTCAGACGAGGACAGCAAGCATGAAGGCAGAAATCGTAGTCTGTCAAGGTCTGATCTCGGAGTCATAGTGTCTGCAGAAATAAGGCTAAATCGTAGTCTGCAGAACTAAGGCTTCTACAGAGATTGATGTAATACCCGAGAATTTCCATATATTATTAAATGAATATATTAATGGGAATGAGAATTTATTTGAATATAAATGAATTATGTTATGAGATGAGTTAACTCGATTATATTAAATTGAATAATTATAATAATTGAGAATATATGGAGTTTGCGATAAACTCGTTGAATGCCTTGTGTGGCACAGTGATGAGAAATATTAATAATAATTAAATTAATAAAGGAATTACTGTGTGAACAATTAATTATATATTAATTATTATGAGAAATGGAATATTAATGATGATTAATTAATGATATGTGATTATTATTGCAAGAGACATGATAATAATAAACCACTTGTTTATAAATATACTGAGAATTATATTTGTTAATATGATAATTAATCCTATGATTATTAATTAAATATTATTAATAATTACATTAATCGATGAGGAATGGATTAATTAATATTATTGTTAATTAATCGATAAGATGAATAATCTATTTATTTGACATTATGAATAATAAAACAAATAAGTATGTTATTATTGATTGTTGATTGTTATATGAAGTATATAGGATACAACTATATTATGTAGTGTAGTGCAACATTTATGTGACTATACTATACATAGAAACCATATATTAATATTGATTAAAATATATAAGCTACATGATTTATGCTTATGTGACATGATTTATGCTTATGTGACAATATGTAAGTAAGTATATATTAAAATAATATATCATGAATATATTGTAATCAATTGTTGATTGTAATAATAAAGGAGATGATGTAATGTGGTAATATCTGATAAAATTATACCGGTATATGTACAAATTACCTTTACTACATTGAAATGTTACCCATTCATTGAATTACATTGTGACATTACATTATAGCCTAAGTATACATATATGCCTAAGTGTATATAAAATGTGTATGTATTGGGTTATTTTATTTTACTGCATTGTTTCATGTTGCTGAGCCTTACTTGTTCCTAAATGATATATCCATTTTGCTCTTCACGTGCATAACAAAAGGCTAAGGCCTATTCCTTCTTCTTCTCCCCAAACTCAGCAGCCAGCATTTCATAGCTCATGATTATAGAGGGAGTGGGATTCATGATGAATCCAACAACCATTTACCAACTCCCTGTTAACCTCCATGTAATCTAACATTCTCTTTGGTTTAAATTGAAGGACAATTACATTGTCTGTATATTTGAAATTATATAAATGTCAGCTCTTCCCTTTCAATTTCATTTGCTGAGAATTTGTTTAAGTGTTGGATTGAGAGTATATTGATAGTTGATAGCAAGATAGTTTACAGAGAGTTGGGAATCCAATTTGAGCTAGCTTAATTCATAGCAGAGGTATAAAATTCTTCATTCTTGTTCTTCGTTCAAGTTTACTGTCTAGATTTTGATTCTTGAATTTAGCATGAAATTCATGATTTTGTGATCAAGTATTGTTTGTTAGTTAATATGTGGGCTGTTATATATGTCAGTATGCAATGTGACATGCTTTGAATCAAATTCGTGAATAATTTCTGTGGTTGGACTGGAATCCTGCCAAAGCAGGCTGTTCTTGGCTTGAACCAGACGTGGTGCAGCTGCGCCAGTAATACACTGGGGCGCAGCGCAGCTGCGCCGGCCTCTGGAAATTATTTTCTGCATCCTGCTGTAATCTGTTAAATCATGGCTTGCTCGCATAAGTTTAAACAAGCTTGGTGTCAGGTTAAACATGTATAGTGATATACCTAGACCTAGTGTGAACAAGTATTGTTATGTTTGCATGCAAAGTATATGAAACGACATGTAGTTGTGAAAAAAAACTTAAAGTTTCATAAACGAACGTTAGAATATATGAAGCATGTTAGTGTTCTGACTTTTGATGGATGTTAGTATGACCTAGAAACACATGAAATACATGTTAACTTGCATACAAAAGTTTCATGATGGAATGTGAACATGTGAACCCCACCATTGAACATTTCTAACGAAAATGGAAGTTTTGAAAACAAACTTTGACATGCTATAACCATGTTGATATTCTGATTTTGCGAGCATAGTAGTATGGTTTAGAAATGCATGAATAACCCTTTAACTTGTGTTTATATGATGCGTAATGTAACATGGACGTGCTATGCCTTATTAGTAATCCTTATAATGAAAGTATGAGTTTTGAAGGTAAATCTTGACATGTTATATTGAGGTTTAGATTCTGAAAATCGTGGACATATTCGATAGTTCTTTTAAACCTCACTAATGTGTCATATATATATATATGTGTACATACCATGCTAAGTGCCATGAAAACTAAATAAATGCAAAATGAAGTATGATTTCAAAATTGATAGCGATGCTAGTAATATGTATGTGGTAAAGATACTTGTGAGCATGCCTAAAACAAACTACGTGATCACCTCGTATGCTTAAAATAACAAGCATGATAGCTTACATGATTTCATGATGTTGTAAAGCCTTAATTTGTTCAAAATATAGATCTAGAACCTATATCATGTAAATTGAACGTGAAAAGGTTGAACGAGCATGAAAGTATCCTTTAGTATGAATACATGCTATGTGATATCATATGTTGACACTTGAATCCAATTTTGACGGTTAACTTATAGAAATGCCATAACTTACTAAAATAAAATATATTTAGTATTGATTGTGGTCTTACGTGATATTAATGATATGAGAATATGTTTAAACTCAAAAAGAGGAACGTTAAGGATAAAAGTTATATTAATATGATACTATATATGGTATAACTGTGTAGCTAGGTTGAAACTTAGCTTATGTGTCGATAGTATATCTGAAGATAAGATATGATGTTAAACTATATGACTAATGAATATCATATATATATATATACGTAATTATATTACGATAGGAATTTGAAAGTGTTGAATTACTTTACATGGATAGACTACGCTTAAGGCAAGTTCTCTAACTTACACTCTTTTAAAGTGCAAAGTACTTGAACCCTACTCTTTATTGAGCATTACTGGAGCTTGTACTATTATTGGTTGTACAAGTAAATAATTGAAAGCATGATTCTTATCTTATGACATAATGCTTCATAAATATAATAGAGTTGTTTATTCTTGAACGTTGATTCGAGTATTGAACTTATAATTGTTCGCTTATTCATTTAAAGAACCGTCTATGCTAATTGATTCGGCTAGACTTATAACATGATTAGAAAGCTGTCCAAACCAATTGAATGGTGCGGAATTCCTGTGTTAATTGAGTTGAACAACCTTCATGGAAGAGAAATTATATTGTCGGGAGACTGACGTGCGCACTTTAGTATGTTTGAACGATATGCATACCGTAGGGTACTACAGGCTGATCACATGTTGTACTTGTTTATTGGATTTTCAGTATATTACTGTTAAATTCTAGTAGAAGTTCATAGTCCTTAGTGACTGCTCAGTATTCAGTTATCTTGAAATCTTAAATTGATTTAGTATCGAATCATATTGATATTATTCTGTCCTTAGCGACTGTTATTAAGAACTGTTGATATTCTTGTTATCCTTGAACTATCACACCTTGCCATATCTTTTTAAAGATTCGAGAATTATATTACTCACCCTTGTTGTTATATTACTTGCTGAGCAAACTTGTTGCTCATTCTTGTTTTTCCTAAAATATTTCAGTTAAGGCAGTGCCATGCGGACCCTCGAGTACTGACAAGGGCAAGGGCAAGGCTACCGACTAGCTTGTCTCTTTTTATGTTTTAAATATTATAATGTTGTGTTAAGATGATGTAGTAAGACTAGATTTGACTATGTTTAAGCTTAAGTTAGATTATTTAATAAGTCGTTATTTGATATTATTATGTAATCTATTAAGTACTGTAGGTTACGAGATATGGTGGAATAATTATAATAAATCATTATATATTATTCTAGATTTTCCGTTGTGATTGTGTGATTTTAGTTATTATTGTGTTACCATGAGAACGTGACAAACAGAATTTGAGTGACCAAGTGGCGGTCCGAATTTGGGGGCGTCACAGGTTGGTATCAGAGCTATAGTTATAAACCTTAGAAGCGAGTGTCCTTAGATTATAACTTATGAGAACTTAGAAGTTAGAAAGGGATCGAACTCCCATAGAGTTTTTCCTAAAGCGAGACTTAGTGTGTTATGAAATGTAACTTCATTCTATATAATGAACTTATATTTTATTTAACATTCTAATGGAGTTGTTGTTTGTTTGTCTTGTGTTTGTGATTGTAGGATGGCAGATATGGGAGTACCTAATAGAGTGGCCGAGGAGGAGCCTAGAGACATACATTTAGTATACGAGGCACCTCTAAAGGCTGTGTAAGTGCAGGCTATTATACCATCCGAGTCTGACGACGAGGATGAGATCGAGGTGGAGTTCGACCCCGAGGAGGAGCCTATGGAGGATGAGCCAGTGGAGGACTCTTATGAGGCTACTATAGAGGAGCAGATGTTAGGCGAGTATGAAGAGCGGATCCTAGAGTTAGACTGCAGAGTCCAGGAGTTAGAGGCAGAGGCCCAAGAGAGAGAGTCGAAGTCCCAGAAGCTGAGGGGCGAAGACCATCAGAGGAAGCTGGCCATGCAGGAACTAGAGGTAGAGATTGCTTATCGCAAGGAGACAGGGATCCAGATGGGGACCTTGTTTCACAAGTAAGTGGCTAGGAATGTGGATCTGGTAGGGAAGCTGGAACAGGTAGAACAGAGGGAGCTCGGTGTGAAGACAGAGAAGGAAGCACTCCGTACTCAGTTAGAGTTGGAGGTGATGGATAGGATACACTTCGAGGAGAAGTGGGAAGCGGCTAACGAGAGAGCTGACGACCTAGAGGATGAGGTCAGATGCAAGAAGAGGAAGATGAACAAGATGGGGTATATGTTTCGTTCGGCTTTTGAGAGGGTGATTGACGGTGTGTACCACTACCCAGCGGAGCAGGGACAGACCCTACATACTATGAGCCGAGAGTTGGTTGCTTATATAGCTCAGATCGAGTACAAGAGCGCTGTAGAGCATGGGATGATGGGATGAGACCCTTAGTCAGTCTAGTTGTAGTATTTACTTTATGTGATGTATATACTATGTTGTAATCCTAACTTTTTATGTAAAGTATGGGATAGTGATGTAAACCCTAAGTAAGAATTTGTTAGAGGGGTAGTATGGTAGTAGGTTGGTATGTTCTCCGTCTTTTGTGATATTAGGGGATATATGTGATAACATTTATAGAAATATGCTAGGATAATTATGTAATGAAACGATTTGGCATATGAATATAAATGAAGCTTACTTCAGAAATGTGTTATAAAATTTTATGTCTTTAGTATTAAAAGAAATACTTAAGTAATATAATTGAGTAATAATAAAATGAAAAATTTGTGATGCAGATCGTGGCGATAAGACGTAGATTGACTGCACCCGAAGAATCAGTTAACAACGAGAGGGAACAAGTAGATCCCATTCAAAAGCTAGTTAATATATTAGGAGAAGCTCTTAGAGGGAGGAACAATGAACCCGTTCGCCCCAACCCTCAAGCTGTCCCAGTAATGACCTTCAAAGATTTTAGGAGTGTAGGACCCCCAGAGTTCGAGGGTACTACTGACCCGATAATTGCACAAACATGGGTTAAGTATATCGAGAAGGCCTTCACTATAGCTCGTATGGGTGAAGACCAAAAGACTGTATTTGCTACATATATGATGAGAGGCGAAGCCAACTACTGGTGGAAGGCTAATTAACAAAGAGCTGGAGGAGGGATAATAGCTTGGGATAGATTTAAGAATAGGATGGAGGTGATGTTCTTAGAACTGAAGCAAGGTGATATGACGGTGGCGCAGTACGCAGCTAAGTTTAACGAACTAGCGCGATTTGTGGAGCACCTGGTAGGAGATGAAGAAAGGAAGGCTAGGTAATTCGAACAAGGGCTGAAGCCGTGGCTGTTCAATAAGGTATCAGTTCTTCAAATTGATTCCTTTGTGACATTGCTGGAGAAGGCGATCATTGAGGAAGGTGGCAGTGAGGCCTTAAGTCTGTATAACAATCAGAAAAATGGAAAGAATACTGGAGGAGAGAACCATACTGGAGGAAGTAGTAGCGGAGGAAGCAACTTGGGAAAGAGAAAGTGGGAGAATAACAAAAACAAAAACAACAATCGATCGAGGAATTTTAGTGGAGGTTTCAAGAAGAAGGCTGAAGGATGCCCAAAATGTGGGAAGAACCATCAGGGTGAGTGCTGGAAGGGACGCGACACTTGCTACAACTGCGGCTAGGAGGGGCACATTTCACCCAACTGCCCGAAACCAAAAAAGATACAAGGATGTTTTGCATGTGGCTCGACGGAGCACCGAATCAAGGATTGCCCGAAGAAGGGAAGTGGCGGAGGTAGTAGCTAACAAGGAGGGAACAAACTGATGATCAGCAAATCGACACAATCCAACCGCCCAACCGCCAGAACCTTTAACATGACCGTCCAGGACGCAGTGGCTGCGAAGGATGTGGTGTCAGGTATAATCCCAATCAATGATATAAATGCTTATGTATTATTTAATTCGGTTGCCACCTGTTCTTTTGTATCTGAAGAATTTGCTAGTAGACTTAATTCACCTCGAGAACGATTAGAAAATCCCTTGAACATAGAAGTTGCAAATAAGGAAGTAATCCCTATAAAATACGTTTATCAAAATTATCGCGCAAACATTAGAGAACATGAACTGAGCGTATATTTGATTCCTATTAGATTGGGAGAGTTTGACGTAATATTGGGTATGGATTGGTTATATAACCATGCTGAAATAATTAATTGTCAGAATAAATGTGTGAACCTTCAGACTCCGAGTAAGTCTAAGGTAGTGTTTTATGGTAGCTCATCGCTTAAGCAATCGTGTTGCGTTACGATGATGCAGGCCAAGAAATTATTAAGGAAAGGATGTGTAGGTTATTTAGCTTACATTGTAGATACTCAGAAAAAGCGAGTAGAAATTAAGGACATATCCATAGTGAATGAATTTCGAGATGTACTTTCTGACGATCTGCCTGGTCTTCCGCCAGACAGAGAAATTGAATTCGTAATAGATTTAGCACCGAGAACGGCACCGATTTCAAAAGCTCCATATCCTATGGCACCAGTAAAAATGAAGGAATTGATGATATAAATGCAAGAGTTATTGGATAAGGGTTACATATGACCGAGTGTGTCTCCTTAGGGGAGCACCAGTGTTATTCGTTAAGAAAAAGGACGGATCAATGAGGCTTTGTATCGATTATAGAGAATTGAATAGAGTAATGACCAAGAACAGATATCCACTACCAAGGATAGACGACTTATTTGATCAGCTGAAGGGAGCAAAGTGTTTTTCAGAGATAGACCTACAGATAGGTTATCACCAACTGAAAGTCCGGGAAAAAGACATACCAAAGACTGCGTGTCGAACTCGTTATGGACATTACGAGTTTTTGGTAATGTCATTCGGATTGACTAATGCTCCGGCACCATTCATGGACTTGTTGAACCGAGTTTTCAAGCCATACTTGGATAAATTCATGATAGTTTTTATCGACGACATTCTGATCTACTCGAAGACAGAGGAAGAACACGCCGAGCATCTGAAGATAGTTCTGGAAGCACTAAGGAAGGAGAAGATGTATGCAAAATTTTCTAAGTGTGAATTTTGGATGGAGAAGGTTCAATTCTTAGGCCACGTGGTGGATAAGAATGGAATCTCAGTGGACCCTTCAAAGGTCAAGGCAGTAAGTAATTGGGAGCAGCCGAGAACACCGACGGAGGTGAGAAGTTTCTTAGGGTTAGCTAGGTACTATCGAAGATTCATCCAAGATTTTTCTAAGATAGCAACCCGTTGACCAATCTGACAAGGAAAATGGTGAAGTTTGTATAGACAAACAAATGCGAAGAGAATTTTCAAGAGTTGATGCATCGCACAAGGGACTTGGTTGTGGGTTAATGCAGCACGGCAAAGTCATTGGTATGCATCACGATAATTAAAGGACTACAAAAAATGATACCCTACTCACGACTTAGAGTTAGCGACAGTAATTTTTGTGTTGAAGATTTGGAGGCATTATTTGTATGGAGAGAAATGTGAGATATACACGGACCACAAGAGTCTGAAATATATCTTCACACAAAAGGAGTTGAATATGCGTCAGAGAAGGTGGTTAGAATTGATCAAGGACTATGACTGTGATATTCTTTATCACCCGGGTAAGGCAAACGTGGTTGCCGACGCTCTGAGCAGAAAAGGAAGCGAGAAGCTGTTTCATTTGACGACTCAAGAAGAATTGGTAAGAGAAATGGAGAAATTAGAGATAGAGGTAAAGGGACCAGAAAGGTCGAAAGAAAAGTTATTCGTAATGGAAGCTCGTCCGACATTGTTGGATAGAGTAAAGGAATCACAAGAGAAGGATGAAGAGTGCGAGAAAATTAGAAAGAGGATCGTCGAAAATGAAGAAGAGAGATTTTGAATGGATAAAGACAGTATTTTGAGATTTGAAGGAAGAGTGTGGGTACCAGCGGTAACCGAGTTGAGAGAAGAGATTTTGCATGAGGCACACAATACGACATATTCCGTTCATCCGGGAGGCACTAAGCATGCAGTGTTGATGGCTTCTACCCAAAAGTGTTCAGGCAGGTGAGCTGCTGCTAGTAGAGTTCTCCCAGCTTCTATAAGTGTCCTATTTTTCCTTTCAGCCACTCAATTTTGCTGAGGATTTCGTGGTGCTGAGTAGTTGTGATTGATGCCATTGTCTGCACAGAACTTATCCATTTCTGAGAAATCGAACTCTCTACCATGATCACTCCTTATTTCCTTGATAGTCTCTCCTTTTTCATTCATCACCAGCTTGAACATCTTTATCAGTTAGGAGCTTGTCTAATCTTTTGAGTTAAGAAAGAACACTCATGTGTATCTGGTGTAGGCATCCACTACGACCAGCGAGTATCTCTTTCCTCCTAGGCTCACAGTTGGAATTAGCCCAAAGAGATCTATATGAAGTAAATGTAGGGGCCTGTTAATTGAGTTGACTGCTTTGCCTTTGAATGAGCTCCTTGTTTGCTTTCCAAGCTGGCATGCATTGCAGGGTCTTTCTTTGATGAAGCTGAAGTTGGGTAATTCTGTTACTAGATCTTTGGAGGCCAGTTTAGACATACTCTTGAAATTGAGATGAGATAATCTTCTATGCCAAAGCCAACTTATTTCTTCAGTGGCTTTAGCAAGGAAGCATATTGTCTCATCAAAACTGAGTTGAGCAAGATTGACAATGTATACATTTCCTTCTCTTGTTCCTGTCAGCTTGATAGAGGATGTCTCCAGATCTCTGACTTGACACTAATTGTTGAGAAATGTGACTTGATGGCCTTTATCGCAGAGTTGGCTGATGCTAAGAAGATTGTGCTTTAGACCATCAACATAAGCCACTTTGCTGAAGGACACTGCACCATTTCCCACTGATCCATAACCTCTTATCTTTCCAGAGCTGTTATCTCCAGAGATAACTGTTGGTCCCTCCTTCTGTGTGTAGTTTGACAGGACGGCTTTGTATCCAATCATGTGTCTTGAGCAACCACTATTCAGATACCACGTTGTGGTCGTGGTGCTCATTTCCTGCAGATAGATTCAGTTTTGATGTTGGTACCCAGACTGGCATGGGTCTTGCAGTGTTAGTAACCTTGGGGAACCAAATCTTTTTGATTTTGGCCCTTCCATGCACAGTGGTATGATAACATGATGCAGCATTATAGCTATTCCGATCATATACAAAACATTTTGTATAATGCATGCTTGAGTGTGTGCATGGACTTCTCATCCATTTGAACTTGTGTGAGTACTGGTTTACCTTATCCTTGTATTTCATCTTTTTCTTCCATGCAGCCTTGGGGTTCATATTTTGAGCTGAGTAAGCCTCAACACCACGATTCCTTCCAAGTTGATCCGTGGAGTCTGTTTTACTTGACTCTGTGATTCGTCGAGGTTGGACAGTGGTGACTGAGTTTCTTTTCTCTTTTTTGAATTCCAAGCCAACATGAGATGTATAGTGTTTAACAACATGTCTTAGATCAGAAGAGCAATGTTGCACTGTTTCTTCCTTTTGTGTGGATTTCACAAATACAATGCTTCTATTTAAATTAGCAGCACTAATATAATTTGTATCCTTAATATTTTCCACATTTGACTCTGAGGTAGATTCCCCATAACCTAAACCTGTCCTATCAGAAGTACTTCTCTGACTTGAGATCAAGGAATCCATGGACGAGGAAGATTTATTCCACATAGAGATGGTCTTTTCCAGCTCCTTAATTTTAGAGGTTAGTTTTGACTCTCTTTGTGTGTTCAGTTCATTTACCTGTTTTAAGATTTCATTTTCTGCTTTATTATGAGAGAGAGATGCACAGCTAAGTAGAGCTGTTTCCAGTTCTTTCTGAACTTCTCTTTCTCTTTTTGAAGATTGGAATAATCTTTGGATAAAATTATGAACCTCCTCATATAATGATAAAGATCATATGCTATGTCATAAATAGTAGTTTTTAAACAACATATACTTACATCAGAAATGTCAAAGTCAAGTACCTCATATGTGTTTACCTCAAATTGGTCAGTGTTTTTCATGTTGTCTGCATCCTTGGCCATTAAACATAGGTTTGCCTTTTGAGGTTCTTTATCATCTCTAGACTCAGCATTTGTGTCATTTTCAGAGTCATTCCACAAACTTCCAGCTACAAGGCCTTTGTCTTTCTTCTGATGCTTCTTGTAACCTCTGAATTCCTTCTTTGGATTTGTTCTCCTTTTGAGTTCTTCTTTGATGGGCTTGTTGCAGTTTGCAATGAAGTGACCAAGCTTTTTGCAGTTGTAACATAACCCATTTATCTGTTCCAGACTGCTGACGTTTCTAAACTTCTTAGGTCTACCACTTCTCCTTTGCGCATGAACCTTCTTAGTTTTCTGGCCAGCATTGCAACTTCATCAGCATCAGCATCATCATCTTCATCAAATGAGAATTCATCTTTATCATAGGCATTTAAGATGTCTTCTGCAGCCTTGAGAGCAACTCCTTTGTCCTTCTTTCTTCCTTCAGATAGAGTCTCTGCTCGTTGAGTCAGCTCTAGTTCATATGTAAGAAGGTTGCCATAGAGTTGTTGAACAGTCATTTCATGCAAGTTCTTTGACTCTCAGATTGCAGTGGTTTTGGCATCCCACTTGCTTGGCAAGGACCTCATGAACTTGATGATGAGATCTTTGTTTGGATAGACCTTTCCATAAGCTCGAAGAGAGTTGCGCAGCAATGTGAATCTTTCATATGTAGAAGTAACCTTTTTCTTCAGGAACATGAGCAAACATCTCATACTATTGAGTCAGTAGAGATTGCTTGTTTTCTCTAACTTCTTCAGTTCCTTCATGTATGATGAGCAAGGCCTCCCAGACTTCTTTGGCAGTTTTGCAGTTGACTACGTTTTCAAATAGAACATCTTCTAAAGACTGGAATAGAATGTTTTTAGCCTTTTTGTCAAGCTGAACATTTTTCTTCTCATTTTTAGTCCATTCAGATTTAACCTTGGCCACCATGTTGTCTGGATCTTTTGGAGTTGGTGCAAGCCTTCTTGCAATATAGGGCCCATACAGAATAGTTTCAAATAGATCATCATCTATTGAATCCATGTAAGCCTGCATCAAAAATTTCCAGTTGGAAAATTTATCTTTGTTACACATGAGTGGTTTGCTTCCTCCACCTGTCTTGGTCTCGCTTATCAGTTGTGCCATAGGATCTACTCAAGCTTGTATGCTTAGATATGAGAACCTGCTTTGATACCAATTGTTAGTTCCCAAAAGCACGTTAGTTATCTAGAAGGGGGGGTTGAACAGATATTTTAAATTTTCCTTGTTTAAAATACTTAATCAGTATTGATGATACTGACTGTAGCGGAATATATGTTTTGTTCCCCTTCACGATATTGCAGTTATGGTATGATAAGCAGTTATGGCAGTTATAACAGATATGGCAGTTATAGCAGTTAATGAGAGACAATGAGACACAAGGTTTTAAGTGGTTCAGAGCACACAAGGCTCATAATCCACTCTTCTACTCCACGAGTAGGAAATCCACTAAGGATGTCTCTTTACAATTGGATCACTTAGATCCCTTCAAGGCCAACAGCCCTAGAACTTCACTTAGTTCATTTTTGAACTCTTCAAGTCCTCTGACTTGGATCTGCTCTTAGTTCACTTTTGAACTTTTCAAGTCCTCTGACTTGGATCTTCACTTAGTTCACTTTTGAACTCTTCAAGTCCTATGACTTGGTACCTCACTTGGATTTGCAGTAGTTATTTGAGGTGTGCTACTCAGTTGCAGTTCAGCATCTGTCTCTTAAAGACTGAGTAGCGAAGCAAGCTTTCCTCTTTCAGGATCGTAGTGCTGATCGTTGAGTGTTCTTGAGCTTTTCTCTTGATAATCTTTCTTATTGTATCTTGCTTGCTTAGTCTGAATCTTTGTCTGATGTCCTTATAAAAGAGCCATTCAAAAGTATCCGTTTGAATGCTCCAGTTGCTGCATTTAATGCTTCAGACATTTCTGTGCAGTTGATGTTGACATATTGCTTTCCTGCGGCACTGAAGACTGGCCCACTGACACAGCAGACTGTCTCTTTCACCTAACACCTGAAAAGGTGCTTTCTGCAGGCAGCTTTAGTCTTTTCTTAGCTTCTTCAATACGCTTCTTTGATTTGAACTAAGGATGAATATTGAAGTATTGGGACTATCACTTTGTTAACGACCATAAGCCTTTCTTTAGTTGTTGCTCTTCCTCCCTTAATCAGAACTAAGATCTTTGATGCTAACTAGAGGAACACTACGATTATGGTCATCGTGACATAATCGTTATGTGTTGGCTTTGCACAGATTGATTCAGACTTGATCGTAGAGAACACTACGATTTCTCTTAAGCTCTTGGTAGACTACGATTACTTGCTTGCTTGTCATGTAGACTCCACACTTCCGATAGCACACTGCGATTCTTAACTTGGCTCGGCAGATGCTCTTCAACTTTATAATTCTTAGTGTGGCTTCCAAGGTAGACTACAATTCTTTGATGCTTTCACTTAAGCTCAACGGATCTTGCCTTGACCTCTGCAAACTTGATTCTTTGGCAGACTACTGTTCTGGTCATCTTCATTTAAGTTTCACGATTCTGCCTTTTCTTCTGCAGACTCGAATCTCTTAGCAGATTACGATTCTTGATATCTTCGTTCAAGCTCCACGATTCTGCCTTATCATCTGCAGACTCAAATCTCTTGGCAGACTACGATTCTAGATGTCTTCGTTTAAGTTCCACGATTCTGCCTTGTTTTCTGCATGCTACCTTTGACATACTACAATTCTGTCAAGGCTTTAACTTTTACAGCTCAAATAGATCAACCTAACAAGTTTGATCTTTTCTTCTATATATTTCTTTACATAAATGATAAACATTAAAGCTCAGATCAACTTAACAGTTTTGATCTATCATCTAAGTCCTTGTACAATGATTCTCTTAAGGACTGTACACTTAAGCATTTATATTTACCTTCAATATCAAATCTGAATATGCAATTCCCAACATGATGAATCCCGACTTTTGTTACCACTAAGGGATAGTAAGTGACTATGGCAGTCTGTGCTGTGTAATGAAAAGTACTTTGTACAGTTTAAAAGAATATGAATATAAATGTTATGATATGATTATATGTCAAGATAGTATGTTGATTAAATGATAATTTATTAATTCGGCAAGCTGAATTTGGGAATCCAGCAAACTGAATTGGTCTAAATTTAGAATTTTATATTCTATCTTTTATGATTCCATTAATAATGGTATATGAATGATAAGATAATAACTTTAAGATTTTGTTTAACCAGATAATGCTGCCAAGAACACGAAACTGAAACCAAAGGGTAAAAGAACCTGTTAATGATGGAGGAGGTAATGTAGACCCAATCCAGAATTTTGCTAATATGTTGGCACAAGCAATGCAGACTAGAGCCCAGTAGCCAGATCGGCCAGATAATCAATTGGCGAACTTCAAAGACTTCAAGGCAGTAGGACCGCCTGAATTCAAAAGAACGACTGACCCTATAGAAGCCCAAACTGGGGTAAAGGAAATAGAAAAAGCGTTTATTATTGATAGGGTAGCGGAGGAGCAAAAGACAGCTTTTGCAACCTACATGATGAAAGGGGAAGCGAACTTCTGGTGGAAGGCTAATCAAACTCCAGCCAGAGCAGGAGTGGTGACATGGACAAGGTTTAAGGAACTGTTCTTCGAGAATTACTTCTCGTCCAGTATGCAAGCAAGGATGGAGGTTAGATTTTTGTAATTGAAACAAGAAAATATGACCGTCTCAGAATACGCCGCAAAATTTAACGAATTAGCTAGATTCGCTCCATAACAAGTGGATACAAAAGCAAGGAAGGCAAGAAGGTTTGAACATAGCCTAAAACCTTGGATCTACAATAAGGTGGCGGTGTTGCAGATTAATTTATTTGGATCATTATTGGAAAAGACTATCATTGCTGAAGGAGGAAGTGAGGCCATGAGCCTCTATAATAAGGAAAAGAAGAATAAGGATAAGGTCGAAGGAAAAGTAAAGGTGGAAGGAAACAGTGGAAGTGCAAGTGGGAAAAGAAAGTGGACAAATTCTGGAAGTACTGGCAATAGTTAAGTAGAAATAAGGAAAATGGTTGAACCGTGTGGAAATTGCGGGAAGAATCACTCAAGTGAGTGTCTTAAAGGAAAGTTTGTGTGCTACAAGTGTGGGCAGGTGGGACACATCTCTCCTAATTGCCCCAATTCAAGAAAGAATATTGGTTGTTTCATCTGCGGATCAACTGATCATATGGCAAAAGATTGTCCAAAAAGAAACACCGATGGGGGAAATGCGAATGCTGGAAAAGGCAGTGGAAAGCTGGCAATCACTTATCCGACTCCGACAAGCAAGCCAACTGCGAAGACCTTCAATATGACCGTTCAAGATACGGTAGCAGCCGGGGATGGAATTCCAGGTATTATTCGAAAGTTTTATTTTCTTATATATGGTTTTCTTAGGAATAATAAATTATTTTATTAAGGAATTTTGAAGGAGAAATTTGAGTTCTATTATAAACCAGATTCCGTTTAATTAGATAGACAAGCTTTATGCTGAATAAGTTAAAGATCAGTTCGATCGAATCTGATCGAGATCTACTTGCAATGAATGTGTATATTATTTACCCTTGTGTGTATAAGTTTTGAAACAGTGATTCCGGGGACGGAATCCTTAAAAATGAGGGTGAATGTAATTACCCAAGATTTTTGATATAATTAAATAAGAAATTTTGCGTATAATTTTTTTTATCATCTAATATTATTTCTATCAAAATAAATGTGGGAATATGTGCAAGGTAAAGAATATGTGTATATGTGATAAATATATATTTATTTATTGCATGAATGATTTTCAATAGATTTTTCGAAAAAGGAATTATTGATTATTATAAATTATATTCTTATAATAAATTATTTTTGTAGTAAAAATATTTTATTATTTATTTTTCATAAAAATATAATTAATATATTATTTAAATAATATATGAAAGGATTCTTAGAACTATTGTAATAATTATTTTATTATATGAATTTATCAAGATTAGTTAAGTTAATTATTTTAACTTAACTAAGAATGGTATATGATGTAAAGTGTGATTATAGATCAAAACCCTAAATTTTTATCTATGTTATGAAATTTCATAATTTATACAATTATTGTATAATTGTATTTAAAAGGAAAGTATATTTGTATTATGGATAATAAGAATTTATTTTCTTAAGAAAATTTGAATATTAAATATAATTATTGATTATATTTATATTTAAATGAAAGTGTGTATATTATGTGATTAAGAAAAATAATTAAGAAATCTTAATTCATAATTTGGGAAACCTAATAATATCAAGAAACCTTAATTTTCAAATAGAAAACCCTAACTATTATTTGAAAATCCTAAGTTTAAATTAAGGACATTCTAATTAAATTTTTATTAAACCTTAAACTTAATTTTTCAAACCCTATAATTATTTGACAAATCCTAAAGGTTAAAACCTAAGGGTTAAACCCTAGAAATGTGTGGGATGACAAGAATACCCTTAAAATTATTTTTTAGTGTACTAAAATAACTTTTTTGGAGTTATTTTAATGGGATGGCTTGCAAATCTATACAAAATATATGCCACATCAATGCTAAGATTGCACATATGCTCAAATCTCATTTAATCAGCTGAAAGTTGACACCGAGCAGATCAGATTCATTGAATCAATAGGATAGTTTTTAAAGAAAGAAAAGAAAAGGAAACTTATACTTCATTTCTCACACACAAGCCAATCTTCTCTTTCTCTCTCTAGACCCACGAAATTTTGAGAGAAAGTTAGTCCAAAATAAAGCCAAGAACAACTATTAGCTATCCAAGAACAGGTCAAAGGACAGAAATCAAAAGATTGCTTAAGAAGATATAAAACCCTAACCCTAAGCTAGATCTTGCATCCTTAGATAAAATTTATGTTTTTGTGTTAAAATATATATTATGGTAAGTGTATTGATGATCTGGGTTGAGAAACAACGTTTTCATAACATCAAAAGGCTCGAAATCAATAATTTCTTAAAACTGCAAAAACCCTAATTTTGGCTCTGATAGGCCAAAGTTGGGGGATGTAATTCTCAACCTGTTCATGATATGTTGTGTTTAAGTGTTTGTATGTGTTCTATGCAATGATGTTAGTATTCTGAAAGTGGAATCATGATCATATCATGTCTGGATCGAAAGTTATTCATGGTCAAAACTCATTGACCGGCATTGACCGCACGTTTTCTGTGTAACCCAGAAAATATATGAACGCGTCTGACAAGCCATTTGACCGGCTTTGATCTTGCAATTGACAGATTGTTAGGATGTAAAGTTGTGTCTAGATTATAGTATGACATGAGGACTACAAGACAAGAACACTCTCAAGCCTTATAGAGTCACTAATCAGAAGTTGTAGTCGGTCAAAGTGCGTTGACCGTTCAGTTTGGTTTTCTGGGTAACCCAGAAATTCAAGACTGCGGTCTGATAGGTTCTTTAGAAGCTTAGATCTTGATCCTTGGTGATATATAGACATTGTTAGTGCTACCTTGTTGAACCCTGATAGCTACTCTACAAGGCCCGACGTCTAAACCACCTAAACCATGATCAGCCTGCTCAGTATAAGTCCAAAAAGTGCGTTGGCCAACTTTAACCATTTGTTTCTGGGTAACCCAGAAATGAAGAACAGGCTTTGGGCAGGTAGTGTGACCGGCCATGGAAAACGGTATAGATATTGTTATGTATTGAAATGCCCATAAGGGTGTAGTACTACACTTACACTACAAAGCTCATCACACTTACTTGCCTAGAAACCGAACAGATTGGAATCAGGATTCGGTCAAACAGAGCCCCTGCGCGTTAACCGGATTGTTCTTGAGGGCTCAAGAAAACCTATAGCGAAAGTGTTCGTCGCGATAGTCCTTTAGCGACGGTTTAAATGAAAAAAATAATTAAAATAATTAAAATAAATAGAAATTAATTATTAAAAATTCATAAAATTATTTTAAGTTATAAAAATTAACTTTTAATATTTTGACATAAATTTCATTAATAATTTAATTTTTTTAAGTATTAATGATATTTAATTTGTTTAATAATTATATTAAATAAATTAGTTAAAAATGGTTTTAATATTTTAAAAATGATATTAAAGTTTTAAAAAGTGATTTAAGTTATAATAAATAAATTTTAATATTTTGATAAGAATTTCATTAATATTTTAATATTAATGATAATAAATTTATTTCATAATTATATTAAATAAATTATTTAAAAATGATTTTAATGTTTTATAAATAATTTAAAGGTGAAATAAATGTTTTAAAGATATTTTTAAGTTATAATAAATAACTTTTAATATTTTGATATGAATAACGTTAATATTTATATATTAATGGTAATTATTTTAAAATGATTTTAATATCTTAAAAATCATTTAAAGGTAATATTAAGGTTTTAAAAATATTTTTAGGTTATAATAAATAACTTTTAAAGTCTTGACATGAATTTTATTAATATTTTAAATTATTTAAATATTAATGATAATAAAATTATTTAGCAATTAAATCGTTAAAAATGATATAAGTGTTTGAAAAATCATTATAAATGATTTTAATATTTGGAAAAATATGATAAATGATAATTAAATTATCTAATATAATATTTAAGTTCTTGAATAAAGTTTTATTGGTAATAAATTCGTTAATTATCCGATAATGCAATCGAGATGCCGAAGCGATACCGAACTAAAACAATCAACATAGTTTGACTAGGTATATGTTCTTAAGTGTTTTAATGACTGATATGAATATGTGACAACATGTTTAAGCAGTATTATGTGTTAAGTTGTATTATTCTAATTAAAAGAATAATTCTATTAATGATAGGGCTTCGTATTAAAGATAAAAGCTTAAGCTATACTACGTAGCAGTAAATAGCGATCAAGGCAAGTATCTGGACTATTCTTTTTCATTGTGCAAGTATCTAAACCTTAAGCACTATTTTTATTTCATGCAGACAGGTATATATTATGCTAGTTTACAACTCAATATAAATTATCAAATACAAAGCATGTTCATGAATAATTATTGTCAATTATTCATATCCGTAATGATATCCATGAATCGTTTATGAAATTATTCTTATATTGTGGAATTTTATTTCATCCGTTTATTGTTTATTAATATCTCATTATTGTCTTTAATTATACAAGTGTCCCCACTTGTATGAACTGTTGTATTCATGCAAGAACTCTTGAACTTGAAATTCTTTGATATGACAAATCATGTTACATACTATTAAACTTCGGTATATATTTATGGTTTAAAGACTGTCTAAGCTATTTGACTCGGCTAGACATAGTTTGAATTGTACTGTTGAATATTATTATTTATGATAAAGTCGTCCAACTGAATTGTTTAGTTAGGACTCCAGACTGAGTATGAACAACTCGTAATGGGGAAATTAATTATATGCCCAAGGCGAACAGAGTGAACGAAATTATCGTTCAAACAGATAGTATTGATCAATACAGGACATATCGGGGCTGATCACCATATTTGACGAACGAGATTTTGTAATTTAATTTGAATATTTAGTAAATTAAATAAATATTTTTTGATAATTTAATTATTGAATTAACTAATTAATTGATGAATTTGTGGTAGATTAATTTAATTATATGTGTTGCATTGATTAAATTAATGTGGAGAAATTTTTATATTCAATGATGCATTTAATTGAGCTTATTTGATTAATATATTAATTAATAAGCATAATGTGTTCTAATTAATTTAACAATTAATTAGAGATTTAATGGTTTGATATAATTAATAAATGAGAATTTTAATTATGGGACTATGTGATTTAATGTGGATTTTTGCCATTTTATTTAATTAATTTAAATAACATTATTTGATTAAATTGGGTGTGATATTAAAACTATATTATAAAGCTATAATTAAAATAAATGGAAAGGGGGAAGGATTGAGCTAGCCAAACAAGGCCCTAAGGGGAGTTGGAGCCAGTTAACCCATTAAGGGAGTAACGGACGACCACTCACCCACTATACATGTTATACGTATTATTTTATATATTACTATTATCAGTCCTTTGAAAAGTTATCAGGAAGAATATAAATAGAAAAGGAGAGAATTGAGAGAGAGTTGAAAGAAATTGAAGAATTAAAGTATATCATCTTCATAGAGTTTGCAAGGGGTAATTTCTTTGTCCCAATTTTATTTCACGTACTATGTTTCCTTCATTAACATATATTCTGAGTTCTCTGTGTATGAGAAGAATTTGCAATTGTAGATTGTATGCTCATATATGTGTTATTGTATGATTATAACATGTTTTATATTTGGTATGAATGGTTTAAAATAGTTGAATTCATGAAATTAGGCCTTAATTGGGTTTACCAAAAGTTACAGAACCTTCTTTTCCATTTACGTGCTTTAAAAATTCTCTGTGAATGAAAAAATTGATATTTGTTCATTATATGGCTATATGTGTGTTCATATGTGTTTATAACATATTATATGTCATATATGCATAACTTCAGTGATCAAACCATCGAATTATGTTTATATTGGGTTTTCAAAATTACAGAGTCGTATATATGGCCATACAGCCCTGAAGTACAAATTTTATACTATGAATCGATGGTTTAACTTTGAATTAACACTTGCATATGATTGTACACGTTTATACGAACAAAACAAAAGTTAAACGAACGGATTCGGTGTTATAACGAATCCGTAACGTTGAATTTCTTGATTTTCCTTCAAAACATGATTAAGTATGAAAACAGTGAAATTATATGATTTGATTCAAATAATTATATGTTTTAACTCGTTAAAATCGTGCTAAAAAGGTTGGGTAAGGATTATACGTGTATTATAGTGTATGGGTTTGCTTAAATTCATGTGCGAATAAATTAATTGGATGTTTTTGGCCAAGTTTTGTTTTCCTCGCGAACCTCAAAATCTGGAACTGGCATGTATCGCCGCAGCGCCAGCTCCAGACCTTAAGGCCCGCGCCGCAGTGCCAGCCGCACCGTAGCGCCAAGGATAGCTTATATGGTGGCGCCGCAGCGCCACTATGTAGTTTGTCCAGAAATGAGAATTTTAATTGTTTTAGTCCAGGGAATGTAATAGTAACCTAATCTAATGAACATAAAAATGTGTTAGACATATAATGGAATGTTAAAATAGATTCTTAACATGTCAATGAGGTACTTACATGTTTAATTGAACTGTTGAACGCATAGTTAGCTAGTCGTTCGTGAAATCTAATATTTTGTGAAGACAAATGTTGTGATTTGATTAGTATAATCATAAGCAGAGTTTAGACAAAAGAGAATGAACTTGTGATGCTAGTTACATTATTGATTAATGTGTATTGTGAATGTATTGGTATGTAGGACTTAATAAAGAACGTGAATTATAAATTGTAGGTTGTGCAAGAGGCAAGTTTCCTATCCTTAAACTTGTTTAATATTTTGCAAGTTTCCTAAACTCAAACTTTACTTTTACATTGAGCAAGTATCTTATCTCTAACTTATTGTTATTAAGCAAGTTCTTAACATTCTAAGTTATTCATTTATCAAGTCTTAGACTTGTGTTCTATATCGAGCAAGCTCTTGTTCTTAATTGTTCAAGTTCGAAAATTCATATTAGATATTGTAACTCTTTTAAAAGCATGATTCAGTTATACAATACTTATTCGATTTTATACTCTTGAGATTTATTATTCAAGTTGAATATCGATGTTATTATTGAACCTTATAGGACTAGTGAACCCTTATTGAATCGACTAGTCCATAGTTGATGAACGTTCTAAATTCTAGAATACTTATTGAGCTTATCCAAACCAAATTTTCTTTGGTGCGGACTCTGATGTCAAAACTGAGATGAACAACCCTGTAAAAGGGGATTATTTAAGCTTTAGCGTTGAAATATTGTGCACAGTATGGTACTAAGGGCTGATCCCCCTAAGTAAGAGAAGTAAAGTCCATAGTCTTATGACTGTTAAAGGTTTAAAGCATAAAAACTTTATAACCTAGGACATAGTTCAAGGTCTTATGACCCTCAAACGTTCTTTTGATTCCTATTATTCATTCTTGAGTCAAAAGTTGAGTTTCTTTATTCAGATGTCTTTGATTCACTCGCATGTTATTATATTGTTGTTATATTATTATACTTGTGGGCAATCGTGCTCACTCTTGCGTAATAATAACATTGCAGTTAAGAACGAAAGGTCCGACGAGCCTTCTACTAGCAAAGGCAAGGGCAAGGTCAACAAGTGATGCAAACTTGTTGTTTATTTTTATATGTTTATGTTTCAGACTTATGTTAAAGTTATGTAAGACTTATTTATTTATTTATGTTCCGCACAGATGTTTAAGGTTAGTATGACCTGAGATTGTATTTATTATTCAGATGTTGTAACCCTATAAGGGGAGGATTTATTTCTATCTATTGCATGATTTGCATTTATTATGGGTAGATAGATAGATGATTTTTGTACAGTGAACTCCAAATCCCGTGGAATTGAAGTACCCGGATTTGGGGGTGTTATAGGTTGGTATCAGAGCTGTAGGTTATGAACCTTAGGTGGGAGAAAACCTTAGGATAGTAGTCTTTTTAGAGATCGAGAACATAGTAATGATAACTCTTATCGAGTTCTAAGAAAGATAATAACTTATCTTATGTGCTATGTGCTTATACTTATATACTTGAGTATCGATTAGCATCACGTAATAACTAAGACTTAAAATTTTATTTGTCAAGATGACGGATGCTGGAGAACCTAGTTAGTCCAGGGACCTTGTACCCCTAGAGGCTAGAGAGGAGGAACCCCAAGATATCCATGTGGTCTGGGAACAGTTAGTCCGACGAGAGCCATCACCCTTGATCACAGTCATTGGTTAGGAGTATGTGCCGGTGTCTGATTCAGAGGAGGACTCTGAGGAAGACACTGAGGAGATTGAGGTTCAGGCTGAGACAGCCAAAGAGGAGGAGGAAGCCCCTGAAGAGTTTCCGTCGAGCTCTATCAGTGCCGAGATGTATGACGAGCTGTATGACCGTAACATAGAGTTACGTGATTCTGTTCAGGAGCTGAGGGAGACTGTTCAGGAGCTGAGGGAATGATTGGTTACTCAACAGTCTACCATCGAGCAGAGGGATGGAGAGGTTGAGGCTCTTCACACACATCTGGGAAATATAGAATGGGATTTGGTTCACGAGAAAGGCCAAACCGAGCAGAAGTCAGAGAAAATAGAGGAGTTGAAGAATGAACTAAAAGAGAAATCAACAAGGCTGGCTATAGCAGAGGAGGCCTGGGTAAGGGAATCACGACGAGCAGATCTCGCAGAAGACAACTGTCGGGCGAAGAAGGCGAAGCTTGAGGAGATGTACTCTACACTTCAGTATGTAATTGATGAAGCCCAAGATTGGGTTATGAGGTACCTAATTCAGTTCGAAGGACTACCGTCATACATGCTAGATCACAAGACGATGTCCCGGATTATGGAAGAAGAGCGTGGCAAAGCTGTTCGTTGCCTTAATGGGCAGTGATAGGAACATTTGATTTTGTGAAACCTATCTGGTAGTTAATAATGTAAATTCCAATGTGTTTATAAACAGAGGAATATTTTATGTTTTAAATCCTGTAGATTCTTTATATCGGGATAGTTGATGTAAATAGTAGTGATGCAATCGTGTTATGTTAAAACTTTTGATTTAATAAAATATCAGAGTTTATTTGAGATAATGTGTTGACTAATTGTGTCTAAATGTTTAAGTTAAGCCTTGGATATTTAGAGAATTGAATAAAGATCTAATAAGCGTATTTCTTAATAGAAAAATGCCACCAAGGAGACGACCTAACCGTCAACAGGCCCAAGAAGGGTCAACGAACAACAACAACGATGCCAATGCTAACCCCGTTCAGCAGTTGGCGAACTTACTTACTGGAGCGCTTAACAACCAACCTCAAGCTCCACCGAACACAACGTTCAAGGACTTTAAGGAGGTGGGACCGCCAGAGTTTAAAGGTACCATGAACCCGATAGAAGCTCAAACCTGGGTGATGGAGATGGAGAAAGTTTTTGACGTCGCCAGAGTCAGAGAAGACCAGAAAACCGCCTATGCAACGTTCATGCTGAAATTCGAAACCAGTTATTGGTGGCAAGAAAATAAGGTCCTTGGAGGAGAAGGTGTGATTACCTGGGAGAGGTTCAAAGAGATGTTCTTCGAGATGTATTTTCTGACCAGCTCGCAGAATCAAATGGAGGTTCAGTTTTTGGAGCTGAAACAGGGGAATATGTCAGTACCGGAATATACGACGAAATTCAATGAGTTGGCTAGGTTTGCCACATATCAAGTGCACACCGATCAGAGGAAGGCAAGGAGGTTTGAACAGGGCCTGAAGCCCTTGTTGTATAGCAAAGTGTCAGTGTTTTAATTGAACACTTTTGCTGGGGTCTAGATAAGGCCATTCTCGCTTAAGGCGGGAGTGACGCTGTTACAAAGTATAACCAAGATCAGAAAAAGAAGAAGAGTGAAGGTGAAGGAGTTAACAAGGCTAATGGTAGCAACATGGGGGGAAATAACAATCAGAAAGGAGGTGGAATGATAACTCATCAACTGAGAATCAGTAAGGAGGTCAGAAGACGAGGATCGAAGCTTGTCCGACCTGCGGGAAAGCTCACCTGGGGGTCTGTATGAAGGGAAAACGAGTGTGCTACAATTGTGGTCAGGAAGGCCACATAGCACCTAACTGTCCGAACCCAAAGAAGGGCGCTTGCTTCACTTTCTGCTCAAAGGACCATCTGGCAAGGGACTGTCCCAAGAAGGGATCTGGAGGGGCAGGATCAGGAGGGAACAGGGGGAACAGTGGTGGAAGTGCTCTAACTATCACGGGACCAACCGCAACCAATCGACCAACCGCCAGGACCTTCAATATGACCTTGTAGGATGCTGTACAGTCTCGCTATGTGGTGTCAGGTATCATTTTGATCAATAAAGTTAATGCTTATGTACTATTTGATTCGGGTGCTACTTGATTATTTATATCCGATGACTTTGCTAAGAACTTAGAATTGCCTATGAACGAGTTAGAATACCCCATGAACATAAAAATTACGAATAGAGAAGTAATCCCTTCTAAGTACGTACACAAGAACTGTAGGGTGGATATTAAGGGTAACATTATGAACGTAGATCTTATCCCGATTAGGCTTGGGGAATTCGATGTTATTTTGGGAATGGATTGGCTAGTCAATTATGGGGCTGTAATTGATTGCCAGAGGAAGTGTATCAACCTTATGACCACGTCAAAGGTTATATTTTATGGCAGAAAATCGCCTAGACAAGCGAGTTGTCTGACGATGATGCAGGCCAGGAAGTTGTTAAGACAAGGCTGTGTAGGATATTTAGACTACATAGTCGATAGTCGTAAAGAAAACCTGAAAGTGGAAGATATACCAGTCGTGAAGGACTTCATTGACGTATTTTCGGATGATCTGCCAGGACTTCCGCCAGACAGAGAGGTTGAGTTTGTGATCGATTTGGTGCCAGGGACGGCTCTAATATCGAAAGCACCATACCGGATGGCTCCGGTAGAGATGAAGGAGTTAATGGTACAACTACAAGAGTTACTGGACAAGAAGTACATCCAACCGAGCGTATCGCCGTGGGGAGCGCCGGTGTTGTTTGAGAAAAAGAAGGACGGGACGATGCGGCTTTGCATCGACAGGTCACAATTAAGAATAGATATCCATTACCGAGGATCGACGATCTGTTTGACCAATTAAAGGGTGCAAGGTACTTTTCAAAGATAGACTTGAGGAGTGGCTATCATCAGCTGAAGGTGAGGCCAGAGGATGTTCCGAAGACAGCATTTAGGACTCGATATGGTCACTACGAATTTCTGGTAATGTCATTTGGTCTAACGAATGCTCCTGCAGCATTCATGGGCTTAATGAATGGAGTGTTCAAGCCGTTTTTGGACAAATTCGTGGTGGTCTTTATCGACGACATTTTGGTATACTCAAAGACCAAGGAAGAATATGTAGAACATCTGAAGTTAACATCAGAGGCGTTGAGAAGAGAGAAGTTGTACGCCAAATTTTCGAAATGTGAATTCTGGATTGACAGAGTGCAATTTCTTGGACATGTGATCTACAAGGACAAAATTTCGGTAGATCCCTCTAAAGTCGAAGCTATAATGAACTGGGATCAGCCGAAAACACCGTCGAAAGTGAGGAGTTTTCTTGGATTGGCGGGTTATTATAGAAGATTCATTCAGGACTTTTCCAAGATCACAACTCCGCTGACGAATTTGACTAGGAAATCGGTGAAATTCGTTTGGACGTAGAAGTGTGAGGAAAGCTTCCAAGAGCTTAAGAAGGGGTTAAGTTCAGCACCTGTGTTATCTCTTCCGGACGACACAGGAAATTTTGTGGTTTATAGTGATGCGTCGCATAAACGACTTCGCTGTGTGCTTATGCAAAACGGCAGGGTCATTGCATATACGTCACAACAATTGAAAGACTATGAGAAGGGGTATCCAACCCATGACTTGGAGTTAGCTGCAGTGGTATTTGCTTTGAAAATTTGGAGACACTATCTCTATGGGGGAAAATGTGAAATATATACAGACCACAAGAGTCTGAAATATATTTTTGCACAGAAGGACTTGAATATGCGCCAGAGAAGGTGGCTGGAGTTAATTAAGGACTATGACTGTGAAATCTTATACCATCTGGGTAAGGCTAATGTGGTTACCGACGCCTTAAGCAGAAAGGGTCGGGAGAAATTGATGTTGTTGACTGCTCAGGAGGAGCTAATTTTAGCAATGGAAAAGCTGGAATTGGAAGTGAAGTATCCGATGGAGATTGACGAGAAGTTGTTTCAGATGCAAGTTGGTACAACCTTATTGGATAAAGTTAAGAAAGCTCAACTTCAGGACGAAGAATGTGAGAAGGTTAAGAAAAAGATATCTGAAGGAACCGAATCGAGATTCAAGATAGATAGTGAGGGACTACTGAGATTTGAGAACAGAGTTTGGGTACCGTCAGTGCCAGAGATTAAGGATGATATTTTGAGCGAGGCTCATAGCTCACGGTATTCGATTCACCCCGGTAGTACCAAGATGTACCAGGATCTTCGACAACATTTCTGGTGGTCGAATTTGAAACGAGATGTTGCTAAGTATGTTGCAAAGTGTCTGACCCGTCAGAAAGTAAAAGCAGAACATCAGAGGCCGAGTGGTTTTCTACAACCCCTGGAAATCCCAGAATGAAAATGGGAACACATTACAATGGATTTCGTGGTCAGCCTTCTGACGACTCAGAAAGGCTATGACACAGTATGGGTTATCGTTGACCGACTGACGAAATCCGCACACTTCCTTCCGATCAAAATCAGATTCAACTTAGACCAGTTGGCAAGGCTATATGTGAAAGAGATTGTTTCGAGGCACGAAGTTCCGGTGTCAATAGTTTTCGACAGAGATCCGTGTTTCACATCGAACTTCTGAAAACGACTACAGGAATGCATGGGGACACAGTTGAGAATGAGTACGGCTTATCACCCACAGACAGAAGGGCAGAGCGAAAGAACGATCCAGACATTGGAAGATATGCTGAGAGCATGCATTATGGATTTCAAAGGCAACTGGGATGACCACCTACCGCTTGTGGAATTCGGTTACAACAACAGTTACCATGCTAGTATTGGCATACCGCCTTACGAAGCGTTGTACGAAAGAAAATACAGAACCCCGCTATACTGGGATGAAGTTGGCGAGAGACAACTACTAGGCCCAGAATTGGTACAGCAGACACCAGAGATAGTCAAGGTAATCAGAACAAGACTGGTAGTAGCTCAGGATAGGCAAAAGAAATACGCCGATCCACACCGTAAAAATGTTGAGTTTGAATCGGGTAGCTTTGTATTTTTGAAAGTCTCTCCCTAGAAGGGAAAGATCAGATTCGGTAAGAAGGGAAAATTGAGCCCGAGGTTCATTGGACCCTTCGAGGTACTACGAAGGATTGGAGAAGTTGCGTATGAGGTAGCCTTACCTCCAGCGCTAGAGAATATCCACAACATCTTCCATGTTTCAGTTTTACACCCTCTATAAACCCGATTACAAGCATGTGATTGAATATGAACCCCTACATTTTGAGAAAGACTTATCCTATGAAGAAATTCATGTTCAGATCGTTGATAGGAACGAACAAGTCCTCAAAAACAAAGTTATACCTTCTGTTAAGATAATTTGGAGGAACCACAATGCTGAAGAAGCTACGTGGGAACTCGAAGAGCATATAATGAAGAATTACCCGCATTTATTTACCTAAATTATGTGTAGCGATTCTGGGGACAGAATCTTTGTAAGGGGGGAGAATATAATGGGACAAAATTTGTAATTGAACCATGATTCTGGGGACAGAATCCTTTTAAGGGGGGGAAAGATGTGACGAACGAGATTTTGTAATTTAATTTGAATATTTATTGAATTAAATAAATATTTTTTGATGATTTAATTATTGAATTAACTAATTAATTGACGAATTTGTGGTAGATTAATTTAATTATATGTGTTGCATTGATTAAATTAATGTGGAGAAATTTTTATATTCAATGATGCATTTAATTGAGCTTATTTGATTAATATATTAATTAATAAGCATAATGTGTTCTAATTAATTTAACAATTAATTAGAGATTTAATGGTTTGATATAATTAATAAATGAGAATTTTAATTATGGGACTATGTGATTTAATGTGGATTTATGCCATTTTATTTAATTGATTTAAATAACATTATTTGATTAAATTGGGTGTGATATTAAAACAATATTATAAAGATATAATTAAAATAAATGGAAAGGGGGAAGGATTGAGCTAGCCAAATAAGGCCCTAAGGGGAGTTGAAGCCAGTTAACCCATTAAGAGAGTAACGGACGACCACTCACCCACTATACATGTTATACGTATTATATTATATATTACTATTCTCAGTCCTTTGAAAAGTTGTCAGGAAGAATACAGAGAGAAAATGAGAGAATTGAGAGAGAGTTGAAAGAAATTGAAGAATTAAAGTAATCATCTTCACAGAGTTTGCAAGGGGTAATTCTTTTGTCCCAATTTTATTTCACGTACTATGTTTCCTTCATTAACATATATTCTGAGTTCTCTTTGTATGGGAAGAATTTGCAATTGTAGATTGTATGCTCATGTATGTGTTATTACATGATTATAACATGTTTTATATTTGGTATGAATGGTTTAAAATAGTTGAATTCATGAAATTAGGCCTTAATTGGGTTTACCAAAAGTTACAAAACCTTCTTTTTCATTTACGTGCTTTAAAAATTCTCTGTGAATGAAAAAATTGATATTTGTTCATTATATGGCTATATGTGTGTTCATATGTGTTTATAACATATTATATGTCATATATGTATAACTTCAGTGATCAAACCATCGAATTATGTTTATATTGGATTTTCAACATTACAGAGTCGTATATATGGCCATATAGCCCTTACGTACAAATTTTATACTAGGAATCGATGGTTTAACTTTGAATTAACACTTACATATGATTGTACACGTTTATACGAACAAAACGAAAGTTAAACGAACGGATTCGGTGTTATAACGAATTCGTAACGTTGAATTTCTTGATTTTCCTTCAAAACATGATTAAGTATGAAAAACAATGAAATTATATGATTTGATTCAAATAATTGTATGTTTTAACTCGTTAAAATTGTACTAAAAAGGTTGGGTAAGGATTATACGTGTATTATAGTGTATGGGTATACTTAAATTCATGTGCGAATAAATTAATTGGATGTTTTTGGCCAAGTTCTGTTTTCCTCAGCGAACCTCAGAATCTGGAACTGGCATGTCGCGCCGCAGCGCCAGCTCCAGACCTTAAGGCCCGCGCCGTAGCGCCAGCCGCGCTGCAGCGCCAAGGATAGCTTATATGGTGGCGCCACAGCGCCACTATGTAGTTCGTCTAGAAATGAGAATTTTAATTGTTTTAGTCCCGGGAATGTAATAGTAACCTAATCTAATGAACATAAAAATGTGTTAGACGTATAATGGAATGTTAAAATAGATTCTTAACATGTCAAAGAGGTACTTACATGTTTAATTGAACTGTTGAACGTATAGTTAGCTAGTCGTTCGTGAATTCTAATATTTTGTGAAGACAATGTTGTGATTTGATTAGTATAATCATAATCAGAGTTTAGACAAAAGAGAATGAACTTGTGATGCTAGTTACGTTATTGATTAATGTGTATTGTGAATGTATTGGTATGTAGGACTTAATAAAGAACGTGAATTATAAATTGTAGCTTGTGCAAGAGGAAAATTTTCTATCCTTAAACTTGTTTAATATTTTGCAAGTTTCTTAAACTCAAACTTTACTTTTACATTGAGCAAATATCCTATCTCTAACTTATTGTTATTAAGCAAGTTCTTAACATTCTAAGTTATTCATTTATCAAGTCTTAGACTTGTGTTCTATATCGAGCAAGCTCTTGTTCTTAATTATTCAAGTTCGAAAATTCATAATATATATTGTAACTCTTTTAAAAGCATGATTCAGTTATACAATACTTATTCGATTGTATACTCTTGAGATTTATTATTCAAGTTGAATATCGATGTTATTGTTGAACCTTATAGGACTAGTGAACTCTTATTGATTAGACTTGTCCATAGTTGATGAACATTCTAAATTCCAGAATACTTATTGAGCTTATCCAAACTAAACTTCCTTTGGTGCGGACTCTGATGTCAAAACTGAGATGAACAACCCTTTAAAAGGGGATTATTTACGCTTTAGCGTTGAGATATTGTGTACAGTATGGTACTAAGGGCTAATCCCCCTAAGTAAGAGAAGTAGAGTCCATAGTCTTATGACTGTTAAAGGTTTAAAGCATAAAAACTTTATAACCTAGGACATAGTTCAAGGTCTTATGACCCTCAGACGTTCTTTTGATTCCTGTTATTCATTCTTGAGTCAAAAGTTGAGTTTCTTTATTCAGATGTCTTTGATTCACTCGCATATTATTATATTGTTGTTGTATTATTATATTTGTGGGCAATCGTGCTCATTCTTGCGTAATAATAACATTGTAGTTAAGAACGAAAGGTCCGATGAGCCTTCTACTAGCAAAGGCAAGGGCAAGGTCAACAAGTGATGCAGACTTGTTGTTTATTTTTATATGTTTATGTTTCAGACTTATGTTAAAGTTGTGTAGGACTTATTTATTTGTTTATGTTTCGCACAGATGTTTAAGGTTAGTATGACCTGAGATTGTATTTATTATTCAGATGTTGTAACCCCTTAAGGGGAGGATTTATTTCTATCTATTGCATGGTTTGCAGATGATTTTTGTACAGTGAACTCCAAATCCCGTGGAATTAAAGTACCCGGATTTGGGGGTGTCACACCATACATGTCCATAAGACCAGAGCGGTTTGCAGATGATTTTCTGTTTAAACCTTTTCAAAAATGAAAAATAAAAGTTCATGGTCTATTGACCGCTCAGCATTTATAGTCACTACGTCGTTTCAAAATTTTAAACGATTTGATAGGTTATTAAGAATTGTTTCAAATGACTTCACAACTGTTGATTCGTTGTAGAAGTAGTCCTCAAAGAAAATAATTACTTCTTTCAGCTAATGTTTATTAACTGCTACTACTTGCTGAGCAATTGAATGCTCATTCTTGTTTTAGATTAAATATTTTCAGCTAAATGTAATCAACCAGAAGGCTCTGGCAAAAACAAAGGGAAAGGAAAGCTGAAGGAATAAGTTTTATGGTATCTTGTGTAATAGTTAGACTTTATTAAGACGGTAATATTTATTATCTATCATGTAATGAAATACTTTAAAGGTCGTGTACCTGGGATTAGACAACTCTGATATGTATATTAAGTTTGTTAATTATATTATTCCGCTTAAAGAAATGGTATCGTGTAGCACCAAGTTCGGGTTTCAAGTACTCGGATTTGGGGGCGTCACAAGTTGGTATCAGAGCTTTAGGTTAGAAACCTTAGGTGAGGAATACCTTAGGCTATAACCTTAAGCTAGATAGAAGCGTTGAAAAATAAATAACTCAAATAGATTTTAAAGGAGATGAATTAAGGAAATTCATCGTAAAATAAGATAAAAAGCTAACTTATATAAAACTATTATTTGTTGTGTGTATATAATATGTATTTTGTACTAATCACAATTTGTGTATAGATATCAGGAAGGAAAGGATTAAAAGACTCTCATGTCATAAAGAAGGAGCAAATCACACCGCCTGAAAGCAACCAAGATGAGGTAATCATTTTGGAAAACATAGAACCAGAACCAGAAACGGTGTTATTGATAGATAGTGATTCGGACATGGAAGTTGGAGCTGACCAGACATCAACGAAAGTACAGAATCTAAAGAATAAGTTGTTATGTTTGGAAAGGTTGTTGGAAATGGAAATGCTATTAAATAGCCAATTGCAAAAGGCGTTAATTGAAACAATGGAAGAACAAGATAAGTTAAAGGTCCAAATTGAATAGATAGGAGCCAAATGTAGCAAATCGTGTGCAGCTCCAAGCCAGAATGGGAAAAGAAAAATGAATGACCGTGATTTAGGAAATTCTGATTTTAATCAAGGGAACTTCAAGAAAGTAGGAATGTGTGCGAACTGTAATCGGAAACATGAAGGCGTATGTATGAAAAGACAGAATGTGTGCTATAATTGTGGACGTGAAGGACATATCTCATCTCATTGCCCTGATCCGAAGCAATGCGTATGTTTTGTATGTGGGTTGATACGTCATCAGGCAAAGACTTGTCCAGGATCTAGGGAAGGCGTAGGAAATGAATAGGATAAGTAAAATAGGATTATGTATGGAAAGTGATATGGTATGTATAGGTGTGAGCTGTATTACTTTTGTATAAGTATCATGATGTGTTAGTTCTCAAAAGCACGTTAGTTATCTAGAAGGGGGGGTTGAATAGATATTTTAAATTTTTCTTGTTTAAAATACTTAATCAGTATTGATGATACTGACTGTAGCGGAATATATATTTTGTTCCCCTTCACGATATTGCAATTATGGTATGATAAGCAGTTATGATAGTTATAGCAGATATGGCAGTTATAACAGTTAATGAGAGACAATGAGACACAAGGTTTTAAGTGGTTCAGAGCACACAAGGCTCCTAATCCACTCTTCTACTCCACGAGTAGGAAATCCACTAAGGATGTCTCTTTACAACTGGATCACTTAGATCCCTTCAAGGCCAACAGCCCTAGAACTTCACTTAGTTCATTTTTGAACTCTTCAAGTCCTCTGACTTGGATCTGCTCTTAGTTCACTTTTGAACTTTTCAAGTCCTCTGACTTGGATCTTCACTTAGTTCACTTTTGAACTCTTCAAGTCCTATGACTTGGTACCTCACTTGGATTTGCAGTAGTTATTTGAGGTTTGCTACTCAGTTGCAGTTTAGCATCTGTCTCTTAAAGACTGAGTAGCGAAGCAGGCTTTCCTCTTTCAGGATCGTAGTGTTGATCGTTGAGTGTTCTTGAGCTTTTCTCTTGATAATCTTTCTTATTGTATCTTGCTTGCTTAGTCTGAATCTTTGTCTGATGTCCTTATAAAAGAGCCATTCAAAAGTATCCGTTTGAATGCTCCAGTTGCTGCATTTAATGCTTCAGACATTTCTGTGCAGTTGATGTTGACATATTGCTTTCCTGCGGCACTGAAGACTGGCCCACTGACACAACAGACTGTCTCTTTCACCTAACACCTGAAAAGGTGCTTTCTGCAGGCAGCTTTAGTCTTTTCTTAGCTTCTTCAATACTCTTCTTTGATTTGAACTAAGGATGAATATTGAAGTATTGGGACTATCACTTTGTTAACGACCATAAGCCTTTCTTCAGTTGTTGCTCTTCCTCCCTTCATCAGAACTAAGATCTTGGATGCTAACTAGAGGAACACTACGATTATGGTCATCGTGACATAATCGTTATGTGTTGGCTTTGCACAGATTGATTCAGACTTGATCGTAGAGAACACTACGATTTCTCTTAAGCTCTTGGTAGACTACGATTACTTGCTTGCTTGTCATGCAGACTCCACACTTCCGATAGCACACTGCGATTCTTAACTTGGCTCGGCAGATGCTCTTCAACTTTATGATTCTCAGTGTGGCTTCCAAGGCAGACTACAATTCTTTGATGCTTTCACTTAAGCTCAACGGATCTTGCCTTGACCTCTGCAGACTTGATTCTTTGGCAGACTACTGTTCTGGTCATCTTCATTTAAGTTTCACGATTCTGCCTTTTCTTCTGCAGACTCGAATCTTTTGGCAGATTACGATTCTTGATATCTTCGTTCAAGCTCCACGATTCTGCCTTATCATCTGCAGACTCAAATCTCTTGGCAGACTACGATTCTAGATGTCTTCGTTTAAGTTCCACGATTCTGCCTTGTCTTCTGCATGCTACCTTTGACAGACTACGATTCTGTCAAGGCTTTAACTTTTACAGCTCAAATAGATCAACCTAACAAGTTTGATCTTTTCTTCTATATATTTCTTTACATAAATGATAAACATTAAAGCTCAGATCAACTTAACAGTTTTGATCTATCATCTAAGTCCTTGTACAATGATTCTCTTAAGGACTATACACTTAAGCATTTATATTTACTTTCAATATCAAATCTAAATATGCAATTCCCAACAATCTCCCCCTATTTGATGTTGATATAATCAAGGAGATTTAGATCATAGCATCATTTTCTAAATGCATAATGCTAGAAGGTAAATATGACTTAGTGTTTTAGTGAGCAGCTGAAATTTCTAGAGAATAAGCATGAATTTATTGATGTCTGAAGAGATATTACAATCTAGCATAGAAACATCAATACACAGTTAAGTTTGGACTTATCTCTATTTTCTTTGCCTCTTTGGTTTTGGAGGATTTGCACGCTCTGCACTTCTTCTTCTTTTTGAAGCTTCATTTCTTCTTGTAATGTCCTCTAGCTCATCTCTAGTTAGTGGTTCTGAATGATCATGTCTGTTCATAAAGATATGATCTCTGATTGGCATACTAAAACTAGTGGAGGTTACACCTCGTGAGCTAGAGGCTTGACCTTGGCTTCGTTGAGTAGGTTCAGCTATGAGAGGACTTTGATCAAATCGTGGAGGCTGAAGATCAGGACTTCTGAGATTGCCACCACCACTCGACGATTGGCCAATGTGTGTTTGTTGCCTCTGCGGTTGTTGTTGCCTCCTGCTTCCTCCTTCTCTGCCTCTGTTCCTATTATCTCCTTCCTATTTATTCTCCCCCTTTATATCAGCATCAAGGGTTCGAACATCTTCAGATAGGCGCTTAATTCCTTCAACCAGCTCATGTATCTGTGAGTGGTTTTCAGAAGTATCACTACGATTTTCAGCAACTCGAGCCTCAGCGCGTCTCTGCTGTTCTTGAATCCGTTCCATTTCACCATAGTTTTAATTTAGTTGAGTCATACCAGAGTCTTGGAAGAATTAAAGTGAGTTGTGTAGTTCTGAAATTTGTTTAATCATCCATTCATTCTGAGATTGCTAGTTTTTTTGCATAATTTCCATAGCCTACTTATGTTTCTTTGTAGCAGGAAGGTGAATAACATCTCTTTGATTCAGACTGTTAGCCATTTCATTTACGACCTCCTTCAGCTTCTTGGTTAGTTCGGTTGCCAATTTTTTTGGTAAAGGCTTGACTGATTCTATGATATGGTCAAATCTCATATAAAGTGCTATAAAGTGAGCTTCAAGAAACTCTCCTGATTCTGATCCAATTTGATTTAAAGCTTCATTGAGCTCTTCCTTCGTTGGCATAAGAGATAATTAGTTTAGGATCCGTCGTGTCTCAGGTGGAGGAGGAGTTGTTGTAGTATGTTCATCTCTCCTAGATATGCTTACAAGGGCAAGAGTTATATCAAAATATTCATTGCTGGAGGATGATGGGATATCGGCTTGAGTCGGAGGGATTTGAGTCGGTGTTTGCTGTATAGTTGTTTCTGATTCGTGGAGCAGTTATGATGACTCTACTGTTGTCGAATCAGTTTGGTCATTAGGCACAGATAGGTGTTTGTCGTCTTGAGTGGATGTCTCAATTTTTGAGTTGACGATCATTTCTTCGACGATTTCAGTGATGTGCTCAAGAACCATTGGGTCACAAACATTTTGCTTGACGAGGGCACGTTGATCATTTGGTTCCTCAGTCACAGAGTTTTGGGACTCTATAACTGGAAATTGATTAAGTGGGTGAAGAACAACTTACATCCATTTTGGCAGTTCATAAAATTTATTAAAGTGCAACGATGGAGAATGATTGATAATGTAAGGGAGAGGAGTGGAATGTACCTCATACATAGATCCTGAATTTAATTTATTTGAAATCAGTTTTTGAGCAAACTCCCTCTCTTTTGGAAATCCCTGGACTAGCACTAAGACTGCTGGATATGCCTTTAACGTCCAGAATATGTGATCCCAGTTGTCGACGATCAGAGCTCTATGATAAAGGCATCATAGGCAAGTAGTTGAACAGCTGTGTATAGTTGTCTGCTCTTTCTGTATTCTTGCTTATAGCTAAGATCTCAATATCATCATCTTCTTTTTCGTCACTCTCTTCATCATAGACTTGCACCACATCATTTATCTCATCACCATCAGCAATTCACACCACCTCTGCAGCAGCAGACTCTACTAATTCTTCATTTACTGAAGAAACTTTAGGAATTTCTTTTGATGGCTCCCCCTCAGCCTCTGCATCCTCTGTTTCCATTTCTTCTAACTGCTCCCCCTCAGTTGAAGTACCATCATTTGGGTTTATCATGTCAACTTCTGCCATACCCTTTTTTGTCGTGTCTTCTTCCGGTAATTCATTATCATTAGCTTCAGCATCAGACATTTCCTTATCATCTTGAATCATAGCTTGATCAGGTGCATCAGAGTTGTCTACATTTCTCATGTAAGTTACAACATCTTCAATGACTCTGATCTCATGTTGAGTTAGGCCAGATGTTTTAGATTCAATGACCTGTTCAGCCGCCTTTCTCCTGTCATTCTCTTCATTTGTAACAGCATGTTTCTTAGCCAACTTCCTCATTTTCTTCTTTTCCTTGTGCAAAGCCTTCATATCTTTTACAGCTTCAGCCTTGATAATCTGCTTAGACTGAGGAACTAGAGTAGTTTCTCCTTCTTCAGTGGCAGTTAATCTAGACTCTACGATTTGGGTTGACTCCACAATCGTAGTGAGTGAAGACATCTTTGCTCTTTTGCTGTGTTTCTTCTTTTCTTGATGCTCAGAGCTTTCTTCAGCCTTTTCTTCACTCATCACTGTCCTCTTCTTCTTCTTCTTTTCTTTTAGAACCTTCTCTTGGGGCTCTTTAGTTGCTTGAACATTTTCATGTATATTCCTTTTTCCTTTACTCTTTTTGGACAGAGTTGCAACTTTTTCTTGGTTGACTGCTTCCTCTTCTTCATTATCCTCCTTACAGCAGATAAATTTGCTGACTTCACTTTTACATTCTCTGCAGGATTCCTCTTCCAATTTTGAAATAGCTGTTGAGTCATCTTTCTATTAGGATTGATTGGAATACCCTCATTGTTCCTAATTCTGTTACCCAGAGCATGCTGAATAATGATACTGATGAACCTCCCATAGGGCATTTTGGCAGTGCTCTTGGTCTTCTTTGGACTTTGCATCCATTTTCCTATCCAATCCATCAGCAAGGCTCCATAGTTGAGTTTGATTCTGAGGTGGATGGCTTGTCATGAGTTTTAGTTACTTTTCGTTGACCGAATCATGACCGGTGCTCTTGCAACATATGCACTTCCCAACAATGTCAGCTAGAAATTCATATTCTTGGGGAAATTCTTTCTTCTTGTAACCATTCTTCCCTTCAGTTTTTTGTGTGATCCATTTTCTTCAGACCTCTATGGAAGTCAATAGACTCCATGGATGAAAGACCTTTCCCTTTGAAACCTAGGGCTAGGTTTATGCTTTCAGTGTCGAGTCGGATTTGTATATTGCTGACTTTAGTGAGAATATGGTCTTCATTAACAACTCCATTGCAATTAGAACTCTTTTACCAGCTTTGGATATATCAGTGTGCTGGTATTCCGAGCATATTTAAGGCCTGCTTTCTTAAGAAGTGAAAGGACTTTGTGTATCTCAGGTTCAGCCTTCTCGAATCCATTAAAACATAGTTGATAGCCGAAAATCACAATAGAAGCAGCCATTGATTTAGATTGATTTTCCTGAAATAAATGTACTTAACTTAGCTTTCTGAAACTTAGGGTTTCGTAGAGAGAGAGAGAGAGAGAAAGAGAGAAAGACTTTTGAACTTCAAAAGTAAACTGTCAGAAAGCAGTTCAAAATGAATTTAACTTCCCTTTATATATTCTGCATCGTGGGATACGTGTCAGATTCTGCAGAACTCCACGATTTTAATCTATGTGAAAATCTCTGTTCTGCCCTTAGCTCCCTCTGAGCTAGTGTGTCCTTGTGAGAAGACTACGAATGTCGAGAACCACTCCACGATTGTTGAGTTCGATCCGTTACTCACTCATTGACGGTTGACTCTATGTTTTTCTGTGATGCCTTCTGAAATGGCGAACCTTCTAGATTAAGGTTACTCAGGAAGGGCCAACCTCTTAGTTTGACACTAAGGATTAGGTTTGTCCCTGAGACATTTATCAAAAGGGTTTCTTGGCTTGTTGTTGTTGCTATCACAGTGAGCCTTTCTATCTTGACTGGATCACTCCACGATCGTGGTTCCTCTTTGTCATCTTTAGGATTTTGACTTAGCCTTTATATCTGCAAGGTTAGCACCATCTAAAGCATAGAATTTATTGTTGTAAATTTAACATACCTAACTCACTTATCAGTTTATTAAATCTGGATTCATCTAAAGGTTTTGTAAACACATCAGCAAGTTAATTTTTAGTAGGGATGTATTGTAAAGATATTGTTCCATTTTGAACATGATCCCTAATGAAATGATATCTTATTTCTATATGCTTGGTCTTAGAATGCATGACAGGGTTATTTGTTATTGCTATGGTACTTGTGTTATCATAGTGTATGGGTATAGATTTGAAATCAAACCCATAATCTGCTAGTTGATTCTTCATCCATATAATTTGAGCACAGCAGCTGCCTGCAGTAATATATTCAGCTTTTGATGTTGAAGTTGATACTGAGTTTTTCTGCTTGCTGAACTAGGACACTAGTCTATTTCCTAGTAGTTGAAAAATGCCACTGGTACTTTTTTTATATATTTTGCATCCTGCAAAGTCAGCATCTGAATATCCTGTCAGTTCAAATGAGGACTCCTTATAATACCATAGACCCAAGTAGGGTATACCTTTAAGATACTTGAAAATCCTTTTTACAGCAGTTAAGTGTGATTCCTTAGGATTAACTTGAAATCTAGCACACATATATGTTGCAAACATTATGTCTGGTCTGCTGTCAGTTAAGTAGAGAAGGGAGCCTATCATACCTCTGTATTGAGTAATATCAATACCTTTACTTTTCTCATCTTTGTCAAGCTTAGTTGCGCTAGCAATTGGTGTATTCATGGGAGAGGCTGATTCCATGCCATACTTCTTAAGTAAGTCTTTGATGTACTTGACTTGACTTATGAAGATACCTTCATCAGTTTGCTTCACTTGTAGTCCAAGGAAGAAGTTCAGCTCACCCATCATGCTCATTTCAAATTTGCTCTGCATAAGCTTGGCAAATCTCTTGCACAAATTTTCATCAGTAGAACCAAAGATAATATCATCCACATATATTTGAATTAATAAGACTTTATCTTTGTGCTTCCTAAGAAATAGTGTAGTGTCTACTCTACCTCTAGTGAATCCTTTTTTAGTAAGAAAGTTTGTTAGTGTTTCATATCATGCTCTAGGTGCTTGTTTAAGTCCATATAAGGCTTTATCTAATCTATAAACATAATTAGAGAGGGTTGGATTAACAAAACCTGGGGTTGCTCCACGTAGACTTCTTCTTGAAGTTCACCATTTAAGAATGCACTCTTGATATCCATCTGGAATACTTTGAACTTCATGTGAGCAGTAAATGCAAGGAATATTCTGATTGCTTTAAGTCTGGCAACTGGTGCGAAAGTCTCATCGTAGTCTATGCCTTCTTCTTGAGAATAACCTTTGGCCACCAGTCTTGCTTTGTTTTTAGTGATCACCCCATCTTCATCCATCTTATTCCTGAAGACCCATTTGGTGCCGATGACTGAGTGATTCTTTGGTCCTTGAACTAATCTCCAGACTTTGCTTCTTTCAAATTGATTTAGCTCCTCTTGCATGGCTTCAATCCAGCTTGCATCTAGCATAGCATCTGTTCCAGATTAAAACATCTGTTCTGGTGCCTTCTTGTCTGAATTTATCAAGATTGACTTCTGGTTCTTGTCGTTCAGAATCGTTGTCTGGTTCAGTTCTCTCTACGATTTCTTCTTCGGACACTACGATTCTTTGTTCAGGAACTACGGTCGTAGTGTTAGGCTCGACTGCTTCATTCGTAGTGTCGGTATCGTCAATCGTAGTGTCTTGTGGTGCAGACTTGTCCGAGTCTGCTTCATCAAAGATGATATGGATTGAGACTTCAACACTTAATGTCTTCTTGTTGAACACTCTGTAGGCTTTGCTGTCTGTGGCATAACCAAGGAAGATTCCTTCATCTGACTTACGTTGGAACTTAGTCAGATATTGCTTGCCATTGTTGTGAATATAGCATGAACAGCCGAACACATGGAAGTAACTGACATTTGGCTTTCTTCCTTTCCACAGCTCGTATGGTGCCTTTTTCAGCGTAGAGTGTACAAGAGATCTGTTCTGTGTATAGCATGCAGTGTTGATGGCTTCTGCCCAAGAGTATTCAGACAGACGGGCTTCTGCTATTAGAGTTCTCCCAGCTTCTATAAGTGTTCTATTTTTCCTTTCAGCCACTCCATTTTGCTGAGGATTTTGTGGTGCTGAGTAGTTGTGACTAATGTCATTGTCTGCACAGAACTTATCCATTTATGAGAAATCGAACTCTCTACCATGATCACTCCTTATTGCCTTGATAGTCTCTCCTTTTTCATTCATCACCAGCTTGAACATCTTTATCAGTTGGGAGCTTGTCTCATCTTTTGAGTTAAGAAAGAACACCCATGTGTATCTGGTGTAGGCATCCACTACGACCAGTGAGTATCTCTTTCCTCTTAGTCTCACAGTTGGAATTGGCCCAAAGAGATCCATATAAAGTAACTGTAGGGGCTTGTCAATTAAGTTGACTGATTTGCCTTTGAATGAGCTCCTTGTTTGCTTTCCAAGCTGGCATGCATTGCATGGTCTTTCTTTGATGAAGCTGAACTTGGGTAATTCTGCTACTAGATCTTTAGAGGCCAGTTTATACATACTCTTGAAGTTGAGATGACATAATCTTCTATGCCAAAGCCAGCCTATTTCTTCAGTGGCTTTAGCAAGGAAGCATATTAGTCTCATCAGAACTGAGTTGAGCAAGATTGACAATGTATACATTTCCTTCTCTTGTTCCTGTCAGCTGGATAGAGGATGTCTCCAGATCTCTGACTTGACACTAATTGTTGAGAAATGTGACTTGATGGCCTTTATCGTAGAGTTGGCTGATGCTAAGAAGATTGTGCTTTAGACCATCAACATAAGCCACTTTGCTGAAAGACACTGCACCATTTCCCACTGATCAATAACCTCTTGTCTTGCCAGAGCTGTTATCTCCAGAGATAACTGTTGGTCCCTCCTTCTGTGTGTAGTTTGACAGGAAGGCTTTATATCCAGTCATGTGTCTTGAGCAACCACTATTCAGATACCACGTTGTGGTCGTGGTGCTCATTTCTTGCAGATAGATTCAGTTTTCATATTGGTACCTAGACTGGCATGGGTCCTGCAGTGTTAGTATGATAACATGATGCAGCATTATAGCTATTCCGATCATATACAAAACATTTTGTATAATGCATACTGGAGTGTGTGCATGGACTTCTCATCCATTTGAACTTGTGTGAGTACTTGTTTACCTTATCCTTGTATTTCATCTTTTTCTTCCATGCAGCCTTGGGGTTCATATTTTGAGCTGAGTAAGCCTCAACACCACGATTCCTTCCAGGTTGATCTGTGGAGTCTGTTTTACCTACGATTCGTCGAGGTTGGACAGTGGTGACTGAGTTTCTCTTCTCTTTTCTGAATTCCAGGCTAGCATGAGATCTATAGTGTTTAACAATAAGTCTTGGATCAGAAGAGCAATGTTGCACTATTTCTTCCTTTTGTGTGGATTTCACAAATACAATGCTTCTATTTAAATTAGCAGCACTGATATAATTTGTATCCTTAATCTTTTCCACATTTGACATCTGAGGTAGATTCCCCATAACCTAAACCTGTCCTGTCAGAAGCACTTCTCTGACTTGAGATCAGGGAATCCATGGACGAGGAAGATTTATTCCACATAGAGATGGTCTTTTCTAGCTCCTTAATTTTAGAGGTTAGTTTTGACTATCTTTGTGTGTTCAGTTCATTTGTCTGTTTTAAGATCTCATTTTCTGCTTTATTCTGAGAGAGAGATGCACAGCTAAGTAGAGCTGTTTATAGTTCTTTCTGAACCTTCTCTTTCTCTTTTTGAAGATTGGAATAATCTTTGTACAGAATTATGAACCTCCTCATATAATGATAAAGATCATATGCTATGTCATAAATAGTAGTTTTTAAACAACATATACATACATCAGAAATGTCAAAGTTAAGTACCTCATCTGTGTTTACCTCAAATTGGTCAGTGTTTTTCATGTTGTCTGCATCCTTGACCATTAAACATAGGTTTGCCTTTTGAGGTTCTTTATCATCTCTAGACTCAGCATTTGTGTCATTTTCAGAGTCACTCCACAAACTTCCAGCTACAAGGCATTTGTCTTTCTTCTGATGCTTCTTGTAACCTCTGAATTCCTTCTTTGGATTTGTTCTCCTTTTGAGTTCTTCTTTGATGGGCTTGTTGCAGTTTGCAATGAAGTGACCAGGCTTTTTGCAGTTGTAGCATAACTCATTTATCTGCTCCAGACTGCTGACGTTTCTAAACTTCTTAGGTCTACCGCTCAATGTAGCAATTATTGGATCAATAATATAAAATATTGAACAGTAATTACTGTAACAATTATTGAATGAGTGACTTCTTACGTAAGAACCAATAATTCGAAATACTTTGCAATACCATGTGCTACTGTGCAACACCGCGTATTACTGTATTTTAACCACCGGGTATTTCAACAGTTTAACGGTAAAAGTTTTGCCGTTATTTTTATAAAAAGATTACTTCTGTCGCTTTTTATATCCGACATCCATTCCGTTGTGGGGTCCACCAATGACTGCGCCCTCGTACGAATATTCTCCGACAAAAAGAATATTCCTCGACCAAATGAATATTCCCCGACACAACAAATATTTTATAACCACTTGGTTACTTTAAAATATTTGCACATTTCACCCATAACTTATCACATTTATCAAATCAACACCTTACTATTTCAAAATAATATATAAAGAAATTAAATCTTTATTTATAAAAGTTGGGGTCTTACACAACATCCTACACATTACATTATTTATATGATATTGATTAGTTTCATAATCACTATGCTTAACCGTCGAACTTCTCACTTAAGTTCAACTTAACAACTTGGTTCACAAGTCTTAACTTGTTAATTAACCACATAACGTGAATCTGAATCACAACATGCATACCACATAATATGACTCTTAAACGACCAGAATCAACTTTACGACAACATTGTCCAAATTCACACATAGCTTGTTAACATGAAGCTTCAAATTATCTTATACACGTCAACAACATGTTATATTATTGTTTCATACACTTAACATGTCATTAGGTTCATTACATTCAGTTAGTTCATCATGTTAGGGCTTAAAACACAGCAAAAAAATTTGGACAGCAAGAATGTCTGCGGGGGCGGATATTTCTAGGCTAAAAGTTCGCGGGGGCTGATGTGCCTCTGCTAGTCCAGTCGCAGTTCGTGAAAAATTTCAAAAAAAGCCAAATAAATCGAAATTAGACTAACACAACGATTTTTTTATGTTACCCATGTAGTATAAACTTCATAGGAACATCAAACAATGAATCTAGCAAGCTTTTAACAATTTAGATCATATAATAACTCAAATTAAAACACTTAAATTCACTGTTCTTGGTATTTTAAAAAGTTTCGAGAGAATTCATGAAATTCAACGTTACGGATTCGTTATAACTCTGAATCTGTCCGTTTGAATTTTATTTTGTTTATTTAAACATGTATAATCATAATCAACTATCAATTTGAAGTTAATTAAACAATTAGAGCATGATATTTTGTACATAAGAGCCATATACGTGTTCTTCATACTTTTCATACTCTATCAATCATAAAAATCCAATTAAAGCATAATTACATGAAATTGATTGTTTTAAAACATACATAGATGATAGAAAATATGTTATGATCATATATAATAATGTATATACACATAATCAATAATCATTGATAACCTTAGTCACAGAGAACTCAAAATTGATTTTCATGGAGAAAACATAAGAACGTGTAATTAAAGGCTTGGGTTGAAGAACTATACCCTTGCTAACTTTGTGAAGATGATTCAAAGATGATGATAGAGACTTCTTAAATTCTCCCTCAATCTTTTCTCTCAATTTTCTCTCTAAGTTCTCTCTGATGGAAAGATACGAAATAGAAAACTAATATGATATATAATAGTTTAGATTAACAATATACGTATATAATATTTAATGTATATAACTGCTAGTTAGTGGTCATCAGTTAATTCTCATATCTGATTAACTACTCCCACTAACTTAAGGCCATGTTTGGTTTTTCTTCTTTAGTAACTCCTTTCCCCTTTAATTTAATTAAATGCATATTATATAGTTTAATGTCACACTTCTAATTAATCACATAACCTTATTTAAATTTAATTAAACAAAATATGACAATTCACATTAAATCACATAATTAAAATTCTTATTTATTAATTATGTCAAATCATTGAATTTCTAATTAATTAGAATAACATTATGCTTATTAAATAACTCATTTAATCGAATAAACTCAATTAAATACATACTTAAACTATAAAAATTCTTCACATTAATTTAATTAATGTAACACATATAATTAAAATAATCTATCACAATTCCATCAAATAATTATTTAACTCAATAATTAAATCATCAAAAATATTTATTTAATTCAATAAATATTAAAATTAAATTATAAAATTCTCGTACGTCACACATCTCACACAAGTCTTCATTTAGGGATTCCTTCTTATTGTTTCATTAGTTCTCTAAAATAGTAAAATAAAGAGGTGATTAGGAGTCCTATAACTTCGTTCTAGTTTGATTAGCATCAAAAGGAACAATCCCATGACTATCGCATTCATAACAATGCATACATCTCACATAAGTCTTCATTTAAAGAGACATTTTTATTGTTTCATTGGTTCTCTTAAAATTGTTAAAGAAATGGGTGATTAGGAGTCCTATATTCTAATTTGATTAGGATCAAAAAGGGGCAATCCCATGACTATCGCTGTAACGACCCCAAAATTCATACAATACAATTCTCGACATCGGTCGTTAACAATACATCCTTATTCAGACTTTACATCATTAATCAATGATACAATAACTAAAAATACAGAATATTTAAAACTTTTATATTATTCTTTCTTTATTATCCCTGAATCTCAACCTTTATCATTACATAACTTTGATTCAACTTTATTTCATAAATCGCTTCGTCGGAGTTATTATAAACTAAAACTTACAACCACATTCAATAACCCTTATACATCGGGTAAAATTTAAACTTTATAACTCAACATCTGTTAACCATCATATATTATCAAATACATTATCTGAAACCTTAAACAGAGTCTAAAATAATAACAATTCAGCCAAAGTATATCAGTCTTCATGCATTATATCTGATACATTTCTTTTAAGTAGCACATAGCGTTACCTGAAATCCTTAACCTGCAAAAGTGATTATTTGCAAGAATGAGCTCGACAGCTCAGCAAGATCTAACAGCTTTCATGCATCACATAGCACATAAATACATGCTCAACATACATCTCATAATAATTAAAGTAACATGGCATACATGCTTTACATCATATAACAAATATAAAGATTGAGTTCCTTACTCAATCAACATTCTTTAATCAATCAATCTAGTCATAAATTGACTTTAACATTTCATGCTTACAACATATATACAACATATCATGCTCTTTGCAAAACAATTTAAAACAACTCATCATCAAGTGCACATAGAAAATAGGAACTGAAAGACTTGCCTTGATCGTTGTTTACCAATAACAGTTTAATAGCTTACAGATATCTGCACTTCACGTGCCCTACACAATTATATAATCATGCACATCAATTATTAGTCCAGTAGCAATGCATATCAGTTGTAATGTAAACTTTACTCTACATCTCATAACCCTTCCTATTATCAATACACAACATTTAATTTGATTGTAATTCATTCAAGTGTTTAAGTCCTGATATGACTACCTATTGGTTTTATATTAACCATATTTCATATATAATAATGTTCGTTACTTTAGAATCAAAACACTATTTAAGTGTATTACCACATTACACGGCGTTTCGACGTTTATACGTCACACGCCTAACTCGCCTCATTTGCATGTGCTTTGCATGCTCCTATATTGGGTTACATTACTCTATAATATTTTATTCTTATTGAAAACATAATTTTAAACAAGGTCATACACACTCGTTACGGCGCTGCGATGTTTGCACGTCCGTATGCCAAAGTTGCCTATCCGAATGCCCAAATGACACGCATTTGCGCACGCTTAGCACGCCCATAAGAATTGTCTAATACTCAAGGTTAATGCTAAGTATCATTATAATACATAATAGTCATGTTATGAAGTTAGAACATCATTTTACATGGTCGGGAGCATTACATGTGCATACGTGCATGCCTGACGTCCCCCGATTGCCTCTAAAAACACATCAGTCCCAAAAAAAATCATTTTGACCCCTGATACTGACCTTAAATTAAGTATTTTAAAAAACAAAAATTGTAGGTGTACTCGTGTTCGTTCCGGATCATCTTGAATCGCCTCAATCGGAGTTCGTATGAAAACGTTATGGCTGTTTTACCATAGGAGGTCAAAACAGTCCCGGACTGACACTGTTCCCGGCGCAGCTGCTCCCCAAACAGCCTTGGGGGTAGCGCAGATGTGCCCCTGGCAGCGTGCTATGCGAATTTTCTTTCCAGCTTGTGGTTCTGGCTAATTTTCTAACCCTTTCCTCCTTTCCATCTTCATAAATTGAGTTATACACATCCAATTGAGTCCATTTTCGACTCTATAGATTCGTGAAACACTGAACTACTCATCTACATAATAATTATAACACTTCAAAATTTTAACAATTCATTTTAAGGGCTACAATTCAGTGTTCGTGCTAATTTTTCATGTTTTACACATATTTAGCGAATTCAATCACTACGAATTCGTTTTACATCCGTTTTGACTCGTTCAACTTGGGTTGTTTTCGTTTTTTCGAGTATTATCATAATACATCATCAATTTTAGATTTTCATTAAGAATTTATCATCAATTTTAGTCTCTAAGTAGACAAAAACATATATATTTCAACCAAAACTCTAAACTTCATATTTCAACACATTCTTACGAACTTGATCACTATAAAACAACTTTTAGATGATATAGAATAGGTTATACCAACCCATTAACATAGTTATTCAACAACTTATCAAATCATACAACCAAATAACTTCTATAGAAAATTCAAGAATAGAGGTTGAGGTTTTAGAATTGATTCTTACCTTGAATCTTCTTTAGTCTTAACCAATGATGGAAATTGCCTTATCAATCTTCTTCTTCTTCTGTGATTCTTTAGACTTCTTTCTCTAGCTTACAGAGAGTTTCTTCTCTTTTCTCTCATTCTCTTCTCTGTTTCTCCCTTTCTCTTTTCTTCTTTTAGTTTAAGCTTAGAAACAAAACTCGTAAACTCATATAACTGATAATATAATACGTATATTAATAATACTTATTATATTACTTAATATACAATTAAATTAGGAGTTATAGAAATCCAAAAGCCACAAGGCCATGTTTGGCTAGCCCCTTCAAACCTCCTTTTAATTTATTTTAATTCCTTCCTTATCATATAGTTTATTTGTCACAACCATTATTAAATTAAACTATAATCTCTATTTAGCCAACACAATATTTAATTAGCTAATATAATTATAATTTTATTTAATAAATCATTAACGCTCTAATTCAATTATTTAATTAAATAAGAATATTTCTATTCCATTAGCGTAATAAAATATGCACTGATTACAAAATCATTCCCCATAATTTTATTCTATATTATCATACTTGAATAAATTATTCATAATAATTTTCATCGAATATTTATCTTATTCCATAAGTATTCTAACTAAAATATTTATTTAATTCATCTAACACTAATATTTATTTATAATTATATTGGTTCTTTTCATTCTCACACTCATTTACATACACTTGGCTAAATATAATATATTAAGCCACTACATAAACGTATTACTCTTACATGTAATATATTACCTTCATATTTTATTAAAATAATTATATTTATATTAATTCACTATTTTAATTAAGTGAATTACTCACATTATTTATGAGATTTAATTCATAATAATTCCACTGCCCACAAGGAATAATAACCAAATTATATTACTTCATAATATAATATTTAACTTTATTAAATTAACTAATAATATTCAGTTAATTTCCTTTTCGTAATAATTTTATTTAATTTCTTCAACTGTTAAATTAAATTAACTATTAAACCTCATTCTTCTAACATATTAATATATATATATATATATATATATATATCTTCTATATTCACACCACATCATATACTTCACAACATATAACACATATATACACATATCCAAACTCAAAACATCTCGTAATAAGAATTTTATTTATTAAATTCTTATTATAATAATTTTTGAAAATTCAGGTTGTCACAATCGCGTTAAAAATGATGCGTACATCTCACACAAGTCTTGATTTAGGGAGACCTTCTTATTGTTTCATTGGTTCTCTCAAATAGTCAAAGAAAGAGGTGATTATGAGTTCTATTACTTCGTTCTAGTTTAAATTAGCATTAAAAGGAGCAATTCCATGACTATCACGTTAAAAACGATGCGTACATCTCACACAAATCTTCATTTAAGGAGACCTTCTTATTATTTCATTAGTTCTCTCAAATTGTCAAAATATAGGTGATTATTAGTCCTATTACTTCGTTCTAGTTTAAATTATCATCAAAAGGAGAATTCCCATGACTATCGCTTTCAAAACGATGCTTACATCTCACACAAGTCTTCATTTAAGGAGACCTTCTTATTTCATTGGTTCTCTAAAATTGTCAAAGAAAGAGGTGATTAAGAGTCTTATTACTTCATTCTAATTTGATTAGCATAAAAAGGAGCAATCCCAATACTATCGCGTTAAAAAGGATGCGTACATCTCACACAAGTCTTGATTTAGAGAGATATTCTTATTGTTTCATTGGTTCTCTCAAATGGTCAAAGAAAGAGGTAATTATGAGTCCTATGACTTCGTTCTAGTTTGATTAGCATCAAAAGGAGTAATTCTATCACTAGTGCCTTCAAAACGATCCGTACATCTCATACAAGTCTTCATTTAGGGAGACCTTCTTATTGCTTCATTAGTTCTATCAAATTGTCAAAATATAGGTGATTATAAGTTATATTACTTCGTTCTAGTTTAAATTATCATCAAAAGGAGCAATCCCATCACTATCGCGTCTAAAACGATGCGTAGATCTCACACAAGTCTTTATTTAGGGAGACCTTCATTTTATTTCATTGGTTGTTTCAAATTTACAAAGAAAGAGGTGATTAAGAGTTGTATTACTTCATTCTAGTTTGATTAGCGTCAAAAGAAGAAATCCATGACTATCGCTTTCAAAACTATGCGTACATCTCACACAAGTTTTTATTTAGGGATACCTTCTTATTGTTTCATTAGTTCTCTCAAATTATCAAAATATAGGTGATTATGAGTCCTATTACTTAGTTCTAGTTTAAATTAGCATCAAAAGGAGCAATCCCATCACTATCGCGTCCAAAACGATGCATAGATCTCACACAAATCTTCATTTAGGGAGACCTTCATTTTGTTTCATTGGTTGTTTCAGATTTACAAAGAAAGAGGTGATTAAAAAATGTATTACTTCGTTCTAGTTTGATTAAGCGTCAAAAAGTGAAACCCATGACTATCGCATTCAAAACCAAGCGTACATCTCACACAAGTCTTCATTTAGGGATAACTTATTGTTTCATTGGTTCTCTAAAATAGTAAAAGAAAGAGGTGATTAGGAGTCGTATAACTTCGTTCTAGTTTGATTAGCATCAATAAGAGCAATCCCATGACTATCGCATTCATAACGATGCGTACATCTCACGCAAGTCTTCATTTAAGGAGACCTTATTGTTTCATTGATTTTCTTAATATTGTCAAAGAAAGAGGTGATTAGGAGTCCTATTACTTCGTTCTAATTAGATTAACATCAAAAGGAGAAATCATATGACTATCGCGTTAAAAACGATGTGTACATCTCACACAAGTTTTGTTTTAGAGAGACATTATTATTGTTTCATTGGTTCTCTTAAATTGTCAAAGAAAGAGGTGATTATGTGTCCTATTACTTCGTTCTAGTTTAAATTAGCATCAAAAGGAGCAGTCCCATGACTATCGTGTTAAAAACGATGAATACATCTCACACAAGTCTTCATTTAGGGAGACCTTCTTATTGTTTCATTAGTTCTCTTAAATTGTCAAAATATAGGTGATTATGAGTCCTATTACTTCGTTCTAGTTTAAATTAGCATCAAAAGGAGCAATCTCATCACTATCGCGTTCAAAACGATGCATAGATCTCACACAAGTCTTCATTTAGGGAGACCTTCATTTTGTTTCATTGGTTGTTTTAAATTTACAAAGAGAGAGGTGATTAAGACTTGTATTACTTCGTTTTAGTTTGATTAGCATCAAAAAGAGAAACCCATGACTATCGCATTCAAAACAATGCGTACAATTAACAAAAGTCTTCATTTAGGGATACGTTCTTATTGTTTCATTGGTTCTCTAAAATAGAAAAAAAAAAAAAAGGTGATTAGGAGTCCTATAACTTCGTTCTAGTTTTATTAGTATCAAAAGGAGCAATCCCATGACTATCGCGTTCATAACGATGCGTACATCTCACACAAGTCTTCATTTAAGGAGACCTTATTGTTTCATTGGTTCTCTTAAAATTGTCAAAGAAAGAGGTGATTAGGAGTCCTATTACTTTGTTCTAATTTGATTAGCATCAAAAGGAGCAATCCCATGACTATCGCGTTAAAAATGATGCGTACATCTCACACAAGTCTTGATTTAGGGAGGTCCTCTTATTGTTTCATTGATTCTCTCAAATTGTCAAAGAAAGAGGTGATTATTAGTTGTATTAGTTCGTTCTAGTTTAAGTTAGCATAAAAAGGAACAATCCTATCACAAGTGCCTTCAAAACGATCCGTACATCTCACACAAGTCTTCATTTAGTGAGACCTTCTTATTTTCTCTCAAATTGTCAAAATATAAGTGATTATGAGTTATATTACTTCGTTCTAGATTAAATTTGTGACACCCCCAAATCTGGGTACTTCATTTCCACATGATTTGGTGTTCACTTTCTAAATATAACAACCATCTACCCAAAATAACTCCAAATAAATTACAACCTTTATTTAGAAAAATCTCCCTTAAACAAGGGTTACAACCTTTCGAAAACAATCCTAGGGTTTAATCTAACCTTGAAATAAACAATAAAGTGCGGAATAAAAATATGACATAAAAGTCTTATTACAATCATATCAAAATAATTAAACAAGTCTTCACTTGATCATCTTCCCCTTGCATTTACTCGTAGACGGGGCATCAACATTATCAACCTTAACTGCAATTGTTATTTAATGCAAGAGTGAGCAAACAACAGCTCACTGGAGTTTAACAATAATAAATACATGAAATGATATCTTAAAAAGATTTGAATAACTTAGCTTATTTCAACAATAAAGAATTCATTAATAATTTTCTATCAACATTAAAATTTGAATATAGAATTTATCTGAGGGTCATAAGACCTTTGAATTTTTGTCCTAGGTTATAAACATTTCCATTTAAAACCTTAACAGTCAATAAGACTATGGACCTTAACTCGTACTTAGGGGGATCAGCCCTTCGTACCATGTATTATGCACAAACATCTTAACGCTTACGCGTAGTAACCTCCCCTAATAATTAGGGTTGTTCAACTCAGCATTTTGAATACAAGTCCGCACCAAAGAAAGTTTGGTTTGGATAAGTTACAAGGGTAATTTAGAATTCACGTTCATCAACTAAGGATTAGTTGAATCGACTTTCAATAATTCATAAATAAAAGAATTATGAATTAACATCTGCTTTAGAAGTAAACTTAAAGTATTTAAAATAATAAACTGGATCTTACTTGAACAATAAGTCAAGATCACTTCAATTAAATAAATAATTGTCCAATACATAAATGAAAAGGATATTCCCAACAATGAATATATGAACTCAAAGAACTTGCATAGAAGTAACGAGTTTAGGGTTTAGAAGACTTGCCTTAAGCGCAAGCTATTTAACACAATCACGTACTTTAACACTTCCGATATACATTCAATCATAATAACCTAAATTAGTTAACACATAACTAATTCACATAAGTGATTAACCCTCATGGTTAACTCACTCTAATTAAATAAATAATAATAATCAACCATCACATAGTTAATTACATCACTTACATATTCACATAATTAAATTAATTATGTATTTAACTAAATTATAATTAAACAGTTATAATTCAAACACTTAATCAAATTATAATTACCTTTTAAATTATAAACAATTATAATTTAAAACCAATTAAACTACATCATGCATTATAATTACATAATTTATAATTAATCATGTATTTATCAATTATAATCTATAATAATCATGCATTTATTAAATTATAATTAAACAGTTATAATTCAAACACTTAATCAAATTATAATTACCTTTTAAATTATAAACAATTATAATTTAAAACCAATTAAACTACATCATGCATTATAATTACATAATTTATAATTAATCATGTATTTATCAATTATAATCTATAATAATCATGCATTTATTAAATTATAATTACATAAATTATAATTTAAATTAACATCTAATTGATTAAAATAAATCAACTTCTATACATTATAATTTCACAGAATTATAATTTTAATTAAACATTTACTCTTAATTATAATTAATTAAATTATAATTAACTTATTTTACAATTAAACAATTATAGCTTATAATTTAAATACTATATTAGGTTTTCAAAACTTCCTTTTCTCAAATTATGAAATTGTCAACTTCATGTTATAGCAGCTAGATACATGCTCATTACCTTAGCAATAATGTAATGGAAACATAAAAACAAACTGCACAACCAACCCAGCTCACTGCATCTGCACAGCCAGCGGTCATCTGCATCAGAATCATAGAGTTCGGTCATCTGAATATTGAAGCATTGACAACGTCTCAATATGAAGACTGACATTCAAACGTTACTGATTGAGAGCATCGATGCAGAAGGACAACTTCTGATGTTCTGATCGAGGAGTCAGAAAGAAGAAATAAAGGTGACTACCATCCTGAAGCATTAAAGTGACATCTCTGATGTGGTAGGCGAAATAGTAGACTGTTGTGTCAGAAAAGTCAAAAAGGGGTTGTCATGTCACATCAGTAGTCTGCACCAAATAACTTGAGATCTGCGAAGCAATTCAAATAGCTTCCAACGGCTATATTCCAATGGGAAGCTTATGAAAGGGTATTTAATAGCTGAAGCTTCAAAGATGAAAGGCTGCTGAGTTGAAGAGTTATTGGGCTGATTAGTTGTTGACTCTACGAATTCTACAGAGCTGAACAGAATACGTCTCAGTGGTAGTGAGACTACGAAAGTAGAAGCGAAGCAAGTTAAGAGAAGGGCTTGAACAGATAAAAGGCTTCACTCAACAACAATGAGAATGCCAATCAAAATGGCAGCTAAGCTCAGAGCCGAGAAGGCCAACAAGATAGCATTCAGAAAAGTGGCAGACCAGAAAGAAGATTCAAAGAGCCACTCTACGACTCACCATGAACTACTAAGAGCTGAAGAAGAACAGATGCAGGATCAGATGAAGAATCAGATCTGCACATCAGTCATGTAAGACCCCAACTTTTATGAATAAAGATTTAATTTTCTTTATATATTATTTTGAAATAGTAAGGTGTTGATTTGATAAATGTAAAAAGTTATGGGTGAAATGTGCAAATATTTCAAAATGAGCAAGTGGTTATAAAATATTCATTGTTGTTGGGGAATATTCGTTTGGTCGTGGAATATTCTTGTTGTCGGGGAATATTCGTACGACAGCGCAGCTATTTGTGGGCCCCACAACGGAATAACTGTCTGATATAGAAAGCGACAGAAATAACTTTTTATAAATAACGGTAAAACTGTTACGGTTAAACTGTTGAAATATCCGGTGATAAAAATACAGTAATACGCGTTGTGCACAGTAGCACACGGTATTGCACAGTATTTTGAATTATTAGTTCTTACGTAAGAAGTCACTTACTCAATAATTGTTACAGTAATTACTGTTTAGTAGTTTATATTATTGATTCAATAATTGCATGATATTTTATTGGTTCAATAATTGCTACGTTGATATTTTATATCAATAATTGCTACATTGCTATTTTATATGATTGATTTAATAATTGCTACCATTGATATTTTGTATTATTGATTCAATAATTATCACTGCACAGTATTTCACATTATCAACTCAATAATTCATATTATTTGAATAATATTATTAGATAGCATTATTGACAATGTCTAAGGAAGTTCTGTCTAGGAGGGGTTATTTAATTGCGCGCAAGTAAGGAGAAATTCTTATCGGAAGGCCCCCTCTTTCCTGGGAACGACCTGGTTGTCAATATGGTAGTTCTGTAATATTATTTGCGAATAATTAATTATTGATTTATATGATAAGGAAATATTTATTTTGTGGATATAAAAGAAGGAATTAGTGCTGATGTATTTTTATCAGTATTTTATTGTGAAAAATCACCTGTTTGTGGATTTCGGCCATTTTCGGTTGGGAATTTGTAAAAAACTTCCTTCTACAAAGTTGTAGAGAATTAAATTTTCTATGGAAAGGACATAGAATTTGTATTTTTCTGACAAAAAGGCTATTTATTATGAATTATTGAAGTTTCGAATAAATGTTTTTTTAAATAAAAAGGTAGGCCCCACTTTTGTTTTTTTGTGGGTTGTAAATGCTGAAAATTCAATCTTTGTTGGATGCTGAGACGGTGTGTTCAAAGAGTGGGTGCTGAAGAAAGTCGCCGGTAGCAGAAAGTCTACTTTGGCATCCTAAGCTTTTCCTATAAATAGGGTGCTTAGGTTAGAATTGAAAATCACACCAGAATCAGAAGTTTTCTCTCTCTATAATATCGAGCGTATTTTTGTGAGTATTTAGATACTTTGAGTGTTACTATTCAGTGCAAATTTTCTTCAGCCTTATATCTGATATTTCATTCAAAAGTACTATTCTTTTGAGGTAAGGGATGTTATTTTTTTTCGTAAATGATTATATTCTTTTTAATATCATTTTACAAAAATATTGGCATGGATTGTATTATGAAATTCTTTCTTTTTCCGTCGGGATTACTATTCACGCATACAGCACTATTCACGAAAAAATTAAATTTTTTTTCTATTTGTCCAAGTTGCTTGTTAAGGTTCTTATCTTTGATTGGATCTAAGTTTTGAGCTTTATTCTTGAATTTTGCTCCATAATTGATTATTACGAAATATTTTTGAATTTGATAAACTAAAATACGAATCCTTAATCTTTGTCCATTATCTCACTGGATTCGTTCTTTAAAATGTTTTTCATCATCCTCAGTCCTAAAAGGTGATATAACTGAAGCATCTTTGTCCTGTAGAGCAAAGATGAATGATTACCTGATGAATATCTTTGGTCGTAGTGCAAAGATGGACAGGTGTTGAGATGAACATGACCACTGATGATACAAATGAATATCTTTGGTCGTAGTGCAAAGATGAATATTTGATTCGAGATGTATATTGATTGATGTTACAGGGATAAAATATTGATGATGAACTTTTAAATCATAGAAGATAGTAAACTTCATTCTCTACTTAACTCTTCTAATGAATGGTTATTTCCGCTGCGAATATTGATCTAAAACTTGTTGTCAATACTATTTTATCTGAATTGTTGAAGACTAACGATAATTTATTTTCCATTATCTTAGTCATAATATTCTTTACTGGGCTAGTTGAGCTCACCCTTTTCATCTATTGTCCTCTTCAGGAAATGAGAATGTCGCAGGAACTAGCCGGGGGACAGAGTGATGGTCCGAGTTAGAGCAGTAGTAGTCCTCACTATTTCTGATAAATAGTGTGATAATAATTGTAATGAGGACTTAGTTTGAATGTTAATATTTTCTACATATTTGTATTGACACTCACAGTTGTGTGGTCTTTTTTTGCACGACCGTGTGATATAAAAGTTTGTATTTGAATTCTGTACCATGTATTTGGCGACTCAGATTGGGTTGGGTTGACTGGACCTATTCTGGGGGCGTCACAGTTGGTATCAGAGCTTAGGGATATGATCTCTGGCGGAGATCTGAGAATAGAACTAGGAGGGGAGAGACGAGTAAATCCTTCGCTAGTGTGTCCTACCTAAGCTTATGTGGTATTTAATTGGTCAGTCGGAGCATAGGGTTATTATGTGATATGTTAATTTGTTTAATTAACCCTTGTTTTATGGCAGTATTTGAGAATGGCAGCTGAGAATGTTAACAATAAAGTGAATAAGACCGTGGAGACACCTTTAATCACCAACTAGGAGAACGTGCAACAGGAAGGCAATGTTCAACCTGAAAATAACGCTGATCAGACGATAAACAATGAGATGTTTAGAAGTTTTTTGCAGTTCATGCAAAACCAGACGAGGGAAACTCGTATACAAAATACAGGTGGAGATAATAACAACTCGCGGCTTGTCACTGCCAAGCAGTTCAAAGAGTTGGGACCACCAAAATTTCAAGGACAGCCAGATCCAATCAAGGCAGAGACGTGGGTTAAGCAAATTACTAAGATATTTGATATCTTGAGATGCACGGAGGAACAGAAGGTTCCATTCGCCACCTTTATGTTCTGAGGAGAGGCAAATTACTGGTGGGAGTCTGTGAAGCGTACCCAGCCTGCCGCACTCAAGATGTCTTGGAAAGCGTTCCAAAAACTATTCAATGACAAGTACTTTCCTGAAAGTATCATATGAAGGAGGTAGAGTTTATCAGGACTAGAATAAAACAACATGACGGTGTCCCAGTACGAGGCTAAGTTCGCGGAGTTGTCCAGGTTTGCACCTTATTTGGTGGAGAATGAGGAACGTATGACGCGGATGTTTCTTAGAGGTTTGAAACCCGAAATATGTCAATACCTCATTTCTCACAAATTTTTTCTATATTCGGATGTAGTGAACAGGGCTCAGTTGTTAGAACGAGATAGTGATTATATTCAACCAAGGGACAACAACCAAGGTCGTACCGGTGGCAGCAGTTATAGGAGCAATGACAATCAGCGGGGAGGAAAGTTTGACAGAAGAGGTAACCACTCCGGTGGTAATCGTGGCCATGATAGCAGAAAAAGCGAATCGAGAAGAGATTTCAAGAAGAGAATGTACAACAATGAGAACGTGAAGACGTCAACATTAGCACCAGCATCAACTGTTTTTAGGGGAGGAGAACGACCACCGGTTATATGCTATAAATGCGAAAAAGAGGGACACATCAGCCCAAACTGCTCACAATAATTCAAAGCATGCTATAACTGTGGAAAAGAAGGACATATAGCTCGAGATTGTCCTATAGCGAAACCAAGTCCAGCGGGGGTGGTGATTCCAAAGGCGATTTCGGACAAGTCAAAGTCGGTGATTCCTAGAAGAGCGTTTGTCGTGACAGCCCAAAATGCGATGAACCCACACGAGGTGATTACGGGTAAGCTAATCATAAACTCTTGCGAAGTTTACACCTTGTTAGATACCGGTGCTACCCATTCCTTTATTTCACCTGTTTGTGCTCAACGTTTGAACTTTACTTCTGATAAATTAGACTTTGACTTATCTGTTGAAACTCCATTGGGAGAAACCTTTGTTACATCCACAGTTTACAAATCTTGCTTGATTCAGATTGGTACCCTTACCTTACCTGTTGATCTTATATCTTTGAAAATATTTGCATTTGACGTGATTTTAGGAATTGACTGGTTAACCACTTACCATGCCAAAATTGATTATTTTCGTAAGGTTGTTAGTTTTCATATTCTTAATCAACCTATTGTGCGAATCCAAACCACTAAAATCAGTCAATATCATTTCAAATCACAAGGCTATTCGTTTATTGAAGGATATCAAGCTTTCTTAGCTCATGTCACTGATCTAAACCAGAATACGTTAGGTTTGAATGATATTTTCGTTGTTAATGAGTTTCCTGATGTATTTCCGGAAGAACTTCCCGGTCTACCCCCAGAACGGGAAGTTGAATTCTTTATTAACCTTGAACCCGGTACAAAACCCATTTCTAAAACCCCATATCGAATGGCTCCTATTGAACTTCAAGAGTTAAAGGTCCAACTACAGGAGTTGCTAGACATCGATTTTATTCATTCTAGTACGTCTCCTTGGGGTGCTCCTGTTTTATTCGTAAAGAAGAAAGACGGGAGTATGCAACTTTGTATCGACTATCGGGAGTTGAACCATGTCCCCATCAAGAATAGGTATCCGCTACCTCGTATTGATGACCTGTTCAACCAGTTGCAAGGTGCACAATTCTTTTCAAATATCGATCTTCGTTCTGGGTATCATCAGCTGAAGATTAAAACTGAGGATATTCCGAAGACTGCCTTCAGAACTCGGTACGGGCATTATGAGTTCTTAGTTATGTCTTTTGGATTGATTAATGCTCCTGCTGCTTTCATGAATATGATGAACCGTGTATTCAAGGAGTATTTGGATTAATTCGTTGTTGTCTTTATTAATGACATCCTCATCTATTCTAAAAACCGTGAAGATCATGAGCACCTGTGACGCCCCCAAATTCCAGGACCGCCACTTGGTCTCTTGAATTCGGTTCATCACGTGCTCATGGTAATACATCACAATAATAATAATTAAATATCATACGATCACAGCGGAAAATCTATTCTAGAATAATTTACAATGATTTATTATAATTATTCCCCCAAGTCTCGCAACCTACAGTACTTAATAGATTACATAATAATATCAGTTAACGACTTATTACATAATCTAACTTAAGCTTAAACATAATCAAATCCAGTCTTACTACATCATCTTCATATAATATTAATATATTTAAAACATAACAGACATAAGCTAGTTGGTAGCTTTGCCCTTGCCCTTATCAACGCCCGAAGGTTCACCATGCTCTGCCTTAACTGAAATATTTTAGGAAAAGCAAGAATGAGCACAAATTGCCCAGCAAGTAATATACAATAAGGGTGAGTAATAAGATTCTCAATTCTCGAAAGGGTATAACAAGATTTGATAGTTCAAGAATAACAAGAATATCAACAGTTCTCAATATCAGTCGCTAAGGACAGGATAATATCAATATGATTCAATAATAAGTCAATTCAAGATTTCAAATAATTGAATACTGAGTAGTCACTACGGACTATGAACTTCTACTAGAATTGACAGTAATAAACTGAAAATCCAACAAAAACAGGTACAACAGGTGATCAGCCTAAAGTACCCTTGTTATGCATAACAATCAACCATACTCAAGTGTGCACGTCGGTTCTCCGACAATTATATATTCCCTTCAAAGAAGGTTGTTCTTCTCAGTCAAATACAAGATCCCGCACCAATCAATTAGTTTGGGTTGCTTTTCAATAACATAAGTTCAGCCGAATCAAATGGCATAGACACTTTCACAATATTCAACAACAATACTAAGTTCAACATGAATAATAGCTTTAATGAAATAAGAGTTCAAGTATGCTAATTCGATTCAACCGATTAAATAGGAAACTAGTTCGCAATACACAAGATAGGATACTTGCATAGTAAAAGAGTATAAGTTAGGAAACTTTCACAATCATAGATTTCCTTGCATAAAGTAAATGCGTCGGTTATGATACTTGCACTTTAAAAGAGTGTAAGTAAGAGAACTTGCCTTTAGCGTAGTTTATCCACGAAAAGCAATTCAACACTTTCGAATTTCTATCGTAATACAGTTACGTATATATATGATATTCATTAGTCATATAATTTAACTTCACATTTTCTCTTTGAATATACGATCAACACATAAGCTAAGTTTTACCTAGCTACACAGTTATATAGAATATAATTTCTATCCTTAACGTTCCTTCTTTAGAGTTTAAACGCATTCTCATATTATATAAGATCTCAACAATTTGCAAACATGCTTGCATATTATTAATATCACATAAGACCATAATCAATACTAAATATATTTCATTTTAGCAAGTTACGGCATCTCCTTAAGTTAACCGTCAAAATCGGGTTCAAGTAACATCATATAATATCACGTAGCATGTATTCATATTTAAAGGATACTTTCATGCTTGTATAACTTTTTCAAATCCAATCGTACATGGTATAGGTTCTTAAGTTAATACTTAAAGCCATTCAAGGACACGAACTCATATGGTCTAACATGGTCGCTTTTAAACACATAAGATATTCATATAACTTGTATTAGTCATGCTCATGAGTACTCGTATTGCATATATGTAGCTAGCATTGTTATTATCTTGAAAACATGCTTTGTTCATGCTAAACTTTAATCATGGCAACTAATCATGGTATATATATATGCATGACACATGAATGAGTCTAAGAGTACTATCACATGTGTCCATAAATGTCAAATTCTAATTCTCGTCATAACATACCAACGTTCATGTTCAAAGCTTATACTTTGTTAGTATAGTTCATTACTAAGGTCTATCATGTTCATTCTTCCTTATGAAACCTATATATGTAAGTTAACATGCTTTTCATGTATTTCAAGGCTATCTAAACATGCTCATAACATCAAAATGACTATATAGCATTTACATGATCATATCCACCTTCAAACTTCTATTCTTGTTAGGAATGAGCACTAGTTAGGTTCACATGTTCATATTTTATTATGGAACCAATATAGATAAGCTAACATGCACTTCATGTGTCTCTAGGTGGTACTAATGTGCTTGCAAGGTCAGTATGTAAACATGCTTCATATATGTTAACGTCGTTTATGAAACTTTAAATTCGTTTCCAAACTATATGTCGTTCGGTTAATCATGCATGCTAATATACTAAAACATGCTCACATTGCCTCATTAGGTTTATATATAAGTATTAATCATGCTTTCATGCTTGTTTAAACAAAAATCAAACAATTAGTTCATAACAGTTTTGTTGCAGAATACAAAAAAACTGAACACAGAGGCTGGCGCTGCGGCGCGGCACAGCAGCTCACTACTGGCGCTGCGGCGCGAGTGGCGCTGCGGCGGCGGCGCGGGCTGCGGCGCGTGTGGCGCTGCGGCGCGGGCTGCGGCGCTGCGGCGTCGAGGCAGTTTTCTGGTTCAGACGGCAGCGAAAACCGACCCAAAACCTCCCATTTCATCGATTTCAACATACCCAGATGCTATTAGACTTGTTTAACTTACTAACACATACATTTATGCTTATATAACAGTCAATAGCAATTATCAATTCCCAATTTCATGAACTCTAACTAATTTACGAATTTCATGTATTCACAGAAATTAAAGAGGAACAATGGAAATGAAAGACTATTCAGTGGTTCTATCATGTGTGTATGTTCATATAACAACAATATAAGGGTTCTACAACCCAATCATGAACCAATTTAGCATAATCAAGAATTTCAAGGAAACTTCGGAAACAGAAAACGGAAATGAAGAACACAGGAAGAGGAATTATACCTCTGTAAATGATTTAAGCTTGCTGCTATCTCAATAACACTGATATATATATATATATATATATATATATATATATGCTCTCTAGTCTCACTTAGCCAAAATGCTCAGCAAAAGAACTGAAGAAGGAGGAGAGCTTATTTATAGAGAAATTCATGACCAGACAAAGCCTTTTCCTTCCAAATCAAAACAACGGATTGAAGGATTGCATGCTAGATAAGAAGGAGTTGGTAAATAGTTGGTGATTTCCACTATTCTGCCCACTCCCTTCATGATGGCTAGAATGCTGAGTTTGAGAGAAGAGAGTAGGCTAGCTTCATGAGTGTTCACGTGTGAAGAGATAGTGACTATCATTTAGGGACAAGCCAAACAAACCTCAGCATTCTTACAAATGGACTATATGCTACACTTGTATATATATATATATACACCATATACTTATGTTATATATTATATGTACTCTTAGGTTATAATTACAATGTTCTCCCCATAATGTAATAAATGCAATTTGAATACATATAATCTATGTACATTTTATCTTACCGATATAATACAATCGGATACTACCACATTACATTATATCATATATTAATAAATTGTATTACTCAGCAATTATTTATAATAGATCCATGATACATTATTTTAATGTATATCCACACATCATTTGTCACCTACACATATTATAACATATAGTTACTATACATTTAATTCGCATGCTTGCACATATAATTTCTCATCTTATAAATTGAATATTAATTAATAATATACACATATCCTACATCAATCAATATAATTGTTAACCTCCATAACAATTTAATTAACCCTTATATGATTAATTATCACTATGATATAAATCTTATTGTATTTATAAACACGTTGCTCATTATTATTATGTTTCTTGCAATAATAATAATCACATATTATTAATCAATCCTCATTAGTATTTTATAACAGTTAATTAATATTCTTCGATTAACAATTAATATAGATTAATTGTTCGCTTAAATTAATATAATCATTCTTATATTACGTCACTGTGCCACACAAGGCAATCAACGAGTTTATCACAAACTCCACCAATTTCTCAATTATTATAATTATTCAATTATATATAATTGAATTAATTCATCTCATAACACAAAATCATTTATATTCAAATAAATTCTCATTTCCATTAATATATTTATTTAATAATATATGGAAATTCTCGGGTATTACATCCTCCCCCCCTTATAAACATTCCGTCCCAGAATTGCTACAAGGTTACACAAATAGATGGGGATAGTCCCTCATCATCCTATCTTCTAACTCCCACGTTGCCTCCTCGACATCGTGGTTACGCCAAAGTACTTTTACAGATGAAATAACTTTATTTCTCAAAGTTTGCTCTTTCCTATCTAATATCTGGACAGGAATTTCTTCATACGCCAAGTTCTTCTCCACTTGAATGGGCTCGTAAGAAATCACATGTTTGTAGTCGGCCTTGTACGGTCGCAACACGGAAATGTGAAATACGTTGTGGATGTGCTCCAACTCGGGTGGTAACGCAACTTTGTATGCCACTTCGCCCACTCGCTTCAGTATCTCAAATGGTCCTATAAATCTTGGACTCAATTTTCCTTTCTTGCCGAAACGGATTTTTCCCTTCCATGGAGATACCCTCAAGAATACGAAACTGCCGACTTTGAAGTCTCGGTCCTGCCGATGCAAATCTGCGTATTTCTTCTGGCGATCTTGAGCTGCTACAAGTCTGGCTCTTATCACTGTCACCACGTCTGCGGTTTGTTGAACTAACTCTGGTCCGAGTATTCGTCGTTCTCCGACTTCGTCCCAACATAACGGCGTTCTGCACTTTCTCCCGTAAAGAGCTTCGTACGGTGGCATGCCGATACTTGCATGGTAGCTATTATTATATGCGAATTCTACTAAGGGTAGGTGGTCGTCCCAATTTCCCTTAAAATCCATCACGCAAGTCCTAAGCATGTCCTCCAGCGTTTGTATTGTTCGCTCACTCTGTCCGTCTGTCTGAGGATGGTAAGCTGTACTCAACCTCAACTGCGTTCCCATTCTTTCTTGCAAACTCTTCCAAAAATTGGACGTGAAGCGCGGATCTCGATCAGAGACAATTGACACCGGCACTCCATGTCGTGAAACAATTTCTTTTACATATAGGCTTGCTAATTGGTTCAAACTGTAGCGGATCTTGATTGGTAGAAAGTGTGCGGTCTTCGTTAGTCGATCCACGATAACCCAAATAGCATCATAACCTTTCTGTGTAACTGGAAGTCCTACCACGAAGTCCATGGTAATATGCTCCCATTTCCACTCTGGTATTTCTAACGGTTGTAGTAAACCACTTGGCCGCTGATGCTCTGCTTTAACGCGTTGGCAAGTCAAGCATTTACTGACGCACTCTGCGACTTCCCGTTTCAAATTAGGCCACCAAAAATGTTGCCTTAGATCTCGGTACATCTTTGTGCCTCCCGGATGAACGGAATACGTCGTATTGTGTGCCTCGTGCAAAATTTCTTCCCTCAACTCGGTTACCGCTGGTACCCACACTCTCCCTTCAAATCTCAAAATACCGTCTTTATCCATTCGAAATTTTTCTTCCTCACTTTCTGTGATCCTCTTTCGGATTTTCTCACACTCTTCATCCTTTTCCTGAGCTTCCTTTACTCTATTCAACAACGTCGGACAAGCTTCCATTACAATTAACTTCTCACCAGACTTTTCTGGTCCTTTCACTTCTATCTCCAATTTCTCCATCTCTCTTATCAACTCTTCCTGAGTCGTCAAATTAAACAACTTCTCCCTTCCTTTCCTGCTCAGAGCGTCGGCAACCACATTTGCCTTTCCCGGGTGATAAAGAATATCGCAGTCATAGTCTTTGATTAATTCTAACCACCTTCTCTGCCGCATGTTTAACTCCTTCTGTGTGAAGATATATTTCAGACTTTTGTGGTCCGTGTATATCTCACATTTTTCTCCGTATAGATAATGTCTCCATATCTTTAACGCAAAAACTACTGCCGCTAACTCTAAGTCATGAGTAGGGTATCGTTTTTCGTAATCCTTTAATTGTCGTGATGCATATGCAATGACCTTGCCGTGCTGCATAAGCACACAGCCAAGTCCCTTGTGCGATGCATCACTATACACCACAAAATTTCCCGCATCATCTGGTAATGATAACACAGGTGCTTCGCTCAATCTCCTTTTCAGTTCTTGAAAACTTTCTTCGCATTTGTCGGTCCATACAAATTTCACCGTCTTTCTAGTCAAATGGGTCAACGGGGTTGCTATCTTAGAAAAATCTTGGATGAATCTTCGATAGTACCCAGCTAACCCTAGAAAGCTTCTCACCTCCGTCGGTGTTCTCGGTTGTTCCCAATTACTTACTGCTTCAACCTTCGCAGGGTCTACAGAGATCCCATTCTTATCCACCACGTGGCCTAAGAATTGAACCTTCTCCATCCAAAATTCGCACTTAGAAAATTTTGCATACATCTTCTCCTTCCTTAGTGCCTCCAAAATAATCTTTAGATGTTCGGCGTGTTCTTCCTCTGTCTTTGAGTAAATCAAAATGTCGTCGATAAAAACCACTACAAATTTATCCAAATATGGCTTGAAAACTCGGTTCATCAAGTCCATAAATGCTGCCGGAGCATTAGTCAATCCGAATGACATTACCAAAAACTCGTAGTGTCCATAACGGGTTCGAAACGCAGTCTTTGGTATGTCCTCATCCCGTACCTTTACTTGATGATATCCTGTTCGTAGGTCGATCTTTGAGAAACACTTTGCTCCCTTCAGTTGATCAAATAAGTCGTCTATCCTTGGTAACGGATACCGGTTCTTGATCGTTACTCTATTCAATTCTCGATAATCGATACAGAGCCTCATTGATCCGTCCTTCTTCTTAACGAATAGTACTGGTGCTCCCCAAGGAGAAACACTCGGTCGAATGTAACCCTTATCCAATAATTCTTGCAATTGTATCATCAATTCCTTCATTTCTACTGGCGCCATACGATATGGAGCTTTCGAAATCGGTGCCGTTCCAGGTGCTAAGTCTATTACGAATTCGATTTCTCTGTCTGGCGGAAGACCAGGCAGATCGTCCGGAAACACGTCTTGAAATTCATTAACTACGTATATATCCTTAATTTCTACTCCCTTTTTTCGAGTATCAACGATGTAAGCTAAATAACCTACACATCCTTTCCTTAACAATTTCTTGGCCTGCATCATCGTAACGCAACACGATTGCTTAAGCGATGAGCTACCATAAAACACTACCTTAGACTTACTCGGAGTCTGAAGGTTCACACATTTGTTCTGACAGTCAATTATCGCCGCATGGTTATACAACCAATCCATTCCTAGTATCACATCAAATTCTCCCAATCTAATAGGAATCAAGTCTACGCTCAGTTCATGTTTACTAATATTTGCGCGACAATTTCGATAAACGTATTCTACAGGGATCACTTCCTTATTAGCAACTTCTATGATCAAAGGATTTTCTAATAGTTCTCGAGGTGTACTAAGTCTACTAGCAAATTCTTCAGATACAAAAGAACAGGTGGCACCCGAATCAAATAATACATAAGCATTTATATCATTGATTGGGATTATACCTGACACCACATCCTTCGCAGCCACTGCGTCTTGGACGGTCATGTTAAAGGTTCTGGCGGTTGGGCGGTTGGATTGTGCCGGTCCACCGATCATCAGCTTGTTGCCTCCTTGCTGATTACTACCTCCGCCACTTCCCTTCTTTGGGCAGTCCTTAATTCGGTGCTCCGTCGAGCCACAAGCAAAGCATCCTTGTATCTTTTTCGGTTTCAAACAGTTGGGCGAGATGTGCCCTTCCTGTCCGCAGTTGTAGCAAGTGCCACGTCCCTTCCAGCACTCGCCCTGGTGATTCTTCCCACACTTCGGGCATCCTTCAGCCCTCTTCTTGAAACCTCCACGAAAATTCCCTGATTGATTATTATTGTTGTTTTTGTTGTTGTTGTTGTTCTCCCACTTTCTCTTTCCCAAGTTGCTTCCTCCGCTACTGCTTCCTCCCATACGATTCTCTCCTCCAGTATTCTTTCCTTTCTTTTCTTTGTTATACAGACTTAAGGCCTCACTGCCGCCTTCTGCAATGATTGCCTTCTCCAGTAATGTTGCAAAGGAATCAATTTGAAGAACTGATACCTTATTGAACAGCCATGGCTTCAACCCTTGTTCAAAGCGTCTAGCCTTCCTCTCTTCATCACCAACTTGGTGCTCCGCAAATCGCGCTAGTTCGTTAAACCTAGCCGCGTATTGCGCCACCGTCATCTCACCTTGTTTTAACTCTAGGAATTTCACCTCCATCCTATTCTTCATACTCTTCGGGAAGTAATTCTCGAAGAACAGTGTCTTAAACTTATCCCAAGCTATTATCCCTTCTCCAGCTCTTTGTTGATTAGCCTCCCACCAGTAGTTCGCTTCTCCCCTCATCATGTACGTGGCAAACACCGTCTTCTGATCTTCGCCTACGCTAGCTATAGTGAAAGCTTTTTCGATCTCTTTGATCCACGTTTGTGCGACGATTGGGTCGGTAGTTCCCTCGAACTCCGGGGGTCCTACACTCTTAAAGTCTTTAAAGGTTGTTACTGGCACAGTTTGAGGGTTCGGGCGAACGGGTTCATTGTTCCTTCCCCTTAAGGCTTCTCCTAACAAGTCTACCAGTTTCTGGATCGGGTCTACTTGTTCTCTCTCATTGTTAACGGATTCTTCGGGTGCAGTCAATCTACGTCTGGGCGGCATTATCTGCATCACAATTTTTTTCATTTTATTATTATTCAAGTATATCACTTAAGTATTTCTTTTAATACTAAAAGAATAAATTTATAACACGTTTCTAAAATCAACTCCATTTATATTCATATGCCATTTCATTTCATTACATGACTTTCCTAGCATACTGCTATAAATGTTATCACATATATCCCCTAATATCACAAAAGACGGGGAATATACCAACCTACTACCATACTACCCCTCTAACAAAAGCTAACTCGGGGTTTACATCATCATCCCACATCTTACACAAAAGATCGGGATTACAACATAGTATATATAATACATAAGGACACAACTAGTACTACCACTAGACTGACTAAGGAAATCTCATCCCATCATCCCGCGCTCCACTGCGCTCTTGTACTCCAACTGTGCTATATACGCAACTAGCTCTCGGCTCAAGGTATGTAGAGTCTGTCCCTGTTCTGCCGGGTAGTGGTACACACCATCAATCACCCTTTCAAAAGCTGAACGGAACACATACCCCATCTTGTTCATCTTTCTCTTCTTGCACCTGACCTCGTCCTCAAGGTCATCAGCTCTCTCATTGGACGCTTCCCACTTCTCCTCGAAGTGTAACCTATCCATCACCTCCAACTCTAGCTGAGTACGGAGTGCCTCTTTCTCAGTCTTCTCACTCAGCTCCCTCTGCTCAACCTCTTCTAGCTTCTCTGCCAAATCTACATTCCTAGCCACTGACCTGTGAAATAGAGTCCCCATCTGGATCCCTGCCTCCCTACGGTAGGCAATCTCCACCTCTAACTCTTGCATAGCCAGCTTCCTCTGGTGGTCCTCGTCCCTCAGCTTCTGGAACTCAGACTCTCTCTCGTGGGCCTCTGCCTCCAGCTCCTGAACTTTACAGTCTAACTCTAGGATCCGCTCCTCATACTCTCCTAGCATCTGTTCCTCTATAGTAGCCTCATCAGAGTCCTCTACTAGCTCATCCTCCATCGGCTCCTCCTCTGGATCAGACTCTATCTCAATCTCGTCCTCGTCGTCAGACTCGAATGGTGCAACAGCCTGCACTGGTGTAGCCTCTAGAGGTGCCTCGTATACTACGTGTATATCCCTGGGCTCCTCCTCTGCAACTCTACTAGGTACCCCTGTGTCTGTCATCCTACACTCACAAACACAAGACAAGAAATAGCATCTCCATTAGAATGTTAAACAAAATATAAGTTCATTGTATAGAATGAAGTTACATTTCATAACAGACTAAGTCTCTCAAGGAAAACTCTACATGAGTTTTATCTCCTTCCTAACTTCTAAGTTCGCCTAAGTTATAGTCTAAGGACACTTGTTCCTAAGGTTTATAACTACGGCTCTGATACCAACCTGTGACGCCCCCAAATTCCAGGACCGCCACTTGGTCTCTTGAATTCGGTTCATCACGTGCTCATGGTAATACATCACAATAATAATAATTAAATATTATACGATCACAGCGGAAAATCTATTCTAGAATAATTTACAATGATTTATTATAATTATTCCCCCAAGTCTCGCAACCTACAGTACTTAATAGATTACATAATAATATCAGTTAACGACTTATTACATAATCCAACTTAAGCTTAAACATAATCAAATCCAGTCTTACTACATCATCTTCATACAATATTAATATATTTAAAACATAACAGACATAAGCTAGTTGGTAGCTTTGCCCTTGCCCTTATCAACGCCCGAAGGTTCACCATGCTCTGCCTTAACTGAAATATTTTAGGGAAAGCAAGAATGAGCACAAATTGCCCAGCAAGTAATATACAATAAGGGTGAGTAATAAGATTCTCAATTCTCGAAAGGGTATAACAAGATTTGATAGTTCAAGAATAACAAGAATATCAACAGTTCTCAATATCAGTCGCTAAGGACAGGATAATATCAATATGATTCAATAATAAGTCAATTCAAGATTTCAAATAATTGAATACTGAGTAGTCACTACGGACTATGAACTTCTACTAGAATTGACAGTAATAAACTGAAAATCCAACAAAAACAGGTACAACAGGTGATCAGCCTAAAGTACCCTTGTTATGCATAACAATCAACCATACTCAAGTGTGCACGTCGGTTCTCCGACAATTATATATTCCCTTCAAAGAAGGTTGTTCTTCTCAGTCAAATACAAGATCCCGCACCAATCAATTAGTTTGGGTTGCTTTTCAATAACATAAGTCCAGCCGAATCAAATGGCATAGACACTTTCACAATATTCAAGAACAATACTAAGTTCAACATGAATAATAGCTTTAATGAAATAAGAGTTCAAGTATGCTAATTCGATTCAACCGATTAAATAGGAAACTAGTTCGCAATACACAAGATAGGATACTTGCATAGTAAAAGAGTATAAGTTAGGAAACTTTCACAATCATAGATTTCCTTGCATAAAGTAAATGCGTCGGTTATGATACTTGCACTTTAAAAGAGTGTAAGTAAGAGAACTTGCCTTTAGCGTAGTTTATCCACGAAAAGCAATTCAACACTTTCGAATTTCTATCGTAATACAGTTACGTATATATATGATATTCATTAGTCATATAATTTAACTTCACATTTTCTCTTTGAATATACGATCAACACATAAGCTAAGTTTTACCTAGCTACACAGTTATATAGAATATAATTTCTATCCTTAACGTTCCTTCTTTAGAGTTTAAACGCATTCTCATATTATATAAGATCTCAACAATTTGCAAACATGCTTGCATATTATTAATATCACATAAGACCATAATCAATACTAAATATATTTCATTTTAGCAAGTTACGGCATCTCCTTAAGTTAACCGTCAAAATCGGGTTCAAGTAACATCATATAATATCACGTAGCATGTATTCATATTTAAAGGATACTTTCATGCTTGTATAACTTTTTCAAATCCAATCGTACATGGTATAGGTTCTTAAGTTAATACTTAAAGCCATTCAAGGACACGAACTCATATGGTCTAACATGGTCGCTTTTAAACACATAAGATATTCATATAACTTGTATTAGTCATGCTCATGAGTACTCGTATTGCATATATGTAGCTAGCATTGTTATTATCTTGAAAACATGCTTTGTTCATGCTAAACTTTAATCATGGCAACTAATCATGGTATATATATGCATGACACATGAATGAGTCTAAGAGTACTATCACATGTGTCCATAAATGTCAAATTCTAATTCTCGTCATAACATACCAACGTTCATGTTCAAAGCTTATACTTTGTTAGTATAGTTCATTACTAAGGTCTATCATGTTCATTCTTCCTTATGAAACCTATATGTAAGTTAACATGCTTTTCATGTATTTCAAGGCTATCTAAACATGCTCATAACATCAAAATGACTATATAGCATTTACATGATCATATCCACCTTCAAACTTCTATTCTTGTTAGGAATGAGCACTAGTTAGGTTCACATGTTCATATTTTATTATGGAACCAATATAGATAAGCTAACATGCACTTCATGTGTCTCTAGGTGGTACTAACGTGCTTGCAAGGTCAGTATGTAAACATGCTTCATATATGTTAACGTCGTTTATGAAACTTTAAATTCGTTTCCAAACTATATGTCGTTTGGTTAATCATGCATGCTAATATACTAAAACATGCTCACATTGCCTCATTAGGTTTATATATAAGTATTAATCATGCTTTCATGCTTGTTTAAACAAAAATCAAACAATTAGTTCATAACAGTTTTGTTGCAGAATACAAAAAAACTGAACACAGAGGCTGGCGCTGCGGCGCGGCACAGCAGCTCACTACTGGCGCTGCGGCGCGAGTGGCGCTGCGTGCGGCGCTGCGGCGCGGGCTGCGGCGCGTGTGGCGCTGCGGCGCGGGCTGCGGCGCTGCGGCGTCGAGGCAGTTTTCTGGTTCAGACGGCAGCGAAAACCGACCCAAAACCTCCCATTTCATCGATTTCAACATACCCAGATGCTATTAGACTTGTTTAACTTACTAACACATACATTTATGCTTATATAACAGTCAATAGCAATTATCAATTCCCAATTTCATGAACTCTAACTAATTTACGAATTTCATGTATTCACAGAAATTAAAGAGGAACAATGGAAATGAAAGACTATTCAGTGGTTCTATCATGTGTGTATGTTCATATAACAACAATATAAGGGTTCTACAACCCAATCATGAACCAATTTAGCATAATCAAGAATTTCAAGGAAACTTCGGAAACAGAAAACGGAAATGAAGAACACAGGAAGAGGAATTATACCTCTGTAAATGATTTAAGCTTGCTGCTATCTCAATAACACTGATATATATATATATATATATATATATATATATATATATATATATGCTCTCTAGTCTCACTTAGCCAAAATTCTCAGCAAAAGAACTGAAGAAGGAGGAGAGCTTATTTATAGAGAAATTCATGACCAGACAAAGCCTTTTCCTTCCAAATCAAAACAACGGATTGAAGGATTGCATGCTAGATAAGAAGGAGTTGGTAAATAGTTGGTGATTTCCACTATTCTGCCCACTCCCTTCATGATGGCTAGAATGCTGAGTTTGAGAGAAGAGAGTAGGCTAGCTTCATGAGTGTTCACGTGTGAAGAGATAGTGACTATCATTTAGGGACAAGCCAAACAAACCTCAGCATTCTTACAAATGGACTATATGCTACACTTGTATATATATATATATACACCATATACTTATGTTATATATTATATGTACTCTTAGGTTATAATTACAATGTTCTCCCCATAATGTAATAAATGCAATTTGAATACATATAATCTATGTACATTTTATCTTACCGATATAATACAATCGGATACTACCACATTACATTATATCATATATTAATAAATTGTATTACTCAGCAATTATTTATAATAGATCCATGATACATTATTTTAATGTATATCCACACATCATTTGTCACCTACACATATTATAACATATAGTTACTATACATTTAATTCGCATGCTTGCACATATAATTTCTCATCTTATAAATTGAATATTAATTAATAATATACACATATCCTACATCAATCAATATAATTGTTAACCTCCATAACAATTTAATTAACCCTTATATGATTAATTATCACTATGATATAAATCTTATTGTATTTATAAACACGTTGCTCATTATTATTATGTTTCTTGCAATAATAATAATCACATATTATTAATCAATCCTCATTAGTATTTTATAACAGTTAATTAATATTCTTCGATTAACAATTAATATAGATTAATTGTTCGCTTAAATTAATATAATCATTCTTATATTACGTCACTGTGCCACACAAGGCAATCAACGAGTTTATCACAAACTCCACCAATTTCTCAATTATTATAATTATTCAATTATATATAATTGAATTAATTCATCTCATAACACAAAATCATTTATATTCAAATAAATTCTCATTTCCATTAATATATTTATTTAATAATATATGAAAATTCTCGGGTAATAATATATTGTTACAGTAATTACTGTTTAGTAGTTTATATTATTGATTCAATAATTGCATGATATTTTATTGGTTCAATAATTGCTACGTTGATATTTTATATCAATAATTGCTACATTGCTATTTTATATGATTGATTTAATAATTGCTACCATTGATATTTTGTATTATTGATTCAATAATTATCACTGCACAGTATTTCACATTATCAACTCAATAATTCATATTATTTGAATAATATTATTAGATAGCATTATTGACAATGTCTAAGGAAGTTCTGTCTAGGAGGGGTTATTTAATTGCGCGCAAGTAAGGAGAAATTCTTATCGGAAGGCCCCCTCTTTCCTGGGAACGACCTGGTTGTCAATATGGTAGTTCTGTAATATTATTTGCGAATAATTAATTATTGATTTATATGATAAGGAAATATTTATTTTGTGGACATAAAAGAAGGAATTAGAGCTGATGTATTTTTATCAGTATTTTGTTGTGGAAAATCACCTGTTTGTGGATTTCGGCCATTTTCGGTTGGGAATTTGGAAAAACTTCATTCTACAAAGTTGTAGAGAATTAAATTTCCTATGAAAAGGACATAAAATTTGTATTTTTCTGACAAAAGGGCTATTTATTATGAATTATTGAAGTTTCGAATAAATATTTTTTTAAATAAAAAGGTGGGCCCCACTTTTGTTTTTTTGTGGGTTGTAAATGCTGAAAATTCAATCTTTGTTGGATGCTGAGACGGTGTGTTCAAAGAGTGGGTGCTGAAGAAAGTCGCCGGTAGCAGAAAGTTTACTTTGGCATCCTAAGCTTTTCCTATAAATAGGGTGCTTAGGTTAGGAATTGAAAATCACACTAGAATCAGAAGTTTTCTCTCTCTATAATATCGAGCGTATTTTTGTGAGTATTTAGATACTTTGAGTGTTACTATTCAGTGCAAATTTTCTTCAGCCTTATATTCGATATTCCAGTCAAAAGTACTATTCTTTTGAGGTAAGGGATGTTATTTTTTTTCGTAAATGATTATATTCTTTTCAATATCATTTTACAAAAATATTGGCATGGATTGTATTATGAAATTCTTTCTTTTTCCGTCGGGGTTACTATTCACGTATACAGCACTATTCACGGAAAAATTAAATTTTTTTTCTATTTGTCCAAGTTGCTTGTTAAGGTTCCTATCTTTGATTGGATCTAAGTTTTGAGCTTTATTCTTGAATTTTTCTCCACAATTGATTATTACGAAGTATTTTTGAATTGGATAAACTAAAATACGAATCCTTAATCTTTGTCCTTTATCTCACTAGATTCGTTCTTTAAAATGTTTTTCATCATCCTTAGTCCTAAAAGGTGATATAACTGAATATCTTTGGCCTGTAGAGCAAAGATGAATGATTACCTGATGAATATCTTTGGTCGTAGTGCAAAGATGGACAGGTGTTGAGATGAACATGACCACTGATGATACAAACCGTAGTGCAAAGATGAATATTTGATTCGAGATATATATTGATTGATGTTACAGGGATAAAATATTGATGATGAACTTTTAAATCATAGAAGATAGTAGACTTCATTCTCTACTTAACTCTTCTAATGAATGGTTATTTTCGCTGCGAATATTGATCTAAAACTTGTTGTCAATAATATTTTATCTGAATTGTTGAAGACTAACGATAATTTATTTTCCATTATCTTAGTCATAATATTCTTTACTGGGCTAGTTGAGCTCATCCTTTTCATCTATTGTCCTCTTCAGGAAATGAGAATATCGCAGGAACTAGTCGGGGGACAGAGTGATGGTCCGAGTTAGAGCAGTAGTAATCCTCACTATTTTTGATAAATAGTGTGATAATAATTGTAATGAGGACTTAGTTTGAATGTTAATATTTTCTACATATTTTTATTGACACTCATAGTTGTGTGGTCGTATTTTGCACGACCGTGTGATATAAAAGTTTGTATTTGAATTCTGTTCCATGTATTTGGCGACTCAGAATGGGTTGGGTTGACTGGACCTATTCTGGGGGCGTCACAAGTCAACCAAAGGATGAACAAAGCTTCAAGTCATATTAGCAGCTCAGCACCAACAACAACATCAACAAAGCCAGGGCCTGAAGGGTCCTTGTCCGAGTGACTAAATGAAGTTCCAAGGCTACTGGCCTTGAAGAGTTCTTAGTGAACTGGAGTTCCAAGTCAGCTGGACTTGAAGAGTTTGTAGAGAACTGAAGTTCCAAGGCTGCTGGCCTTGAAGGAATCTTAGTGATTCAGATGTAAAGACTTTCGTAGTGGAATCCCTGCTTGTTGAAGCAGAAGAGTGGATTAGGAGCTGGGGTCTCTGAACCACTTAAAATCCCTTGTGTCTTTTACATTCTGTCATTTACATTATGTATCTATAACTGCTATAACTTCTATCAATGTAATGATCATTTAATCATAAACTAACTCTAGAACAATGGTTAACAAGTTATCTATGAAGGGGATCTCTAACATATTTCGCTGTGCTTAAAATGACTCTTATGTTTGTCATATGCTAATTACTTAGCAATACAAAATAAAATGGAAAAGAATTTTGAAAACAAAAAGAATCTATTCAACCCCCCTTCTAGATCTATTATGTGCCCTCTAGGAACTAACAATTGGTATCAAAGCAAGTTCTCATGCTATATCCTAAAGCTATCGCTTTGAGTTTGATCCTAGGCACAAACCATGTTCTAAACTTAGTTTAGTAGTAAGTCACTTGTGAATGCAGATGAGCTCACACGTTGGAAATTATGTGTTCAGGTAAATGTGTATATACATCTGAAGCTGCTCAGATTGGTCCCTATTCTTAAATGCTGTAACAACAAGACCAATCCATGTCCAAAGTCAATCAGCAGTTTGCAGACAGGTGATGGAAAGCCAAGAGGCATCAAAAGCAAAGAATCGAGCATCCACCTATTCTGAAAGATGAAAGGCCTATACATACAATGAAATGATTATCTAGAGAAGAAAGAAGATTTCTTTCAAAAGTGTATTTGGCTAACCATGTGGATCTGAACCTTGAGGTTCAAGGTTATCAAATAACTAAAGCTGCCAAGACTTTCCTAGCTTACATCTCCAAGACTACATGATTGATCGAAGGTCAAATGGAGCAACAAGTTGTCAAAAATAAATGCAAAGATATGCACATCAATGCGTAACATCATTATAGTAAGAAAAATGACTGTCAAGAAACTGACATTGTAAAGGTATGATTCCTCATTAATATTTACATGTACATCATGTTGCATCACCTTATGTACTACAACAGTATTCTATCAAAAGACCATACTCTTCCTAAAAATGGGAAGAGAGAAAGTACATTAAGGTTGGAAACTTAATTATCAACAACTTTCTCTCCACCCATGTTTTAGGTTGAAGATAACATCTTGAAAGAAGTCTGGAGTATGTCATAAGTTAATCTAAATCCAATTAAGCTTAAGTGGATTAACTCTTGCTGAAGGGTTGGTATGTATGTAAATATATATAAACAAATGTTCTGTGTTTTTGATAAAATGTAGAGTATAATCAGCTCTAAAGGAGTATCTTGAAGGTTCTTAGAAACTGATCATCTCCATGAACCAACCAGATACAAATAAGTAATAGAGGTGATTCCTACTATATGAACATTCAAAATCTGTGAACATAACAAAGAAAATGGTGAAACAATCAAAGAAAAAGAGTGCTATGTTAAAAATGTCCAATTCATACACACACTCACAATCATGCATTATATATATCATATGTAAATCTGTTATATGCATGAATATGATTGTTGATGCTAATATGATAGAAATCTAAGAATATGAGGAATTAGGATTTTGAGAAAACTAACCTAGCAGGACCCAATCAAGCATGGGTACAAAGATAGAAATTTACTTAACCTATAGGTACTTGGTCTATTTGACCACACTAAGGAATACTGAAGCAGATGGCTTTAGTCACAAAGATTTAACTAGCTGGAGGATCAAGACATTTCAGCAATGCCCTTGACGAAATCAACCAACGCCAAAGACTGTTCTTGAAGATTTGCTGAGTCCCCATGAATAAAGTTCACATAGGTTGATGATCTTCATATGGAAGCTGGATATTCATGTCAAGATGATAGGGATCTTCTATGCTTATTCAAGAAAAGCTTATCATCTCAAAGGGAACATTAAGGATGCTCATATCAAAGGATCATCAATCATTGATTATGAAGAATTCATCAAAGAAGCAGAACTCCACGAATGCAGAAGATACTGAATCCTGAATGAGAAAGACTACGTTCGTAGTTTCGTCAACAATCGTGGAGTGATCAGTCCTGAAAATATCTCTCCATGATTCAATGAGGTTTATATAATCATGATGATCTCATCCTGAAGAAGATATGCAAGGCTACCTCCTTAGGCATATGAAGAAGAAGAATTCATCCTTCTCTGAGAGGATAGTATCAACTATGGGGGAGCAGTGATCTGTAAAGAGCATCAGTACTAACTGTGTCAAGGGAGCAAAATGGAGCAAATCCTTCAGATCTTCCAATCATTGATGATAGAGATTTAAATGACAAGTAAAGATAAAGCTGAAGGTAGTTGTGAACCTCAGAAGAAGAAGAAACGCAGTCACAGAACAAAGAAGCCCTCACTCACTATAATTATGGAGTCATCACCAATCGTAGAGTCCATAATAATTACTACTGCAGACGGAGAAGCTGCAACAGCCTCTCAGCCTGAATAAACTGTCAGGGCTGAATTTGAAGAAAGTGCAAAGGCTGTGTCCAAGCCAAAGAAGAGGAATAAGAGGTTTGTCAAGAAGTTTGTTCTGGAAAATGAGGAAGTATTGAAGGAATATGATCAAAGGATTGTTGTTGAAAAGGCTGAACGAAACAATCAATCTCAAGCATCTGGTCCAACTGCGGAAGAGACCAGAGTCATAGAAGATGATCAGGCCTTGATCAGTCATGCAGAGCACACTACTACACCTGATCAGACCATGATCAATGATGGAGAGGAAATGTCAGAACCAAGTGATGCTGATGAGAAAGTACAGTCTGAAGTTGTTGTTCATACTAAGGAAGTTGGTGATGCAAGATATGGAGATGGTGAAGCTCCGGAGGCAAAATGAAGAAGTGGGATTCTTGCCAGAAGATCTGAGAAAAGCTCAGAGTATAGGTCAACCATGGTGCATCTGTTGACCACTCCACGAATATCAAGACCACTTCTGTCAAGTTCATAAAGACAAGAGTTAACCCAATGCAGAAACATCCCAGTTACAGAGTTCCAAAACTCTGTGACTGATGGACCAAATGAATATCCATCATAATCAGTAGTAATGTCCTAGAACATGCTACTGATAACCATATCAATCAATCACTCAAATCGTGGAGTCCCGATGATAAGACACCTAATCATAGTGTAAGAGCAGGATGACACTACGATTGCAGCCTAAACGAATACCAACATCAAAGAGTATCCAGAGTTGGTAAGAGAACTCTCCAGCAGAAAAGCCCAATATGATGTCATTGTAGCCACCATGTCTATAAAGATCTTCATCTGATAAGCGTCTCAGGGACAAACCTAACCCTTAGCCTTGGTCTAAGAGGTTGGCTCTTCCTGAGCAACCTTAACCTAGAAGAAATGCAATTACTAATTGCATCACATGAATCTAGCAAGCAGTAACTCTTCAAAAGAATGCAAGCTGCAAATGAGTATAGCTACTCTCTTGAAGTACAATGAAGAAGTTGTCTATTGAAGCATAGCCACAGACTACGATTATCGAAGAAGAAGGGTGTAGATCAATCTAAGAAATCGTGGAGTACTGAGCTAAGTTATAAGACCACTCCACGAACTGAAGAAGTCAATAGTCAACTGAAGAAAAGTTAAATCTGGATAACTGACACGATAAAGGAAGTTACAGATTGTGACCTATCAGAGTCTTACAACTGTCCCACTAAGAAACATGGAGGGAATATTTATAAGAGGGAAAATTTAAATCAGTGGTAGTTATACTTTCGAGAGTTCATTAAAAGCTGCAAGTTTGTCCAATCCATGCACACTCTCTCTGAAGCCAAAACCTAAACACCTCCAAACAGTCAAATCTTCTCAAACAGCTATCTATCCTCAAATCGCTTCCTGATATCTCACAATAGTCTCACAATGTCATAAACCCAGAAACCCCTAACTCCTAAAATGGAAGATTTATGTGTCATCACTAGCATTCAACTCAGAACTAAGAAGTTCGAGAAATCTGAAAAGAAGTTCAGAGATATTCTTCAGCTGGTAAAGAAGGCCAAATTTTCTGAATGCCTTAAAGCAAACACCCAAATCTACTCAAATTTGGTGAGAGAGTTCTACTCAAATGCGATTGTGAGTTCTGGAACCTTAACGACTAAAGTAAAAGGCCAGATTTTGAAGTTGAAATCTACAGACATTAACCAGTGCTTAAATCTTCCAGACTCTGATCTGAAGGACCTTGAAGAGGTTGACATTGAAGAAGGGAAGAAAGCTATGCGCTACAAGAGAAACCCTATCTTGAAGAACATGAAGAAGAAGGAGTTTCCTGAAGAGTACGAGTTTGTTGCTGAGATAGTGGGGAAGTGCATACTGAGTAAGGATACTGCTCATGATATAGTAAGTGATCATCAACTGAGAATCATAACTGCCATTGTTCTCAAGAAGCAAATAAACTTTGGTGCCATACTGTTCAACTTAATGTCTGAGTGGCTGGACAAGGCTAAGAAGAAGAAGTCAACTGACAAGCCACTCACAAAGATTTTTCATGGGAGATTTCTAAGCATCATTCTGAAGAAGAAGCTGAAGAATAAAATTAAGGATGATGAGGGTGAAGTACTAAACAGCCAGAAGGTGTTATCCCCTAAGCTGTTTGTAAACTAGAAGAAGAACCCAATGGAAAACAAAAGGCTAGTGGCACATGGCAGCAGCAGTAAGAGCACTACGAAGAAGAGGAAGACATGTAATGTGGAGGAGGAGGAGCTATCACACTCCGAGGACTCAATCATTCCAGAGTCCAAGTTTGTAAGGCCCTCAAAGAAGAAAGCTAAAGTGGTGAAGAAGTCAAAATCAGTTCCCCATGGGAGTATGTCTGCTAAAGAGAAAAGCGTAGAGTCGGAAGAAGAAGGGGAAACTAAGAGCTTTAAGGATAAATCCTCAAGCAGCCAGTTCACAAATGAGGAAATTGAATCTGTAAAAGAGGAAGAAAAGTCTGAAGATGAAGAAGAGGACGCAAGCCCTATGGCTGAACCCCAAAGTAGCCATTCTACTGAAGAGGAAGGGTCGAAAGCTGAAGCAATTGGATCTCCCACTGCTGAAAGTCCAAAGAGTTCCTATGATACTTAAAGGGACTCAAAGTCCAAAGAAGAATTATCTGCTTATGTTGCTGAACCCCAAAGAAGCTCATCTGATGATTCAGAAGCTTCAAAATCTGAAGATAAAGAGAAGTCTGAATCTCCTGTAGTTGAATTCCCTAGGAAAAGAAAGAGCAACAGATTACTTGCTAGATCTTTTCTAGAGAAGAAAGGAGAATCTTCTACAGCAATCATTGAACTCAGTGATGATGAGGCTGAATCAAAGGAAGAAGATGCTAAGGGAAGAAGAAAGAAAATGTCTGCAAAGGCTAGTAGTAAGAGACTGAAAGCTGCAAAGCTCGAAGTGCCAAATGAGTCTACAAAGACTAGTTCTGCTAAAGATGATGATCAAATGCAGGAACATACTGATGAGTCAGTTAAAAAGAGTCTGCACCAGTCTGACTCCGAGTCAAGACAGGAAGAAAGTTAAAAAGACTCCAGTCCTGAGGATGAAATGCCAGAAGATTTTCATATCCCTTGTCCTGTTCATTGTAAGAGAAGAATAGTGGTTGAAGTTGATGATGAACCACTAGATGTACTTCCAGGAAAAAGGGTTAATCTTGGAAATGAAAGGCTGAATGTGGTGAAGATGACCGCAACATATCTGCTCTATAATCTCGAAGCTATGAAGATAGACACTTCAACTCTGATATATGAGCCTGAAATCAAGGACCATGCGATAAGGTGGTTTTATCCTCATATGCCATGGGTAAAGGCATCAATCACTAATTATAACAGCTACTTCTCATGGTCCTTCTCTCATTTTCCCAACCTAGAGCTGGTAGCACAGAACTTTCCAAAGGTAAAGAAGTTTGCAGAACAGCTGATCAAGGACAAGTCTCACTTCAAATTCTATCGACATGCTAGAAATCACTACATTCCCTACGATTGTAGAGTAGGTTTGGATGGCATAAGGTTTATACCCAAGTCCATAGCAGTAGAGTCATTTCACTCTACCATTGCAAATGATCAAGCTCGGTTAGAGAAGCTCTACTCTGCCCAAGCAGCATTGTCTAAAATTCCTTCGTCTTCCAATAGTGATTGGCACTCAACGATCTATCAGATTCTTACTACCTTCAAAAGTCTGGCCAAGGATAACAATCGTGGAGTCCAGTCTGATGTTCAGCAGGAGTCTACTCAACCAAACTACCAAACTCCTCAGGAGCAAGAGTTACTAAAGAACTCTGAAGAATTGGTTGAGAAGATGTCTCTCCTTACTGATGAAGCTAAGATCCTGTCAGAAGAAGGAAACAGTGAGCTTTTTAATAAATTTTAGACACTATCAGATATATCTCTCAAGTTTAAAGAGAGAGATCAAATCTATCTGAAGGCTATGAATGATCAAAAGGAAGAAGCTCTACGAGCTCAGAAGGCTAGTGAAGATCAAATCCTTTCTCTCTCTGACAAGATTGACTCTCTAAATCAGTCTCTCTCTCTACAGCTGGAGCTAAGCCAACAAGAACTCAAGATTAAGGTTGGCAACTCATCTTACCTGATGGAGCAGCTTATGACAAATGTCCAACAGCTTTCCCAAGTGATTAATGACAAAAGGGGGAGAAAAAGAGACAGTCAAGGAAGAGTAAAGAGAGAAGAGTGAAGGAAGAAGAAAAGAGCAAGAGCAAAAAAGCAAAGAAGGAGAAGAAGAGGAAGGACAAAGCAGCAGCAGCAAGTGTGTCATCATCTGAGGGGGAGCCAGAACAAGAGAAAGATAAAGCAGAAGACAAAAAAGAAAAGCATGTATCTGAGTCAGAGCAAGAGCAAGACAAAGATGAAGCAATGGAGCATGCATCTGAGGGGGAGCAGACTGAAGAAGAAAAAAAAATTGAGTAGCTGATCTGCAGACATCCTGGAGACATACATGGAGCAGAAAATGAAGCAGAAAAGGTACATTTCTAGCTATATAGGTATGTTATGGATCCAGGATGTAGAGTGTCACATTTTATGTAATTCTATATTATCATCAATGACATTCATGATAATCTATTTTAGAAATACAGTTGCTCACTGTATATTAAGATTCATTCATAGCATGCATATGCACCGAGTGTCTTTGTCAAAATCAAATAGGGGGAGACTGTTGGGAAGAAGCATGAGAATGCTATTTCTAGTTATATAAGATTTGATTATGATCTTAATGAATGAATATGCAAATATGTCTGCATTGATATAAGCTGTAAAGTCCTTGAATAGATAATAGGAATATATGTACAAGGACTTAGGATGAAATGATCAAATATGTTAGGTTGATCCTACATGAACAAAACAGCTTTGTAAAGTCCTTCAAAAGAATATAATGTACAAGGACTAAAAATAGAAAGATCAAACTTATTAGGTTGATCTTATTCAATGTAATAGATAGGCATGTCTGATCGTCGAGCACTGCACCAGCCTTTGTAGTCTGCCAGGATAGACAAGGAAGCCTCGGAGACTATCAAGGCAGAATCGTAGTCTGCAAGGATAGTAGCTCTTAGAGTTCGTAGTCTGCCAGGAGAGACAAGGTAGGATCGTAGTGTGTCGAGAAGAACTTTCTCGAAGCCGTAGTCTGCTGAGGAAGTCATGTTCAGAATCGTAGAGACAGCATGTCTAAGTGCCAGCAAAGCGTCTGCCAAAGCCAAGTCAAGAATCGTAGGCCAAACATGAAGTCGTGGAGTCTACTGATCATATCAAGAGGCAGAAATCATAGTCGAGCAAGATCAGACCAGGACAGCAAGTGCTAAGGCAGAAATCGTATTCTGTCATATGATCTGCTCTCGGAGTCGTAGTGTCTGCATAACCAATGCAAGATCATAGTCTGCAGAACAAAGGCTTTGATAGAGTCAAGCAAGTGCTCACAATGCCAAGGAGGAATCGTAGAGACAAAATGATTCTCAACAAATGAGTACTCCCAAAGTATCCAAAGATGTAGCCTCTGGTCAGAGCTGTAAAGATACAATATACCTGAAAGAACCCAGAGAGCACTCACCGAATAGCCTGTAAGCAAACAGAAGATCGAAGCACCAACTCAATCAGCATCCTGATTGAGTAGTGAAGCAATTCAGGAGAAGTCTTCCCCAAGCAATAGTAAGAAGACTTCAGATGAAGTGACTAACAAGAGGAAGTCAACAATGCAATAGCTATCAAGATAAACAGAAGACAATGATCTTGGGTGTGACCATGATCGTAGTGTTTGCCAAATGAGAAGCAGGAACTGATGCTGTTTATATAGAGATACTGGCCAACCTATAAAGAATAGACGAAGAAGATAAAGCATGGGTCAGACCATTGATGATATGTGAACGGGAGATCACAAGGAGAAAGAGAGCTGAGTATGCCTAATCAGATGAGTCATATAATTCAAAAGGGCCAGAGCATTCAGACAAGTTATCAGTTCCTGAGTTAAGTCAAGGCAAGCAGAAGTGTTGAAGCACTGAACAAGTGGAGGAAGAGATGTTCTACATTGCAAATCCAAAGAACACTCTTCAGAATCGTAGTGTTGTCTCCACCAGTCAACGAGTAACATTCATCAGACAAACTACAATCAAGTTCAAGGTTATCTGCATCAGAATCGTAGAGTTTGGTCATCTGAATATTGAAGCATTGGCAATGTCTCAATATGAAGACTAACATTCGAACGTTATTGATTGAGAGCATCGATGCAGAAGGACAACTCCTGATGTTCTGATCGAGGAGTCAGAAAGAAGAAATAAAGGTGACTACCAGCCTGACTCGTTGAAGTGACATCTCTGATGTGGTAGGAGAAATAGTAGACTGCTGTGTCAGAAAAGTCAAAAAGGGGCTGTCACGTCACATCAGCAGTCTGCACCAAATAACTTGAGATCCGCGAAGCAATTTAAATAGCTTCCAACGGTTATATTCCAACGTGAAGCTTATGGAAGGGTATTTAACTGCTGAAGCTTCAAAGATGAAAGGCTGCTGAGTTGAAGAGTTATTGGGTTGATAAGTTATTGACTCTACGAGTTCTACATAGCTCAACATAATACGTCTCAATGGCAGTGAGACTACGAAAGTAGAAGTGAAGGAAGTTAAGAGAAGAGCTTGAATAGATAAAAGGCTTCACTCAACAACAATGAGAATGTCAATCAAAATGGCAGCTAAGCTCAGAGCCGAGAAGGCCAACAAGACAACATTCAAAAAAGTGGCAGGCCAGAAAGAAGATTCAAAGAGCCACTCTACGAATCACCATGAACTACCAAGAGCTGAAGAAGAACAGATGCAGGATCAGATGAAGAATCAGATCTACACATCAGTCAAGCAAGGTTCAGGGGATGCTAAGTGCCAAACGAAGTCTACCAAAATCTCAAAGACTTAGCAGACCTCAAGTGGTGAAATGATACTGTAGCGCCCCTAAATTCGGGTTCCCAGAACCTCGGACCTGGTACATCAATTCTATAACTATTGCGAAAGATAGAAACAAAAATTATTTATACAATAACTTTTACACATAACTTCCAAGGTCTGAAACCTTAACTTAATACATATATTCATATTCTACACGACATACAATGTCATATTCCTCTAACACAAATACCATTTTAACCGTACAATAATTCAATCCTGGAACTTGTCTTTGCCTTTGGCTGTGTCTGAAGTTTTATCTTTAATCTGAAAGGTTTATCATGATATAGCAAGGGTGAGCAACAAGTTTGCCCAGCAAGTTTAATTACAACAAGGATATATCATGATTGAAAAGAATAATAAGCTTACAAACTTTCAACAATATAATAATTGTGAAAGAGCATGAATCGAAATGTCAATAATTGAATGACTGAATCAATAATGTTTAATGTCACAAGGACCATGAACAACTTTAACTGAACCTTAGGGTAATGAAGGTGATCAGCCTTTCATACCTGATGAACATATGCAACATGCACTAAGTGCGAATCAATAATCAGTATGGACGTGAATAATCATCAGTAATCATTCACTAACATGCTTTGAAATATAACTCAAGTTTGAGTTAAGGAAACTTGCCTGCATAGTGGATTACCGCTACGTAATATAATTTAATCGCTTTATTGTAAAGACCTATCAGTTATAAGATTGATCTTTAAATCAGTAAAACGTACTTTATCCATAATCATATTACTTTATAAATAACTATCTAACACTTAACCACATTGTCAAATATTAGATAACCTTAACACTAACATATACACTTTAGTCTTAGTATTATCATTATACTTTGATAATCTTTTCATCACTTATAACTTATACTTATAAGTTTTCCCTTTATATGTTATCTTAGTAAGCTAGACAACCTTTCATTAAACTGAAATACTATTTCAGTAAACTAGATTATATTTCAGCATCCTGAATTCACCATTTCAGCATCCTGAATTTACCATTTTAGCATCCTGAATTCACCATTTCGGCAGACCACAAAATATTTCAGCAGACCATAAACCATTTCAATAGACCATAAACCATTTCAGCAAACTGAAACCATTTTAGAAATTCGCAATCAATTTCAGTACCCTGAACTTTCATTTTAGTCTATTGCAAGAATGATATAGTTTCTTGAATACCAAATTCAATAACTATATTAAAAAATAACTTAATCTCTTATTTTAATCTCTCGTCGAATATCATTAATTATGTAATAATATTTTATACTAATGCTATTAACTTTTTAATAACATTCAAGTCAAATACTACTAATAATATCCTAATCTAGTATTATTAGTCATATAAAAATAATTTAAATCATTAATCACATTAATAAACAGTTTATTTTAATTATTTTCCTTTCCTTAATTAACTCATTAAAGTATTTTAAAATATCATAAATATCACAATACTTCATCACCGACCGAAACCTCCCTCACAAATCTGCATACACCATGCTCAAGGGTCTCAAGACATAAAATCATATTTTTCATATTTTTGGACATCATATATTTAATTAAACTCATTTATTCATAAATTATCATTTATATGAAAATTACCAAATCAATTCCAAAAATATTTATTTTCTGGGATTTGACAGAATATAGTTCCATAATAAACATATATTTTTCCTTGAATTTTTAAAATACATTTGCTATATTTAAATAATCCATAATAGCCAAATATTCTCATATTTTTTATAAATCGAGATTAGCTCCAAAAATTCTGAAATTTGCACAGTAAGTTCCTGTTATACACATGTACTTTCAGTAAATATTTTGTAATTTTTGGACTTATACACAGAGAGTTATTCGGGTGGCTTTATAAAAATAGCTTTTCACCGTAAAATCCATATCTCTCAAACCATATGGCCAAACATTCTCAAATTTTTACAGGACCTTCATATCTTCTGATATTATCACCCCAAATGTTTCTCAAATTTTTAAAGCACAAAAAAGTGGACGAAATATCCCCGAGGCAGACTGATCCAAAACAGTTTTACAAATAAGAAAAATATTTTTCTTTTCTTTTGGTTTACAACCCAATCAACAACTCATATGGGTGAATTTAAACATGAAACATATAGATTGAAGGGTTTACACTTTCATATTGAAAGCCCCTTTTTATCAAATCACAAAAAGAAAATAGAGTAAAGCTTAGGAAGTAGGTTTATACCTTTTGCTTTTTCTTCTTCTCTTCTTCTTCTTTTTCTTTTTTCCATGGAGAATTTCTCTCCTATTCTTCCTTAAGGGCTGCCGCCCCTTCCTTTCTTTCTCCCTTTTTCCCGTTCTTTCTTCTCCTTTCTTGTTTCTCTCTCTTTCCTTATCTTCTTTTTCTTTCTAATCTTATCTTTCCTTCTTTGCACTACAGGCCAAAGATATATTCTTTTGTATCACCATTTAAGATTGAAGATGATGAAAAATATTTTGAAGAACGAATCCAGTGAGATAAAGAATAAAAATTAGGGATTCGTAATTTAGTTTATCCAAGTTCAAGAATACTCCATAATAATTAATTGTGGAGCAAAATTCAAGAATGAAGATCAAAACTTGGATCCAATCAAAGATAGGAACCATAATAGCCAACTTGGATAAAGAAAAGAAAATTTAATTTTTCTGTAAATAGTAACGTATTCGTGAATAGTGCCTTATACGTGAATAATGCCGTATACGTGAATAATAACTTCAATATGAAAAGGTAAAAATTTCACAATAAAATTTATACCAATATTTCGGTGTCATGATATTGAAAGAAATAACATTATTTTTGAAAAAAATAACATCCCTTACCTCAAAACAACAGTACTTCAAAATGAAATATCGGATATAATACTGAAAGAAACTTGCACTGAATAGTAACACTCAAATTATCGAAATACTAACAAAAATACGCTCGATATTATAGAGAGAGAAAACTTCTGATTCTAGTGTGATTTTCAAATTCTAACTAAGCACCCTATTTATAGAAAAATGCTTAGAACGCCAAAACAGAAAATTTAATAAAATAATATTTTTTTAAAAAAAATCATGCCCACCTCTTGACTAAAATCCATCAGCCACCAATGGAGCCCACCTCTCATTAAAAAAATGTTTTTCTTAAAAAAAATATTTTTAACCCCAAAAATTACTTCCGACCCAAAATTCTAGAATTTCAATAATTCATGAAAAATAACCCTTTTATCAGAAAAATACAAATTTTATGTCCTTTTCATAGAAAATTTAATTATCTACAACTTTGTAGAAGAAAGTTTTTTCAAATTCTAAACATAAATTGTCCGAAATCCACAAACGGATGATTTTTTACACCAAAATACTGATAAAAACACCTCAACACTAATTCCTTCTTTTATATCCACAAAAATAAATATTTTTTTATCATATAAATCAATAATTAATTATTTATAAATAATATTACAGAACTACAATATTGACAACCAGGTCGTTTCCAGGAAAGAGGGGGCCTTCCGATAAAGATTTCTCCTTACTGGCGCGCAATTAAATAACCCCTCTTAGTCAGAACTTCCTTAGACATTGCCAATAATGTTATCTAATAATATTATTCAAATAATATGAATTATTGATCTGATAATGGAAAATACTATGCAAGGACAATTATTGAATTAACAATAATATAAAAATACTGTGCAATACCGTGTGCTACTGTGCAACAACGCGTATTACTTTACTTTACCCACCGGATATTCCAACAGTGTTAACGGTAACAACTACGTCGTTAGTTATAAAAAACCTATTCTTGTCGTTTTTTTCATCCTACAGTTTTCCGTTATGGGGCCCACAAATGGCTGCGCCGTCGTACGAATATTCTCCGACAGCAAGAATATTCCATGACCAAACGAATATTCTCCGACAACAATGAATATTTTATAACCACTTGCTTATTTAAAATATTTGCGCATTTTACCCATAACATTTCACATTATCAAATTAACCCCTGACTATTTCAAAATAATATATAGAGGAAATTCAATTTTTTATTCATAAAAGTTAGGGTCTTACAACCTCCCCTCCTTATGAAATTTCGTCCTCGAAATTGACGTGCGTACCTGGTGTTTCGAAAAGGTGAGGATACCTCGCTTTCATTTCCGATTCCAACTCCTAGGTCATTTCCTCAATAGCATGGTTCCTCCACAAAACTTTAACTCGTGGTATAACCTTTGTGCGTAGGACATGCTCCTTCCTATCCAAAATCTTGACAGGTACCTCCTCGTACGTTAAGTCTTCGGCTATCTCATTCGTTTCTAACTCAATAATGTGGCTCGGGTCTTTCACATATTTACGTAACACAGATATATGAAACACGTTATGAACACGAGACATGCTTGGAGGTAATGCGAGTATATAAGCCACATTTCCTACTCGGTCAAGAATCTCAAATGGACCAATGAATCGTGGATTGAGCTTTCCTCTCTTGCCAAACCTCGTAACTCCCTTCCATGGAGCAACACGTAACAACACATGGTCCCCAACATTAAATTCTACGTCCTTTTGATGAAGATCCGCATAACTCTTTTGTCGGTCATGTGCCGTTTGTATACGTTGTCGGATCATTTGGATCTTTCCTGTAGTCATATGTACCAACTCTGATCCCAACAATGTTGCCTCACCCACCTCATCCCAACATACTGGAGAACGACACTTTCTCCCATGCAACGCCTCGAATGGATCCACGCCTATACTTGCTTGATAATTGTTGTTGTAGGAGAATTCCACCAATGGTAGGTACTTATCCCAACTCCCTTTGAAGTTTAGAACATAAAGTCTCAATAGATCTTCAAGAGTTTGAATAGTTCTTTCCGATTGCCCGTCCGTCTGAGGATGATATACCGAAGTGAATCGTAAATCCGTGCCCATAGCTTTCTGCAAACTAACCTAAAATCGTGAAGTAAATCTTGGGTCACGATCCGAAACTATGGTTACTGGCATGCCATGCAACCTCACAATCTCATTCACGTACATACGAGCAAGTCGTTCAAGGGAATAGGTCTCCCGTATCGGCAAAAAATGGGCAGACTTGATTAATCTATCAACAATAACCCAAATCGCATCTATACCTTGAGAAACCTTGGGAAGACCCGTAACGAAATCTATGGTAATGTGTTCCCACTTCCAATTTGGAATCTCCAATGGTTGCAATGGACCCTTTGGCACTTGATGCTTCGCCTTTACACTTTGACAAGTTAAACATCTCGAAATAAACTTCGCGATCTCTCTCTTCATATTTCTCCACCAAAATGTATATCGAAGATCACGATACATTTTGGTACTCCCAGGATGGATTGCAAACGGTGTGTTGTGTGCCTCCATCATGATTCTATACTTCAAATCAGAATCGTTAGGAAAACAAAGTCTGGAGTTGACTCGGAGTATTCCTTCTTCATCGATTCTTGCTTCTGGAACCGCACCTTCTTTTCTTCTTCATCTTCATCAGCTCTGGATCCGTTGCTTGAGCAGCTTTAACTTTATTAATCAAAGCTAGTTCTACGCGTATACTTGACATCATCGCACTCGTTCCCGCATATGATCTTCTACTCAACGCGTCAGCTACCACGTTCGCTTTTCCAGGATGGTATTGGATGGTATGATCGTAATCTTTCAATAGCTCAAGCCAACGTCGTTGACGCATGTTGAGTTCCTTCTGAGTGAAGAAATATTTAAGGCTCTTATGATCCGTATAAATCTCCACTTTCTCCCCGTACAAGTAGTGTCTCCAGATCTTCAACGCGAAAACAACTGCTGCCAACTCTAGATCATGAGTAGGATAATTCCTCTCATACTCCTTGAGTTGTCGCGAGGCATAGGCTATGACTTTCCCATGTTGCATGAGAACACATCTTAACCCTTTGCTCGAAACATCGCTGTAGATAACAAATCCATCCGAACCAGATGGTATTGTTAGAACAGGTGCCGAGATAAGTCTTCTCTTGAGCTCTTGGAAGCTCTTCTCGCATTCCTCGCTCCAACTGAATTTTGTATCTTTCTGAGTCAGCTGAGTAATGGAGTAGCGATTCAAGAGAATCCCTCCACGAACCTCCGATAATAACCAGCTAAGCCCAAAAAGCTACGCACTTTAGTCACCGACTTTGGTTGCTCCCAACTTTGTATTGCTTCAATCTTCGCCACCACAGATACTCCATGTTTCGATACCACGTGCCCAAGGAATGCTACTTCCTCAAGCCAGAACTCGCATTTCTTCAGCTTGGCATATAGCTTATTTTCACGAAATCTTTGAAGTACCAGCTTCAAGTGGTGCTCATGATCTTCACGACTTTTGGAATAGATGAGGATGTCATCAATAAAGACAACCACAAATTGATCCAAATACTCTTTGAATACACGGTTCATCATATCCATAAAAGCAGCAGGAGCATTAGTCAATCCAAAAGACATGACTAAGAATTCATAATGCCCGTACCGAGTTCTGAAGGCAGTCTTTGGAATATCCTCAGTTTTAATCTTTAGCTGATGATACCCAGAACGAAGATCGATCTTTGAAAATAATTGTGCACCTTGCAACTGGTCGAACAGGTCATCAATACGAGGTAGCAGATACCTATTCTTGATGGTGACATGGTTCAACTCCCGATACTCAATACAAAGTCGCATACTCCCGTCTTTCTTCTTTACGAATAAAACAGGAGCACCCCAAGGAGACGTACTAGGACGAATGAAATCGATGTCCAACAACTCCTATAATTGGACCTTTAATTCCTGGAGTTCAATAGGAGCCATTTGATATGGGGTTTTAGAAATGAATTTTGTATCAGGCTCAAGGTCAATAAAGAATTCAACTTCACGTTCTGGGGGTAGACCAAGAAGTTCTTTGGGAAATACATCAGGAAACTCATTAACAACAGAAATATTATTCAAATCTGACATATTTTGGTTTAGATCAGTGACATGAGCTAAGAAAGCTTGACATCCGTTTTTTAATAAACGAATAGCTTTGTGACTTGAAATGACATTGACTGATTTTAGTGGTTTGGTTGTTTGGATTCGCACAACAGGTTGGTTAGGAATATAAAAACTAACAACCTTACGAAAACAATCTATTTTGGCATGGTAAGTGGTTAACCAGTCAATTCCTAAAATCACGTCCAATGTAAGTATTTTCAAAGATATAAGATCAACAGGTAGGGTAAGGGTACCAATCTGAATCAAGCAAGATTTATAAACTGTAGATGTAACGAAGGTTTCTCCTAACGTAGTTTCAACAGATAAGTCAAAGTCTAACTTCTCAAGTGTCAAATTTAATCGCTGAGCACAAGCAGGTGAAATAAAAGAATGGGTAGCACCGGTATTTAACAAGGTGTAAACTTCGCAAGAGTTTATGATTAGCTTACCCGTAATCACCTCGTGTGGGTTCCTCGTGTTTTAGGCTGTCATGACAAACGTTCTTCTAGGAACCACCGACTTTGACTTGTCCAAAACCGTCTTTGGAATCACCACCCCCACTGGACTTGGTTTCGCTAGAGGACAATCTCGAGCTATATGTCCTTCCTTTCCACAGTTATAGCATGCCTTGAATTGTTATGGGCAGTTTGGGCTGATGTGTCCCTCTTTCCCTCATTTATAGCATACGACCGGTGGTCGTTCTCCTCCCCTAGAAATAGGTGATGCTGTTGACGTCTTCACGTTCTCATTATTGTACTTTCTCTTCTTAAAATCTCCCCCCCCCCCGACTCACTTCTTCTATTATCATGGCCACGATTACCACCGGAGTGGTTACTGCTTCTATCATACTTTCCTCCCCGCTGGTTGTCATTGCTCTGATGACTGCTGCCACCGGTACGACACTGATTGTGGTCCCTTGGTTAAACAAACTCATTATCCCGCTCTATTAATTAAGCCCTGTTCACAACATCTGAATATAAAGAAAATTTGTGAGAAATGAGGTATTGAAGTATTTCGGGTTTCAAACCTCTCAGAAACATCTGCGTCATACGTTCCTCATTCTCTACCAAATGAGGTGCAAACCTGGACAACTCCGCGAACGTAGCCTCGTACTGGGACACAGTCATGTTGTTTTGTTCTAGTCTGATAAACTCTACCTCCTTCATATGACGAATACTTTCAGGAAAGTACTTGTCATTGAACAGTTTCTGGAATGCTTCCCAAGACAACTTAAGTGCGGCAGGCTGGGTACGCTTCACAGACTCCCACCAGTAATCTGCCTCTCCACGGAACATAAAGGTGGCGAATGGAACCTTCTGTTCCTCCGTGCATCCCAATACATCAAATATCTTGGTAATTTGCTTAACCCACATCTCTGCCTTGATTGGATCTGGCTTTCCCTGAAACTCTGGTGGTCCTAACTCTTTGAACTGCTTGGTAATAACAATCCGCGTGTTGTTATTGTCTCCACCTGTATTTTGCACACGAGTCTCCCTCGTCTGGTTTTGGATGAACTGCGAAAAGCTTCTAAACACTTCATCGTTTATCGTCTGATCAGTGTTGTTTTTAGGATGAACATTGCCTTCCTGTTGTACGTTCTCCTGGTTGGTGATTAAAAGTGTCTCCACGGTCTCATTCACTCCATTGTTAACTTTCTCAGCTGTAATTCTCAAATACTGCCATAAAACAAGGGTTAATTAAACAAATTAACATATCACATATTAACCCTATGCTCCGACTGACCAATTAAATACCACATAAGCTTAGGTAGGACATACTAGTGAAGGATTTACTCGTCTCTCCCCTCCTAGTTCTATTCCCCGATCTCCGCCAGAGATCATATCCCTAAGCTCTGTTATCAACTGTGACACCCCAGAATAGGTCCAGTCAACCCAACCCATTCTGAGTCGCCAAACACATGGTACAGAATCCAAATACAATCTTTTATAACACAAGGTCGTGAAAAATACGACCAGACATTGTGAGTGTCAATACAAACATATAGAAAATATAAACATTCAACTAAGTCCTCATTACAATTATTATCACACTATATAAAAATAGTGAGGACTACTACTACTCTAACTCGGACCATCACTCTGTCCCCCGACTCGTCCCTACGACATTCTCATTTCCTGAAGAGGACAATAGATGAAAAAGGTGAGCTCAACTAGCCCAGTAAAGAATATTATGACTAAGATGATAAAGAACAATTTATCGTAAGTCTTCAACAAATCAGATAAAATATTATGGACCACAAGTTTTAGATCAACAACTGCAGCGGAAATAACCATGCATCAGAAGAATTAAGTAGGAAATAATGTCTACTATCTTCTATGATTTGAAAGTCTATAATCAATAGTTTATCCCTGTAACATCAATCAATATATATCTTGAATCAAATATTCATCTTTGCACTACGGGCCAAAGATATTCATCAGGTAATAATTCATCTTTGCACTACAGGCCAAACATATTCATCAAATAATCATCCCTCTTTGCACTACAGGCCAAAGATATATTCTTTTGTATCACCATTTAAGACTGAAGATGATGAAAAATATTTTGAAGAACGAATCCAGTGAGATAAAGGACAAAAATTAGGGATTCGTAATTTAGTTTATCCAAGTTCAAGAATACTCTATAATAATTAATTGTAGAGCAAAATTTAAGAATGAAGATCAAAACTTGGATCCAATCAAAGATAGGAACCATAATAGCCAACTTGGACAAAGAAAAGAAAATTTAATTTTTTTGTGAATAGTACCGTATTCGTGAATAGTGTCGTATACGTGAATAGTGCCGTATACGTGAATAGTAACTTCAATATAAAACGGTAAAAATTTCACAATAAAATTCATACCAATATTTCAGTGTCATGATATTGAAAGAAATAACATTATTTTTGAAAAAAATAACATCCCTTAGCCTTACCTCAAAAGAACAGTACTTCAAAATAAAATTTCGGATATAATACTTAAGGAAACTTGCACTGAATAGTAACACTCAAAGTATCGAAATACTCACAAAAATACGCTCGATATTATAGAGAGAGAAAACTTCTGATTCTGGTGTGATTTTCAAATTCTAACTAAGCACCCTATTTATAGAAAAATGCATAGAACGTCAAAACAGAAATTTTAATAAAATAATATTTTTTAAAAAAAAATTCACGCCCACCTTTTGACTAAAATCCATCAGTCACTAGTGGGGCCCACCTCCCATTAAAAAAAATATTCTTAAAAAAAATATTTTTAACCCCAAAAATTAATTCCTACCCAATATTCTAGAACTTCAATAATTCATGAAAAATAACCCTTTTATCAGAAAAATGCAAATCTTATGTCCTTTTCATAGGAAATTTAAGTATCTACAACTTTGTAGAAGAAAGTTTTTCTAAATTCCAAACATAAATTTTCCGAAATCCACAAATGGATGATTTTCCACACCAAAATACTGATAAAAACACATCAACACTAATTCTTTCTTTTATATCCATAAAAATAAATATTTCCTTATCATATAAATCAATAATTAATTATTCACAAATAATATTATAGAACTACAATATTGACAACCAGGTCGTTTCCAGAAAAGAGGGGGCCTTCCGATAAGGATTTCTCCTTACTTGCGCGCAATTAAATAACCCCTCCTAGTCAGAACTTCTTTAGACATTTCCAATAATGTTATTTAATAATATTATTCAAATAATATGAATTATTGATCTGATAATGAAAAATACCGTGCAGTGACAATTATTAAATTAACAATAATATAAAAATACTGTGCAATACCGTGTACTACTGTGCAACAACGCGTATTACTTTACTTTACCCACCGGGTATTCCAACAGTGTTAACGGTAACAACTACGCCATTATGTATAAAAAAAACCTATTCTTGTCGTTTTCTTCATCTGACAATTTTCTGTTATGGGGCCCACAAATGATTGCGCCGTCATACAAATATTCTCCGACAGCAAGAATATTTCACGACCAAACGAATATTCCCTGACAACAATGAATATTTTATAACCACTTGCTTATTTAAAATATTTACGCATTTTGCACATAACATTCCACATTATCAAATTAACCCCTGACTATTTCAAAATAATATATAGAGGAAATTCAATTTTTTATTCATAAAAGTTGGGGTCTTACAGACATAGTTCACCTCAGTTTTATCATAGGATTCCGCACCAAAACAATTTGGCTCGGGATAAATTCTCAAAGAATACTTTGAATTTTCATAAACATTTGTCTAACTGAATCAAATAGCTTTAGACATATATTAATAATTCAAACATCAATCGAAACATGGGTCTGGCCAAATCCATTTGGCACTTAACTTTTCTTTGAAATTATAAAAATTATTTTATGACATCATGATACCGCACTGTATTTATAGTCCGTTTGAGGATTCCGTCATTTTGTGACTTTGTCATACTACATCGTACCTTAGTGGGCTGACGATCCTTAGATCACATCCAACACTAAGTAATTCTGCATTGATAACTCCATCATTTTTATCATTCTGTATCAAGTTCAATTATGCATTAATGATATATAAAATACATTTTGATAAATTTCAAATCATTTTCGTATAGCCGAAACAATTAGCGTAGACTCTTCTTTAAACCGTTCAAAACTATTGAAAATTATTTTTGAAATTATCATGTCGCAACAGGTAACGATGTGATAATGGCTCGAAGTCCATCTCCACACCCTTGTCACCATGTTTTGAAGATAACCAAAAATTCATTTCATTTTGAAAAAGGCACATCAGTGCGAATTTAGCTTGATACCAAAAATTTTGAAGTTTAGCACAACTAGAAGATTGGGAATACCTATGCTTCCATCATCAACATCAATTTTTTTTCTAATGATCAATTGCTTAATAATTCTATCTATTTCTATTATCCTCAATCCTTCATTTCACACATAGCTATACCCAGTTCGTCAAACTTACCACACGTATGTGTTCAGGAACTTTCCACAATCATATGAGTTTAAGAACTTGTCCTAGATAGACCATTGGCATCCATTCGCTGAGGGGTTCAAAAATATTTCATATAATTATGAGTCACGAACTTACTATAAGTATGAGTTTTAAGAACTCGCAACTTAATCTTATATTCTCTACCTATTCTCAACCTATCTGGTATACTCATGAGAAAAGAATCACCTTCTCAACATGGATATAGCAAATAGCATGACACAAATATTTCAATGACTATCAATGTCAAAAGCTAAGTAGTTGTCGAACCAACTCGGCCACTAATCAATATAGGAAGCTAAGTCAAGGATAATTCCCCGCCCATACAAAGAATTGTTCAACTTAACCGCTATATCAAATAGGAAGCTAAGTGATTCTAAAACCAAGTACAAATTCGCTGCCCATACAAAAAATCATACAACTCAGCTGCTGATATGAGTCCTCAATTGAAATCCCACATATTCCTAGTTCCCTCAATACTCGATTCGAATTTCATTTAATCCGTATCTACAACTCACAACTCTTTCCTGAGTTTTAATAGTACAATTTCATAGTACCCTATTCATATAGCAATTCTGCTATAACATTTTCAATCATTTGATTGATCATCTGTCCTTTTATGACCTCATCAGATAACGTTGTGATCTCATATTATAATCGTATTATATTAGGATTCTTTTCTATGTCCCGATCGTTTTGTTTTACGATCTTCTTTCCCCGTACTTTTAGTCTTTTAGAATTTATCTATTCATTACTACTGTTCATCTTTATTATCAGAGTTAGGGAACTCCATATCTTTATAACTCGCCGAGATTCTTCTTTGAATCTTATCGACACACTAACTATATTTTTGTTAGTCCTTATCCTTATCACTGCGGTTTTAGCCTAAAGGTAACCCTACCTAAGGTTTATAACTTACAGCTCAGATACCAACTGTAGCGCCCCCAAATCCGGGTTCCCAGAACCTCGGACCTGGTACATCAATTCTATAACTATTGCGGAAGATATAAACATAAATTATTTATACAATAACTTTTACACATAACTCTCAAGGTCTGAAACCTTAACTTAATACACATATTCATATTCTACACGACATACAATGTCATATTCCTCTAACACAAATACCATTTTAACCGTACAATAATTCAATCCTGAAACTTATCTTTGCCTTTGACTGTGTTCGAAGTTTTGTCTTTAATCTGAAAGGTTTATCATGATATAGCAAGGGTGAGCAACAAGTTTGCCCAGCAAGTTTATTTACAATAAGGATATATCATGATTGAAAAAATAATAAGCTTACAAACTTTCAACAATATAATAATTGTGAAAGAGCATGAATCAAAATGTCAATAATTGAATGACTGAATCAATAATGTTTAATGTCACAAGGACCATGAACAACTTTAACTGAACCTAAGGGTAATGAAGGTGATCAGCCTTTCATACCTGATTAACATATGCAACATGAATTAAGCGCGAATCAATAATCAGTATGGACGTGAATAATCATCAATAATCATTCACTAACATGCTTTGAAATATAACTCGAGTTTGAGTTAAGGAAACTTGCCTGCATAGTCGATTACCGCTACATAATATAATTTAATCGCTTTATTGTAAAGACCTATCAATTATAAGATTGATCTTTAAATCAGTAAAACATACTTTATCCATAATCATATTACTTTATAAATAACTATCTAACACTTAACCACTTTGTCAAATATTAGATAACCTTAGCACTAACATATACACTTTAGTCTTAGTATTATCATTATACTTTGATAATCTTTTCATCACTTATAACTTATACTTATAAGTTTATCATTTATATGTTATCTTAGTAAGCTAGACAACCTTTCATTAAACTAAAATACTATTTCAGTAAACTAGATTATATTTCAGCATCCTGAATTCACCATTTCAGCATCCTGAATTCACCATTCCAGCATCCTAAATTCACCATTTCGGCAGACCATAAACCATTTCAGCAGACTGAAACCATTTCAGAAATTCAAAATCAATTTCAGTACCCTGAACTCTCATTTTAGTCTATTACAAGCATGATATAGTTTCTTGAATACCAAATTCAATAACTATATTGAAAAATAACTTAATCTCTTATTTTAATCTCCCGTCGAATATCATTAATTATGTAATAATATTTTATACTAATGCTATTAACTTTTTAATAACATTCAAGTCAAATACTACTAATAATATCCTAATCCAATATTATTAGTCATATAAAAATAATTTAAGTCATTAATCACATTAATAAATAATTTATTTTAATTATTTTTCTTTTCTTAATTAACTCATTAAAGTATTTTAAAATGTCATAAACATCACAATACTTCATCACCGACCGAAACCTCCATCACAAATCTGCATACACCATGCTTAAGGGTCTCAAGACATAAAATCGTATTTTTCATATTTTTGGACATCATATATTTAATTAAACTCATTTATCCATAAATCATTATTTACATGAAAAATATCAAAGCAGTTCCAAAAATATTTATTTTCTGGGATTTGACAGAATATAGATCCATAATAAACATATATTTTTTCCTGAATTTTTAAAATACATTTGCTATTTAAATAGTCCATAATAGCCAAATATTTTCAAATTTTTCATAAATCGAGATTAACTCCAAAAATTCTAAAATTATCACAGTAAGTTTCTGTTATACACATGTACTTCTAGTAAAAATTTTATAATTTTTGGAGTTATACACAGAGAGTTATTTGGGTGACTTCATAAAAATAGCCCTTTACCGTAAAATTCATATCTCTCAAACCGTATGACCAAAAATTCTTAAATTTTTACAGGATCTTCATATCTTCTGATATTATTTCTCCAAATGTTTCCCAAATTTTTAAAGCACAAAAAAGTGAACGAAAATGTCCCCAAGACAGACTGATCCAAAACAGTTTTATAAACAAGAAAAATATTTTTCTTTTCTTTTGGTTTCCAACTCAATCAACAACCCATATGGGTAAATCCAAATATGAAATACATAGATTGAAGGGTTTACACTTTCATATTGAAAGCCGCTTTTTATCAAATCACAAAAAAAAATAGAGTAAAACTTAGGAAGTAGGTTTATACCTTTTGCTTTTTCTTCTTCTCTTCTTCTTCTTCTTCTTTTTTTCATGGAGAATTTCTCTCCTATTCTTCGTTAAGGGCTGCCGCCCCTTCCCTTCTTTCTCCCTTTTTCCCGTTCTTTCTTTTTCTTTCTTGTTTCTCTCTCTTTACTTATCTTTTTTTTCTTTCTAATCTTATCTTTCCTTCTTTTCTCCAACAAAATCTATCCAATATCCTACAAAATCTTATCCAATATCTCCTTGCCCCTCTAAAATTTGGCCACATGGCCTTTCTTATCTCTTCCCATATATCTTATCCTTCTCTCTCTTGTAATTACAAGTTTGCTTACAAGTAAAAACAAATGTGGTGGCTCCATTGATAAGATGACACCTAGCACATCTTTGCCCACTAAAAATAAATAAATTAATTATCACATACTCCTTTCCTACCAATTTCGGCCATATGGCCCCTTTGCTCTCCCACTTTTATTTTTATTAAATACATGATTTAATGACCAATATATCCCTTCCTCAATTGGGCTTAAGCATGGGCTTTTATTAATTCCATTGGGCTTGCCATTTTTTTATAGTTTTGCTTACTAACCAAAATGGACTTACTCTTCCACCCATAAATAAATTGTGCCACCATAATATATGTCCCATACATGAAATATTGGGCTAGTTTAACAACTTAATTGCTATTAAATCAATTTATCTACAAGTCTTACGCTTAATTAATTAATTGGGTTTGTTTAAATAACATATCCTCCCTAGTCCAATAAATAATTCACTTGAACTATATTTAAATTCTTGGGCTATGACATTATTAATATAGTCCAACATTTTTAATTCTATTCTACCCTAAATTTAATTAGGGTTTTCATTTTTCCATATTTGAAAATAAATTCTTTACTCATGTCTTTTTAATTTCATAACCCAATTAGACTTGGTTATAAAATTAATTATTTGAGATATATAAAATAAATCTCTAGGGTTAGTATATATTTTTAAATACTAACATCCTCTCACATTATAACCTTTTAGGTTATTTAATTATCATATCTAATATATATATTAGGTTACATAACTTAATTCTTAATTCACTTTTACATACAAAATAAATGTATACACATTATTTAATGTATATTTATCTAATCACACACATAATTCACACAATCATAACATATTTCAGTTCTCACTCTAATTTTGACTTTTCTCCATTAAAAAAAAGTCAACTGTTAACTTTTACCAAAAAGTCAACCATTACACATTTTGTGTTTACTATCCTTTCTGACTAAACATGACGTTCCGAAGGCAACCGAGCAGTCCGTGCTTCAAGATTCTATCTCTAACTAAAATTTTGAGTTTTAACTTACTCCATTTTAATTCACATCAATTTATAGGTATCGTAGTACCTTATCTTGATATTCCTATACATTCATTTCTAGGTTTGGAATTTTGTAACTTATACTTTTCTATTCTCATTCAAATAGCAAACCATATAGGTTTTACTTAAATATTTTAAATAAATTCTCAAATTCTCATCTAGGATTTATTCTTTAACCTTTATTCTAATCATTCAAGATTTTTATAAATTTTTGGGTTGTCACAGATACAAGCTGAGATCAAATGAAGACAAGCATCAACCAAAAGATCAACTGCACCAGAGAAGCAGTGATGGACTACTAAGCACTCAACGATGTTAAGCTTCATGAACATCTTAGTAGTCTGTCCAATGGTGATCCAACCTCGATGCAGAATCCAAAGAGGATCACACCAAGCTGCAAAGTACCAAAGGATGAACAAAGCTTCAAGTCATCTTAGCAGCTCAGCAACAACAACAACATCAACAAAGCCAGGGCCTGAGGGGTCCTTGTCCGAGGGACTAAATGAAGTTCCAAGGCTGCTGGCCTTGAAGAATTCTTAGTGAACTGGAGTTCCAAGTCTGCTGGACTTGAAGAGTTCGTAGAGAACTGAAGTTCCAAGGCTGCTGGCCTTGAAGGAATCTTAGTGATTCAGATGTAAAGACTTCCTTAGTGGAATCTCTACTTGTTGAAGCAGAAGAGTGGATTAGGAGCTTGAGTCTCTGAACCACTTAAAATTCCTTGTGTCTTTACATTCTGTCATTTATATTATGTATCTATAACTGCTATAACTGCAATCAATGTAATGATCACTTAATCATAAACTAACTCTAGAACAATGATTAACAAGTTATATATGAAGGGGATCTTTAACATATTTCGCTGTGCTTAAAATGATTCTTATGTTTGTAATATGCTAATTACTTAGTAATACAAAATAAAATGGAAAAGATTTTTGAAAACGAAAAGAATCTATTCAACCCCCCCTTCTAGATCTATTGTGTGCCCTCTAAGAACTAACACGTACATCTCACACAAGTCGTCATTTAAGAAGACCTTATTGTTTCATTGGTTCTCTAAAAATTCTCAAAGAAAGAGGTGATTAGGAGTCCTATTACTTCGTTCTAATTTGATTAGCATCAAAAGGGGCAATCCCATGACTATCGCGTTAAAACCGATGCGTACATCTCACACAAGTCTTGATTTAGGGAGACCTTCATATTGTTTCATTGTTTCTTTCAATTTATCAAAAAAAAAGATGATTATGAGTCCTATTACTTCGTTCAAGTTTAAATTAGCATCAAAATGAGCAATTCCATGACTATCACGTAAAAAACGATGCGTACATCTCACACAAATCTTCATTAAGGGAATTAAACATTCTTATTGTTTTAATAGTTCTCTCAAATTGTCAAAATATAGGTGATTATGAGTCCTATTACTTTGTTCTAGTTTAAACCAGAATCAAAAGAAGCAATCCCATGACTATCGCTTTCAAAACGATGCGTACATCTCACACAAGTCTTCATTTAAGGAGACCTTCTTATTGTTTCATTGGTTCTCTAAAATTATCAAAAAAAAGAGGTGATTAAGAGTTCTATTACTTCGTTCTAATTTGATTAGCATCAAAAAAAGCAATCCCATGACTATCACGTTAAAACCGATGCGTACATCTCACACAAGTCTTGATTTAGGGAGACCTTCTTATTGTTTCATTGGTTTTCTCAAATTGTCAAAGAAAGAGGTAATTATAAGTCCTATGACTTCGCTCTAGTTTGATTAGCATCAAAAGGAGCAATCCTACCACTAGTGCCTTCAAAACGATCCGTACATCTCACACAAGTCTTCATTTTGGGAGACCTTCTTATTGTTTCATTAGTTCTCTCAAATTATCAAAATATAGGTGATTATAAATCCTATTACTTCATTCTAGTTTAAATTAGCATCAAAATGAGCAATTCCATCACTATCGCGTCCAAAACGATGCCTAGATGTCATACAAGTCTTCATTTAGGGAGACCTTCATTTTGTTTAATTGGTTGTTTCGAATTTACAAAGAAAGAGGTGATTAAGAGTTGTATTACTTCATTCTAGTTTGATTAAGCGTCAAAAGGAGAAACTCATGACTATCGCGTTCAAAATTATGCGTACATCTCACACAAGTCTTCATTTAGGGATATCTTCTTATTGTTTATTTGGTTCTCTAAAATAGTAAAACAAAGAGGTGATTAGGAGTCCTATAACTTTGTCCTAGTTTGATTAGCATCGAAAAGAGCAATCTCATGACTATCGCATTCATAACGATGCATACATCTCACACAAGTCTTCATTTAAGGAGACCTTATTATTGTTTCATTGGTTCTCTAAACATTGTCAAAGAAAGAGGTGATTAGGAATCCTATTACTTCGTTCTAATTTGATTAGCATCAAATAGAACAATCCCATGACGATCGCATTAAAAACGATGCGTACATCTCACACAAGTCTTGATTTAGGAAGATCTTCTTATTTTTTTCATTGGTTCTCTCAAATTATCAAAAAAAGAGGTGATTATGAGTCCTATTACTTCGTTCTAGTTTAAATTAGCATCAAAAAGAGCAATCCCATGACTATCGCATTAAAAATGATGCGTACATCTCACACACATATTCAATTAGGGAGACATTTTTATTGTTTCATTAGTTCTCTCAAATTATCAAAATATAGGTGATTATGAGTCCTATTATTTTGTTCTAGTTGAAATTAGCATCAAAAGAAGCAATTACTTGACTATTGCTTTCAAAATAATGCTTACATCTCACACAAATCTTTATTTAAGGAGACCTTTCTTATTGTTTCATTGGTTCTCTAAAATTGTCAAAGAAAGAGGTGATTAAGAGTCCTATTACTTCGTTCTAATTTGATTAGCATCCAACGCCTCCGACGGAACATAAATTCGAGTTGTAGACTTCGTTCTACAAGCTTTTCCGTGAAGGACTCCAAATCTGAAATTTTGGACGAAAATTAGAGTAACAATATGAAGTGAAATGAAAGTGAGTTATTATAATAAATAACTTTAAAGCCACTAATGGGCTAATAAGATAATTACATATAAAGTGAAATGTAATTAATTATTTAATTATTATTTAAAAGATGTTAAGTAATAATTAAAATGAATTATTGTTAATAAAATAACTATTTATTATTTAATTAAGATTAAATAATAATTTGAGTTAATCAATTAATTAATTATTATTTAAATAATATTAAATAATGATTAAAGAGTATTTAAGTAAGATTAAGTAATAATGAAGTACTTACTTACCTTGACATGAAAGTTTAAAATCAATTATTTATTATTTAAATAATAAATAAAGATGAATGTTAATTAATTATTCTTTAATAATAATAAGGAATGATTAAAAAGAATGAATTGAATAAATCAATTATTATTTATTCAAGGATGAGAGATTTATTAATTATTATTTAAAGACAAATAATAATTTAATTGTCCATTATTTAAATGACATTAAATAATGAGGAGTTATAATTGGTTATTAGTATGTAACAACTAAAGGTAAATAGTTAATGACTATTTAACAAATATTAAATAGTAATCGAAGGAAAAGGGAGTTAACAATTGAAGGAAATTAAATAACTCCTTAATTAAATAATTATAATAAATTGTTTAAAGAACTAATAAGTGTTTATCACTTAAGAAAAACCTTATTAATTATTAAATCATTAATCTAAGATCAATTAAATATCTTATAGGATTAATGATAGTACATTAGATGTATGTACCTTGTGATTGTATTATTGGTTAGATAATAATACGAGTAAGCGTATTAATGAACAATTATACGCAGTACTAATTGATAGATTTACATTATCAATGTTAGGTCATTCAAAGAGTGTTAATCAAAGCTAGTAAGTTGTAGCTCGTCAAACAGGCAAGTTTCTTAAATCAAACTCGAGTTATTATTTTTCAAGCATGTTGGTGGATAAATATTGTTGATTATTCCACATCCTGATGAATTATTGTGAATCGCACTTTATGCAATTGAATTCATGTTCTACTATTTAATGAACTGCGAATGGATTAAAGTTCTTTTATTCATGAACTGCTTATGAGATGGATCTATGCTAACTGTGTCAGCTAGATCAAGCATGTTTAAAATTTGTTAACTCAAATTCGTTTTGAAGACTTAGTGCATGTTGCGTATGTTTATCAGGTATGAAAGGCCGATCACCTTCATTACCATAGGGTTCAGTTGAAATTGTTCATATTCATTGTTGGCCATTCATCATTATTGACTCGGTCATTTAGTTATGAAAAATTAATTTATATTCTTTCACAACTATCATATTGTTGAAAGTTTGTCAGCTTACTATTCTTTTCAATCATAATATAGTTTTATTTGAACTTAAACTTGCTGTAAAAACTTGTTGCTCACCCTTGCTATATCATGATAACCAATTTCAGAGTAAGACGAAGGCTTGAAGAAGGGCACGGTCAAGAGCAAAGTACAATAGTATAATATTGTTATGCATGGATAACTATTTAGTTATCTTATGTAAACCTTTTTGATTAATAAAGGTATGTATTTAGTTAAGGTTAATAAACTTGGAGAAATGTTATAGAATCATGTGAAATAAACAATAGATGTTTATATGTTTCGCAGTAGATGATAGAATGTGTATGAAGATGAAGTACCGTAACGTACCAGGTTCGAGGTTCTTGGGACCCAGATTTGGGGGCGTCACAGGTTAGTATCAGAGCTGATAGGTTATAAACCTTAGGTAGATATGCCTTAGGCTATAACCACAGAGATGAGGATAAGTAATAAACTCAAATAGAGTTTAAGCGATAAGATATGAATTCAAAAAATTCATTATTAAGATAAGAGGATGATAAATAAGATTCAAAGAGGAATCTTGAAAAGCTTAAGGATCAGTGGACACCTGATTCGGATAATCATAATATAATATGATTAAGGAGGAAAGAAAAGAAGATCGTAAAAAAATAAAAAATAAAAATGAAACGATCTTGGAATGAGAAAGAATCGTAATATAACACGATTATAAGATGAGAATTTGGAGTTACCTGACTCCAGGAATAAAGATGAAAAGTGATAATAAATAGACAAAGTTTATAAGATGAAAACTGTAAAATCATAATATAATATGATTAAGGGAAAGAAGATCGTAAAATAGAACGATCATGAGATAGAAAAGAATCGAAATATAACACGATTGTAAGATAAGATCACAACGTGATCCGATGAGGTCCTAGGAGGACAGATAATCAATCTATTGATTGAAGACTTTATAGAAGAAGGGCTATACAAATATGGTACTCACTACTAAAAAAATGGTCATTTGTGATGACCAAAATCCATCACAAAAACTAAAAAAATCATCACAAAAGGTTTACGTGATGACTTTAAGCATTACGATGGCCATCTTGTATACGCCCATCGTGAAAGATTTTACGTGATGGTTTTCGCAATCACTGAAACATTCAATCCTTTTGTGATGGCTAAACCTGTTACATTAGTATAATAGTTATTTGAGATGGTCGAAGCAATCACATCCTTTTGTGATGGTCGTGTTTTTATGATGGCCAAAACAATCACCCATTATTTGTGATGGTCGAAGCAATCATGTCCTTTTGTGATGGTCACGACCATCACAGAATTGGAAAGATTTTTATGATGGGCAAAACAATCACCAAATGTTAAGGTATTTGTGATGGCTAAAGCAGTCATACACATAAGTCGTGATGGCTAAAGTAATCACAATTGTTCTTATTTTTATAACCCATTTATACTTTTTGGTGATAATAAAGTCATCACAAAATTTTTATATTAAAATATATTTAATTGCCAATTTTATATTTCAAATTTGTAAATGACATAAATTTCAATAAATTTAAAATGTAAAATCAAACAAGATTATTAAAATGAAAAAACTTGATCCATTTAATTAAAAATCAATTCATAACCAATTACTTAAATAGGTAGCTACATGTCATAGGTTCATCAAATAATTAACTAACCCAACATCTATCAAAGAACTCCTAAACTAATAAATTGATAATCAAAGGAAATCTAGATCATTCCAAATTCTACATAGAGACCTCGTCAGAGTCGTCATCATCTGCGTCGTTATTCTCAACATGTGTGGCTGAGGTATTCGTTGCAATATCAGTTGATGCATTTGATGAAGCAAACAAATCATCTAGGTCGGATCAAGTGCAAGTGTTTCTGTTATATTCTTTGCGTATTGATGAAGATAACACAAGTAGCTTTCTATTTTCTTTAATTTAATAGAGTTGTCATCTACAACCAAAGATGGACAATAAGAAACTCAATCAAGAAATACTTAATCAAACAATAACAAAATTGAGAAAAACATCACACAATGAGTTCTAATATGTAGATATAAAGAACTGGTACTAAAAATCATCACTTTTGGTCACTTAAAAATGATTGGATTCTGTTTTACACCAATAGCGAAAAGTGTTAGCTTCTTACAACTCATGATGTACAACATATCCCAAACGTCCAAAATTATCCCAAACGTCTCAAACGACTCTGTTTTAAAAAATGAGTTATACCCACTCATGATGTACAACATATCCCAAACATCCAAAATTATCTTCAGAACTAAGTTTAGTTTAATGAGACAATTACATAAATTAAAAGTTTAGTGGGCTATTGCACAAAAGTGTACAAGTATAGTGGGGGCTAATTGCTAATTTGGCGCACCAAAACTTTCATGATTACTAAACGTTACAAAATTCATATATATATATACTTTGTATCACTTGTAAGCAACCATTTTAAGTTAATCTGAGTAGTATTTTATATGATCCCACATCTTCTTGAACATATAATGGGTATGAGATCAATCTTTACAATTGCAACAATGGGAAAAACGTATCGTTACCTATTTGGTGTTGGTTTAGTTGATATACTATAGTTTAAGGTTTCTGACTTTTGGGTCATTGAGCAGTAAAAGAGAATCCCTCCTTCGAGCTAGCAAAATCTGTTGAATCAAGTAAAGGGGAGAGTATTACTATGCGAAAAATTACTTTCAGAACGAACAAAAATTCATATTTATTCAATATAAATAATATCCTCCACTGCAGTACATTTCATTTAAAGGACATAATATGACAATAGCACCTAATATGGATAATCTAAATTGGATTTCTCTAACAAAAGAATGAATTAATTATTATGCAACTTTAAAAAAAAGTTGGTCCCTCAAAACCTTAACAAGTAGAACATATTATTTAAGTTATGTAATGCTGATTATTATATGGTGGGTAATATTAATCAAAACTAAGAGGATAATTTGACATAGTAGAAACATGTAGCATTTCATTCAAGGAGAAACATAAAAATAATGTGCTTATGCGGCTTAATAACTAAAGATTAGACAAGATTATCACCTGAGCAACTACTAGTCCACGAATGTCATACCCTGGGACAAAGAAAATGTCATCAACTACAACATTTCCAAATCCCAATTCCACCTATAAGATGTGCTGAATGAATATTAGTAGAACGAAGAGTGTAGTTGCATCCCAAACAATGAGAGAGTGAGAGAGAGACAAATGAAGCAGAAAGGAAATACATAGAAAGTAAATAAATAAAAAGCATAAATTCATATAACCTCTGTGGAACCTTTGACTTCAATTTTCAAATCATGATGTACAGCCCATAAATTGTACTTTCCTACATTCAAAACCCTGTATATTCTACTTTTGTACTTGACTTCATCAGGCCCTGTATATTCTACTTTTGTAACTAAAACCATGTATATTCTACTTTTGTACTTGACTTCATCATGCCAACGACAAAGAATTAGAACATATATCCAGAATAAAGCAAGGACGGGCAACAAAAATAGAACTCTCATTTAATTCCTTCTAACCATTATTTCACATTGCACATATTACATCACATCCATATAATATACGCAACTCCTTAAAACATGTTACAATAAAATAAAGATTTTATTTATTAACCTTCTATTTTATTTCCTTAGGAAAAATAAATCATTACAAATACTCATCAACTTCAAAGTTCCTTCTTTTGATAAATGAAAATTTCCGGTCATGTAAGATACATATGTTATCGTCCTACTATTTCATTTGTTGTTTGTGTTTCTAGAGCTATTATGAATGGCATAAACCCTCCAAGGTACATTATCATTGAGCCCATCTTAAATTATACAAACCAATGTACTTGCCAGTTGTCAAATTTCAAAATTTTCGAACAATAACTAACTCCTCAACAGTGGGCTCAGTGATATGTTATGTAAAAGTAAAGAATAAGAATTCATGAAATGTGTTATATTATTAATACCAATTCATATGATATTACTTGTTAATATATAAACTACTCAAAATGTTCCATAAAACGGTGTATTGAACCACTATTGGCTATTTGGATGCCACGTCCACATCCAAATACTATATTTTGCTCATTTCACACCAGCCCTATTTAACCATTCTTTTCACTAGAGCTACAAATGAGGTTAGTTGAATTGAGTTTTGGCTGCTGAACTCAAACTCGACTAAAATTTAAATGGGTCATATCTAGTTTTTAGCGAGCCTGGACTTGGTCCTACAAACTCAAGTCCTTTAATAAATGAGCTATTCACAAGCTCAAATTGGGCTTAAGCGAGCTGAATCAAGCTCGATCCATCTCGAGTTTTAACTGAACTTAGCCAGTCGACCCAAGCTCATGATGACTCGAGCTTTAGCAGAGTTAAGCGAGTCGGAATGAATATTTTAGATGTGCACTATCTTATAATATAAATTAGAATTTATTATTAAATCATGTTAGTGGAAGGTATTATATAAAGTTAGTATTTAGTCTTTAGAGGTACAAAGATACAGTTATGCAGTAGCCAACACTCCTTAACTCACTTACTTGACTTCAAGCAGAGATTCCTTGAAACAAGCTATAATTCTATCCCATTTGGATCAGTTGGATTGAATCATTAGCTCCATGTCATATCTTCTTTATAATGTATGTTCATATCATCAAATTTGTCAAAATCAATAGTTACACATTAATTAATCTTTCTAAAACTCTAGCTGGAGAAAATGTTAATGCAAGACCAAATAATTGAAATTGATTACATATATCTTCTAGAATCTTGAATTCGAAAGATACAGTGCAAAAATAATCAGCAACATTAGTCAATCTAGAACGGTTGACAAGAGTCTCACTTATCCCATATTGCATTCCATGTATTTCATCACGACGACAGGAGACAAGCATGATCTTAATACTCAATATTCTATATATAAGAATAGTATGATTTCTTTTACTGGATGCAGAGCCTTTCCTAATTTGATAAGAATAAGATAAATTTCCATCTTTCTAATATAAAAGGCAGAGGATTAAGTTATCATACAAGGAACTTTTGATTCTGAGTACTAAAGAGTCTTGTTTGCATGTTTATGGGCAGCACTCCTAAGTGCTCTAAACTGGAGTACATATATCATATTCTGGCATCAAATTTAGTACACAGGATAAAATGGATCCTTCTATTAATTGGAATAATTTATAGAAATATTTAGTATTAAGACCTAGGTTTGAGGAACAGAAAAACAAGCACTAGTGACAGCACGTCAAGGTATAAGGTATATCTCAACAGCAACTCCTGGACATTGTTACAAAATAAAAATCATCAATCTAATCTAATAATATACCATAAATCCATGTTATAACAAGCAAGTACAGCACGTCAAAGCACGTGCACACAACGATAGGTTAAATTTGAAAGGCCTATGAAGAAGCCAAATCCTAGCAGATGGTAGGCAACAGATTGATAAATATGCTCAACAATGACAAACAAACAGCATGCCCCATAATTCTGGCATCTATCACCTAAAGGAAGATTAATTGTATCAATAGATAAAAGTTCAAATCTAAACAGTGCACAACCTTGATTCAGTTAGAAATTATGGTTTACTATTATGAAACCTTCTGAACTTCTATCATTAGCTTGTAAAGAGCAAATCCTCCTCGGTGGTAGCCAGGCATTTTAGCTGCCATACTCTCCAAATCGTTCTGGTAAATAGAAGTACAGAAAAACATCAAGATACTGAGAAACTTGAATAGATTTGCTATATCTTACCAAATAAGATAACAAAATATTGTCAGACAAACTGAGTAGTATCAGAAGTACCTCAAAAGATTATTCTTTAAAATACGCAGAAAACTAAAATAGCCTTAACGTTTGAGTGTGATTTGAAATTATATAAACTATACATAATAAGGAATAGTAGGAGATAAAGATGAAATGAGATCAAGCATTCACACTAATTTTAATTGATGACACTGGCACCACCAAGTAATAAATATATAATTGAAAAAAAGGCTGTACGCCAAACAGGGTTAGGAAGGATCAGATTAAAAGAAAGAAAAAGGATTTCATAAATACCAACACAACCAAAAGAGCAAAACCTCACCACGGACACCTTCAGAACACCCTAACACCAATGCCACTTCTAGTCTGCAATCACCAACTTCGAATAATCACCATAATGTTACTGATGGATTCATGTATCATATATTCGGTCTAAAATAAGTGTCTTGAGTTGGTCCCAAACCAGGCTACAACAAGTCAGTCCCCAGACCAACATTGTACAACCCAAACTTGGCTCGATTATTAAACAGACTCGAGCTTAATTTGCCAAGTGAACTCAAATCGAGCTAACTTAAGCGAACAAGGTCAAATTTTTCTTAAGAATAGTTCGATTTGTTAACATTCCTACTCTCCACTGCGATGTCATTCTCACGTTAATAAATTAAGCATAAAGAAATCCATTGAGAAATCCTTAACTCTAATAACCCACTGACAATCCAAAATAGAATTTAGGGGTGGGTTGCCCATAAGAAAATAATATAAATTGGAAATTGAACACATAATATCAAGATTAGGATGGAAAAAAGTAACTTATAATGGTACCCAGTAATCCGATTGACGTAGTTATCAGATGTAAAGATCTCCACAGATTGCAAATTAGGGCACGAGATTTGGGAATCTTACCAGAGATTTCAACAGAAAGAAGCAAATCGAAGAAATTGATAGCGGACAAGAGAACCACAGCGGCGGAGCAAGCACGGAAAGCGAGCGGCGGAGCGAAGAGAAAAAATTGTCGAACATAGTATAATTATTTTTTGGGACTCTGTTCTTTATTTTTTTTTGCCTTCCCTTCCCTCAACCCTCAAATAAGAACTTACAAACACATTTAATACTTCATCCGTCCCAAATTAATTGCTCAATTTTGACTTTTTTTAGTCAAATTGACTATTTTTAAAATTAATAATTAAGCATGTATAAATATATTTTTAACATTATAAAAATTGGTTTTAGTAGTAAATTGTATATACTTTTTTTTGTTATAACCTCTTCACCTATATTTTAGCAAAAATGATATACAAAATAGTTTTAAAAAATAGTCAATTTGACTAAAAAAAGTCAAAACTGAGCAATTAATTTGGGACGGGAGGAGTATAAATTAGGAACTCTATTCCAAAAAAAGAGTGATAATATTTTTTTTAAAATAACTCTTTTAAAAATAATCTTATATCTAAAATTATTATTTCAAAAACTTACAAATAAATCTAAATTTAAATTTTAGGATATCATAAATTATTTATAACAAACTGAAATATAACTCTTTTCTAGAACAAAAAAGTAATATTTTAACATTTGTAATCTGCTCCACACAAAAAGTCATAATTATTATAATTTTGTTTATTGTCAATTTATAATATTTTAAAATTTAAATTATTGTAACTTAATATTTTAATTAATACAATTAATATTGTAAATTATTATTAAGAATAAAATTTGAATTGTAGTATATTATAAATTAAAGAACAAATTCAAATTAACTCTTTCTGTAGAACATATGAATATATATTTTTTGGCATTTGTGCTCTATTCAACAAAAAAACTCTGTTATATTATTTTTTTTCTCTTTTTTTGTCATGATCGATGTATGAAATTTTAAAGTTTAACGTGGTGTGTAGTTATTTACTTTATAGTTTATTAAAAGAAATAGTCGATATTGTAAGTTACTTAAAAAGTGTTATTAAAAGTAAATTTACTTCTGTAAAAAATTATTGTATTTATATTACAATTTTTATCACCGCAATTAATTCTAAAAACAAATATTTAGAACAAAATAGTGACCAATTTTATCTCTCGTAAAAGACTTCTGAACAATAATATATAGTGAGTATTAATTCCTTCATTAATAGTTTTTTTCCTTGCAGTTTTTTGTCATAAATTGGAACCAAAAATCCTTCTATCACCTCAATTTTGCGAGGAAAAAAATATAAATGGTGAAGAATGTTTCTTTTGCTAATAACTATATTGTCACTATATTTTTTTTCTTCACTGTTCCTTCGCTAGAAAACTTCTCATGTGAAGGAATGAATTCCTTCACAAAATTTCCTTCGCTATATCCCTAATTTCTTGTAGTGTATTAAATATAGTGGGTGTGGTAATAGTAATGTGAAATAAAACTTATTCAGGTGCGACAAAGAAGAATATAAGTGATTGCATTAAGTTTTAATATTTTCCTTTAGATAAAATATTATTTGATGGTTCAAACACAATCAAGAAAAAAATTGAAAAATTAAGACCTCCTTCGATAAATGGCAAAAAATAATATTCTTGCGTTCGTTAAAATTTTTATCAATTGTACTCGCCTCCCTTCAAAAAACAAAAAATAATTTACACGAAAAATTCAGTGATTGTAGTGGTTGTTCAAATATTATATAGTGATGACACAACTAGACATCAGTAAGAGCCATCATATATATTACTATTTTTGTGACTGCTAGTAAATTCCATCACCTAATATATTTGTTTGTCATATATGCTTGTTTTTTAGTGATTGCTTTAACCGTCACAAATAGTTTATAGTGATGGCAAAATTAGCCATTACAAGGAGCCGTCATCTATATTATTATTTTGTGATTGTTGAAAAAGTCCATCATATAATACCATTTTTTGAGATTGCTTTAAATGTCGTCATAATGGTCCATCACATGTGGTTTTATTTTCGTGGTGGTTTTGACCGTCACCAAATATTTTTTGAACTTTTTTCTTTGTGATGGCTTAAATGCAATCACGTGAAGGAGAAATATATAGGTGATGGTTGTATGCCATCACAAAAACTAAAAATTATTTTAGGACAATATTTGATGATTGAAATAGCCGTCACATATATATATCCACGATGAAAAAATTAACCATCACTAGAGCCATCATATATATACTATTTTTTGTGATGAATCAAATAATCCATCATGAAATATTATCTATTGTGATTGCTTTTGAAAATCGTCACCAGGATTCATCACGTATGCTTGATTTTCTAGTAGTGACTATGAGATAGTACGAGTTAAACTCAAAAGAGTTGAAAAGAATGATATACGGATTAAATGAAATTCGTATTGAACAAAAAAGAGAATGTACTATGAGATAGTACGCGATAAACTCACGAGGAGTTATAAATGATGAGATACAAAAAAAAATCTGTTTCGAGCATAGAGCGAGAAGTTATGAGCAAGATAGAGTTTTATGGGATTTCAATTGAGGACTCATGTTAGCAGTTGAGTTGTATGATTCCTTGTATGGGCGGGGAATTTATGCTTGGTTTTAGAACCACTTAGCTTCCTATATTGATATAGTGGTTGAGTTGAACAATTCCTTGTATGGGCAGGGAGTTGTCCTTGGTCTAACAAACCGCTTAGCTTCCTGTATTAATTAGTGGCTGAGTTGACCAATTCCTTGTATGGGCAGGGGATTGTGTTTGGTTCGACAATCACTTAGCTTCTTATGTTGATAATCATTGAAATATTGATGTTGCGCTATTCGCTATATGTATGATAAGAAAGTGATTCTTTTCTCATGTGTATGACGGATAGGTAGAGAATATAAGAATAGGTGCGAGTTCTTGGAACTCATACTTATGGTAAATTCGTGACTCATAATCGTATGGTATGTTTTTGAACCCCTAAGCGTACGGACAGTTCCTGATTGATTCTTGAACTATGTATTACTAGGATAAGTTCCTAAACTCATATTATTGTGAAAAGTTCCTGAACTCATAACGTGTGGTATGTTTGATGAACTATACTGGGGTATAGAAAAGAGATGGATGAAGAATGAAGAATTGTTAAATTCTAATGGTGATAGAATAGATAGAATGATTAAGCAATTGATCATTAGAGAAATTGAAGTTGATGATGGAAGCATAGGTATTCCAAATCTTCTAGCTGTGCTAGAATTCAAATTTTTGACATCAAGCTAAATTCGCACTGATGTGCCTTTCGAAATAAAATGAATTTTGTTATCAGCAACACATGATTACAATTGTGTAGAAGTGGACATCGTACCACTAACACATCGTTACCTGTTGATGCATGATAACATCAAAAATAATTTTTGCAATGGTTTTGAGCTGTTTAAAGAAGAGTTTACGCTAATTATTTCGGCTAGACAAAAATAATTTGAGATGTCAAAATATATTTTATATATCATCAATGCATCATGGAACCTGATGCAGAATGATAAAAATGATGGAGTTATCAATGCCGAATTACCCAGGGTTGGATGTGAACTAAGGATCGTCAGGCCACTATGGTACGAAGTAGTATGACGAGTCATAAAATGACAAAATCCTCAAACGGACTGTGAATATAGTGCGGTATCATGACGTCATAAAATGATTTTTAGAATTTTAAAGAAAAGTTAAGTGCCAATTAAATTTGGTCAGACACATGTTTCGATTGATATTCGAATTATTGGTATACGTCTAAGCTAATTGATTTAGCTAGACAAATGTTTATGAAGATTCAAGTATCTCTTTGAGAATTTATCACGAACCAAATTGTTTTTAAACGGACTCTGATGTTAAGACTGAGGTGAACAACCCCAAAAAATGGGGATATACTGGTTGGATGATATATTCCAATCCTTGAACGCATACAGCCGTTCTGAGAACTAAGGTACAATAGATTGATCACCTAACGTACCCGTATCGGTAGTTTACTTTCTTTGTGATTGTAAACATACCAAGTACAACATGGTTAACAGATTTGGTTACGGTGAATACCGTTAACCCTGAGAATTCACGGTCTATATGACCCCTCAGCCCGATATAAAAAGTTTTAACTCCTTAGATAGAAGTCATGGAAGAATGTGATGATAGAAGAGCTCCTCATAGAAGGAAGCAAGATGTACTCATTAAATTGAGCATGAAATCAGGTAAAGGTTAACTTAAAAACCTAGTTTTGATAAATAAAAGGAGTGGTGATTAGTAGACTGTAATTTCGAGGACGAAATTCTTAGAAGAAGGGGTGAATGTGATAACCCAAAAATTTATAAAATCTTGAATGATTAGAATAAAGGTTAAAGAATAAAACCTAGATGAGAATTTGAGAATTTATTTAAAATTTTCAGATAAAACCTATATGGTTTACCATTTGAATGAGAATAGAGAAAATATGGGTTATAAAATTTCAAACCCTAGAAATGAGTTATATGTATTTGAAGGAATGTTAAGAAATGAGGTATTGTGATACCTATATTTCGATGTGAACTGAATAATATAAGAAATGTTATACTGATGCATGTGGAAATTTTATTAAAGGAATAAAAATTCACATGAAGAGATACTTTGAGGTTAAACGAAGATGAGTATATCTATAGAAATATATATATACTTAGTAAGGTGCTATATATTTTAGCAAGAGAAATGATGAATTAAGTTAAGGATATGAGAATCAAGTTAAGAATATGTTAGCAATTAGCATAGCTTGAATGTTTGCCTTGTGTAATAACCCAATATTTTTATATAATTAAATAAGATATTTTGCGTATAAATTTTATTTTTATATATATATATATATTATTTCTATCAAAATAATATGTGGGAATATGTGCAAGGTAAAGTATATGTGAATATGTGATAAATATATATTTATTTATTGCATGAATAATTTTAAATAAATTTTTAGATAAAGGAATGGTTTATTATTATAAGTTATATTCTTATAATAAATTAATTTTGATAGTAAAAATATTTTATTATTTATTTTTCATGAAAATATGATTAATATATTATTTAAATAATATATGAAATGATTGCTAGAATTATTATAATAATTATTTTATTATATGAATTTATCAAGATTAGTTAAGTTAATTATTTTAACTTAATTAATAATGGTATATAAGGTAAGTGTCATTATAGATCAAAACCCTAATTTTTGATCTATGTTATGGAATTTAATTATTAATACAATTATTATATAATTGTATTTAAAAGGAAAGTGTATTTATGTTATAGATAATAAGAAATTATTTTCGTAAGGAATTTGGATATTAAATATAATTATTAATTATATTTGTATTCAAATATATGTAAGTATATTAATACAAGATATGATTATGAATTTTATATATAATTATGATAATTAACATAATTATATGAATATATGTTAAGAATTTATTTATTTATTTTGTTTAAATATTAAACATAATAATTAATTATGTTGTATTTAAATGAAAGTGTGTATATTATGTGATATAGGATAATGATTAAAAAATCCTAAATTCATAATTTGGAAACCCTAATAATATCAAGAAACCCTAATTTAATTAGAAAACCTTAATTTCTAATTTAGAAAGCTTAGTTTTCTATTTAAAACCCTAATTAGAAAATCCTAGAAATTAATTTGCAAAACCTAAGTGTTGAAACCTAGGGGTTGAAACCTAAGGGTTAGGTCAAATGACAAGTATGCCATTAAAATTGTAAGCTAAATGACCAAAGTGCCCTTTTAGCATTCTTTAATTAGGAAGTGTGAGAATCTTGCAAAAATATGGGTGGTTCACCAACTAAAAATATTCCATGTGCTATATATCTTTATATCAGCCAATATGTGACACCTAGCAACACATGGTGCAATAAATCAAAGAATATAGATTAAAAGTTAAGAAAAGTAACTCACTTTACTTTTCAGCATAACCAATCCTTCTCTCTCTCTCTCATCCGAAATTTTTGAGGGAAAGTGTGTGATATACAAAGCCAAGAACACCTCTTAGCTTAACAAGATCAGATCATAAGGATTAGAATCAAAATTTGTGCATTAAAGAGGTATAAACCCTAATTTTTGTAAATCCTTAAGATTTATCTTAATGTTGTTTTTTTGTTGTTTAGAACAGTGTTTCAGGATGTTATTTAGTGATCTATGATGTTACATCATAGATCCATAACATCTAGATGCAAGAAAATGGAATTTTAAGAACTGACTTAGAACCCTAATTTTAAGGCCCGACAGCCATATATCAGAGCCTCTAGATCTCTGTGTGTTAGATGTTATGTGTGTTAGATGTTATAGACTTGTTCTCTGCCATGAGGAGAGTAGACTAGAAGTGGAATCAAGTCCATACCATGTCTAGATCTCAAGATATATGTAAGACCCCATATTTTATGAAATAAAAGTATTCAATTTTTATATTTAGTAAATGGTTAAATTGATAAAAGTTTAAAGTTAAGGGTGAAATATGCAAATTTTTCAAAGTAAGGAAGGGGTTATAAAATATTCATTGTTGTCGGGAAATATTCGTTTGGTCGTGGAATATTCTTGTTGTCGGGGAATATTCGTACGACGGCGCAACTATTTGTGGGCCCCACAACGGAATAACTGTCGGATATAGAAAGCGACAGAAATAACCTTTTTATAAAATAACGGCGTAGTTGTTACCGTTAGTACTATTGAAATACCCGGTGATAAAAATACAGTAATACGCGTTGTGCACAGTAGCACACGGTATTGCACAGTATTTTAAATTATTGGTTCTTACGTAAGAAGTCACTTACTCAATAATTGTTACAGTAATTACTGTTCAATATTTTATATTATTGATTCAATAATTGTATGATATTTTATTGATTCAATAATTGCTACCGTTGATATTTTGTATTATTGATTCAATAATTGTCACTGCACAGTATTTCACATTATCAACTTAATAATTCATATTATTTGAATAATATTATTAGATAGCATTATTGATAATGTCTAAGAAAGTTCTGTCTAGGAGGGGTTATTTAATTGCGCGCCAGTAAGGAGAAATCCTTATCGGAAGGCCCCCTCTTTCTTGGGAACGACCTGGTTGTCAATATTGTAGTTCTGTAATATTATTTGTGAATAATTAATTATTGATTTATATGATAAGAAAATATTTATTTTGTGGATTTCGGCCATTTTCGGATGGGAATTTGGAAGGATTAAAAAGCGTTGATTAATTGTGTGATGAGTAATATAACCATTAGAGGAAGTTATGATGATATATGGCATTTTGTAAGTTGGGACCCATAGGTCATCATCTAAGAGTCACTTTCGTAAATAGTAACTCAAATAGTAACTTGCCTCTTTATTTTTTCAAGAGTTACTTGTCTCTTTGTTTTTTCAAGAGTTACTTGCCTCTTTGTTTTTTCAAGAGTTATTTGTCTCTTCGCAAATAGTAGTTGCCTCTTTAATATTACTAGGAGTCATTTTGGACATTCGTTAAAGCCAAGGGCCACTTTCAGTTCTTCTATAAATAGAAGTTCAATTATTCATTATTTCTCACCACCAATTCACAAAGTTATACAGAGAGAAGCTTTAGAGAGAGAATAAGAGAGAAAGAAGAAGAGTATTCTGCTGCTATACTATTGCAGTATCCAAACGTTTACTAAGGTAATGGGTATTATTTCTTTCGTATTTGTAAGAGATATTATTTTCTTTCGTAAACGATGTTATTCTTTTCCATATCACCAAAATATTGTCATGGATTTTATTATGAAATTCTTACTTTTTCCGTCGGGGTTACTATTCACGTGTACGGCACTATTCACGGAAAAAAATTAAATTTTCTTCTATTTGTCCAAGTTGCTTGTTAAGGTTCATATTTTTAATTGGATCCAAGTTTTGAGCTTTATTCTTGAATTTTGCTCCACAAAGTATTATTATGGAGTATTTTTGAACTTGGATAAATTAAAATACGAATCCTTAATCTTTGTCCTTTATCTCACTAGATTCGTTAATTATAATATTTTTCATCATCCTCAGTCCTAAATGGTGATATAACTGAATATCTTTGGCCTGTAGTGCAAAGATGAGTTGTTGGGTTATGAATATCTTTGGCCCGTAATGCAAAGATGAGATGTTGATTTATGAATATCTTTGGCCTGTAGTGCAAAGATGAACTATTGATGAATATCTTTGGCCTGTAGTGCAAAGATGAGCTGTTGATTTGTGATTATCTTTGGACTGTAGTGCAAAGATGAAATGTTTATTGATGAATATCTTTGGCCGTAGTGCAAAGATGAATTTATTATTATGAATATGAATAGGAACTGTGATTTGGTATAACCATGATCTTTGGTGTTTCAGGTGATGAATATTATCTTCGTCCTGGGTGCGAAGAGTAATTTAGCAACACAATTATGATTATGAATTATTCACATGATTATGAACAGGAACTGTTGATTGAGGTTATAGGGATAAAACATTGTTGGTGAACTTTTAACATAAAGAAGATAATAGACATTATGGTCTATTTGACTCTTCTAATGGATTGTTCGTTCCGCTGCAACTATGGTTGAAAAGTTTTATCATCTACCATATATTATAAATCTCTGATTTATTACTGATGAAGACTATTGATAATTTAATTATCTTTAGTCATGATATTCTTTACTGGGCTATTTGCGCTCACCCTTTTGCTTCACAATTTCTTTCAGGTAATAAGAGTATAACGGGGTCGAGCAGGGATAACAGGGGAATAGAACGATGGTCTATAGCTGTTGAGGTTTTCTATAAAACAGTATGAGAGGAATTATATTGAGAATTTAAAATATATGTGTCGTATTTTATACGTCATTTTAACAGTTGATTTTGGTGAACCAAATAGGCTGAGGTGAACCCAACTTTGGAAGGGTGTTTTGCCACTATCATACAAGATGTCTAATCACTTACGACTTCGGGTTATCATAAGACATGGTTGTGCACATCCACTTGCTGATTATATCTATGAGCACTACCTATATAATATTGGAGTTTGGTTGAAATATAATTCTCAATTGGAGACAATGGAAATAATTATATGGCAAGAGAAGACCCACCATTGAAAAGAATATGATAGTAATCTTCTCAATTTTCTTTGGGGTCTATTGGGTCAACCAAGGATAATTCTCAAGTCATATGATAACTTAGATGCATGGCCTCTCATGTACGAAGGTTTCCTTGAGCATTTTTCAAAGATTTTAATTCCTAAAACAGTTATTGACTGTACCTTTCTGTAACGTATTATTGATTTGGAGTATGAGCACTGTATTTGTATTGAAACTCACACTTTAATTGTGGTCGTATTTTGTACGACAGTTTAAAAGTTAGAATTTGAAGATCTATATTTAGAATTTTTGTTGAGTGTATTTCGTGGCGACCCAGAATGGGTTGGGTGGATTGGACCTATTTGGGGGCGTTACATTTTGGTATCAGAGCTTAGAGATATGGTCGCTGGCGGAGATTGGAGTCTAAAACTAGGAGGGGAGGGACGAATAATATACTTCGCTAGTGTGTGACTTACCTATGCTGACTTTTCTTACTTAATAAATTGACAATTGTTATATGTCAATTAACCTTGTTTTGAAGCGGTATTCTAGAATAAGCAATGGAGAAATCATGATACAGAAGAAATGACCGGGGAGAAAGAATTTGAAATGAAAGCAATGTATCCTCATCTCTTCGAACTACCAGGTACGTAAATTTCGGGGACGAAATTTCATAAGAAGGGAGATTGTAAGACCCCAGATTTTATGAAATAAAAGTATTCAATTTTTCTATTTAGTAAATGGTTAAAATGATAAAAGTTTAAAGTTAAGGGTGAAATTTACAAATTTTGCAAAGTAAGCAAGGGGTTATAAAATATTCATTGTTGTCGGGGAATATTCGTTTGGTCGTGGAATATTCTTGTTGTCGGGGAATATTCGTACGACGGCGCAGGTATTGTGGGCCCCACAACGGAATAACTGTCGGATATAAAAAGCGACAGAAATAACCTTTTTATAAAATAACGGCGTAGTTGTTACCGTTAGTACAGTTGAAATACCCGGAGATATAAATACAGTAATATGCGTTGTGCACAGTAGCACACGGTATTGCACAGTATTTTGAATTATTGGTTCTTATGTCAGAAGTCACTTACTCAATAATTATTACAGTAATTACTGTTCAATATTTTATATTATTGATTCAATAATTGCATGATATTTTATTGATTCAATAATTGCTACCGTTGATATTTTGTATTATTGATTCAATAATTGTCACTGCACAGTATTTCACATTATCAACTTAATAATTCATATTATTTGAATAATATTATTAGATAGCATTATTGACAATGTCTAAGGAAGTTCTTTCTAGGAGGGGTTATTTAATTGCGCTGCCAGTAAGGAGAAATCCTTATCGGAAGGCCCCCCTTTTTCCTGTGAACGACCTGGTTGTCAATATTGTAGTTTTGTAATATTATTTGTGAATAATTAATTATTGATTTATATGATAAGGAAATATTTATTTTGTGGATTTCGGCCATTTTCGGTTGAGAATTTGGAAGGATTAAAAAGCGTTGATTAATTGTGTGACGAGTAATATAACCATTAGAGGAAGTTATGGTGATATGTGACATTTTGTAAGTTGGGACCCATAGGTCATCATCTAAGAGTCACTTTTGTAAATAGTAACTCAAATAGTAACTTGCCTCTTTGTTTTTCAAAGAGTTACTTGTCTCTTTGTTTTTCAAAGAGTTACTTGCCTCTTTGTTTTTTCAAGAGTTATTTGCCTCTTCGCAAATAGTAGTTGCCTTTTCAATATTACTATGAGTCATTTTGGACATTGGTTAAGCCAAGGGCCACTTTCAGTTCTTCTATAAATAGAAGTTCAATTCTTCATTATTTCTCACCACCAATTCACAAAGTTATACAAAGAGAAGCTTTAGAGAGAGAATAAGAGAGAAAGAAGAAGAGTATTCTGCTGCTATACTATTGCAGTATCCAAACTTCTACTAAGGTAAAGGGTATTATTTCTTTCGTATTTGTAAGGGATGTTATTTTCTTTCGTAAACGATGTTATTCTTTTCCATATCACCCAAATATTGTCATGAATTTTATTATGAAATTCTTACCTTTTTCGTCGGGGATACTATTCACGTGTACGGCACTATTCACGTATATGGCACTATTCACGAAAAAAATTAAATTTTCTTTTATTTGTCCAAGTTGCTTGTTAAGGTTCGTATTTTTAATTGGATCCAAGTTTTGAGCTCTATTCTTGAATTTTGCTCCACAAAGTATTATTATGGAGTATTTTTGAACTTGGATAAATTAAAATGTGAATCCTTAATCTTTGTCCTTTATCTCACTGGATTTGTTAATTATAATATTTTTCATCATCCTCAGTCCTAAATGGTGATATAACTGAATATCTTTGGCCTGTAGTGCAAAGATGAGTTGTTGAGTTATGAATATCTTTGGCCCGTAATATAAAGATGAGATGTTGATTTATGAATATCTTTGGCCTGTAGTGCAAAGATGAACTATTGATGAATATCTTTGGCCTGTAGTGCAAAGATGAGCTGTTGATTTGTGAATATCTTTGGACTGTAGTGCAAAGATGAATTGTTGATTGATGAATATCTTTGGCCGTAGTGCAAAGATGAATTTATTATCATGAATATGAATAGGAACTGTGATTTGGTATAACCATGATCTTTGGTGTTTCAGGTGATGAATATTATCTTCGTCCTGGGTGCGAAGAGTAATTTAGCAACACAATTATGATTATGAATTATTCACATGATTATGAACAGGAACTGCTGATTGAGGTTATAGGGATAAAACATTGTTGGTGAACTTTTAACATAAAGAAGATAATAGACATTATGGTCTATTTGACTCTTCTAATGGATTGTTCGTTCCGCTGCAACTATGGTTGAAAAGTTTTATCATCTACCATATATTATAAATCTCTGATTTATTACTGATGAAGACTATTGATAATTTAATTATCTTTAGTCATGATATTCTTTACTGGGCTATTTGTGCTCACCCTTTTGCTTCACAATTTCCTTTCAGGTAATAAGAGTATAACGGGGTCGAGCAGGGATAACAGGGGAATAGAACGATGGTCTATAGCTGTTGATGTTTTCTATAAAACAGTATGAGAGGAATTATATTGAGAATTTAAAATATGTGTGTCGTATTTTATACGTCATTTTAACAGTTGATTTTGGTGAACCAAATAGGCTGAGGTGAACCCAACTTTGGAAGGGTGTTTTGCCACTATCATACAAGATGTCTAATCACTTACGACTTCAGGTTATCATAAGACATGGTTGTGCACATCCACTTGCTGATTATATCTATGAGCACTACCTATATAATATTGGAGTTTGGTTGAAATATAATTCTCAATTGGAGACAATGGAAATAATTATATGGCAAGAGAAGACCCACCATTGAAAAGAATATGATAGTAATCTTCTCAATTTTCTTTGGGGTCTATTGGGTCAACCAAGGATAATTCTCAAGTCATATGATAACTTAGATGCATGGCCTCCCATGTACGAAGGTTTCCTTGAGCATTTTTCAAAGATTTTAATTCCTAAAATAGTTATTGACTGTACCTTTCTGTAACGTATTATTGATTTGGAGTATAGGCACTTTATTTGTATTGAAACTCACACTTTAATTGTGATCGTATTTTGTACGACAGTTTAAAAGTTAAAATTTGAAGATTTATATTTAGAATTTTTGTTGAGTGTATTTGGTGGCGACCCAGAATGGGTTGGGTGGATTGGACCTATTTTGGGGGCGTTAGATTTTGGTATCAGAGCTTAGGGATATGGTCGCTGGCGGAGATTGGAGTCTAGAACTAGGAGGGGAGGGATGAATAATATACTTCGCTAGTGTGTGACTTACCTAAGCTGACTTTTCTTACTTAATAAATTGACAATTGTTATATGTCAATTAACCTTGTTTTGAAGCAGTATTCTAGAATGAGCAATTGAGAAATCATGATACAGAAGAAATGACCGGGGAGAAAAAATCTAAAATGAAAGCAATGTATCCTCATCTCTTCGAACTATCAGGTACGTAAATTTCGGGGACGAAATTTCATAAAAAGGGAGATTGTAAGACCCCAGATTTTATAAAATAAATGTATTCAATTTTTCTATTTAGTAAATGGTTAAATTGATAAAAGTTTAAAGTTAAGGGTGAAATATACAAATTTTGCAAAGTAAGCAAGGGGTTATAAAATATTCATTGTTGTCGGGGAATATTCGTTTGGTCGTGGAATATTCTTGTTGTCGGGGAATATTCATACGACGGCGCAGGTATTTGTGGGCCCCACAACGGAATAACTGTCGGATATAGAAAGCGACAGAAATAACCTTTTTATAAAATAACGGCGTAGTTGTTACCGTTAGTACTGTTGAAATACCCGGTGATAAAAATACAATAATACGCGTTGTGCACAGTAGCACACGGTATTGCACAGTATTTTGAATTATTGGTACTTACGTCAGAAGTCACTTACTCAATAATTGTTATAGTAATTACTGTTCAATATTTTATATTATTGATTCAATAATTGCATGATATTTTATTGATTCAATAATTGCTACCATTGATATTTTGTATTATTGATTCAATAATTGTCACTGCACAGTATTTCACATTATCAACTTAATAATTCATATTATTTGAATAATATTATTAGATAGCATTATTGACAATGTCTAAAGAAGTTCTGTCTAGCAGGGGTTATTTAATTGCGCGCCAGTAAAGAGAAATCCTTATCGGAAGGCCCCCCTTTTTCTTGGGAACGACCTGGTTGTCAATATTGTAGTTTTGTAATATTATTTGTGAATAATTAATTATTGACTTATATGATAAGAAAATATTTATTTTGTGGATTTCGGCCATTTTCGGTTGGGAATTTGGAAGGATTAAAAAGCGTTGATTAATTGTGTGATGAGTAATATAACCATTAGAGGAAGTTATGGTGATATGTGACATTTTGTAAGTTGGGACCCATAGGTCATCATCTAAGAGTCACTTTTGTAAATAGTAACTCAAATAGTAACTTGCCTCTTTGTTTTTCCAAGAGTTACTTGTCTCTTTGTTTTTCAAAGAGTTACTTGCCTCTTTATTTTTTCAAGAGTTATTTGCCTCTTCGCAAATAGTAGTTGCCTCTTCAATATTACTAGGAGTCATTTTGGACATTGGTTAAGCCAAGGGCCACTTTCAGTTCTTCAATAAATAGAAGTTCAATTCTTCATTATTTCTCACCACCAATTCACAAAGTTATACAGAGAGAAGCTTTAGAGAGAGAATAAGAGAGAAAGAAGAAGAGTATTCTGCTGCTATACTATTGCAGTATCCAAACTTCTACTAAGGTAAGGGGTATTATTTCTTTCGTATTTGTAAGGGATGTAATTTTCTTTCGTAAACGATGTTATTCTTTTCCATATCACCAAAATATTGTCATGGATTTTATTATGAAATTCTTATTTTTTCCATCGGAGTTACTATTCACGTATACGACACTATTCACGTTTACGGCACTATTCACGGAAAAATTAAATTTTCTTCTATTTGTCCAAGTTGCTTGTTAAGGTTCTTATTTTTAATTGGATCCGAGTAGTGAGCTCTATTCTTGAATTTTGGTCCACAAAATATTATTATAGAGTATTTTTGAACTTGGATAAATTAAAATGCGAATCCTTAATCTTTGTCCTTTATCTCACTGGATTTGTTAATTATAATATTTTTCATCATCCTCAGTCCTAAATGGTGATATAACTGAATATCTTTGGCCTGTAGTGCAAAGATGAGTTGTTGAGTTATGAATATCTTTGGCCCGTAATGCAAAGATGAGATGTTGATTTATGAATATCTTTGGCCTGTAGTGCAAAGATGAACTATTGATGAATATCTTTGGCCTGTAGTGCAAAGATGAGCTGTTGATTTGTGATTATCTTTGGACTGTAGTGCAAAGATGAATTGTTGATTGATGAATATCTTTGGCCGTAGTGCAAAGATGAATTTATTATCATGAATATGAATAGGAACTGTGATTTGGTATAACCATGATCTTTGGTGTTTCAGGTGATGAATATTATCTTCGTCCTGGGTGCGAAGAGTAATTTAGCAACACAATTATGATTATGAATTATTCACATGATTATGAACAGGAACTGTTGATTGAGGTTATAGGGATAAAACATTGTTGGTGAACTTTTAACATGAAGAAGATAATAGACATTATGGTCTATTTGACTCTTCTAATGGATTGCTCGTTCCGCTGCAACTATGGTTGAAAAGTTTTATCATCTACCATATATTATAAATCTCTGATTTATTACTGATGAAGACTATTGATAATTTAATTATCTTTAGTCATGATATTCTTTACTGGGCTATTTGTGCTCACCCTTTTGCTTCACAATTCCTTTAAGGTAATATGAGTATAACGGGGTCGAGCAGGGATAACAAGGGAATAGAACGATGGTCTATAGCTGTTGAGATTTTCCATAAAACAGTATGAGAGGAATTATATTGAAAATTTAAAATGTGTGTGTCGTATTTTATACGTTATTTTAACAGTTGATTTTGGTGAACCAAATAGGCTGAGATGAACCCAACTTTGGAAGGGTGTTTTGCCACTATCATACAAGATGTCTAATCACCTACGACTTCGGGTTATCATAATATATGGTTGTGCACATCCACTTGCTGATTATATCTATTAGCACTACCTATATAATATTGGAGTTTGGTTGAAATACAATTCTCAATTGGAGACAATGGAAATAATTATATGGCTAGAGAAGACCCACCATTGGAAAGAATATGATAGTAATCTTCTTAATTTTCTTTGGGGTCTATTGGGTCAACCAAGGATAATTCTCAAGTCATATGATAACTTAGATGCATGGCCTCCCATGTACGAGGTTTCCTTGAGCATTTTCCAAAGATTTTAATTCCTAAAACAGTTATTGATTGTACCTTTCTGTAACGTATTATTGATTTGGAGTATGGGCACTATATTTGTATTGAAACTCACAATTTAATTGTGGTCGTATTTTGTACGACAGTTTAAAAGTTAGACTTTGAAGATTTATATTTAGAATTTTTGTTGAGTGTATTTCGTGGCGACCTAGAATGGGTTGGGTGGATTAGACCTATTTTGGGGGCATTACAATATAAGTGGTCAAACATGGTTCACCGACCATGGGAACTGATTTCTGGGCAACCCCGAAAATCCCCAGAAACCCAGAATTTCTGACAGCCATTTTTAAGGCCTTTTATCTTGCAACTGTTAAGTAGTTAGGTTATGTTGATGTATAGGATTTGTAGTCTGACATATGGACTACACATTCATGCTATTAGAACACCCAGATCTTACACAGGATCAAAGTTATGAGTGGTCAAAGTAGGGTTGACCATCTGCCGGTTGAAGATTCTGGAAAATCCAGAAACCTTCAAGAACAGCTTCTAACATCACTTTGACCGGATTAGATCTTTCATGTGTGATGTTGTAATGCTTTAAAAGTGTAACACTTTTGTTCTTTGACATCTCTATTATAGAATTGAACCATTTAAACACATTGACCAAACCCAGGAATCAAATATTTAAAGGCACAAAGTAAGACCCATGAACTGTTCTCCATTTCTGGGTAACCCAGAAAATGAAGAACATGTCTGACAAGCTATTTGAAGGGCTATATCTTTCTGTTGTGATGTGTTTTAGCTATGAAACTTGTTTGGGGTTGTAGTATTACATCAATACTATATCCTTCATACCACGACCAACTCAGAAATATAATGATTAAAGATCTATCCCTGGTTAAACTAGGTACCTTGAACACTGACTTTGAATCTCAAGAACACCTAAGGCGACAGATTTCGTCACTAAAGACCTTTAGCGACAGTTTTTAATAAAAATTAATTAAAATAAATAGAAATAAATTATTAAAAATTCATAAAATTATTTTAAGTTATAAAAATTAAATTTTAATATTTTGACATAAATTTCATTAATATTTTAATTTAATTATATATTAATGATATTTAATTTATTTAATAATTATATTAAATAAATTAGTTAAAAATAATTTTAATAAATTAAAAATTATTTTAAATGATATTAAAGTATTAAAAAATATTTTAAGTTATAATAAATGACTTTTAATATTTTGAGATAAATATCATTAATAATTTAATATTAATGATAATAAATTTATTTAATAATTATATTAAATAAATTAGTTAAAAATAGTTTTAATAAATTAAGAATCATTTTAAATGATATTAAAGTATTAAAAAATATTTTAAGTTATAATAAATAACTTTTAATATTTTGAGATAAATTTCATTAATAATTTAATATTAATGATAATAAATTTATTTAATAATTATATTAAATAAATTAGTTAAAAATGGTTTTAAAAAATTAAAATCATTTTAAATGATATTAAAGTATTAAAAAATATTTTAAGTTATAATAAATGACTTTTAATATTTTGAGATAAATTTTATTCATAATTTAATATTAATGATAATAAATTTATTTAATAATTATATTAAATAAATTAGTTAAAAATGGTTTTAATATTTTAAAAATTATTTAAAAATGATATTAAAGTTTTAAAAAGTATTTGAAGTTATAATAAATAACTTATAATATTTTGATAAGAATTTTATTAATATTTTAATATTAATGATAATAAATTTATTTAATAATTATATTAAATAAATTATTTAAAAATGATATAAATATTTTATAAATCATTTAAAGGTAAAATAAATATTTTAAAAATATTTTAAGTTATAATAAATAATTTTTAATATTTTGATATGAATAATATTAATATTTTAATATTAATGATAATTATTTAAAAATGATTTTAATATCTTAAAAATTATTTAAAGGTAATATCAGGTTTAAAAATGTTTACAGGTTATAATAAATAACTTTTAAAGTGTTGACATGAATTTCATTAATATTTTTAATTATTTAAATATTAATGATAATGATATTAATTGACAATTAAATCATTAAAAATGATATAAGTGTTTGAAAAATTATTATAAATGATTATAATGTTTTGAAAAATATTATAAATGATAATTAAATTATCTATTATAATATTTAAGTTCTTGAACAAAGTTTCATTAAAAATAAATTCGTTAATTATCCGATAATGCAATCGGGATGCCGAAATGATATCGAACTCAAACCAAATTGACATAGTTTGACTAGGTATACGTTATTATGTATTGTAATGACTGACATGAATATATAACAACATGTTTAAGCAGTATTATGTGTTAAGTTGTATTATTCTAATTAAAAGAATAATTGTATTGATGATAGAACTTCATATTAAAGATAAAAGCGTAAGCTATACTACGTAGCAGTAATCAACTATCAAGGCAAGTATCTGAACTATTCTCTTTCATTGTGCAAGTTTCTTATCTCAATTTCTTGTTGAGCATGTATCTCTACTCATTGCATTTACTTTATGCGATTGATTCTAGTAAGCGAAAAGCAGGTTCATTAATAGTTATTGTCAATTATTCATATCCATAAAGATATCCAGGATACGTTTATAAAAATTATTCTTATTTTGTAAAATTTTATTCAATTCAGTTATTATTTATTAATACCTCATTATTGTCTGTTATTATACAAGTGTCCCCACTTGTATAAACTACTGTATTCAAACAAGAACTCTTGAACTTGAAATTCTTTGATATGATAAACCCTGTTACATACTATCAAACTTCAGTAGGTATTTATAACTGTCTAAGCTATTTGACTCGGTTAGACATAGTTCAAACTGTATTGTTTAATAGTATTGGTTATGATAAGGTCATCCAACTGAATTGTTTAGTTAGGATTCCAGACTGAATATGAACAACCCTTAATGGGGAAATTGTTTATGTGCCCAAGGCGAACAGAGTGAACGAATTATCGTTCAAACAGATAGTATTGATCAATACAGGACATAACGGGGCTGATCACCCTATATGTCCGTAAGACCAGAGCGGTTTGCAGATGAATTTCTGTTTAAACCTTTTCAAAAATGAAAAATAAAAGTTCATGATCAATTGACCGCTCAGCATTTATAGTCACTACATCGTTTCAAAATTTTAAACGATTTGATACGTTATTAAGATATGGTTCGAAAGACTTCACAACTATTGATTTATTGTAGAAATATACTTCAAAGAAAATATTTACTTCTTTCAACTAAAATTTATTAACTGTTATTACTTGCTGAGCAATTGAATGCTCATTCTTGCTTTAAATTAAATGTTTTCAGTTAAGCGTGATCAACTAGAAGGCTTTGGCAAAAATAAAGGAAAAGGAAAGCTGCAAGAATAAATTTTATGGTATCTTGTGTACTAGTTAGACTTTATTAGGATGATAATATTTACTATCTATCATGTAACGAATGTTTTAAAAGTCGTGTACCTGAGATTAGACAACTCTGATATGTAAAATTAAGTTTGTTTATTTATATTATATTATTCCGCTCAAAGAAATGATATCGTGTAGCACTAAGTTCGGGTTTTAAGTATCTGGATTTGGGGGCATCATACCTTGACTGACAAATAAGAAGATGAATAAGCATAGAGCTATTAGCTAATATGATTAGTAATAAAAATGGAGTAAGTTAAAACTCAAAATTTGAGTTAGAGATAGAATTTTGAAGCACGGAATGCTCGGTTGCATCCAGAACGTCAAGTTTAGTCAGAAAGGACAATAAACACAAAATGTGTATAGGTTAACTTTTTGGGCAAAGTCAACAGTTGACTTTTATGGAGAAAAGTCAAAATTAGACTTAGAAGTGGAAGATGTTATGATTTATGTGAACTATGTGTATGATTAAATAAATATACATTATATAATGTGTATACATTTATTGTGTATATAAAGAAAATTAAGAATTAAATTATGTAACCTAAAATATATATTAGGTATGATAATTAAATAACCTAAGAGGTTATTATAATAACCAAGAATTTCAAGTCACATTGTATATAGATATATCAATTTTTAATGATATTGAAAACTTTGTGATATATGGTGATTGAATAAGTAATTAAGTAACAAGTGTGTTATGAGAATTTAATAGGAAGTTTCACTAATGAAATAATTAAATTAGTGGACTAGCCTAAGTATTATAATAATCAAGGAAATTGATTAAGATGATTGAACCTTATTTAAATATTCAATTTACTTGTATGAGGTAAGTCTAATTGGGTTATGTAGTATTATTGATTTATGGGAATGTGTAATAGTCCAAGTAGTAAATAATACTAGTGGACTAGCCCGATTAGATTAATAATCAAGCCCACTTATTTTAGTGGAAGTGGACTTGAATGTCATTAGTTAAATTAATTAACTTAGCCCAACATGTAGAATTAATAAGTAGTAGCCCAAGTATTGAATAAATGAACTTGACTACTAGTGGCCCAAATTAATTAATTGTGAGCCCAAACATTAATTAAAGAGGCCCAAACCTTAGTCCACAAAAGAAATGACTTTAAATCATTAGAGTAAGTATATAACACAATAAAAATAAATCAATAATGAGGAAATGGGAGCACATGGCCGGCCACTAAGGGGCAAAATGGGGAGAAAATATAACTTTATTAAGCTTGCCCAAAATCTTGGTTATAATCTTTTAAATTTATCACCCAAGACATGTGTCACTCTCTTAGCATGTCCAACACTTATAGTTAGTGAGTAAGCAACCAAGTGAATGATTAAGAAAGAGAATTAGTGGAAGAATACTTACACTTTCAATTATACTTACTCCACTAACTTCATTTCATTTCATTATACTTCCAAGCTCCTTAGTTAGGGAAAAAGAAAATATAGAGAGAGAGGGGGAGAGCATTTTCGGCCAAGGAAGAAGAAAAAGAGGAGTCTTGAGCTTCATGCATGCTAAGTATCTAAGCTAGTTTGGAAAGATAAGAAAGATAGCAAGAAGAACTAGGTATTGATTCTCATCATTTTTAAGTTTTGATTTCTTATTTGTTGGATTTTGATGAAACAAAGAGCCTTAAGTTTGATCTTTAAAAACTCTTCACCTATATGTGTATAAATATTTTATATGGGGATCAAAACATTTTTGAAGTTGAAAGTTAGATCAAAAGAGAGATTTGTACCAAATGGGTAGAGAAAAGCTCATGCATGCATGCACTAGGTAACTTTATGTTAGATTCTTGTGATGCATATTGAATATGGTTAATATCATGATTAGAGTGTTAGATCTTGAGTTTAACAATTGAGACTTCTGGATTTATATGAGTTCATGTGATGAGATTTGGAAAAAGGAAGTTAGATGGATTTTGAAGAAATTTTTATTTAACTAGTGTGCTATAACATGTGCATTTTGAAATCTACAAGTAATATTTTAAATTTTCTTTCTTGATATTCTAGATAAATGAGTTAAGGGCAAAAACTCCTTTGGAATTACTCAAATATGTTTAAAAATGAGCAAGTTATGAATTAAATCCCAAACTACCCAACTGTTGTAAACATGCTACTGATTAGTCAATTTTGGACTATTTTCGGTAACCAAAACAAACTCAAATTTGGTTTTTGATATATGGATATTGTAGTTCGAGAAAATTCGAATCCAACGATATCAAATGGACCTAAATCCGAGATGTAGATCTCGAGATATAAGCGTTTCCGTAAACGACCCCAAATCTGGAAAACGAACCAACTGTTGTAAACGTCCTTGCTGATCAGTCACTTTAACACTGATTTCCGGGACCTAAATAGAGTAGAATTTGATGCTTGATAAATGAAAATTGGAGTTCAGGAAGATACGAATCCAACGCCTCCAACGAAACCTAAATCCGAGTTGTAGACTTCGTTCTACAAGCGTTTCCGTGAAGGATCCCAAATCTGAAATTTTGGGCGAAAATTAAAGTAACAATAAAAAGTGAAATGAAAGTGAGTTATTATAATAAATAACTTTAAAGCCACTAATGGGCTAGTAAGATAATTACATATAAAGTGAAATATAATTAATTATTTAATTAATATTTAAATGATGTTAAGTAATAATTAAAATGAGTTAGTGTTAATAAAATAAATATTTATTATTTAATTAAGATTAAATAATAATTTGAGTTAATCAATTAATTAATTATTATTTAATTAATATTGAATAATGATTAAAGAGTATTTAAGTAATATTAAGTAATAATGAAGTAATTACTTACTTACCTTGACATGAAAGTTTAGAATTAATTATTTATTATTAAAATAATAAATAAATATGAATGCTAATTAATTATTCTTTTAATAATAATAAGAAACGATTAAAGAAGAATGAAGTGAATAAATCAATTATTATTTATTCAAGGATGAGGGATTTATTAATTATTATTTAAAGATAAATAATAATTTAATTGTGCATTATTTAATTGACATTAAATAATGAGGAGTTATAATTGATTATTAGTAAGTAATAACTAAAGGTAAATAGTTAATGACTATTTAACAAATATTAAATAGTAATCGAAGGAAGAGAGAGTTAACAATTGAAGGAAATTAAATAACTCCTTAATTAAACAATTATAATAAATTGTTTAAAGAACTAATAAGTGTTTATCACTTAAGGAAAGTCTTCTTAGTTTTTAAATCATTAACCTAAAATCAATTAAATATCTTATAGGATTAATGATAGTACATTAGATGTATGTACCTTGTGATTGTATTATGGGTTACATAATAATACGAGTAAGCGTATTAATGAACAATTATACGCAGTACTAATTGATAGATCCACATTATCAATGTTAGGTCATTCAAAGAGTGTTAATTAAAACTAGTAAGCTGTAGCTCGCCAAACAGGTAAGGTTTCTAACTCAAACTCGAGTTATTATTTTTCAAGCATGTTAGCAGATAAATATTGTTGATTATTCCACATCCTGATGAATTATTTTGAATCGCACTTTATGCAATTGAATTTCTGTTCTACTATTTATTGAATTGCGAATGGATTAAAGTTCTTTTATTCATGAACTGCTTATGTGATGGATCTATGCTAGTTGTGTCAGCTAGATCATGCATGTTTAAAATTTGTTAACTCAAATTCGTTTTGAAGACTTAGTGCATGTTGCGTATGTTTATCAGGTATGAAAGGCTGATCACCTTCATTACCATAGGGTTCAGTTGAAATTGTTCATATTCATTGTTGGCCATTCATCATTATTGACTCGGTCATTCAGTTATGAAAAATTAATTTATATTCTTTCACAACTATCATATTGTTGAAAGTTTGTTAGCTTACTATTCTTTTCAATCATGATATATCTTCATTTGAACTTAAACTTGCTGGGAAAACTTGTTGCTCACCCTTGCTATATCATGATAACCAATTTCAGATTAAGACGACGGCTTGAAGAAGGGCACAGTCAAGAGCAAAGTACAATAGTATAATATTGTTATGCACGGATAACTATTTAGTTATCTTATGTAAACCTTTTTGATTGATAAAGGTATGTATTCAAGTAAGGTTAATAAACCTGGGAAAATGTTATAGAATCATGTGAAATAAACAATATATGTTTATATGTTCTGTAGTAGATAGAATGTGTATGAAGATAATGTACCGTAACGTACCAGGTTCGAGGTTCTTGGGACCCGAATTTGGGGGCGTCACAAGATCCTTGCATTAATCAAGAGAACATGGAAGTTTTCTTAAAAAACACAAAGATTAGAAAAAATTAAATTTTTAGAAAATAAAACATGAAATTCAAACAACCATATCTCTCATTATATTTCAAAATTTTAAGTGTGGTCGAGTCCTAGAGTTAGATGTATGAGTCTTCTAACTTTTTCAAGTAGAATCACTGAAAAATTCCTTATAGATTTTCGTGTGGACTGTTTTTAGCAAAGTAGGAAAAATCTTAAAAATGAGAAAGTGCAATCTGCCCAAAAATGTTGGGAAAAGTTTCGGCCAATTAGAACATTAAATAAATTCCGGCCTTTTGGTTAATTAAAATATAAGATCTAAAGTAGCTCCTGTCCAAAAATGAGCTTATTACGATTTAAATTGACCGAGTTATGATCATTTTAAATTTTAGGTTTTTACGATGAAAACTGCTATAACCGGAGTTCTATAACTCCGATGGCCACAAAATTTAAACTGGAAGTTCACGTTAATACGTGTAAGATCCCGTCAAGAGTTGAGAATTATTGGATTTAAGCATGATGTATCTAATTTCTTAAGCTACGAACTAAAAACGGATTTTTGAAAAATACTAAAAAGAATTAAAAAATTCCAGAAAAATTATTTTTGTGTATGGAATATATGTATATATGTGTGGCCAAAGGATATAAAAATAATAAGTTGATTTGGTATTTTCATGAAAAGGATAATTCAGCTTGCTGAATTAAACAATTCATGTTGCTGAATTGGAAACTAAAAATGTCAGGAAGGGAAAACAATTTGTATTTCAGCTTGCTGAAATAATGAATTCAGTTTGCTGAATTCATAAACAGTTTACCGAGTTATAATAAGAACTTATTAAGTGATCGAATAAGTGTTAAGTCTAAGGTAGTGCAGTCGTATTCTTTAATGGTTGATGTATAGTAGCTGGGCTAAACAATTCCTTCATGGAGCGGAGGTATATACGAATTAGCAACCGATCTAACTCGCTGTGAAAACAGTGTAGACGAGACGGAAACTAATTTGTTGGTTGTTTGTGAGAAACTACTCAGTATACTATATTGAATACTATTAAAGACTCGATGTGTGCTAGGTTTAGACTTGTGATCAAGTATGATGCTAAGGTTATCTAATATTTGACTATGTGGTTAAGTGTTAGATAGTTAGTATAAAGTAATAGTATTATGGGATAAGGTATGTTATGCTAATTAAAAGATCAATCTTAATAATGATAGGTCTTTTCAATAAGGAGATTAAATTAGATTGCGTAGAAGTAATCGACGGTACAGACAAGTTTTCTTTAACTCAAACTTGAGTTATATTTTCCAAGTATGTTCGTGAATAATTATTGTTTATTATTCACATCTATACTGATTATAGATTCGCACTTAGTGCATGTTGTATATGTTCATCAGGTATGAAAGGCTGATCACCTTCATTACCATAAGGTTCAGTTAAAATTATTCATGGTCCTTGTTGACAATAAACATTATTGATTCAGTCATTCAATTATTGACATGTTGATTCATGCTCTTTCACAATTATTATATTGTTGAAAACTCGAAAGCTTATTCTTTCTTTCAATCATGATATATCCTTGTTGTATTTAAACTTGCCGGGCAAAGTAGTTGTTCACCCTTGCTATATCATGATAACAAATTTCAGATTAAGACGAAGGCTAGAAGAAAGGCAGTGGCAAAGGCAAACTCCAAGAGTAGATTATATATATTCATAACTATTTAGTTATCAAATGCAAGTAGTGTTGTAAACCTTTTTAATTACCTAAGGTATGTATTTAGTTAAGGTTAACAGACCTCGGGGAATGTTATAGAATCATGTGAAATAGACAATTTATGTTTATATTTTCCACATTAGTTTATAGAACATGTATAAAGATGAAGTACCGTAACGTACCAGGTCCGTGGTTCCAAGGACTCAAATTTGGGGGCGTCACAGGTTGGTATCAAAGTTGTAGGTTATTAACTTTAGGTAGGGTTACATTCGGCTATAACCGCAGAGACGAGGATAAGGAATAAACTCAAATAGAGTTTAAGTGCTAAGAGATGAATTTTGGAAATTCATTATTAAGTTATGAAAATAATAAATTAAGATTCAAAGAAGAATCTCAAAAAGTTATAAAGATAAGAATCCAGAGTTACCTAACTCTAGTAATAAAGATGAAAATCTTAAATAAAATCATAATATATAATTAAGATTAAAGATAAGAAGATCGTAAAATAAAACGATCCTAAGATAGGAAAGAATCGTAATATAACACGATTATAAAAAGAGATCACAACGTGATCTGATGAGGTCATAGGAGGACAGATGATCAATCGTTTGATTGAAAACTTTATAGCAGAATTGTTGTACGACTATTGTACTATGAAATTGTACTATGAAAACTCAAGAAAGAGTTGTAGATGATGGGATACGGATTAAATGAAATTCGTATTGAGCAAAGAGGAAGCTAGGATTATGTGGGATTTCGATTGAGGACTCATGTGATAGCTGAGTTGTGCAAACCTTTGTATGGGCGGCGATTTTGTGCTTGGTCTAACGACTACTTAGTTTATCACATTGATAATCATTAAAATGTTGGTGTCGCGCTATTCGCTATATGTATGTTGAGAATGTGATTCTTTTCTCATGTGTATAACGGATATGTAGAGAATATAAGAATAGGTACGAGTTCTTAAAACTCATACTTATGGTAAGTTTGTGACTTATAATCTTATGGTATGTTTTTGAACCCCTAAGTGTATGGACAGTTCTTGATTGGTTCTTGAACTACATATTGTTAGGATAAGTTCCTAAACTCATATTATTGTGGTAAGTTCTTGAACTCATAATGTGTGGTATGTTTGATGAACTATACTGGGGTATAGAAAAATTATGGATGAAGAATTGAGGATTTTTAGTATAGAAAGTTTTAATGGTGATATAATAGATATAATTATTAAGCAATTGATCATTAGAGGAATTGAAGTTGATGGTGGAAGCATATGTATTCAAAATCTTCTAGCTGTGCTAGACTTCAAAATTTTTAAAGTCAAGATAAATTCGCACTGATGTGCCTTTAAAAATATAAATGAATTTTTTGTTATCAGCAACACATGGTTACAATTGTGTAGAAGTGGACTTCAAACCACTAACACATCGTTACCTGTTGCGGCATGATAACATCAAAAATAATTTTTTCAATGGTTTTGAACTATTTAAAGAAGAGTCTATGCTAATTATTTCGGCTAGATAAAAAAAATGATTTGAGTTATAAAAATATATTTTATATATCATTAATACATCATTGAACCTGGTGCAGAGATGATAAAAATGATGGAGTTATTAGTACAGTCTTACCTATTGTTGGATGTGATCTAAAGATCGTCAACCCACTATGGTATATTGTAGTATGACAAAGTCACAAAATGACAAAATCCTCAAACGGACTGTAAATACAATGAGGTATCATGACGTCATAAAATAATTTTTAGAATTTTAAAGAAAAGTCAAGTGCCAATTAAGTTTGGCCAGACACATGTTTCGATTGATATTCGAATTATTAGTATATGTCTAAGCTATTTGATTCAGCTAGACAAATGTTTATGAAAATTTAAGTATCTATTTAAGAATTCATCTCAACCATATTATTTTGGTTCGGACTCCAGTCTGAGTATGAACATCCCTAAATTAGGAAATATTTATGCGCCAAAGGCAGTTATGATGAGCACGAATGTCGTTCCAGCATGTAGCATTTGATCAATGCAGGGTATAACGTGCTGATCACCCACCGTGCCCGTAAGTATGTCGGTTTACAGATGAATTTCTGTTCAAACCTTTTCAAAATTAAAAAATGAAAGTTCATGGTCTATATGGCCACTCAGCATGATATGGAATGTTTTTTTTCTAACTCCTTAGAGAAAAGTCATGGTAGAATGTGATGATAGAGAAGATCCTTATAGGAGGAAGTAGTATGTATTTTTAGTGAATAGTGATTCTAGGGATGGAATCCTTATAAGGGGGGAAGAATGTGACAACTGAAAAATTTATATGATTTTAAATGATTAAAATAATGGTTAAAGAATAAAACCTAGATGGGAATTTTAGAATTTACTTAAAAATTTTAAGTAAAACCTATATGGTTTACTATTAGAATGAGAATAGAGAAAATATGGGTTACAAAATTCCAAAACCCTAGAAATGAATTTATATATACTTGAAGGAATATTAAGGATAAGGTACTACGATACCTATAAATTTAATGCGAACTGAATAGTGTAAGAAATTTTATATATTATCATTATTGTTATCAGTAATATTTTGAGAATGCGTGATATGAATTTAGCAAGTTAGTCAATTTATTTATTGACTAAGAAATGTCAAGGAGGTAAAGGTGAATAGTGAATCAAAACCCTAATAGGGCTTTGTATATTAATACAGTTATTATTATAATTGTATTTAAGATTATGTATATGTACATTATGTGATTAATGTTAAGTACTGATTAGATAGAATGTAATTATGTAAACCTAATTAGAAAACCCTAATGTTTAATTAGGAAATCCTAATATGCAGTTAGAATCCCTAATGTTCATTTAGAAAACCCTAACCCTAAATTGCAAACTCTTATGCTAATTAGCAAATCTTAAGGGTTAAAATTTAAGAAAAATATGTGAAATAACTAAATTACCCTTAAAATTATTTGTGAAAGGATCAAAAAACCCTCCAATCTATGTGAACTTAAATCGACCAATCAGAGAAGAGATGATGTACGCATTATACAAGCATGACATCATCCTTAAAGAAACACAGATAATGCAAGCATGACATCAGCATTAAAGAAACACAAAGATGATGTCATCATGATGATGTTATGATATGTCACCTGGTGGATATTTTGAGATGACTTAAAGACCATTTTGCCCATTCCTAGTGATGGTTAAAGACTACTTTGCCCTTGGTCTTAATATTCTAAACTAACTTAGCAAAACAAAAGAAAGAAAGAAAAGGAAAGAAAGAGAAAGAAAAAGAGAAGCTAGCAATTTTGTCTCATTCTCTCATCCCACCCAAATATAGAAGAGGAAAGGAGAGAGAGAGGGCAGCCATGGATGACGGGGGGGAAAGAAGAGAGAGGAAGAAGAAGTAAGAAGAGGAAGAAGAGAAAGAAAAAACTATAGGTTTTCTCCATAAATCTCACCTAAAATCCCTAGAGAAAATAAGAGTACTTGAGGGGCTAAGGAAGGGGGAAGACCACGGTGGAGAAGGGTTGAGAGAGAGAGAGAGAGAGAGAGAGAGAGAGAGAGAGAGAGAGAGAGAGAGAGAGAGAGAGAGAGAGAGAGAGAGAGAGAGAGAGAGAGAGAGAGAGAGAGAGAGAGAGAGAGAGAGAGAGAGAGGACTTAGCTAGCCAAGCTACCAAGAAAGATGGTCCATCAACCAAGCAAAGGTTGAAAAGTTTTCTAAACTTTAGTTTTGAAATTTTTGGTTTAAATTATGTTTTGCTTGTTTATGGTAAGAGTTTGATAAAATTAATCATGGATCATGTTAGATCCTTGAGTATAAGAAGTATTAGGATGTATTATGATGGTTTATAATGGTTAATGTTGGATTAATCAAGAGAACATGACAGTTTTCTTAGAAAACATAAAGATTAGAAAAAATTATATTTTTAGAAAACAAAACATGAAATTCAAATAACCATATCTCTCATTATATTTTGATATTTTGAGTGTGGTTGAGTCCTAGAGTTAGATCTATGAGTCTTATAACTTTTTCAAGTGGAATCACTGAAAAATTTCTTGTAGATTTTCGTGTGGACTGTTTTTAGCAAAGTGGGCAAAATCTAAAAAATGAGAAAGTGCAATCTGCCCAAAATTGTTGGGGGCAGTTTCGGCCACCTAGAACATGAAATAAATTCCGACCTTTTGGGGAATGAAAATTTATGATATAATGTAGCTCCTGTCCAAAAATGAGATTATTCCGATTTAAATTGTCCTATTTATGGTCATTTCAATTTTTAGGTTTTTTCGACGAAAACTGCTTTAACCAGAGTTCTATAACTCTGATGGCCACGAAATTTAAACTGAAAGTTCACGTTAATACGTGTAAGATCCCGCCAAGAGCTGGGAATTGTTGGATTTAAGCATGATGTATCTAATTTCTTAAGCTACGAACTAAAAACGGATTTTGAAAAATACTAAAGGGAATTGAAAAATTCTAGAAAAATTATTGTTGCGTATAGAATGTATGTATATATGTGTGGCCAAAGAATAGAAAAATAATAAGTTGATTTGGTATTTTCATGAAATGGGTAATTCAGGTTGCTGAATTGGAAACTGAAAATGTCAAGAAGGGAAAACAGTTTGTATTTCAGCTACGGATTTTTGAAAAATACTAAAAGGAATTGAAAAATTCTAGAAAAATTATTGTTGTGTATGGAATATATGTATATATGTGTGGCCAAAGGATAGAAAAATAATAAGTTGATTTGGTATTTTCATGAAATGGGTAATTCAGGTTGCTGAATTGAACAATTCAGGTTGCTGAATTGGAAACTGAAAATGTCAGGAAGGAAAAACAATTTGTATTTCAGCTTGCTGAATATTTGAATTCAGTTTGCTGAATTCATAAACAGTTTACCAAGTTATAATAAGAACTTATTAAGTGATCGAGTAAGTGTTAAGTCTAAGGTAGTGCAGTCGTACCCTTTAATGGTTGATGTATAGTAGCTGGGCTAAACGATTCGTTCAGGGAGCGGAGGTATATACGAATTAGCAACTAATCTAACTCGCTGTGAAAACAGTGTAGACGAGACGGAAACTAATTTGTTGGTTGTTTGTGAGAAACTACTCAGTATACTATATTGAATACTATTAAGGACTCGATGTGTGCTAGGTTTAGACTTGTGATTACGTATGATGTTAAGGTTATCTGATATTTGACTATGTGGTTAAGTGTTAGATAGTTTACTTATAAAGTAATAGAATTATGGGATAAAGTATGTTATGCTAATTGAAAGATCAATCTTAATAATGATAGGTCTTTTCAATAAATAGATTAAATTAGATTGCGTAGTAGTAATCGACGGTACATGCAAGTTTTCGTTAACTCAAACTTGAGTTATATTTTCAAAGCATATTCGTGAATAATTATTGTTGATTATTCACATCTATACTGATTATTGATTCGCATTTCGTGCATGTTGCATATGTTCATCAGGTATGAAAGGTTGATCACCTTCATTACTATAAGGTTCAGTTAAAATTGTTCATGGTCCTTGCTGACAATAAACATTATTGATTCAGTCATTCAATTATTGACATGTTGATTCATGCTCTTTCACAATTATTATATTATTGAAAACTCGAAAGCTGATTCTTTCTTTCAATCATGATATATCCTTGTTGTATTTAAACTTGCTGGGCAAAGTAGTTGTTCACCGTTGCTATATCATGATAATAAATTTCAGATTAAGACAAAGGCTCGAAGAAAGGCAGTGGCAAAGGCAAACTCTAAGAGTAGATTATATACATTCAAAACTATTTAGTTATCATATGCAAGCAATGTTGTAAACCTTTTTAATTACCTAAGGTATGTAATCAGTTAAGGTCAACAGACCTTGGGGAATGTTATGAATCATGTGAAATAAATAATTTATGTTTATATTTTTTGCATTAGTTTATAGAATATGTATAAAGATGAAGTACCATAATGTACTAGGTTCGAGGTTCCTAGGACTCGGATTTGGGGGCGTCACAACTAATTGAATAATATTTCTATCAATGATACTCAAGAATAAGATTTAGAATTCATCTGAGGGTCATAAGACCTAGAACTATGTCTCAGGTAGTAAGTATTTTTACTTAGACCTTTAACAGTTGTTAGACTATATGGACTCTTAACTCGTACTTAGGGGGATCAGCCCTTCGTACCATGTATTGTAATAACCGTGAATTTCATGAATAAATATTAATATTGATATAATAAGAAAATGAATATTTATTTGAATATAAATATTGATGTGTTGTGAGATGATTAATTCAATTCATTCAAATTGAATTTATAATAATTGAGAAAAATGTGGAGTTTATGATATGCTCGTAGAATGCCTTGTGTGGAGCGATAATGAGAATTATGATGATTTAATTAATTAAAGAAAGAATTAATAAGTGAATGATTAATTAAAATTATATTGTTAATTAATTGTTATTATGAGTAGTAGCATATTAACGAATAAATAATTAATTAACATTATAAGGTTAATGTTTGTGTAATTAATTGCCAAGTGTAAAGTTATGTAATTACATATTATATAGTAACTACATCTATATAATATAAAGTATAGTGTGACATTGTGATATGACTACGTAATATAGAAACTATATGGTAAAAGGAAGTGAATCACATGAATGGACCCATATGAATACATGTTATGTGTACATTGTGCAATGTTGAACCAAACTATATTATAAAGTGTAGTGTGACACTTTAGTGAGACTATATAATATGGAAACTATATAGTAAGATTAATGAATGGTATAAACTACATAAATGATGTTTATGTGACCATGTGTTATATGTAGTGCATTAGTGTGTACTTTATGGAATATTAAATTAGACTATGTGAATAATTGATATAATGAGGTTTATGATAATGTGGTATGTCACTACTACATCAAATCATAATTTGGCATTATCAAAATGTACATGAATTATATATTGATGTGTATACATGTACCCCAATTTGCTACCATGTAGTATTGTTATATCATTAAAATTCATGTATGCACCCAATTGGATTTAAAACCTAAGTATACATATATGTGTATTTAACTTAAGTGTATATAATATGTATATGTATATAACCTAAGTGTAATGTTATTTCATTTGCCAAGTTGCTGAGAATAGGATTTGTCCCAATATGAGAGTCACTCCTCTTCTCTTATACGTGAAAGGCCAATGACCTATGCTACTCTCCATCCTCAAACTCAACATTCTAGCTAGTAATCAAATGATGAAAGGGAGTGGGTTGTGGGTTGTTGGCAACTATTACAGCTAATCTTGATTACCCAATGTGTTCTTCTTCTATCTCAATTGCTAAGTTGCTATAGAGTGAGTTGAGTGTATAATCTGATAATTGAGGGAGAGTGCCGTCCATTTGAAAGCTTAAAAGGTATAATCCTTATTCAAACTTTGAAGTTTAGCATTTCCAATTCATAGAAATTAACATGAGATAGTTGTAATTGGATATGTGAAATGATGCTAGCATGTTAGTTAGGTTTGTATTCATGTTATAAATATGATGTCATTGATTGTAAGCATGTTTCATGATCTGAATTGAGAATTGGCTGAAGCTCTGCTCTAGCAGAAAACTGTCTGGGTTGGAACTGGAGTGGCGCGGCCGCGCCACTCCCTAGTACAAATAGGGCGCAGCCGCGCTCTTCTGCAGAAACAGATAATAGTTTTTTTGTGTCTTCTAAAATGATGAGCACACTACTTTAACTCTAATATGCCTATTTTGTCCATGCCATACTAACAGAGGTGACCTTGCATGTTAACACCTACCCTAGCTTGGTTTAAGACATGATAAAGGAACCTTAGCTAAGAGAACAAAAGCTAACAAACTTAGTATGTAAGGACCGAGAATTTCATATGGATTATATGTGTAATTTTTACGAATAAATTTTTTTTTAGAAAATACTTGAACCATATAAGTGTGTATGTGAATTAAGCTAGATAGTTAATTTAGTAACTAAGAAGTATACTTAATCATTTTCAAGAAATAGTAATATAAGTTATGTTAGAAATTAACATAGCTTGAATGTTAGCCTTGATTATTAAATTAAAAGGATATACAATCTTTAAGTAATTAATTATTGATATGAATGTGTGAGTGATCATAACTTATTAAGACATTAGGGCTATTAAGTTAATGCACTAGGGGAATATGTTATGACATATGTGAATTATGTATGTGATTGAATAAATATGTATTATGTAATGTGTATACAATTATTTTGTATATAAAGAGAATTAAGAATAAATATAACCTAATACATATATTAGGTATGGTAATTAAAAATCTAATGGGTTATAATATAAGAGAATGATAGTATTTAAAAATATATACTAACCCTAAGAGATTTATTTTATACATCTCAATTAATTAATTTTATAACCTAAGTAAAGCAAGTCTAATTGGGTTATGAAATTAAAGATATATGAGTAAGGAAATAACTTACAAATGTGTGTAAGGAAACCCTAACTAAATGATTAGGGTAAGATAAAAATTAAAAGTTTGGAACTAAGTTGAATTTATGGCCTAAAGAATTAATTTGTAGAACAATTATTTATTTGAGCATGAGACTTGTAGCGAATTTGATTTAAGAACAATTAAATCATTAAGCTAGCCCAATATTATATATATAGGGCAAGTATACTAGTGGCCCAATTAATTAGAGATGGAGGCTCAAGTGTATTTTAATTAGTAGCCAAAAGAATTAAAAGGTGCAAGCCCAAAAAGGAATTTATTACAAGCCCAAGCTAAAGCCTAAGTAAGGAAGGGTATTATAGTCATTAGTGGAAGTCTTTAATAAAATCAATTTGGATGTATAAGGAGGCCATGTGGCCGGACATGGTATGGAGAAAAGAGGGAAGGAGAATGTAATGAATGCTTTTACTTTAGTTGGTAAGTTATTTGCTAGGTGTCACTTACTTTATGGAGACACCACTTTGTTATTACTTGCAAGCATCAACTTCCATTATGATAAGGAGAGAGAGAGAGAGTGGATGGAAGATTTAATTAGATATGCAAGATATGATAGATAGATATTATGTATCTAACTATTTTTAATTGCTAGCAAACAAAACCTTACTTCTCATCTCATTTTATTTCATTTTTTTTAGTTAACAAAGCAAGAGCAAGAGAGAGAAAGAGAGCAGGGGGGGGGGAGTTTGACCACTATAGTGTAGGAGAGAGGGAGAGTTTTCAAAGCTTCATAGTTCATTAACTAAAATTAGGGAGAAGGAGAGGAAGGAAAACAAGCAAAGGTATAAGAAATCCTTACTTATATAGTATAATTTCTTTTTGGTTTGATTTGAGTTTTGATTTTTGTAAAACTATGATCTTGAGATTTAAAACCTTAGATCTTTGTGTTTATTAGTGTTTCAAGTTTAGATCCAACCCTTTTATGGATCAAAAGTTGAATCTAAACTAAGAAATAGGAGTTAGGTTTTTCAAAAGATAGAAAACCAAATTTTTTCTTAGCCTTGTTGTGTTTAATCTTGTGTTTGTTGATTATTTGGTGAATTAGATCATGGATCATGTTAGATCCATGAGTATATGTGGTTCAGTAGGTATTATGATGAGCTATGTTGGTATCATGTGAGAATATGGAAGTTTTCTTAAAAATCACCAAAGATTGAAAAATCAGTTTTTGGGAAAATGAAGTATGAAATGGAAACGACCATATCTCTCATTATACTTTGAATTTTTGAGTGTGGTCAATTTTTAGAGTTAGATATATGAGTCTTGTAATAGATCCAAATTAAATCACTGAAAAATATGTTCTAGATTTTCGTGTGGACTAATTTTAGTAAAGGATGTAAAATTTGAAAAAGTGGAAAAAGTAGGCTGTCCGGAATTTCCAAGGGCTATTTCGGCAACTTAATTAATTTAATAAAATCCAATCTTTTGAGACATGAAAATATATGAGATAAAGTAGCTTGCGTCCAAAAATGAGCTCATTCCGATTCAAATTGACCAAGTAATGACTATTTCAATATTTGGGTTTTTTCGACAAAAAACGCTATAACCAGAGTTCTATAACTCCGATGACCACGAAATTTAAATGAGAAGCTCACGTTAACACGTATAAGATCCCTCCAAGAGCTGGGGATTTCTGGAGTTAAGCATGATAGGGCTAATTTCTTAAGATTTTAACTAGAAACGGATTTTGTATATAGAATATATATATATATATATATATATATATATATATATATATGATTGGCCAAAAGATAGAAAAATAATAAGCTGATTTCGTATTTTTGTGAATAGTGTATTTCAGCTTCCTGAAATGACCAATTCAGGGTGCTGAAATGGAAACTGAAATGTCCGGAAGAGAAGTCAGTTTTGTTTTAGCTTGCTAAAATGGAAATTGAATACATAAATAGTTTATCAAGTTATATTAAGAACTTATAAATGAACGAGTAAGTGTTAAGTCTAAGGTAGTATAGTTGTACTCTTTAATGATTGAATATGTGATTACATGTTAGATAAATTGCTATGAGTAAGATATGTGATGCTAATTAAGAGATCAATCTTATTAATGATAGGTCTTAAAAAAGAAGATAACTTAAATTACGTAGCAGTAGTCAACGAATCAGGCAAGTTTCCTAACTCAACTTGAGTTATTATTTTTCAAGCATGGTAGTGAATAATTATTGTTAGTTATTCACATCTATTATTCAAACTGTTTATAAGTCATGTCTTAGCTAATTGTTTTGGCGAGACTAATATTTGTTAAAGCATGAAACGTTTTATTTATTATGAACTGATTTATTATTGGAAGATCTATGCCATTGTTTTCGGCTAGATCAATATTGATATTATATGTTAAAATCATAGTATTTCTTTGAAAGCAATCCAAACCATACTGTTATGGTACGGACTCATGATATAAGACTGAGATGAACAAACTTTAATGTCGTAAATCGACCTTTGTGCTATTATTGAGTATTATGCATAATATAAGGCACAAAAGAATTTGGCCGCTCTACGTACTTGCAGAGGAGTATAGTTTTGTTTTTATAACTAACTTATATTCTTGAGGTAATTTAGTTTTAATAACTAATAAATCCTCTATTAGTTTATGATCCTTTTGTGATCACTCAGCATGAAATCTGGGAATATTCCACTATATTGAATATTGTTGTAGTATTGTTAATTCTTCTTATTCACTTGAATATGATTGAATCTTTGAAAGAATTTGACTCTTTCATCCTTGATATGTTATTCAGTATGAAATTTGAGAAAGTTTTATTATTGAGATTGAATTATTCTTCAGCTACTTCAAAACCCTTTGATTATTGTTGAAGTTCTATAGAAGCTAGACTCTTCTATTCATGATATATATCATTTATTGTATACTTTAACTTGCTGAGCAAACTCGTTGCTCACCCTTGCTTAAATAAAATATTTCAGCTAAGGCCGAAGTAGCAGAAGGTTCTAACAGGGACAAAGGCAAAGGCAAGGCTCAGGAGTTGTTATTGTCAACTTTTAATGGTTATGTTATATTATGTAAATTAATTATGTAAACCTTTTGGATACATAAGGGTATGTAAGTTATGTCAAGGTTAGTTAACCTGGGATATTGTTATAAGTTGTATTAAGTAATGTTATGAATGATGTTTTTCATTAATGAATGGGTAGTTAGATGTGATATGTATGATGGATCGTGAGCACCAAACCCGAGGTTAGGGAACCCGGATTCGGGGGCGTCACAAGTTGGTATCAAAGCTGTAGGTTATAAACCTTAGGTGGGGGAAAAATCTTAGGAATATAACCATAAGAATGATAGAGAAAACTCATTTAGAGTTCTAAGTGATGGATTAGGAAAATTCATCAATAGTAAGATATGTGGACACTTAGTGTTTATGGATTGTGTTTGATAGTGGTGTACTAATGAAGTTATTTAAAACTGGTGACAGGATGTCAGGAGATGATGAGATGGTTAAGGAAATGTTAACAGCTGCACCAATGCCACTAGTCGAGGTGCCAGCTCAGAGTGAGTCAGTTGAGGAAGTTTTAAGAGACGAACATGCGGTAAATCTAGCAAGCGATCATGACGAGTACCCCGAGATGGAGCTGGATGAAGAGGAAGAGGTAGATTCGAAAGAAACTAAGGTGGAGCCAGAAACAAAGATCGAAGATGGGGAAAAAGGCAAAGTAGTAATCGAAGAAGGTCAAGCATCCGTGGAAGTTCAAGATTTGAGGGATAAGGTGTTTTTCTTGGAGGAAATGTAATACCTGAGAATTTCTTAATATTAATAAATGAATATATTAATGAAAATGAATGTTTATTTGAAAATAAATGATTTTGTGTTATGGATGAGTTAACTCAATTATATTAAATTGAATATTTATAATAATTGAGAAATTATGGAACCTTGTGTGGCACAGTGATGAGATATATTAATGATGATATTAATTGACAAAGAAATTATTAAGCGAACAATTAATCTGTATTAATTGTTATAGAATATTAATGATGATTAATTAATAATAAGTGATGATTATTGTTGCAAGAGATATAATAATAAGCGACGTGTTCCTAAATATAATAAGATTTATATTTGTTTAAAGTGATAATGTTACTTACTTGTTATGAAGATTAATAAAATTAATTCATATTTGCAAGCATGCAATATTAAAAGTGTAACGTATAATAGCCAACTATATTATATATAGTGTAGTACAACATCTATGTGACTATACTATATATAGAAACCATATAATAAGACTTATATTTATTGAAACTATGTGAGCTACATGATTTATGCTTATGTGACAATGATATACATTAAAATGAGACAGCACGAATATATGGTGAACAATTAAATAATACATGAGATAATGCAATATGAAGAAAATGTACATGGATTATGTATGTACAAATCACATTGAAGTATTACTTATGTAAATGTATATTGTGACATTAAAATATAACCTATGTATAGGTAATATGTATATATAAATATAACATAAGGATAGAAATTATGTATTAGTATATAGCATAAGTATTGAGGAATGCTGAGTTGCTTGTCCCTCAATATGAGTTCCCTCCTTCACGTGCTTGACAAAAGGCTAAGGCCTATTTCCCTTTTCTTTTCCCAATTCTCAGCAACCTTAGCTAAGCAATGATCAATGGGGAGTGGTTTTGATGATGGGATTTACCAACCCATTTACCTACTCTTTCATAACCTCCATGCAAATTAAAAGTTCGTTGGTTTAAATTGAAGAACAAAAGCATTGCCCATGTATTAATTCTTCTATAAATATGGCTCCCTCCCTTCTCTTTTCAAATTGCTGATACACTGAGATATAAGAAAGGGAGATATCAGTTGAGAGTGAGATTTCATTAGTGGGATAGCAGCAAGCTCAATTCATAGTTAATAGAGGTATAATACCTCTTGTTCTTCATTCTTGCTTTTGAATTTTAAAGTTCTAATTCTTGAATTAAGCATGGTCATCATGATAAATTGATTGGGTTGTAATTGTTAGTTGTTATATAGACTTAGTAATATGTTAGTATACAATGTGGCATGTTTTAAATCGAATTCGTGAAGTAATTTCTGTGTTTGGGTTTTGAAGATGCCGATTTCTGAAACTGTCTGCCGCTGACCGCCAGCCGGCGCAGCTGCGCTAGTTTTACACTGGGCAGCTGCGCAACTGCGCCAGCAGCCTGCTACAGTTTCTACAATCTGCTTGAAAATCTGCTATGTACTACTTGCTAATATAACTTAGATGAGTATGCAAGCATGTGTAACATATATATATATATATATATATATATATATATATATAAACATAATGAGGCAATGTAAGTATGTTTTAGTATATTAGCATGCATGGTTAACGAAAAGGATATGGTTTCCGTGATAAACTTAGTATTTTAAAAACAAACTTTGAAGTAATACATGTTCTACGAATTCTGAACTTAGTGTGTTATATACGTGCTTGATTTCAAATATACATAAGCATGATATAGTGGTTATAGCGTCTTTGTCATGATCAAACGAGTTAGACTGTGTTAGAAATTATTTTAAAAGAAAAGCTTAGCATAGTAAGCTAATGAACATGAATGCTACAAGATATAGTTCCTGATCTTGAAAGGAGGTTATCATGACTTAGTTATGTATGATAAGAGTTTTTAAAGTTGCCTTATATGTGTTCTATTGCAGTATTATGATAAAGTGATTTCAAAGGCAATCTTGAACATGTTTTCAAAAATAGAGTTGCATCACATGAGTATCCAGATTCTGAAGGGTTAAGATGACATGTTGGGTTTAACATGTCTCTAAACATGATTCGTATGTGGTAGACATAATGATAATTTAATCAGACATGAGTTTAAAGCATGTTTCCAAGTACTAAACAATGTTAGTTATGAATAAATAATATGAACACTATGATCACGTGTATTAACAGATTATGTGACCTCTATGTAGAACGTATAGTTAAGTTATAAAGCATGATAACCACATGGCTTTTCTATCCCTTCATACCATGTAAATTGTAAGTTAAAACTTGTGACAATGAAATCAAGAATGGTTATATGTAATGTGATATCATAAGTTAATGTTTGAATCCGATTTTGATGGTTAACTTATAGTAATGCTATAACTCGCTAATTAGAATATGTTTGCTATTTGTGGTAGTCTCACATGATAGTAATGATGTATGAAGATGATTAACTTGAGAAAAGAGGAACGTTAAGGATAGAAATTATGTACTATATAACTGTGTAGCTAGGTTAAAACTTAGCTTATGTGTTTATCGTATATCCAAAGATAAGATGTGACATTAAATTATATGACTAATGAATATCATATATATACGTAACTATATTACGATAGGAATTCGAAAGTGTTGATTTGCTCTTCGTGGATAAACTACGCTAAAGGCAAGTTTACTTACTTACACTCATTTATAGTGCGAGTATCCTATCTTTGTGTTTGTTGTAATTCAAGGAACGTTGTAAGCAAGTTCCTAACTCTACTCTTTATTGGACATACATTTAGCTTGTGCTATTATTGTCGTATAAGTAAACTATTGAGATTGAAATTCAAATATTATGAATCACATATGAGATAAAACTCGATTTCTATTCTACGAACTTTAAACCATGAGATTTAATTTATAATTGTTGTGATCTATGCCATTTGATTCGGCTAGACTTATATTGTTGAAAAGCGACCCAAACCAATTGATTGGTGCAGGATCTTGTCTTTGACTGAGAAGAACAACCTTCTTTGAAGGGAATATATAATTGTCGGAGAACCGACGTGCGCACTTGAGTACGATTGATTGTTATGCATAACGTAGGGTACTTTAGGCTGATCACCTGTTGTACTTGTTTTTGATTTGGGTTATCAGTTTAATACTGTTAATTCTAGTAGAAGTTCATAGTCCTTAGTGACTGCTCAGTATTCAGTTATCTTGAAATCTTGAATTGATTTATTATTGAATCACATTGATATTATTCTGTCCTTAGCGATTGTTGTTGAGAACTGTTGATATTCTTGTTATCCTTAAACTATCAAACCTTGCTATACCCTTTCGAGAATTGAGAATTTTATTACTTACCCTTATTGTATATTACTTGCTGGGCAATTTTTGCTCATTCTTGCTTTCCCTAAAATATTTTAGTTAAGGCAGAGTAGTGTGGACCTTCGGGCACAGATAAGGGCAAGGGAAAGGCTACTGAGTAGCTTTAATTATGTAGGACTTATGATTGTAATAAAAAACTTATGATATTATATACTAGTTAAGGTTATTTATGCTTAAGATATGTCTAAGCTATGTAATCACTATTTAAGTTATGAGACATTGGGACGTGAATAAATTATATTATTTAAATGTAATCTATTCGGTAATAGTTATGTATTATATTTCCGCTGTGCAATGCGACAAATAGTTGTATTATTATTGTTATATATTATTGTGAGAATGTGACGAACTGAATTCGAGTGACCAAGTGGCGGTCCCGAATTTGGGGGAGTCACAGGAAATGTGGAACGCAGAAAGATTATTAAATGACCAGTTGATAAAAGCATTGAGCGAAATGACAGAAGAACGAAATGATATGAAGGCACAAATCGATGGTATGAGAGCTAAGGGCAAGGTATCGTCTAAAGTTGTAAATAAGAAGGAGAGGGGAAAGTAATAATAAAAGAAAAAGGAATAACGACAGTGACTCAGGGGACCAACAAGAGAATTCACTACCGCAAAAGAATGCATGTATTGACTGCGAAAAGAAGTATTTCGGGGAATGTATAAAGGGTAAGAATGTGTGTTATAATTGCGGACAAGGAGGACATATATCACCAAATTGTCCTAAGCCACAGAAAGGAGGATGTTTTGCATGTGGTGGAATGGGTCATAGGGTTAAGAATTGTCCTAAGATGAAGATAGGTGAAGGAAGTGGACGAAAGAAAGATTAAGTGTGAGGAGTATAATCTTTTGCAGTAAGACAATATGTTAGTAATATAGTATCCTAGACGATGAGTAGGTATATGTAAATATATATATATATATATATATATGAGTATAATATTCGCTTTTGTATGAATATTAAGATAACTTTTGTATGTTTTAACTTTTTGTATAAAGTGGTTGTAATGAATCCCGACTTTTGTCACAAAGGGATAGTAAATGTTAGTAGCAGTATGCGTTATGTACTAAAAAGTACTATATATTATTTGCATGAATATGAATATAAATGCAATGATATGATTGTATGTTTGAATAAGTAAATAAATTTTGAGAAATAAAATATTAAGATGTTTATCTGATGAATTTGATAATTCAGTAAGCTGAATTAGTTAATTCAGCAAGCTAAAATTGGTTTAAGTTTAAAATTTTATATTAAATTCTTATTATACTACTAATAAGATGTGGCATAAAGATAAATTATTAATGTAAGTCTTTATTTCAACAGATAATGCCGCCAAGATGACAAAACCGTAACCAAAGGGAGGAACGGTCCGTGAATAATGAAGGAGATCAATCAGATCCAATGCAGAACTTCGTAGACATGCTAGCTCAAGCTATGCAAACTAGAGCCCCAGCAGCAAGAAATTGATCAGCTAATCGATTGGCTAACTTTAAAGACTTTAAGGCTATAGGACAGCCAGAACTTAAGGGAACCACTGACCCTATAGAAGCCCAAACATGGGTAAAGGAGATGGAAAAAACTTTTGTTATTGCTAGAGTAGCGGAGGAGCAAAAGATAAATTTTGCTACCTATTTGATGAAGGGTGAGGCGAATTATTGGTGGCAGATAAACAAGGCTAGATTCGGGACATCAGTAGTAACCTGGACAAGGTTTAAGGAATTATTTTTTGAATATTATTTCTTAGAAAGTATGCAAGCAAGAATGGAGGTAAACTTCGTAGAGTTGAAGCATGAGAGTATGTCGGTTGCAGAATACACCGCCAAATTCAACGAACTAGCGAGATTTGCTCTACATCAGGTGAACACTGAGGTACGAAAGACGCGAAGGTTTGAGAATGGACTGAAGCCAGGGATATATAACAAGGTAGTTATGTTGCATATTAAGACATTTTTGGCCTTGTTGGAAAAAGCAATCATCGCCGAAGGAGGAAGTGAAGCTGTGTCAAGGTATCATCAAGAGAAGAAGAAAAAGACTAATGAAGGAGGTAGTAGTGGAGGAAGTACACAATAATAAGCGTAAGTGGAAGGACAATACCCAATCTGGAGACAAGTCAGGAGATATTAGGAAGAGAGGTGAGTTATGTGCAAATTGCGATAAAAATCATCAGGGAGTATGTTTGAGGGGAAAAGGAGTGTGTTTCAACTGTGGACAAGAGGGACATATCTCTCCCAATTGTCCCAGTCCAAAGAAGATACAAGGTTATTTTTCATGTGGATCGTTAGATCATCAAATTTGTAACTGTCCAAAAAAGAATGCAGAGAGAGGAAGCAATAATAGAGAAAATAGCAGTGGAACACTGACAATCAAAGGACTTGCTCAGCCAGGAAGACCGACGGTGCGCACGTTTAACATGATGGTTCAAGACGCAGTGGCTGCAAAGGAAGTGGTGGCAGGTAAAGATTTAACCTAATAATATAACCGTATGCGATTTATTTGATAAATATCACTGCGATGAATTATTCCATTACGGGTCCAAGTCACAAGTTGATATATGAGTACTAAATGGGTATTATGTAGATAGAAATAAATAAATTGATGATACAACTTTAAAAAGTTAGTAGAACACGAGTATGCCCATGAGGTCTCTGGTAACCCTTAGAGGTTCCAAAATAGAGTGAGAGAAGACACAAGTTGTTTAATATATTAAAGGAATACCATTGTGAATATGATGTTGATACCTAAATACAATAGGTAAATATGAGCTATGCCAAGTCAAATGAGACTTGAAGTAAGCTATGATTTTTTCGCCCTGTATTGGGATAGGAAAGAATAAATGATATAATAAATACGAGGAGAGTAATTCAATAAAATTAATTGATTAATAAACGAGTGTCTAAGGATAGACATAATTTGAGTGTAAGGATATAGTGATTCTGGGGATGAAATCCTTATAAGGAGGGGAGAATGTAAGGACCGAGAATTTCACATGGATTATATGTGTAATTTTTACGAATAATTTTTTTTTTAGAAACTACTTGAACCATATAAGTGTATATGTGAATTAAGCTAGATAGTTAATTTAGTAACTAAGAAGTATACTTAATCATTTTCAAGAAAGAGTAATATAAGTTATGTTAGAAATTAACATAACTTGAATGTTAGCCTCGATTATTAAATTAAAAGGATTTATAATCTTTAAGTAATTAATTATTTATATGAATATGTGAGTGATCATAACTTATTAAGCCATTAGGGCTATTAAGTTAATGCACTAGGGGAATATGTTGTGACATATGTGAATTATGTATGTGATTGAATAAATATGTATTATGTAATGTGTATACAATTATTTTGTATATAAAGAGAATTAAGAATAAAGTTATGTAACCTAATACATATATTAGGTATGGTAATTAAAAATCTAATGGGTTATAATATAAGAGAATGATAGTATTTAAAAATATATACTAACCCTAAGAGATTTATTTTATACATCTCAATTAATTAATTTTATAACCTAAGTAAAGCAAGTCTAATTGGGTTATGAAATTAAAGATATATAAGTAAAAAAATTAACTTACAAATGTGTGTAAGGAAACCCTAACTAAATGATTAGGGTAAGATAAAAATTAAAAGTTTGGAACTAAGTTGAATTTATGGCCTAAAGAATTAATTTGTAGCACAATTATTTATTTGAGCATGAGACTTGTAGCTAATTTGATTTAAGAACAATTAAATCATTAAGCTAGCCCAATATTATATATAAAGGGCAAGTATACTAGTGGCCCAATTAATTAGAGATGGAGGCTCAAGTGTATTTTAATTAGTAGCCAAAAGAATTAAAAGGTGCAAGCCCAAAAAGGAATTTATTACAAGCCCAAGCTAAAGCCCAAGTAAGGAAGGGTATTATAGTCATTAGTGGAAGTCTTTAATAAAATCAATTTTGATGTATAAGGAGGCCGTGTGGTCGGACTTGGTATGGAGAAAAGAGGGGAGGAGAATGTAATGAATGCTTTTACTTTAGTTGGTAAGTTATTTGCTAGGTGTCACTTACTTTATGGAGACACCACTTTGTTATTACTTGCAAGCATCAACTTCCATTATGATAAGGAGAGAGAGAGAGAGTGGATGGAAAATTTAATTAGATATGCAAGATATGAGAGATAGATATTATGTATCTAACTATTTTTAATTGCTAGCAAACAAAACCTTACTTCTCATCTCATTTTATTTCATTTTCTTTAGTTAACAAAGCAAGAGCAAGAGAGAGAAGGAGAGCAAGGGGGGAGTTCGACCACTATAGTGTAGGAGAGAGGGAGAGTTTTCAAAGCTTCATAGTTTATTAACTAAAATTAGGGAGAAGGAGAGGAAGGAAAACAAGTTAAGGTATAAGAAATCCCTACTTATATAGTATAATTTTTTTTGGTTTGATTTGAGTTTTGATTTTTGTAAAACTATGATCTTGAGGTTTAAAACCTTAGAACTTTGTGTTTATTAGTGTTTGAAGTTTAGATCCAACCCTTTTATGGATCAAAAGTTGAATCTAAACTAAGAAATAGGAGTTAGGTTTTTCAAAAGATAGAAAACCAAATTTTTTCTTAGCCTTGCTTGTGTTTAATCTTGTGTTTGTTGATTATTTGGTGAATTAGATCATGGATCATGTTAGATCCATGAGTATATGAGGTTCAAGTAGGTATTATGATGAGCTATGTTGGTATTATATGAGAATATGGAAGTTTTCTTAAAAATTACTAAAGATTGAAAAATTAATTTTTGGGAAAACAAAGTTCGAAATGAAAACGACCATATCTCTCATTCTACTTTGAATTTTTGAGTGTGATCAATTTTTGGAGTTAGATATATGAGTCTTCTAATAGATCCAAGTGAAATCACTGAAAAATATATTCTAGATTTTCGTGTGGACTGATTTTTGTAAAGGATGTAAAATCTGAAAAAGTGGAAAAAGTAGGCTGTCCGGAACTTTCAAGGGCTGTTTCGGCAACTTAATTAATTTAATAAAATCCAATCTTTTGGGATATGAAAATATATTAGATAAAGTAGCTTGTGTCCAAAAATGAGCTCATTCCGACTCAAATAGACCAAGTTATGACTATTTCAATATTTGGATTTTTTTGACAAAAAATGCTATAACCGGAGTTCTATAACTCTGATGATCACGAAATTTAAACAGGAAGCTCACGTTAACACGTGTAAGATCCCGTCAAGAGCTGGAAATTTCTGGAGTTAAGCATGATAGGGCTAATTTCTTAAGGTTTTAACTAGGAACGGATTTTTGAAAAATACTTGAGGGAGTTGAAAAATTCTAGAATTTTTTTTTGTATATGGAATATATATATATATATGATTGGCCAAAATATAGAAAAATAATAATGTAACGATTTAGATTTTATATGTTAAAATTTAATATTATTGAGTTAAATAAATAAATTATGTGATTGTGTGAACTGGTTTAATTAAGAGTAATATTTAATTAAATTTTTATGTTAGTAATGGTGTAGCATAATTCTAATTTAGTTGAGAATAATTAAATTAGATTTAAAATTATGTGCTAAGTATTTGTTGTAATTTACCAAGTGTTACATGAATGCAATTTCAAGTGTGACAATTGAGTATTATCTGAATGTTAGCTTTTATTTAATTGAATTAGAATGCTGTAATTTAATTAAATAAGTGTATTATTTAATCTATGGAGTAAAGATTTATTAAAAGAATAGAAAAGGATTTTTAAGCTTATTTTACCAAACATGACTTTAGTTAACAAAAGGATTTGTTTTAAAATAATTGAGTTGCCAAACAAGGCCTCACTTTTCAAATTCTTATAACCTATGTAATTAGTAATATTTATTATGGTAATTAGTATTATACTTATTACTTATAGGTTACATATATATTATATATGTATATGTATATTATACAATATATGTTAGATAAGTAAGTACGTTAGTTTTACAAAGAAAGAAAGAAATAGAGAGAAAGGGTTAGAGAGAATTATCAGAGAAGAGGAAGAAGAAGAAACTTTGAGAAAGCAAGATGAGAGCTATACTCCATCATCATCTCCATCTCTTCTCTTAATTCAAACTAGAAAAGGTATAATCTTAGAACTCCATAAGTTGTAATCATGTTCTTCTATAATTTCATAGTTTTAGAATTCTCTGTAAAAATCTCTTTGTGAAAATTCTTGATTTTGATGTGTATGGGATGTGTACATATATATTTATATATATATACTTACATGTGATTTTTATAGTTGTTTAAGTGTTTCAATTCACAAGGATATGATGAACACTATGAAATCATGTTCATAGTACTCTATTATGAAGTTATTTTGAAAATAGTTTTTAAATTATCAAAGAAATTGATGTAAGCATGAAGCTATGTGTAATATGTGTTATAGCATGATGTGATAGGAGTTATATAGTTGTTTTAACAATTCAATCCATGTAATTTTGATAAACAAGAAGAACTGTGTTCATATGATTTACTATAACCAATTCTTTTAAAAATGGCTTTTGAAACTATCAAATTGATGTTGATTGTGGGTTATTGTTTAAATTGATAATGGATTCTGTTAGTATGTTAAGAATAGGAGTTATTACAATTGGAATTACTTGAATTGATTGAAAAACGAATTCGTAATAGCAATTTTCGTCAAGAATGTTTAATATCGTAGTTTTCTTCTAAAATCATGAAAAAACATTGGTTTGATCATGTGTTGTATGGATTTTTCATGTTATAATCATGTTAAAGAGTTTAAAATATTGTTGTTAGCAAGTTTTATGTTAATCATTTTGGGAAAAGTCGAATTCGGTGGGAAAGAATAAGCCAAATTGGCTTATTTCTCTGCCAATTAGTGAACCAGCACTTCCACCAGAGGAGGGACCAGCCCCAGCGGGTTAACAAGCTGCCCGGGAAGTTTGGTTTTTGCTTGTTGAGTTTTCATGCCCCGTTTGTTTAGCTAACTTATTTCTATGACTTGATAAATGTAATAAGTAATAAGATAACATGCTTTTGATGTGTTTAAGATAGATTAAAGTTTTATATGAATGTGTTACATGTGTATGAGTGTGTTACTTTCATAAGATACACCACACGATTTAAAGCGTTATAATCTTATGAATGTATGTCGTGAGTTTATACTCACGTATGTGGCTAGCTAGCAACCTATGTTGTAAACAACGTTGTGAGTTGGACTTGAGTATGAAGTTCAACGGTTTAAACATTGTAGTTGGGTACTAATAGATGTTTTGAACGTAATGTGAATATGTAGGGTAACTGTGAAGTGATTGTAGTTATTAAAGTGTAGCTTGCGCTTGAGGCAAGTTCCCTAATTCTTATTCTTATACGTTAAGCAAGTTTCTATTTCTAAACTCGACATTTACTTTGTATAAGCTTTCTAAACTATTCTTGTACGCTATGCAAGCTTTATCAATGCATCTTTTTATTGTGCAAGTTCTCTAACCCTTGCTCAAGATGTCATTCAAATTTATTTCTGATTCTTAACTTGTTATGTATTGTACAAGTTATATCGTATTCCAATATTCATAATGCAATTATTGTCATAGTGTTGTGATCTTGACTTAATTGTTCAAGTAAGATCTACTTATTCTTTCAATCGCTTTAAGTTATTTCTAAAGCATGCCTACTTATTATGTAGATTATTTATATATCTTACAATTGGTTCATGATTTTTATATTGTTGAACTGTTAAAGCACTGTGAGTCAATTCAACTACTTCTAGTTGAAACTCCAAAGTTCCTTTATCTATCCAAACCAAACTTTCTTTGGTGCGGACTTGTATTCAAATACTGAGAATGAACAACCCTATCTATTAGGGGACATTTATGCGAAAGCGTTAAGATGGTTGTGCACAATACATGGTACGAAGGGCTGATCCCCCTGACTACGAGTTGAAGGTCCATAGTCTTAATGACTATTAAAGGTTTAAATAGAAATATTTATAACCTAGGACATAGTTCCAGGTCGTATGACCCTCAGATAAAGTCTATACTCAAACTTTAAATATGATGGAAGAATTATTATTCAATTTTTTATTTTGATGAAAGCAAGGTGATTCAAACTCTTTTGAAAATATTCACTATATCATATCACTGTTGTATTTTAAGTGAGCTTTTATTTGCTCACTCTTGCATATTTTTACAAACCTTTGCAGTTAATGCCGAGAATGTTGACATTCCGTCAACAGGTAAAGAAAAAGGAAAGATGAGCAAGTGAAGGCTTGTGGTTTCAAGTTTATATTGTAATAAGATTTAGTTGACGATATTTTATTTTCGCATTTACTTTGTTTGATGTTAAGGTTTAGTTAACCTTGGGATTTTATTTGAACAAGTTGTAATCCTTTGTCAAGGAAGATTTTATTTAAGTTTTATGAAGGTTGTAATTGATTTTGCAATTCTTTATTATTGGGTAGATATATGTTTTAAATAGAAAGTGAACACCAAATCATGTGGAAATGAAGTACCTGGATTTTGGGATTTCACAAATAAGCTGATTTTATATTTTTGTGAATAGTGTATTTCAGCTTCCTGAAATGACCAATTCAGGGTGCTGAAATAGAAACTGAAATGTCAAGAAGAGAAGTCAGTTTTGTTTTAACTTGCTGAAATGGAAACTAAATTCATAAATAGTATATCAAGTTATATTAAGAATTTATAAATGAACGGGTAAGTGTTAAGTCTAATGTAGTATAGTTGTACTCTTTAATGATTGAATATGTGATTACAAGTTAGATAAATTGCTATGAGTAAGATATGTGATGCTAATTAAGAGATCGATCTTATTAATGATAGGTCTTAAAAAAGAAGATAACTTAAATTGCGTAGCAGTAGTCAACGAATCAGGCAAGTTTCCTAACTCAACTTGAGTTATTATTTTTCAAGCATGGTAGTGAATAATTATTGTTAGTTATTCACATCTATAATGATTATTATTGTTCGCACGTAGTGCAATTGATTCTTGTTTTATTATTTGAACTGTTTATAAGTTATGTCTTAGCTAATTGTTTTGGCGAGACTAATATTTGTTAAAGCATGAAACGTTATATTTATTATGAACTGATTTATTATTGAAAGATCTATGCCATTGTTTTCGGCTAGATCAATATTGATATTATATGTTAAAATCATAGTATTTCTTTGAAAGCAATCTAAACCATATTGTTGTGGTACGGACTCATGATGTAAGACTGAGATGAACAAACTTTATTGTCGTAAATTGACCTTTGCGCTATTATTGAGTATTATGCATAATATAAGATACAAAGGAGTTGACCGCTTCAGGTACTTGCAGAGGAGTATAGTTTAGTTTTTATAACTAACTTATATTCTTGAGGTAATTTAGTTTTAATAACTAATAATTCCTCTATTAGTTCATGATCCTTTTGTGATCACTCAGCATGAAATCTGGGAATATTCCACTTTATTGAATATTATTGTAGTATTGTTAATTCTTCTTATTCACTTGAATATTATTGAATCTTTGAAAGAATTTGACTCTTTCATCCTTGATATGTTATTCAGTATGAAATTTGAGAAAGTTTTATTATTGAGATTGAATTATTCTTCAGCTACTTCAAAATCCTTTGATTATTATTGAAGTTCTATAGAAACTAGACTCTTCTATTCATGATATATATCCTTTATTGTATACTTTAACTTGCTGAGCAAACTTGTTGCTCATCCTTGCTTAAATAAAACATTTCAGCTAAGGCCGAAGTAGCAGAAGGTTCTAACAGGGACAAAGGCAAAGGCAAGGCTTAGGAGTAGTTATTGTCAACTTTTAATGGTTATGTTATATTATGTAAACCTTTTGGATACATAAGGGTATGTAAGTTATGTCAAGGTTAGTTAACCTGGGATATTGTTATAAGTTGTATTAAGTAATGTTATGAATGATGTTTTTCATTAATGAATGGGTAGTTAGATGTGATATGTATGATGGATCGTGAGCACCAAACCCGAGGTTAAGGAACCTGAATTTGGGGGCGTCACATAGTAGCTTTGGACTTATGACCTTAAGCATGCTTATATGGTCTGATTACGTATATACTTGAGCATAAAATATGGTATGTTTACTTTGCATGCTTAAATGGTTTCGATAACCTTCTAATAGAAACTTAGAGTTTCAAATACAAACTAAGAACACTTGAGTTCTAAAATTGCAAGCATGCTTATGTGGTCTAGTATGTGTGAACATAAGCATGATGTATAGTAAGTGAAGTAGCTTTGCGTGCTTGGTTGGTTAACATGAGATTTTCAAAAAAAACCTTAATAGTTTGAAAACTAGTTTTGTCAATAACTACGTTACAAGTATTCTGAAATTTGATCATCATATTAGGGTGTGTTATGCCTATAGACATGATTGACATGAATGCCTTGCTAGTCATACGCATTGTAAACTAGTTGAGCATAGATTAGGACGAGTGTTATAGAAGGTGAAACTTCGTAACTTGAGATACATGACTAAACTAACGTGAGCATGTTTGACCTCATAACATATGTATAACGGCTAAAACGTAAGAGACTTTGTTAATTGAACACTTAAATCCTTGATTAAATGAGAATGGATAACGAACTGTGTTAAAAACAATATGTAGGGTCGAACTTAGTTATCAACATCCTGGCATGTATGTTTTACATGATTCATCATATATGTGCATATTGTGATGAGTTGGGATTCTGCAGGGGAAACCATGTCTTAGTTTGAACCAGGAGCAGCTGCAGGGGCCGCGCCACTCCTTAGTGCAAACCAAGCTTGACCGCGCCAATATGCAGAATGAACAGAGCATGTTAATTGTAATCTAAAACTTTGTGCATGCTTGCATTGTTATCTTAATCTGCAATACATGTTTAGTAGTATGTCCAGATGTCAATGAGCATGCTAACAATAGAATCATAGATTCGATGAGTATGTGTGAACTTTCAAATGATAAGTCGCCAATGATTACAAACTATGATTATCAAGTATGATTACGTCATATGTAATTAATTTCATAGTATCCTATAAACTAATGTTGTGCTATGTGTATGTAAAGTACATAATGACATACGTATATGATTATACGACTAAGTTAGAATCGTATGTATATGATAAACTTACATATCGAGTTTGTGTATCGAATGTACATAACTAATGAATATCCTATATACGTAATTATGTTATAATAGGGTTCAAAAAGTATCGATAAGCTAAAGGTTGATAAACTACGCTTAAGGCAAGTTTCCTATCTTACGCAACTTTAAATTTGTGCAAGTATCCGAACTATACTCTTTTATTGAGCAAGTTCCTTAACTCTGTTCACTTTACATAGTATATAAATTCAAATTTTTGCTATGTCAACTGTCGATGCTGGGAAGAAAATTTCCTCGCAATCCTTTTTGTTGAAGGAGGAGGTCTTTTTCTCTTTGGTGTTGCTCTCCATCCCTTCCTATTCGGAGGAAAAGAGAGGATTGCCCATATTTCCTAATTTTAATATTATTCTACTCTTTCGCTTTCGCTTTGTCATTGGGGTTCCGTTTAAAGGGTGAATTTAGTAGGAAACTGGTACCGATATATGTGTCGACGATTTTGAAAAGATTAATTTTATTTTGATGATTGGACGGAATGAGACAGAGTCGCCAGTTGGTATTTTGGAAATGGATGTACCAACTCATCCGAGTTTTAATAGTTTTTTTGCAAGATGGTCCAATGCGTGACTCTAAAGATTGGTCTTAAAACCTGAGATTAGTGAAATTCGGGGGCTAGGTTAAGCGGGGGTAAGGTGTTAGGCACCCCCCGACTCCCGTGTAAGCACGGTACCGCATCTTATTGATTTTCTATGCATAAAGTGTGTATGTGTTTTATTTTGAAAGCTTTATTAGTATTTTTCTAAGTCTTTATTTTGGGTGACTTGAAAGTAGTGATGTACCTCTTTTGCACCTAGGTACGAAGGATTTGATTTAATGAAAAGTTCATTTTTAACAAAATATATGAATTGAAATGATGTTTTAGATAGTAAGGTTTTCAAATCCTTTGCCCGACTAGGAATCGAGGACTTTGATACTTTCTTTTATTCTTTACGTTTATTACGTGATCTACCCCAAATCGCTTTATTATTCATCAAAAGCTCTTTGTGGTTTTATTAGAAATCATTTTGATGATATGCATGCAAAAGCGTTAAAAAGAGGACGGATCATCATCGGGCATATAAGCCCTCTCGATGAATCGAGCTCCCGCAATCAAGGTTTTCACTATCACGGGATCTTGAATCCGACTTCTCGGGACTAACCCCGCGAGCTCGTTTTCAAGATCCAAATATTACATATACAACGATATTTATGCAATTAAAAAATTACAACATAAAAACGGTCCATCGTGGGAATCAAGTCGGATCCATTCGGGGATCTCAACATCGGGATTCCTAAACTCACATGATTTTCATGATATTAAATATACATAATGTCCACGGCTTCGATATTAGATGATTTTTTTTTCGCTAAATAATATTAGATGATTTCATCGATTGAAATCACCGTTTAAGCCATTTCGGCCCCCCTTTCACCTCTAAATATAAATTTAGGGTTATACGGGATAACTGGGACCATTTAAAATGATAAATCCATAGATATACCATGAATCTAAGCCATTCTAGCACGCGGGTTAAAGCTTCATGCTTAATAACCTCTCAAAGGCTAGATTAGGCTTAGATTTAGGTATATTTAGCATCCGCCGTTGATTTACAACGTAATAAGCACAATATAATCGATAGAAACGTAAAGTCTATAAACTATTACATGATATGCTTACAATACAACAAGTTTAGCTATATTCAAACAAGATATCTCATTAATCTATCATTTGAACAACATTTACAAAGAATCGAAGCTAGAAAGTGCGTTATTTCACCTTGGGGGACGCGTGAACAAGCGTTTTGACTCCTGGGATGAACTTAGAACACTAGTAGGGCTTCACGTATGTGCTAGATGGGATGATTGAGCTTCAAAGAGGTGAAGATGAGTTCCACCCGAGCCCCTCTCTCCCTAAAATGTCTATTCTCTCTCTAAAATGTATATCTCCCTTTTTTAAAATGAACTAGTGTTGGTGTTATAAGCTGTCGGAGGCAGCCGCAACTACATATAAGTCTAGCCACAGATATGGTCAAGGCTGGCCTAAGTGGGTCCCACAGGCTCAGCAGGTGGTCCTTCGGTCCCAGTTCGTCAGAAGTTGACGTCTGCCGCTCTGCCTTTTGGACAGTCTTTGAGGAATGCAGAGGGAATAAATCAATATTGACTGGATTAGGGTTTGGAAAGTCGATACTTATGGGCGAGATATATCCATCAGGTCTGGATATCAGTTATCTGGCTTATCTCCCATGGCACGTCGTTCGAGGTTTACTGAGGTGGTTTTCGGTGATCACTGTCTTAGCTCGTCGATCCTTGATCTGTTCACGGTATGTTCGGACGTCATTAGTCCTTTGGATCACTCCCGGGGTTGTCTCTGAGATGATCTGGCTCTTTTTACCTACCTCGGGGTTGTTGTCGGAGTAAAATCCCTTTTGCAAGGTTAGTACAAAGAAAGAAAAATTTTGAGTGTCTACAGATGCCCCTCTTTGTCATGTTCATGCATTGTAATGGAATGAACACGACAAAGATTAATAGACATGGAGAATACATGACAAGGTATATCTGATGATGCAATGTTATATATAACAGATGTGATGATGTGTGAGATTTAGAGAAGGGTTACTTCCCCGGCTGGGGAAGTTAAGGATTACGTTATCGAGATCAAACCGACCTGCGCTTAATTGTAGTCAATGGATTGCTCCATTGGGGTCATGCCGATGCCCTCACTGGGTTGTAGCCAACGGATTACATCATCGGGGATTTGCCGACCTGCGTCGGGTTGTTGCCAACGGATTACATCATCGGGGATTTGCCGACCTGCGTATTGCCAATGAATTACATCATCGGGGATTTGCCGACCTGCGTAGTGTTGTTGCCAACGAATTATATCATCGGGGATTTGTTGACCTGCGTAGGGTTGTTGCCAACGGATTACATCATCGGGGATTTGCCGACGCCTTCACTGATTTATTGTCGGTGGATTACATTATCGGGGGTCAAGCCGACGCCTTCACTGGTTCGTTGCCGATGGATTACATCATCAGGGGCTGAGCCGACGCCTTCACTGATTCATTGTCGGTGGATTAAATCGTCGGGGGTTGAGCCGATGCCTTCACGGGTTCGTTGCCGGTGGATTACATCGTCAGCGGTCGAGCCGACGCCTTCACTGATTCATTGTAGATGGATTACTTCGTCGGGGGTAGAGCCGACGCCTTCACTAGTTCGTTGCCGGTGGACTCTGAAATACAGTATTGATTTTGATCGATTCCGGGTCTTCCTGTGTTCAACGTCGGGATTTCTAGTCTTCGCCAAACTTCTGCTATTTTGGAGGATTTTTAGGGTTTTTGGGCCTTAAAACTGTCCCGGAAAGGTATCATCTTACATAATGTGACCATTTTGAACCCAAAATAACACGTTTTGGACATCGCATTACTAATCGGGAGGCCGCAGGGCCCACATATGGCAGCCACATATATGGTTGCGACTGAAGAAACCATGGTCAAGGCTGCCCCTGATCGAGCTTATACCCTCTGGAGGCCTCATTTTCACCCATTCCATTTGGATTTCTTCATTTCTCTCTACAAACACTGAGCTATTCTTCATTTTTACTCAATTTCGGCTTGATTTTGAGCGATCCGCCACTGTACATTTCTTCTACGTGCTACGGGTAACGTCTAGACTCTGCTCTTTCGTGTTTTCGTTGGTGAAAACCCGTATTTCCTTTCTTAAAGGCATTATATCTAACATGTATGCATAGACAGCTAGATAAACGTGTTTATGATGCAATGCATGCCTACAGATCATCTTATGGACCATATATATCCGATATGTTATCCTTAATCAGTTAATCTAGACATACATTATATATATGTGTTAGAATAACAGTTTACATGCTTGGTTGTGATGGTATACCCTCATAGGGTGATTTAATACATGCTTCAGGCATGTGGATAGTCCATTTTATAGAGGAGACTCTGGTAAAAAAAATTCATGAGCCAGACGTCAGGGTCCTAGATACCTTTATAGATATACTAGGATGCGATTAAAATAACGTACACATATAATGGCACATGTAGGGTATGCATGATGTGATGACCTAAATTATATTTCATGAATTTAATTTGCAATTTAAATTAAAGTAGGAATATTCCTGACTTGGCTTTGGTTCCTACGAACTCATTGTTCAGAAATAGATTTTGCGGGACCCAGTCGTTCTACATCTCAACGGGTTTCATCTAGAGTTTGCCGACATAGAGCTCCTTCCGAGGTTCCTGTTCCCCGGATTAGCAGATGGGTACAGCGATTGACAGAGCCATCTCATTGACCTGGTGGGGAGTACCATCCTCCCGTGGATGAGGAGGATATTCCTGAGCCTGAGGTTCCACCTCAGCCCCCTACTGCGCCTAGATTTCTTCTTGGCATTGAGGTAGATGTCCAAGATTTGATGGGTACGGATCTGAGTCACCATCCCTCCATTCACTTGCAGGCAAATGAGGTACGTTATTATTTGTTTTCATTTCTCCTTTCTATCATAGACGGGTTTTCTTAACCTTGAGGTCGTGCAAGTTCCGGAGTTTACCCAGCCCAGAGGTAACTGGTTCAGCATATACGCTCTGTATCACTCACTACATCCCGAGTACAGGGCTATCGTGGATTCTTGGGAATTTGAGGCTTTCTTCACCAATGCTCCCCATTGCTGCCCTTGGGGCTACTTGCGAGCTTTGTCTGAGCGATGGTTTCATCAGAGTCAGTCTCTTCATCTGCTAGACTGCGAGGTTATGATGACTCCCATGGATTGGAGATACAACACTGGTTTAGAGTTTACGGGGGATAGGGTGCCCTTGGAGCCGTCTATCACTTCAACCACGGTGCGCACCCTCCTAGGGTTTTCTTCTTAGAAGCGAGCCTTCAAGGCTCGTAGTATTCGGTCGAGATGTTTGGGCGTCAATGCTGCTCGAGTCACCTTGCAGCAGCCGTTGCCTGCCGATTTGGCGGAGTGGGATCGCATCTTGCGGCGTCTATTCTTGACCATCTTGAGGGGTTGTTTCATTGCGAACAACTACTCCACTGTTCCCTTCAGCTTGGTAGGGGATGTTCAAGACGTAGGCTGTATTGGGGACTATGATTGGGGATCATTTACATTTGCTCTCTTTCTGCATGGGATGCGACTGCGATCCGAGGGAATTACCGATGCCTGGGTCAGATTTTATCCATTTCTTCTGGTAAGTCCTTTTGACCGAATTTCATTTATTTGACTTTTGATTGGTTTCTCTTCTTCCCACAACTAATGTAGGGTTATTTTGCATTGACAGTTCTGGGCTTACGAGAGGCTTCCATGTCTTTGCCCTATGTCTTAGGCTTGGACACTTATCCCCGGGAGCGTAGATGGCATCAGCCTAGTTTGTCAGAGGTCCCGGTCGCGGAGGGCTTTACCCATGCCCGTCTTTAGTTGGAGACACCGGTAGCTCGGGATATAGTGTGGCTTCTATATTCTGGAGAGGAATTGGCCGAGGGATTTGAGGATGGTTTACCGACAGGGCCAGAGTTTCAATTATCCACTCGCTGGATTCCATTCCTTTTTGATGGAGGTTGGGAGCTCTACCTAGGGGAGCATGCTTTTCGATGCATCACCGGGGAGATTCGCCTTCCTTATCTTCCTCCAACTCAGTGTTTTTAGCCTTTATCTTCGTCGGCTACGTCAATTCCTACCATGGGGTATGATGGTTTTTACTTGTCCGACGGTCCGATCACTTCTGAGGACTTTATCGCTTGGTGGGGGCCACGCACGATAGGAGCTCAGACCCGGGTTACCTAGTTTTTGGAAGATATGGTTCCAGGGTCCCTTATGATGAAGGACTGGATATCATGTTTTCAGGAACCTTCTCATCAGGTTCAGATTGCTGATTTGAGACTTCAGTTGGAGCAGATGTCGGCTTACTGTCGCTATAATGGGTTGAACCCATCCTTAGCTAGTACTTTTACTTCTCAGGGTCATGAGACAGGACCGTCAGGCGGTGGTGGCTCTCATGGTGCTGGACCCTCAGGTATTGGTGGCTTTCAGGGTAGGGATGATCATTTCCCTCGTCACCCGGATATGCAGGAGACACCCTATCGCCCTGATCCGCAGGATGTGCCCACTCCAGGCAGATGACCCCAGGTTGATCAGTTTAATGATACCCTCACTTTCCTGGATGATTTTAATGAGGCAGCGAGTCCATAGTTCATCTGTTAGTCATTGGGCATTTGTGCCCCAGTATCCTGTTCTTTTTATTTTTTTAGTTTTCACATATATCATAGGTATGACAGTGATGTTTATGAAACTAGTGTACTTGGCAAATATCTATATATAATGCTTTCTATTTATTCATCACACGCTATTTTATCACCTGTTATGATGCATGCTTCAGATATATTTAAATGATTGGATAGAGATTGACCCCTGTATGGTCTTATTGACACAGTTTTTACAGATGTCGTCCTCTACTATGTTGCGTTTGGACCACCTTCCTCCTAGCCATGTCGCTACTAGTTTGAGGGTTTGGTATGATCAGTTGTCATATACCGACCGTGTCGCTGTCAGTCGTATGTTAGGCCACTCCATGTCTATGCTGTCCTTTTAGGTTTCAGCAGGATTTATTGCCGGGATACTCAGGTATTAGATTCCTGAGCGTCATGTCTTCTAGTTTGGCTCGGCCGAGTTGACTCCTACTTTAGAGGAGTATGGTCGTATCTCGAGATTATCGATGGAGGGGCCTTGTGCTTGGATGGCCTTGGGCCATATGCGCCGCCAGTTCATGACGATGACTGGACTTAGGAGGGCAGTTGTGTTGGCCGAGGTGGGTGGTAGCCATGTTATCTCCATAGACTTTATGATCAATCACTTCGCTTCTGCGAATAGTTTCGCCGTTTATCACGGGGACTTTACCATTTCAGAGGAGTGATGGGACGTTGCCCGAGTGGATGCCTTGGTTATGTGCCTCATAGCCTATATATACATGCCATTTTATACTGACCATCTGGATGTGGCGATGTCGATGGCTGTTAGGGCTCTCAGAGATGACTTTAGTATACTTCCCCTTTTTTTGGCCGAGACATTGATATCAGCTTTTATCTGCCAAATCGCCGGGGATCAGGAGTTCAGAGGTAGCCCCGTACTGCTATATATCTAGTTGATGACGTACCTCAGACCGATCGGGCGGCTTCGTCGTAACAAGTTTTGTTTTGGACATGGCTTGTCCCAGGTCTACTCATATCGCCCGACTTCTTGCATCGATGAGGCGTCCTGGACTTCATTTATGGGGGTCATGGAGGAGCCTTTTTCTATAGTCATGTATTCTGGGTATTGCTCCTTTCTGAGTTTCATCACCCATGCAGCCGACCTGGATTTCCTCCCCTTGGCTGGTTTGAGGCGTGTGACGATCTATCATCCTCTGGCGATGATTGGTCAGTTTGATCAGTACTAGGAGGTCCATACATTTGAGGGGATTGAGGATTATCGCTTCCCCATCTGCTTAGTTATCGAGGTTGATTTGGCTCTGGTTTATGGATTCTGGTCTCATCGATAGACAGTAGAGTTCAGAGACTGCCATCCGGATCGATCTGTAGAGTATTCAGCTTGGCTTGAGTCGAATTTGGCACCAGAGACCACAGATCAGGTTGAGACAGGATCTTTATCCAATGACGATGGTAGGTCCATAGATGTTGCGCAACCGATGGAGGATCTTATATCTTCGATTGAGGATGCTTTATTTGCAGATTTGACAACTTCTCTAATGAGCACTGTCCCGCGTTCGGCCTCAATTTCCATGGAGGCGATGGATAGGTAGCTTCACCCGATGACCTTTGAGAGGGATCAGGCTCGGGCTTTGTTGTTGACCACCGTAGCTGGTCGGGATGCTGCTATCACTGAGAGTGATGCAGCCCGTGATTCCAAAGACCAGGCCTTTGTTGACAGAGATGAGGCCCAAACTTTCTCAAATGGACTCATTGGTCACGTACAGGGTGTAGTGCAGAGTCGAGAGGAGGTTTTTTGTATGGAAGCAAAAATGCTGAGACGGGTTGATATGCTGGAGCACGAGTTCAGAGCTGCTCCGCCGACTACAGAGACTGTTTGATATTTGGCGATGTTGGCTCGTCTCACCACTGATTTATAGCTCTATTTTATTTTCGTGTAAAGACTTTGTTATTACCACTTGTCATAGATTAGGATCAACTTTTGTATTCTAAACAGTTGTATATATAAAAAGAAGCAAGTTCAGTTCACTTCCCTTGTTTGCGCATGTCTAACTTTGCACACGTTTGCCATTTTCGCTTCATGATTTATTATGTCGACATAGCACTAGTCTCGTCATGTGGCATCAGATTTGGCAGGAGTGATGCTGAGATGTCACTAGGTCTTCTCCGCATGAGCCGTCGATTGGGTGGGCTTATGGATAGGTTTTCTGTATAGGTTAGGATCTTAAATAAGATGAAAGGGTTTGGATTTTTTTTGAAGGTTAGACCGCACCATAAATGGTTGCCTACGTACTCCCACAGATAGGAGATCAGGTCTTTCGTAGTTCAGGCTCAGACCTGAAAAGTTTGAAAAGGGGTTTATTTGGGTTTGACTTTGATTTGATATGATCTTGATTTGATTTTTGGTTTGATTTGATAGGATTTTGATGTTTTTCAAGGGTTAGACTGCACCATAAATGGCTGCCTATGTACTCCCAAAGATTGGAGATCAGGTCTTTTATAGTTTAGGCTCAGACCTAAAAAACTAGACTTGATATATATATTTTTTTCATTTTTCATTTTTTTTTCATTTTTTCATTTTTTTCAATTCTTCTCTTTTTTTTCATTAAGACATAGTAGTCCAGTTTGAAAGCGAAAGGGGTTTCAGACATAATACCGTTTCACCGAATCGGAATTGATCAGTTGCGGGAATTCCTCACCGTCCATCTCTTCGAATTTCAAAGCTCTGCCAGATAGGATTGCTTTGACAAGAAAGGGTCCTTCCCAATTTGGGGCAAATTTTCCTTTAGCTGCATCCTGGCCTGGAATGATCTTCTTCAGTATCAAATCATGCTCTTTGAATTCTCGAGGTCGCACCTTCTTATTATAAGATCGGGACATTCGTTGCTGATAGAGTTGACCGTGGAATATAGCAGCAGTTCTTCTTTCATCTATCAGGGATAGCTGATCGTATCGATCTTGTATCCATTGGCTTTCCTTTATCTGGGCATCTAGCATCACTCTTAGTGATTCCATCTCCACTTTGATAGGAAGTACAACCTCCATACCATATACCAGTGAGTAGAGTGTTGCCCCAGTCGAGGTTCGAGTCGACGTCCGGTATGCGAATAGGGTTAACGGCAATAGATCAGGACATCCCCGGTGATTTGTTGACATCCTCATCATTATCTTCTTAATGTTCTTGTTAGCCGCTTCCGCCGCGTCGTTCATTTTAGGACGATAAGTAACCGAATTGAGGTGTTTTATATTGAACTTACTGCACAGTTCCCTCATCACCTCGTTATCCAGATTCTTCGCGTTGTCTGATATGATAACCTCGGGTTGTCCATACTGACAGATGACATTATTTTTAATGAAAACAACGATAACCTCCTTGGTGACCCTAGGGAAAGAAGCTGCTTCCACCCACTTGGTAAAGTAGTCAATCATAGTGAAGATAAATCGATGACCGTTACTGGCTTTAGGCTCAACTGGTCCTATTACGTCCATTCCCCACATGGAAAAAGGTCATGGTGATGTCATGCAATGTAGTTGATTTGGAGGCGCGTGAATAATGTTAGCATGGATCTGGCATTGATAGCAACGCTTGACATGATCATCGCAATCTACTTTGAGGGATATCTAGTAATGTCCTGTCCTCAGAATATTTTTGGCAAGTAGAGGTCCACTCATATGTGCTCCACATACTCCACCATGTACTTCATTCATAAGTCACTGGGCTTGATCTTTATCGAGACATCTCAGGAGTCCTACGCCTGGGTCTCTCTTATAGAGAGCATCTCCACTTAGGTAGAAATTCATGGCCATTTTCTGTATTCATTTCTTCGCTGCTTGACTCATCCCTTCAGGGGTTGACTGATCTCACAAATATTCTTTTATATGGTGGTACCAAGGTGGTCCCGTAGGTGGTATCTCATCTGATATCTCCCCTATATTGTTTCCATACGACGGTGTATTCTGCACAGTGAAAGTGATGACAGGCATTCCCCTTCTTGCTGACAGGTTCACCAGTGAAGCTAATGTGGCTAATGCATTGGCAAAATCATTTCGGTTTTGGCTGATATGCATGAAGGCAATGTCTTCAAATACCCCTGCCAATCAGAGGACATGTCGATGATACGACAGTAGATGCAGTTCTTTGGTGGTGTATGCCCCGGTAGACTGTCTGATGACTAGCTCCGAATCTCCAAACACCGCTAACCGTTTTACTCCCATGGACTAAGCCAGCTTCAACCCCACAATGCACCCTTCATACTCTGCGGTATTGTTGGAGTTGTTGAAATACAACTTGGTGGCCACGGGGTATTGATCTCCCATGATGGATACCAGGACTGCCCCGGCTCCGGCATCTTCAGCATTTGATGCGCTATCAAAATATATTTTCTAGAATTAACCTTGACCCTCCTTATCGATCAGTTGAACAGTCAATACTTCCTCCTCTGGGAAATATGTTTCTAGAGGCTCAAAACCCTCTGTTGGTGCAGCCGACAGGTGATCCTCAATCCCTTGCCCTTTAATGGACTTTTGGGTGACATAGATGATGTCAAACTGTTGAAGGATTAACTGCCACTTGGATAAACGGCAGTTTAAAATTGGCTTGCTGAAGATGTATTTCAAAGGATCTATCCTCGTGATGAGATAAGTGGTATGACCGTGTAGGTAATGCTGTAACCTTGTGGCTGCCCAAGCTAATGCATAGCAGGTTCTTTCGATCAGAGTATATTTTTGTTATCCGCTGCTGAAGCGTTTATTGAGATAATAGATTGCTCTTTCTTTCCCCATGTCATCCTTCTACCCCAGTAGGCAACCCATAGCATTAGAGTTGACTGAGATATATATGAACAACAGAATTCCATCCCTTGGGGGTACCAAGATAGGTGCTTCAATCAACCTCTTTTGGATGATGTGGAAAGCTTTTCGACAGTTTGAAAATGGGTTCACAGGTTGCTATCAACTGCGATATGAACCGGATGATGAAGTTTATTCTCCCCAGAAAACCTCAGATTTCCTTCTCTGTCTTTGGTTGGGGCATTTTCATGATGGCTTTGATTTTGGAAGGATCCAATTCAATGCCCCGGTTGCTCACAAGAAATCCCAGCAGTTTGTCGGATTTCACCCCAAAAGCACATTTTGCTGGGTTTAACTTCAAATTGAACTTGCGGAGTCATTCAAACAACTTCCGAAGATGGGTGCAATGGTCATCAGCCTGTTGGGACTTTACGATGATATCATCCACATACACTTCGATTTCTTTATGCATCATGTCGTGGAATAAGGTAATCATGGCCCTTTGATAAGTAGCGCCAGCATTGGTAAGGCCGAAAGCTAGTCTTCGATAACAGAAGGTTCCACAAGGGGTAATGAAGGCGGTCTTTTCCCTGTCTTCTTCAGCAACCATGATCTGGTGATATCCAGCAACGCAATAAACGAAAGACTACATCTCGAACTGTGTAGTGTTGTCAATTAATACGTGGATGAACGGTACTGGGAAGTCATCTTTAAGGCTGGCTTTGTTGAGATCTCTATAATCTACATAAACTCGCACCTTTCCCCCAGATTTCGGCACTGGGACTACGTTGGACAACCATTCAGGGTACGTTGACACCATAATGATTCCCGCTTTGAACTGTTTGATAATTTCTTCTTTGACCTTCAGGCTCCATTAAACTGTTTTAACCGTCTCAATTTCTTCTTGACTGGTTTGAACCCTTCTTTAATTGGTAGTCGATGGACAACGATATCGGTGGATAGACCTATCATGTCTTTATAAGACCAGGCAAAAACATCCTTGAATTGGGTTAAGAGTTGTATTAGTTCTTTTTCTTGGTTAGGGGGAAGCTTGATCCCTATCTGTATCTCTTTAGGATCGTCAAGGGTTCCTATATTTATGGTGGTGGTTTGATCGAGGTTAGGTTTAGGTTTATCTTCGACCCATGCTTTAATTTCCTCGGGCGCCTCATCATCATCCCCTTACTCCTGCTCGATTCCCATCAAGTCAAAGTCCAATTCTATGTCAAAATCGTAATCATTACTCAAATTTGGCAAGTCATGGACATGGCTCGAAATACGCAAATTTGGAAACCTGAGATAAAAACTTGATTGCTAAATATATACAAGTAGTCGTCAATTACAAAAAGATTCATCAGTTAATATGACAACTAGCAATAATAAGCTACAGATGAAATAAAATAGACATAAATATAGATAAAGGTAGAGCTCCCTATCAGCTGTCACTTCCTAGTTTTTACCCTTTTTGGACGATCTATGGGGTGGTCGTCCAATTGCTAGTCATGAGATCCTAGAGAGTCGCTGAGATAGATACGCTAATGGAGTTGCCGTCTTCCAAAATGGCCATAACTGGTTTGGAACTGGTCCCTGGATCCTCGTTTGGGATGTTTACATTTCCCCAGTTAAGGACCAGGAGGATAGGTTGATCACTTGACAAATCTGCCCCGCTGGACTTCTTCAGGTCCTCTTCAAAAAGGCAAAAACTACTCATGAATTGCAACTAAATTTCTTCCAGAAACTTCTGGTCTTTGGCCTTCGGGCCGCATCCTTGAGAGGCTTTTCATTCTCATCCTGCCGAGGTCCGCTCTGATTGACTTTAGGAATCAGAAGGTTCGAGATAACGACGGGGATCTTCTTTAATGGTTCTTTAAATTCGGCTTCACTGAGGTTTGGCTTGGGTGAATCAGATGAGTAACTAGTTTGTGCTTGTGAGAATTCTGATGTTTGGATCCACCAGAATATCCGAGTCCAGCCTTTCCCAACTGCGTGGGTATATGGATTGGGTTCCTGATTCCTTGGCCATTTCTTCCCAATCCTCGGCCTAGTCGATGTTCTCGGGAGAACATCTCTTGGCCAACCGCCATCACTTCAGGAGATATCCGGGGAATTAAGACCGGTGCTCCCACATGGTTATATCCCAGATTACTTATCTCGAAGGCTTGAAAACTGGAGGGTTCGACACCTTCATTCATGCCGATCAGAGGCATGTCTCCCAGATCATGGACAGGATAATCAGGTTTTACACTGACAGTCACCAGATTGTCGTTGACGATATATTTCAGTTATTGATGAAGAGTTGAAGGAACCGCGCCAGCCATATGGATCCATGGTCGTCCTAACAACAAATTATACCCAGTAGTGATCTTCAGGATTTGAAAAGGTATGTTGAAAGTGAAAGGGCCAATTTCCACAAGAAGTTCAATTTCCCCCATAGTATCCCTTCTTGATCCGTCGAAAGCTTGCACCACCACATGTCTTTCCTGAATCCGGTTTGGGTTGATCTTCATCTTTTCCAGAGTATACTGCGGACAGATGTTTAAGGATGATCCTTCGTCGAATAGCACGCCACCTACCACATATCCTGATAAAACGACAATGATATGCAATGGTTTGTGATGCCCAGTTCCTTCGACTGGTATATCGTCGTTAGTGAAGGATATCACATTACTATCCAGTACATGGCTGATCAAGTGCTGGAATTTCTCAGTATCGATAGTCTTGGGTAAGTGTTCTTCCTCCAATAATTGGATCAAGATTTGACAATGGTCGTCAGAATCTAATACCAAATCCAGGATGGAAACTTGATGTGGTTCTACTTCCAATTGCTTCACCGTCCTGGCTTCACTGTGCCCCATCTTATGGAGGAATTCTGTGATTTTTCCAGTTAATACCTTCCTCAATACCTTGGTTGTCGGTTTTAACACACGCCCCGAGAGGTAAAAAGGATTCTCCTTAGGTACAATTGCTATGCAATCGGGTGCCAACTTGATGACTTCTCCGTAATTCCACGGTACCTTCTTCAGGCTAAAAATTGGGAGTTGCGGCCAAGGAGCCAACATCAGGGGTTTCGGCGCTGGTATCTCGAGAGTGGCCTTGTTTCTCTGCTCAGATATTTTTTTGATGGTTATGGGTCCGCCAGATGTTCCTTCCATGCAAAGGATAACGACTATTATACCCTCTAAATTCCTCAGTCCTCGAGGGTAGTTTATCTCTTCCTCGCAGAAGATCTCAGCTTTGTTCATCAATTCCAGTTCCCCTGATTCAATCAAGTTCTAGATTAGATGCCGCAGGGCCCAACATTCCTCCGTGGCATATCCAGGAGCATTCGAATGGTAAAGGCAGGATCTGGAAGGATCGAAACACTTCGATCTCGTATCTGGGGGTGGTAGAAATTCTATAATCTTCCCTTCCTCTATCAAGGTGCAGAGAATCTCCTCCCTGGACTGCCTTAACGGGGTAAATTTCTGTTTGGCGACAAAATCTCACCGGTTCTGCAATCTAGTTTTTCGGGCCATCTTTTCGGTCCATTTGTTCTGCTCTTAGCAGCAAATCCGATCCCTTCTGGAGGTTGAAACATCTTGGACAGATATGGGGTCAGTTGGTTTTTGTAGGACCTGGTCTATTAGCTGTCGGGTTAACTAGTGTTGGTATACAACCAATTCTGCCAGCTGATTAACTTGCGCCTTGATTGAAGCCAAGTCTTGTTCTACCCCATACTTTTCTTTAGGGTATCCCCAAATTGCAGGGCCATGTTCAGAGCGTAACTCTCCCATCTTCCTTAGGTATTTACTATTTTCCCTACTTCCGACACTGATCATGTTGACTCCTTCCTCCGTATACTGAGGCAGTGGGTTGTTGTTGACATTCGGCTGCTCGGGCGCTTTGACTATAGTCTCCCTGATGTCAATCAAGTTTTGAATTTTGTGCTTCAGAGTCCAACTGTGACGCCCCCAAACTCAGGTCCTCTTACCTCGAATTAGATGCTCATGATCCATCAACAACATAAAAATATTCTAAGACTATTGCGGAATAATAAACATACGTTGTTCATTAATATAAAGTCTTCATCATAAATCCCAAGGTCTCAACCTTAACATAACATATACCCTTAATATTACAAAAGGTTTACATCCAATATTAAAACTAAATACTTTCTTAGTTTATAATCAAACTACTCTTGAGCCTTGCCCTTTCCTTTGTCTCTCTTAGACGATCATGTCTTAGCTGAAATAAATGTCTTGATATAGCAAGAGTAAGCAACAAAATTTGCTTAGCAAGTATAAACACAAGAAGATATATCATGATAGAAATCAATTTATCGCTCAAAGTTCAACAATAGAATATGATTGTAGAAGAACATGAATTACTTTCTTATTATTCGAACATTTGAATAATAGGTTCGGAGTGGTCCACCATGACCATGAACCATAGATACAAATAGGTTTGGAGTGGTCCACCATGACCATGAACCATAGATACTGAGTGGTCCAACGTGACCATGAACATCTATAAAGGGTGTCAGTATTCAAACTGGTCCTTTTCGGTTTGGTAGTCAAGGGGATTAGCCTTTCATACCCGGTGTAATATGCATAAACACTTACTTGACAGCAACAATTGTTTCCTTGTTTCCAATATGATGCCTCAATAACATTCTTTTCTCAGTCAAGAGTCCTTATCAGATCAATTGAATAGGCACAGCTCTTTAAAACGAATTTGATTTAACAAATTTTAAACATGCTTGATCTAGCTGACACAACTAGAATAGATCCATCTCATAAGCAATGTTAAACATACTTGATCTAGCTGACACAACTAGCATAGATCCACCTTATAAACAAATTTTAAACATGCTTGACCTAGCTGACACAACTAGCATAGATCCATCTCATAAGCAATGTTAAACATAATTGATCTAGCCGACACATCTAGTATAGATCCATATCATAAACAGTTCAACATATAGTAGAACAGGAATTCAATTTGCACCAAGTGCGATTCACAATAATTCATCAGGATGTGGAAAAATCAACAATATTTAACCACCAGCATGCTTGAACAATAATAACTCGAGTTTGAGTTAGGAAAATTGTCTGTTCAGCGAGCTACAACTTTCTAGCTTTAATTAACAATCTTTGAATGACCTATTATTGATAAGGTAGATCTGTTAATTAGTATTGCGTATATTTCATCAATACGCTTACTTGTATTATTATCTCACCAATAATACATTCACAGGGTACATGCATCTAATGTACTATCATTAATCCTATAAGATATTTAATTGATCTTAGGTTAAGGATTAATTGTTAATAAGGCTTCTCTTAAGTGATAAACACTCATTAGATCTTTAAACAATTCATTTTAAATGTTTAATTAAGGAGTTATTTAATTTCGTTCAATTGTTAACTCCCTCTTCCTTCGATAGTAATTAACAATTTACATTTAGTTATTACTTACTAATAACCAATTATAACTCCTCATTATTTAATGTTAATTAAATAATGGATAATTAAATTATTATTTATCTTTAAATAATAATTAATAACTCCCTCATCTTTGAATAAATAATATTAGATTTATTCACTTTATTCTTCTTTAATCATTCCTTATTATTATTAAAAGGATAATTAATTGACATTCATCTTTATTTATTATTCAAATAATAAATAATTAATTCTATAAACTTTCATGTCAAAGTAAGTAAGTAATTACTTAATCTTACTTAATTATACTTTAATCATTATTTAATAATAATTAATTAATTGATTAACTCATTTTATTATTTAATCTTAATTATATAATAAGTAGTTATCTTATTAACACTAACCCATTTTAATTATTACTTAACATCATTTAAATAATAATTAAATAATTAATTACATTTTCATTTTATATGTAATTAACTTACTAGCTCATTAGTGACTTTAAAGTTATTTATTACAATAACCCATTTTCATTACATTTCATATTGACACTCAAATTTTCGCCCAGAATTTCTAGATTTGGGGTCCTTCACGGAAACGTTTGTAGAACGAAGTCTACAACTCGGATTTTGATTCCGTCAGAGGCGTTGGATTCGTATCTTTCCGAACTCCAATTTCCATTCATCAAAAATTAGCTTCTTCTTTGTTTAGGTCCCGGAAATCAGTGTCAAAGTGGACTGATTTGCAAGAACATTCATAATAGTTTAGTCATTTTCCAGATTTGAGGTCCTTTACGGAAACACTCATATCTAGAGATCTACATCTTGGATTTGGGTCCATTTGGTATTGTTGGATTCATATTTTCCCGAACTATATTTTTCATATATCAAACACCAAATTTGAGTTACCAAAAATAGTCCACAAGTGACTGATCAGTAGCATATTCTCAACATTTGGATAGTTTGGGATTTAATTCATAACTTGCTCATTTTAAAACATATTTGAGTGATTCCAAAGGGGTTTAGCCCTTAACTCATGCCTCTAACATACCAAGAAAGAAAACCTTAAATAAATCTTGTAGATTTCAACATGCACATGATAAAGAATACTAGTTAAACAAAAAATCCTTCAAAAATCCGTCTAACATCTTTTTTCAAATCTCAATCACATGAACTCATAAAAATCCACAAGTCTCCTTTGATAAACCCATGATTTAACACTCTAATCATGATATTATCCATATTCAACATGCATCACAAGAATCTATTATAAAATCACATAGTGCATGCATGCATGTGCCTTTCTCTACTCATTTGGTACAAATCTCCCTTTTTGGTCATACATTCAACTTCAAAAATGTTTTGATCATCAAATAAAACATTTATACACCAATAGATGAAGAGTTTATCAAAGATCAAACTTAAGACTCTTGTTTCATCAAAAACCCACCAAATAAGAAATCAAACTTTAAAAATAAAGAGAATCAATACCTAGTTTTTCTTGCTATCTTCATTATCTTGCCAAAGTAGCTTACAAACTTAGCATGCATGAAGGTCAAGACCTCTATTCTTCTTCCTCCTTGGCCAAAATTCTGTCCCTCTTTTCTCTCTATATTTTCTTTCTTTCTCTAATTAAGGAGCTTTGAAGTGTAAGTATGCAAATGAAATGTAGTTAGTGGAAATGGGTATAATTGAATATTTTAAGCATGCTCCCACTAACTCTCTCCCCTAATCATTACTTGCTTGCTTAGTCACTACATACAAGTGTTGGACATACTAGGAAGGTGACACTTGTCATGGGTGTTGGGCTCAAAAGATTATATCTAAGATATTGTACAAGCTTAATAAAATTTCAAAATCCTTCCCATATTGCCCCTTAGTGGCCGACCATACCCCCCATTTTACCCATTATAGATTTATTTTTATTGTGTTATATACTTACTATAATGATTAAATGTCCTTTCTTTCATGGACCAAGGGTTGGGCCTCTTTAATTAATGTTTGGGCTTACAATTTAATTAGTTTGGGCTATTAGTAGTCAAGTTTAGTTATATATTACTTGGGCTACTATTATTAATTCCACATGTTGGGCTAAGTTAATTAATTTCACTAATGCCATTAAATTATATCTCCCAATAAAATTAGTGGGCTTGATTAATCATTCAATTAGGCTAGCCCACTAGTATCACTTACTTCATGGACTATTGCACATACCCATAAATCAAGAATATCACTTTACTTTTATAACCCAATTAGACTTGCCACCTACAAGTAAATTGAATATTCAATTAGGGTTCATCATCTTAATCAACTTCCTTGATTGTTAACATTCTTAGGCTAGTCCACTACTTTAATTATTTCATAAGAGGGACTTCCTATAAATTCTCATAACACACTTGTTATTTAAATTTAATCACTCAATCCATATGCCACAAGGTTTTCAATATCATTCATAATTGATATATCTATTTACGAAGTGACTAGAAATTCTTGGTTATTACATTCTCCCCTCCTTATAAGAATTCTGTCCCCAGAATTCCACCTAAGGTTACTCAAAAAGATTTGGATAACTCTCCCTCATCTTTTTCTCGAGTTCCCACGTAGCTTCTTCAGCGTTGTGGTTCCTCCACAGAACTTTGACTTGTATAACACTATTTCTTAACCTCTGCTCTTTCCTATCTAAAATTTCAGTAGGAATTTCTTCATATGATAAGTCCTTCTCGACGTGAATCGGCTCTTATGATATTACATGCTTGTAATCAGGTTTATATGGTTGCAACACTGACACATGAAATATGTTATGAATATGTTCGAGTTTAGGGGGTAAACCTAACTCGTACGCCACTTCACCTATCTTCTTTAATATCTCGAACGGTCCAATAAATCTCGGACTCAATTTTCCTTTCTTTCCAAATCTTATATTCCCCCTCTAGGGAGATACTTTCAGGAATGCATAACTTCCCACTTTGAAGTCTCTTTTCTTACGATAAATATTCGCGTATTTCTTCTGTCGATCTTGAGCTGCTACTAACCGAGCTCTTATCACTTTGATGATCTGCATGGTCTGCTGTACCAACTCTGGTCCTAACAGTCGCCGTTCACCTACCTCGTCCCAACATAAGGGTGTTTTGCACTTTCTTCCATACAAGGCTTTGTATGGCGGCATTCCAATGCTTGCATGATAACTATTATTATATGCAAACTCTACCAATGGAAGATGATCTTCCCAGCTTCGTCTGAAGTCCATCACATATGCCCTGAGCATATCTTCTAGCGTTTGAATCGTTCTCTCACTTTGCCCGTCAGTCTGTGGATGATAAGCGGTACTTAGCCTTAGTTGTGTCCCCATTCTTTCTTGAAGACTCCTCCAAAAGTTAGACGTAAAGCGCGGATCTCTATCAGACACAATTGATACTGGCACTCCATGTCTCGAAATTATTTCCTTGATATACAACTTGGCCAACTGATCCAAAGTATACCTGATCCTGATCGACAAAAAGTGTGCTGACTTTGTGAGAGAGATCAACAATCACCCATATGGCGTCATAACCTTTCTATGTTGCTGGAAGTCCCACCACAAAATCCATTATGACGTGCTCCCATTTCTATTCTAGAATTTCCAATGGCTGTAACAGTCCACTTGGTCGTTGATGCTCTACCTTAACTCTCTGACAGGTTAAACATCTGCTGACGCATTCTGCAACCTCTCTCTTCATATTAGGCCACCAATAATGTTGGCGCAAATCTTGATACATCCTGGTGCTTCCTAGATGTATTGAATACCTCGTAGTATGGGCCTCTTGCAGAATCTCTTCCTTTAACTCGGGTACTGCGGGTACCCAAATCCTCCCCTCAAATCTCAGCAATCTAGTGCTGTCAATTTTGTACTTTAACTGTTCACTTCAGCTAACCGATTCGCAAGGTCAATACTGTAACGACCATGAATTTTAAGCTCTTTATTAATTTTTTATGTGATTTAAAATTTTTAGGAGTTAATTTTTCAAACTTATTTAAACCTTATGTGGTTATGTGCTTATGTGAATTTAACCTATGCGAATAAATGCTAGGATTTTTATTAAAGGGAATCACTAATGGTTATTTAAATTAGTAGATTAACCCTGAGACTTTTATATCAGAGTATTGATAAAAAGTGTTAGTAAATTATATATTCAAATTCTTGAATATGGTGTAGAGATTTAATCGAGATTAATTATTTATATTTGAGTAATTAATTGATAACGTATGAAATTATTATTGTAGTTGATTTATAATTGTTATGAATAAATAATAATTAATGAATTAGGAGTAATTAATTGATTATGTGTTGATTAATTATTATTATGAATAAATAATAATTAATGAGTAAGAGATAAATAAATATAATAATATTATATTTAATTGATTAATTATTTTATACAAGCATGTGATATGTAAACTTTTTATATATGGTAGTTAACTATAAGGTGACCTTTGATAATGCTATTATATATAGTACAAAATGATACATTAATATGTCTCAATATTATATGTATAGACTATATAGTAAGACTAATGGCATTATTAGAGTTACATTATAATATGGCTTATGTGACATGATATGGGTGGAAAGACATTAATATGTATACCCTATAACTTAATATTATATCAATAACATTATTAATTGATAATGATTTCATTAAGTTATTATAATAATAATAGTTATGGTATTGAATAATGAGCAATACACAATTATATTATATTTGGTGTTAGTAGGAAAATGTACATAGATTATATGTTGGTATATATATGTACCTCTATTTGAGACATTGTATTATTAATTGCTTATTTGAAGTAACATTGTAACTTAAGTATATATATAAAATATACATACATAACCTTAGTGTATTTTCAAGTTACTGAGTAATTGGTATGTCCCAATATGAGTGTCATCCCCAACTTCCTCTTCACGTGAACAAATAATAAGCTAGTCTACTCCTACACTCTCAAACTCAGCATCATAGATGGGATCATTGCAAGGGGAGTGGTTTCCATGATTGTAATCACCCACTCCCACCAACTTCTTCTTGTCCATTATGTAATCTTGCTATCCCTTGAATTGATTTGGGAGATGATAGCATTATCTGGGTATTTGGTTTGCCTATATATATAGAGCTCTCTTCCTTCTCATTCTCACATTGTTGAGGTTTTTCATATAACAAATATAAGTGCAAGAGTTATCAGTGAGGAGGAATTAGTTTAGCAGCAAGAACTAGTGCATTAAATTACAGAGGTATAATCACTTACCTCCTTATTCTTCAATCTCTGTAAAATTCCATTCATGTTCTTCAAATTTTTCTGTTTCTTAGATTACTAAGTTATTGATTTTCGAGTTAAACATGAATTGATGATAATGAATTGTGATATATGATTGTTAAGGGTTATATGGAGTTATAATCATGTTAGAATGGCATTATATCATGCTTAAAGTGTTTTCGTTGGAAAATTTTTGAGTTAGGCTGATGAACTGCCGAAGCAGTTCAGTCTTGGTTGGATCAGGAGACGGCGCAGCTGCGCCGGGTTTATGCCTGGTTGCAACGCAGCTGCGCAGGCCCTGCAATTCAGATTTTTGTTTTTCTGCATCAGTGCTGTTATGTGATAGTTTTCTTGCATTGATTTAAACAAACATGTTAACATGGGTAATACGTATATATGTGTACATAAACCTAACATAAACATGTTCAAGCTAAGATGGTATACATTTCGACGAAACAACTCATGGTTTTCGAAATGAATGTTGAGTTTTAAAAGGGGACTTTGGTATAGAAATGTCACAGATATATTTTGACTTTTGAGACGTGTTAGTATGACCTAGGAAGGCATGAAACGCATGTTAATTGATGTATATGTGTTTTATATTGTAAAGAGAACGTACGAACCTAACTAATACACATTCCTAACGAAAATAAATGTTTTGAAAACAAACTTTGACATGCTATAACTATGTCGACATTCTGATTTTTCAAGCATGATATTATAATGTAGAGATGCATGAAAGATGTATTACCTTGTGTATATAGGTATCATAATATAACTTGAGCATGTGGACCTTAATATTGAACGTTTTTAACAAAACATATAAGATTTTCAAAGGTGAACGTTAGTATGAAAGTATTATAAATGCATTCTAATTGGGCAAGCATGTTAGTATGGTCCAAATGGACATGAGCACTAGGTCTAATGTGGTAGAACATACTTGCATACTTGATCGTAAGTTAAGATATTTTCAAAGAAGAACTTAAGACTTTTTGAAGCAAACTTGACCAAGACTATGTCTTATACATTATGACCATTTGAACATGTACAAGTGGTTTATATATGCATTCTAATACATGTGAGTCATGGCTACGAGGCGCTTTACATGTGCTATGTTACCTTTGTCGACTTAGTGCAATTTTATGAAAACATTGAACGTGAAAGATAATAACATCGAGTACCATGTGAGTCATGTTGTGAGCAAACAAGCATGAGTATTAAGATTTCATTATGCCTATAGATATGTTGACACGAGCATTATATACAGATTTCACATATGTACGCATATTCATAGAAAGTGGATTTCTAAGGCATGAACTATGTGGTTCAAGTATGCATGAGTAGTATTCGCACAAGCATGTTTACTAAGTGTTATTAGCCTCGTTATGTGGTCTTATGACTTTAATAATTGACCTTGGGGCATGGACTTGATTAACTTAAGGTTTACCGGCATTGAACCTTATAACTTAGAATTATGAACAGAATCTTGCAATATGTGTATCTTAAACTATATTGCATGATTAAATTGGAATGCTATGTGTTCAAGCCTATGTTGATGCTTATGAACTAGACAATCTAAAATTATTAAATCTAAGAAAGGATTATATTGACTTACGTGAACTATGTGATAAAATTATGACTAGATTCTTGTATGTGTGAACTTATATTAGTTTATATATAATAATTGGAGAAATCGACTTGTTAATGTTAGGTCGTTCCAATGCCGTTTAATTAAAGCTAAAATTATTTGTAGCTAAGCAAACAGGCAAGTTTCCCGAATCGAACTTCACTCTTTGATTGTGCAAGTTCCTTTGAAACCATTCTTGTATTATATGCAAGTCTCCCTAACCTTACTCAAATTTATATTGAGCAGGGTATTATTATATTGCAAGTTTTCCTAAACTACTCTTTTATTTGAGCAAGTTTTTCTTGACTTATACTTATTTATTGTACTAGTATCCGGACCCTATTGTGCAAGTATTCTAAATTCTTATACTACCTTATTCAATGAACCGTGTAAGCGAGTTTCTAAACTTCACTTGTTTTTGGTGAAAGTTTCCTATCCTTCTCATATTGTATTGAGCAGGTTATTATTATATTCTGAAAGTTCCCCGAACTTCACACTTTGGTTATTGTGAAAGTTCCTCGAACTTCACACTTTGGTTATTGTGAAAGTTCCCCGAACTTCACATTTTGAGTATTATGAAAGTTCCCCGAACTTCACACTTTGGTTAATTTGCAAATTCCCGAACTTCATTTCTTTATTATGCAAGTTCTCTAAACTTATACAAACTCGTATATTGTGCAAGTATCTTATCTTTGTGTTTACTTTACTCAAAGAACGTTGTAAGCAAATATCCTAACCTATGCATTTACTTTATGCAAGGGATCTATTATGGTGAAATTCCCCGAATTTCACTCTTTGATGTTGTAAGTGTCTAAGCCTATGCATTTATTTTATGCAAGGAATCTATTATCGTGCAAGTTCCCCGAACTTCACATTTTGAGTATTGTGCAAGTTCCCCGAACTTCACACGTTGAGTATTGTGCAAGTTCCTCGAACTTACACAAATTCATATATTGTGCAAATTCTAAACTTCACTTTGTGCAAGTTCTCTATCCTTCTCATATTGTATTGAGTAGGTTATTGTTGAATCGAAAGTTGTTTACCTAATTGCTTGAACCTTATTTCCAACCATGTTATTTAGTGGTTTAATTACTTATCAATTATTCCACGTTGATATTATTGATGTTCACACCTAGTGCATTTGAGCTCGTACAGTCTTGGACTTGTACATTATTCAAGGGTCTAAATTTCTTGAACTATGTCAGTAAGAGTCTGAACCTTTGCTCGGTCAGACTAGTATATGAAGTTTTCTTTGAAGCTATCTAAACCAATTGATGGTAAGGATTCTTAGACGGAACAGAACACCCCTCATATGTAGGAGTGTGCCCAGGTATCTAATATATATGATATAAGTAAGCAGATATAAGTGTTATGCATATTCACATTGTGCCCGAGGCTGATCTCCTCGAGGTACTTAGTTTCTGTAGCCAGAAGCTAGTAATCCCAAAAGGGTCAATTAGCTATTGAACCTATTAGAAAGTTATAGTTCAAAGTCTACTCGACTATCAGTCATTCTAAAGGCAATTATTATCTTTGCTTTTAATAGTCATATTATTGAATCTTTCAAATATTCACAGTGTTGAATCATGTAGGTTGTTGAACCTTATTTATATTCATATCGTTGAATCATACAAATATTCATAGTACTGAATCATACAGATTGTTGAATCATTCTAACATTCACATTGTTGAATCTTTAAGATATTCATTTTGTTAAAATTATTGTCAGATATTTTTTCATTCATCATGATATATCCTTTATTGTTGTATTTAAACTTGCTGAGCAAATTTGTTGCTCATTCTTGCTATATCATGACTTATATTGCAGTTAAGCCCGAGCCTTCAGGGAAGGACAAGGGTAAGGAAAGATTTAGGATGGTTTACAAGGAGCAGACTTTGTCCTTGTGATTTATTTAATTACTATTAATGTAATATGAACCCTAATGTTTATTCTAGGGTATATTTGTATTGATGTATTAAGGTTATCGAATCTTGGGACTAGTAACACCTTTTGAATAAACGACGTACGTTTATTATTTTTTGCATTTTAGTTATCGTATGTTACTTAAAGGTGGGTGTTAGTATTGTTTCGTGGCGATCAGACCGGGGTCAGAGGACCCAGATTCGGGGGTGTCACAGGTTGGTTCAAAGCTTTAGGTTATAAACGTTAGAAATGCGAAACCTAAGTTATAACCTTAGTAGAAAACTCAAGTAGAGTTTGTAGGTGATGGATTGAGGATATCCATCGAGTCTTATTGTGATACTGAAGTTTTTTTATTTAAATCAGCTATGATTGATAGACGTCCTAACTTCTTAATGCTAACATGAATAGCATATCACATAAAGCCTAGTGTTTTCTTCCTGTCCTCAGGATCATGCCGCCTAGGGGATTTTTGCGAAACCAGAGGGAGGAAGGATCTGTTAGCAAAGGTGGAGGGGGAAATGTCGACCCAATGTAGAGCTTCGTTAACCTATTAACAGAAGCAATGCAGAACATAACCCCGCCAGCAGCTGAGCAGCCAGGACATTACTTGGCTAGCTTTAAGGACTTTAAATTGGTAGGACCAACGGAATTCTGGGAAACCTTAGACCCAATCGAAGCCCACACATGGATAGAAGATATTGAGAAGGTGTTTGAGGTCGCACGGGTGGCCGAGGCACAGAAGACAAGTTTTGCCACATTCATGATGAAGGGCGAAGCTAATAATTGGTGGGAACCCAATAAAGGACTAGCAGGCAAATGAGTTATTATGTGGGACAGATTTAAGAATTTCTTTTCGGAGAATATGCAGCAAGATATGGAAGTTAAGTTTCTGGAGCTCAGACAAGGAGGTATGTCAGTCGCAGAATACGCGGCAAGATTTAACGAGTTGGCTTGACTCGCGTCACGCCAGGTGGACACGGAGGCCATGAAAGCAAAGAGATTTGAATTAGGATTGAAACCATGGGTACAGGAGGCAGTAGATGTATTAAAGATTAGGACTTTTTCTGATCTTTTGGAAAGGGCTATCATTGCAGAAGGAGGTAATGAAGCCATAGCACAATTTAAGCAAGTTAAAAAGACCGGTCAGGAAGGACAAAAGGGGGGAAGCGGCGGAGGCAGCAACTCTAATAAATGTAAATGGATGGAGAGCCAATCATCCGGAGGTAGCAAATCCGGGGGAGAGGCAAAGAAAAGTTTAAAGTGCAACAACTGTGGAAGGAACCACTCGGTGGAATGCATGAAGGGCAAGAACACGTGTTATCGTTGTAGACAACCGGGGCACATGGCTCCTCAGTGTCCGAATAAGCCAAAAGGAAGATGTTTCGCATGTAAAGCCACAGACCATCAAATCAAGGATTGCCCGAAGAAAAAGGGGGATTCAGTTAGCGAAAACAATAACAACAACAACAATGGACTGAGCATCGGAGGGCCAGCCAGTCAAGCCAACATAACCATACAGGATGCGGTGGTGTCAGGTATTATCCCGATCAATGATATAGATGCATATGTGTTATTCGATTCGGGTGCCACCTGCTCTTTTGTTTCTGAAGAATTTACTAAACAGTTAGACTTACCCCCTGAGGAATTAGAACACCCTATGGGCGTAGGAGTAGCAAACAAGGAAGTTATCCCCGTAGAATACATTCATTGGAACTGTTATACAGATCTGAAGGGAATTCGTGGATGTCTTCCTAAACGAGTTTTAGCAGCAATAGTTTTTGCCTTGGAGTTTGGAAGCATTATTTGTATGGCGAGGAGTGTGAGATATACACAGTCTGAAGTATATCTTCACGCGGAAGGAATTAAACATGAGGCAGCGCCGAGGGCTAGAATTGATCAAAGATTATGATTGTGAAATTATATACCATCCAGACAAAGCAAATATAGTGGCAGATGCCTTGGATAGGAAAGGCAAAGGGAAATTATCGAGATTGACCATTCAAGATGGATTAGTGAGAGTTTTTGAAAGACTAAACTTAGAGGTTAAGCATCCGATGGACACCAAGAGAGATTAATTACAGTGTCAGTAAGCCCGACATTATTAGATAAGGTTAAGGAGGCACAAGAGAAGGACGAAGTTTGTGATAACATCAAGAAGCGATTAGCTGAAGGTGATGAGTTGAAATTTAAGATTGATAGCACTGAACAGCTAAGATTTGAAGGACGAATTTGGGTACCGTTAGTACTAGAACTAAGAGAAGAGATTTTGCTAGAAGCATTTTATGGAAGAAAAAGTGTCGAGCACCGTTGTGTTGAGACGAGGTAGGTGAACGTCGACTGTTGGGACCAGAAGTGGTACAGCAGACGGTAGAGATTATCTAATTGATAAAAGCGAATTATCCATATTTATTGGAGTAACCTTATTTTTACAATTTCGAGGACGGAATTTTTATAGGGGGGGGGGGATGTAACGACCATGAATTTTAAGCTCCTTATTAATTTTTTATGTGATTTAAAATTTTTAGGAGTTAATTTTTCAAACTTATTTAAACCTTATGTGGTTATGTGCTTATGTGAATTTAACCTATGCGAATAAATGCTAGGATTTTTATTAAAGGGAATCACTAATGGTTATTTAAATTAGTAGATTAACCCTGAGACTTTTATATCAGAGTATTGATAAAAAGTGTTAGTAAATTATATATTCAAATTCTTGAATATGGTGTAGAGATTTAATCGAGATTAATTATTTATATTTGAGTAATTAATTGATAACGTATGAAATTATTATTGTAGTTGATTTATAATTGTTATGAATAAATAATAATTAATGAATTAGGAGTAATTAATTGATTATGTGTTGATTAATTATTATTATGAATAAATAATAATTAATGAGTAAGAGATAAATAAATATAATAATATTATATTTAATTGATTAATTATTTTATACAAGCATGTGATATGTAAACTTTTTATATATGGTAGTTAACTATAAGGTGACCTTTGATAATGCTATTATATATAGTACAAAATGATACATTAATATGTCTCAATATTATATGTATAGACTATATAGTAAGACTAATGGCATTATTAGAGTTACATCATAATATGGCTTATGTGACATGATATGGGTGGAAAGACATTAATATGTATACCCTATAACTTAATATTATATCAATAACATTATTAATTGATAATGATTTCATTAAGTTATTATAATAATAATAGTTATGGTATTGAATAATGAGCAATACACAATTATATTATATTTGGTGTTAGTAGGAAAATGTACATAGATTATATGTTGGTATATATATGTACCTCTATTTGAGACATTGTATTATTAATTGCTTATTTGAAGTAACATTGTAACTTAAGTATATATATAAAATATACATACATAACCTTAGTGTATTTTCAAGTTGCTGAGTAATTGGTATGTCCCAATATGAGTGTCATCCCCAACTTCCTCTTCACGTGAACAAATAATAAGCTAGTCTACTCCTACACTCTCAAACTCAGCATCATAGATGGGATCATTGCAAGGGGAGTGGTTTCCATGATTGTAATCACCTACTCCCACCAACTTCTTCTTGTCCATTATGTAATCTTGCTATCCCTTGAATTGATTTGGGAGATGATAGCATTATCTGGGTATTTGGTTTGCCTATATATATAGAGCTCTCTTCCTTCTCATTCTCACATTGCTGAGGTTTTTCATATAACAAATATAAGTGCAAGAGTTATCAGTGAGGAGGAATTAGTTTAGCAGCAAGAACTAGTGCATTAAATTACAGAGGTATAATAACTTACCTCCTTATTCTTCAATCTCTGTAAAATTCCATTCATGTTCTTCAAATTTTTCTGTTTCTTAGATTACTAAGTTATTGATTTTCGAGTTAAACATGAATTGATGATAATGAATTGTGATATATGATTGTTAAGGGTTATATGGAGTTATAATCATGTTAGAATGGTATTATATCATGCTTAAAGTGTTTTCGTTGGAAAATTTTTGAGTTAGGCTGATGAACTGCCGAAGCAGTTCAGTCTTGGTTGGATCAGGAGACGGCGCAGCTGCGCCGGGTTTATGCCTGGTTGCAACGCAGCTGCGCAGGCCCTGCAATTCAGATTTTTGTTTTTCTGCATCAGTGCTGTTATGTGATAGTTTTCTTGCATTGATTTAAACAAACATGTTAACATGGGTAATACGTATATATGTGTACATAAACCTAACATAAACATGTTCAAGCTAAGATGGTATACATTTCGACGAAACAACTCATGGTTTTCGAAATGAATGTTGAGTTTTAAAAGGGGACTTTGGTATAGAAATGTCACAGATATATTTTGACTTTTGAGACGTGTTAGTATGACCTAGGAAGGCATGAAACGCATGTTAATTGATGTATATGTGTTTTATATTGTAAAGAGAACGTACGAACCTAACTAATACACATTCTTAACGAAAATAAATGTTTTGAAAACAAACTTTGACATGCTATAACTATGTCGACATTTTGATTTTTCAAGCATGATATTATAATGTAGAGATGCATGAAAGATGTATTACCTTGTGTATATAGGTATCATAATATAACTTGAGCATGTGGACCTTAATATTGAACGTTTTTAACAAAACATATAAGATTTTCAAAGGTGAACGTTAGTATGAAAGTATTATAAATGCATTCTAATTGGGCAAGCATGTTAGTATGGTCCAAATGGACATGAGCACTAGGTCTAATGTGGTAGAACATACTTGCATACTTGATCGTAAGTTAAGATATTTTCAAAGAAGAACTTAAGACTTTTTGAAGCAAACTTGACCAAGACTATGTCTTATACATTATGACCATTTGAACATGTACAAGTGGTTTATATATGCGTTCTAATACATGTGAGTCATGGCTACGAGGCGCTTTACATGTGCTATGTTACCTTTGTCGACTTAGTGCAATTTTATGAAAACATAGAACGTGAAAGATAATAACATCGAGTACCATGTGAGTCATGTTGTGAGCAAACAAGCATGAGTATTAAGATTTCATTATGCCTATAGATATGTTGACACGAGCATTATATACAGATTTCACATATGTACGCATATTCATAGAAAGTGGATTTCTAAGGCATGAACTATGTGGTTCAAGTATGCATGAGTAGTATTCACACAAGCATGTTTACTAAGTGTTATTAGCCTCGTTATGTGGTCTTATGACTTTAATAATTGACCTTGGGGCATGGACTTGATTAACTTAAGGTTTACCGGCATTGAACCTTATAACTTAGAATTATGAACAGAATCTTGCAATATGTGTATCTTAAACTATATTGCATGATTAAATTGGAATGCTATGTGTTCAAGCCTATGTTGATGCTTATGAACTAGACAATCTAAAATTATGAAATCTAAGAAAGGATTATATTGACTTACGTGAACTATGTGATAAAATTATGACTAGATTCTTGTATGTGTGAACTTATATTAGTTTATATATAATAATTGGAGAAATCGACTTGTTAATGTTAGGTCGTTCCAATGCCGTTTAATTAAAGCTAAAATTATTTGTAGCTAAGCAAACAGGCAAGTTTCCCGAATCGAACTTCACTCTTTGATTGTGCAAGTTCCTTTGAAACCATTCTTGTATTATATGCAAGTCTCCCTAACCTTACTCAAATTTATATTGAGCAGGGTATTATTATATTGCAAGTTTTCCTGAACTACTCTTTTATTTGAGCAAGTTTTTCTTGACATATACTTATTTATTGTACTAGTATCCGGACCCTATTGTGCAAGTATTCTAAATTCTTATACTACCTTATTCAATGAACCGTGTAAGCGAGTTTCTAAACTTCACTTGTTTTTGGTGAAAGTTTCCTATCCTTCTCATATTGTATTGAGCAGGTTATTATTATATTCTGAAAGTTCCCCGAACTTCACACTTTGGTTATTGTGAAAGTTCCTCGAACTTCACACTTTGGTTATTGTGAAAGTTCCCCGAACTTCACATTTTGAGTATTATGAAAGTTCCCCGAACTTCACACTTTGGTTAATTTGCAAATTCCCGAACTTCATTTCTTTATTATGCAAGTTCTCTAAACTTATACAAACTCGTATATTGTGCAAGTATCTTATCTTTGTGTTTACTTTACTCAAAGAACGTTGTAAGCAAATATCCTAACCTATGCATTTACTTTATGCAAGGGATCTATTATGGTGAAATTCCCCGAATTTCACTCTTTGATGTTGTAAGTGTCTAAGCCTATGCATTTATTTTATGCAAGGAATCTATTATCGTGCAAGTTCCCCGAACTTCACATTTTGAGTATTGTGCAAGTTCCCCGAACTTCACACGTTGAGTATTGTGCAAGTTCCTCGAACTTACACAAATTCATATATTGTGCAAATTCTAAACTTCACTTTGTGCAAGTTCTCTATCCTTCTCATATTGTATTGAGTAGGTTATTGTTGAATCGAAAGTTGTTTACCTAATTGCTTGAACCTTATTTCCAACCATGTTATTTAGTGGTTTAATTACTTATCAATTATTCCACGTTGATATTATTGATGTTCACACCTAGTGCATTTGAGCTCGTACAGTCTTGGACTTGTACATTATTCAAGGGTCTAAATTTCTTGAACTATGTCAGTAAGAGTCTGAACCTTTGCTCGGTCAGACTAGTATATGAAGTTTTCTTTGAAGCTATCTAAACCAATTGATGGTAAGGATTCTTAGACGGAACAGAACACCCCTCATATGTAGGAGTGTGCCCAGGTATCTAATATATATGATATAAGTAAGCAGATATAAGTGTTATGCATATTCACATTGTGCCCGAGGCTGATCTCCTCGAGGTACTTAGTTTCTGTAGCCAGAAGCTAGTAATCCCAAAAGGGTCAATTAGCTATTGAACCTATTAGAAAGTTATAGTTCAAAGTCTACTCGACTATCAGTCATTCTAAAGGCAATTATTATCTTTGCTTTTAATAGTCATATTATTGAATCTTTCAAATATTCACAGTGTTGAATCATGTAGGTTGTTGAACCTTATTTATATTCATATCGTTGAATCATACAAATATTCATAGTACTGAATCATACAGATTGTTGAATCATTCTAACATTCACATTGTTGAATCTTTAAGATATTCATTTTGTTAAAATTATTGTCAGATATTTTTTCATTCATCATGATATATCCTTTATTGTTGTATTTAAACTTGCTGAGCAAATTTGTTGCTCATTCTTGCTATATCATGACTTATATTGCAGTTAAGCCCGAGCCTTCAGGGAAGGACAAGGGTAAGGAAAGATTTAGGATGGTTTACAAGGAGCAGACTTTGTCCTTGTGATTTATTTAATTACTATTAATGTAATATGAACCCTAATGTTTATTCTAGGGTATATTTGTATTGATGTATTAAGGTTATCGAATCTTGGGACTAGTAACACCTTTTGAATAAACGACGTACGTTTATTATTTTTTGCATTTTAGTTATCGTATGTTACTTAAAGGTGGGTGTTAGTATTGTTTCGTGGCGATCAGACCGGGGTCAGAGGACCCAGATTCGGGGGTGTCACAGGTTGGTTCAAAGCTTTAGGTTATAAACGTTAGAAATGCGAAACCTAAGTTATAACCTTAGTAGAAAACTCAAGTAGAGTGTGTAGGTGATGGATTGAGGATATCCATCGAGTCTTATTGTGATACTGAAGTTTTTTTTTATTTAAATCAGCTATGATTGATAGACGTCCTAACTTCTTAATGCTAACATGAATAGCATATCACATAAAGCCTAGTGTTTTCTTCCTGTCCTCAGGATTATGCCGCCTAGGGGATTTTTGCGAAACCAGAGGGAGGAAGGATCTGTTAGCAAAGGTGGAGGGGGAAATGTCGACCCAATGTAGAGCTTCGTTAACCTATTAACAGAAGCAATGCAGAACATAACCCCGCCAGCAGCTGAGCAGCCAGGACATTACTTGGCTAGCTTTAAGGACTTTAAATTGGTAGGACCAACGGAATTCTGGGAAACCTTAGACCCAATCGAAGCCCACACATGGATAGAAGATATTGAGAAGGTGTTTGAGGTCGCACGGGTGGCCGAGGCACAGAAGACAAGTTTTGCCACATTCATGATGAAGGGCGAAGCTAATAATTGGTGGGAACCCAATAAAGGACTAGCAGGCAAAGGAGTTATTATGTGGGACAGATTTAAGAATTTCTTTTCGGAGAATATGCAGCAAGATATGGAAGTTAAGTTTCTGGAGCTCAGACAAGGAGGTATGTCAGTCGCAGAATACGCGGCAAGATTTAACGAGTTGGCTCGACTCGCGTCACGCCAGGTGGACACGGAGGCCATGAAAGCAAAGAGATTTGAATTAGGATTGAAACCATGGGTACAGGAGGCAGTAGATGTATTAAAGATTAGGACTTTTTCTGATCTTTTGGAAAGGGCTATCATTGCAGAAGGAGGTAATGAAGCCATAGCACAATTTAAGCAAGTTAAAAAGACCGGTCAGGAAGGACAAAAGGGGGGAAGCGGCGGAGGCAGCAACTCTAATAAATGTAAATGGATGGAGAGCCAATCATCCGGAGGTAGCAAATCCGGGGGAGAGGCAAAGAAAAGTTTAAAGTGCAACAACTGTGGAAGGAACCACTCGGTGGAATGCATGAAGGGCAAGAACACGTGTTATCGTTGTAGACAACCGGGGCACATGGCTCCTCAGTGTCCGAATAAGCCAAAAGGAAGATGTTTCGCATGTAAAGCCATAGACCATCAAATCAAGGATTGCCCGAAGAAAAAGAGGGATTCAGTTAGCGAAAACAATAACAACAACAACAATGGACTGAGCATCGGAGGGCCAGCCAGTCAAGCCAACATAACCATACAGGATGCGGTGGTGTCAGGTATTATCCCGATCAATGATATAGATGCATATGTGTTATTCGATTCGGGTGCCACCTGCTCTTTTGTTTCTGAAGAATTTACTAAACAGTTAGACTTACCCCCTGAGGAATTAGAACACCCTATGGGCGTAGGAGTAGCAAACAAGGAAGTTATCCCCGTAGAATACATTCATTGGAACTGTTATACAGATCTGAAGGGAATTCGTGGATGTCTTCCTAAACGAGTTTTAGCAGCAATAGTTTTTGCCATGGAGTTTGGAAGCATTATTTGTATGGCGAGGAGTGTGAGATATACACAGTCTGAAGTATATCTTCACGCGGAAGGAATTAAACATGAGGCAGCGCCGAGGGCTAGAATTGATCAAAGATTATGATTGTGAAATTATATACCATCCAGACAAAGCAAATATAGTGGCAGATGCCTTGGATAGGAAAGGCAAAGGGAAATTATCGAGATTGACCATTCAAGATGGATTAGTGAGAGTTTTTGAAAGACTAAACTTAGAGGTTAAGCATCCGATGGAGACCAAGAGAGATTAATTACAGTGTCAGCAAGCCCGACATTATTAGATAAGGTTAAGGAGGCACAAGAGAAGGACGAAGTTTGTGATAACATCAAGAAGCGATTAGCTGAAGGTGATGAGTTGAAATTTAAGATTGATAGCACTGAACAGCTAAGATTTGAAGGACGAATTTGGGTACCGTTAGTACTAGAACTAAGAGAAGAGATTTTGCTAGAAGCATTTTATGGAAGAAAAAGTGTCGAGCACCGTTGTGTTGAGACGAGGTAGGTGAACGTCGACTGTTGGGACCAGAAGTGGTACAGCAGACGGTAGAGATTATCTAATTGATAAAAGCGAATTATCCATATTTATTGGAGTAACCTTATTTTTACAATTTCGAGGACGAAATTTTTATAGGGGGGGGGGGATGTAACGACCATGAATTTTAAGCTCCTTATTAATTTTTTATGTGATTTAAAATTTTTAGGAGTTAATTTTTCAAACTTATTTAAACCTTATGTGGTTATGTGCTTATGTGAATTTAACCTATGCGAATAAATGCTAGGATTTTTATTAAAGGGAATCACTAATGGTTATTTAAATTAGTAGATTAACCCTGAGACTTTTATATCAGAGTATTGATAAAAAGTGTTAGTAAATTATATATTCAAATTCTTGAATATGGTGTAGAGATTTAATCGAGATTAATTATTTATATTTGAGTAATTAATTGATAACGTATGAAATTATTATTGTAGTTGATTTATAATTGTTATGAATAAATAATAATTAATGAATTAGGAGTAATTAATTGATTATGTGTTGATTAATTATTATTATGAATAAATAATAATTAATGAGTAAGAGATAAATAAATATAATAATATTATATTTAATTGATTAATTATTTTATACAAGCATGTGATATGTAAACTTTTTATATATGGTAGTTAACTATAAGGTGACCTTTGATAATGCTATTATATATAGTACAAAATGATACATTAATATGTCTCAATATTATATGTATAGACTATATAGTAAGACTAATGGCATTATTAGAGTTACATTATAATATGGCTTATGTGACATGATATGGGTGGAAAGACATTAATATGTATACCCTATAACTTAATATTATATCAATAACATTATTAATTGATAATGATTTCATTAAGTTATTATAATAATAATAGTTATGGTATTGAATAATGAGCAATACACAATTATATTATATTTGGTGTTAGTAGGAAAATGTACATAGATTATATGTTGGTATATATATGTACCTCTATTTGAGACATTGTATTATTAATTGCTTATTTGAAGTAACATTGTAACTTAAGTATATATATAAAATATACATACATAACCTTAGTGTATTTTCAAGTTACTGAGTAATTGGTATGTCCCAATATGAGTGTCATCCCCAACTTCCTCTTCACGTGAACAAATAATAAGCTAGTCTACTCCTACACTCTCAAACTCAGCATCATAGATGGGATCATTGCAAGGGGAGTGGTTTCCATGATTGTAATCACCCACTCCCACCAACTTCTTCTTGTCCATTATGTAATCTTGCTATCCCTTGAATTGATTTGGGAGATGATAGCATTATCTGGGTATTTGGTTTGCCTATATATATAGAGCTCTCTTCCTTCTCATTCTCACATTGTTGAGGTTTTTCATATAACAAATATAAGTGCAAGAGTTATCAGTGAGGAGGAATTAGTTTAGCAGCAAGAACTAGTGCATTAAATTACAGAGGTATAATCACTTACCTCCTTATTCTTCAATCTCTGTAAAATTCCATTCATGTTCTTCAAATTTTTCTGTTTCTTAGATTACTAAGTTATTGATTTTCGAGTTAAACATGAATTGATGATAATGAATTGTGATATATGATTGTTAAGGGTTATATGGAGTTATAATCATGTTAGAATGGTATTATATCATGCTTAAAGTGTTTTCGTTGGAAAATTTTTGAGTTAGGCTGATGAACTGCCGAAGCAGTTCAGTCTTGGTTGGATCAGGAGACGGCGCAGCTGCGCCGGGTTTATGCCTGGTTGCAACGCAGCTGCGCAGGCCCTGCAATTCAGATTTTTGTTTTTCTGCATCAGTGCTGTTATGTGATAGTTTTCTTGCATTGATTTAAACAAACATGTTAACATGGGTAATACGTATATATGTGTACATAAACCTAACATAAACATGTTCAAGCTAAGATGGTATACATTTCGACGAAACAACTCATGGTTTTCGAAATGAATGTTGAGTTTTAAAAGGGGACTTTGGTATAGAAATGTCACAGATATATTTTGACTTTTGAGACGTGTTAGTATGACCTAGGAAGGCATGAAACGCATGTTAATTGATGTATATGTGTTTTATATTGTAAAGAGAACGTACGAACCTAACTAATACACATTCCTAACGAAAATAAATGTTTTGAAAACAAACTTTGACATGCTATAACTATGTCGACATTCTGATTTTTCAAGCATGATATTATAATGTAGAGATGCATGAAAGATGTATTACCTTGTGTATATAGGTATCATAATATAACTTGAGCATGTGGACCTTAATATTGAACGTTTTTAACAAAACATATAAGATTTTCAAAGGTGAACGTTAGTATGAAAGTATTATAAATGCATTCTAATTGGGCAAGCATGTTAGTATGGTCCAAATGGACATGAGCACTAGGTCTAATGTGGTAGAACATACTTGCATACTTGATCTTAAGTTAAGATATTTTCAAAGAAGAACTTAAGACTTTTTGAAGCAAACTTGACCAAGACTATGTCTTATACATTATGACCATTTGAACATGTACAAGTGGTTTATATATGCGTTCTAACACATGTGAGTCATGGCTACGAGGCGCTTTACATATGCTATGTTACCTTTGTCGACTTAGTGCAATTTTATGAAAACATAGAACGTGAAAGATAATAACATCGAGTACCATGTGAGTCATGTTGTGAGCAAACAAGCATGAGTATTAAGATTTCATTATGCCTATAGATATGTTGACACGAGCATTATATACAGATTTCACATATGTACGCATATTCATAGAAAGTGGATTTCTAAGGCATGAACTATGTGGTTCAAGTATGCATGAGTAGTATTCGCACAAGCATGTTTACTAAGTGTTATTAGCCTCGTTATGTGGTCTTATGACTTTAATAATTGACCTTGGGGCATGGACTTGATTAACTTAAGGTTTACCGGCATTGAACCTTATAACTTAGAATTATGAAAAGACTCTTGCAATATGTGTATCTTAAACTATATTGCATGATTAAATTGGAATGCTATGTGTTCAAGCCTATGTTGATGCTTATGAACTAGACAATCTAAAATAATTAAATCTAAGAAAGGATTAGATTGACTTACGTGAACTATGTGATAGAATTATGACTGGATTCTTGTATGTGTGAACTTATATTAGTTTATATAAACTAATTGGAGAGATCGACTTGTTAATGTTAGGTCGTTCCAACGCCATTTAATTAAAGCTAAAATTATTTGTAGCTGAGCAAACAGGCAAGTTTCCCGAACTTCACTCTTTGATTGTGCAAGTTCCTTTGAAACCATTCTTGTATTATATGCAAGTCTCCCTAACCTTACTCAAATTTATATTGAGCAGGGTATTATTATATTGCAAGTTTTCCTGAACTACTCTTTTATTTGAGCAAGTTTTTCTTGACTTATACTTATTTATTGTACAAGTATCCGGACACTATTGTGCAAGTATTCTAAATTCTTGTACTAGCTTATTCAATGAACCATGTAAGCAAGTTTCTAAACTTCACTTGTTTTTGGTGAAAGTTTCCTATCCTTCTCATATTGTATTGAGCAGGATATTATTATATTGTGAAAGTTCCCCGAACTTCGCAATTTGGTTATTGTGAAAGTTTCCCGAACTTCACACTTTGGTTATTGTGAAAGTTCTCCGAACTTCACATTTTGAGTATTGTGAAAGTTCCCCGAACTTCACACTTTGGTTATTTTGCAAATTCCCGAACTTCATTTCTTTATTATGCAAGTTCTCTAAACTTATACAAACTCGTATATTGTGCAAGTATCTTATCTTTTGGTTTACTTTACTCAAAAAACGTTGTAAGCAAATATCCTAACCAATGCATTTACTTTATGCAAGGGATCTTTTATGGTGAAATTCCCCGAATTTCACTCTTTGATGTTGTAAGTGTCTAAGCCTATGCATTTATTTTATGCAAGAAATCTATTATCGTGCAAGTTCCCCGAACTTCACATTTTGAGTATTGTGCAAGTTCTCCGAACTTCACACGTTGAGTATTGTGCAAGTTCCTCGAACTTACACAAATTCATATATTGTGCAAATTCTAAACTTCACTTTGTGCAAGTTCTCTATCCTTCTCATATTGTATTGAGTAGGTTATTGTTGAATCGAAAGTTGTTTACCTAATTGCTTGAACCTTATTTCCAACCATGTTATTTAGTGGTTTAATTACTTATCAATTATTCCACGTTGATATTATTGATGTTCACACCTAGTGCATTTGAGCTCGTACAGTCTTGGACTTGTACATTATTCAAGGGTCTAAATTTCTTGAACTATGTCATTAAGAGTCTGAACCTTTGCTCGGACAGACTAGTATATGAAGTTTTCTTTGAAGCTATCCAAACCAATTAATGGTAAGGATTCTTAGACGGAACAGAACACCCCTCATATGTAGGATTGTGCACAGGTATCTAATATATATGATACGAGTAAGCAGATATAAGTGTTATGCATATTCACGTTGTGCCCGAGGCTGATCTCCTCGAGGTACTTAGTTTCTGTAGCCAGAAGCCAGTAATCCCAAGTCAATATGCCATTGAACCTATTGGAAAGTTATAGTTCAAAGTCTACTCGACTATCAGTCATTCTAAAGGTAATTATTATCTTTGCTTTTAATAGTCATATTATTGAATCTTTCAGATATTCACAGTGTTGAATCATGCACGTTGTTGAACCTTATAGATATTCATATCGTTGAATCATATAGATATTCATAGTATTGAATCATATAGATTGTTGAATCATTTTAACATTCATATTGTTGAATCTTTAAAATATTCATTTTTGTTGAAATCATTGTGAGATATTTTTCCATTCATCATAATATACCCTTTATTGTTGTATTTAAACTTGCTGAGCAAACTTGTTGCTCATTCTTGCTATATCATGACTTATATTGCAGTTAAGCCCGAGCCCTCAGGGAAGGACAAGGGTAAAGGAAAGATTTAGGATAGTTTGCAAGGAGCAGACTTTGTCTTTATGATTTGTTTAATTACTGTTAATGTAATATGAACCCTAATGTTTATTCTAGGGTATATTTGTATTGATGTATTAAGGTTATCGAATCTTAGAACTAGTAACACCTTTTGAATGAACGACGTACGTTTATTATATTCTGCATTTTTGTTATCGTATGGTACTTAATGGTGGATGTTAGTATTGTTTCGTGGCAACCAGACCGGGGTCAGAGGACCCGAATTCGGGGGTGTCACAAATACATTCCTCGTTATTTCCTTGTGCCTCCTTCACCTTGTCGAGTAAAGTCGAACTTGCTTCCATTCCTGTTACTTCATCAAAATTCCTCAGATTTTTCACCTCCAACTCCATTTTCTCCATTTCTCTGACTAATTCTTCTTGTTCTGTCAATACGAACAATCTTTCTTGGCTCCTTCTGCTTAAAGCATCTGCCACTACATTGGCCTTTCCTGGATGATATAGGATCTCACAATCATAGTCCTTGATCAATTCTAACCATCTCCTCCGCCTCATGTTTAACTCTTTCTGTGTGAAGATATACTTCAGGCTTTTGTGGTCTGTGTATATCTCGCACTTTTCTCCGTAGAGATAATGTCTCCAAATCTTAAGGGCAAAGACTATCGCCGCTAATTCCAGGTCATGGGTAGGGTATCCCTTCTCATAGTCCTTTAATTATCGTGATGCGTACGCAATGACCTTACCATTCTGCATTAATACGCAACCCAGTCCCTTTTGTGAGGCATCACTATACACTATTAACCCCCCCCTTCTATCTGGTAGAGACAACACAGGTGCTTCACTTAATCTTTTCTTCAATTCCTGAAAACTCTGTTCACACTTCTCTATCCACACTTCTCTGTCCACACATACTTAACAGTCTTACTTGTCAGATTAGTCAATGGTGTTGCTATCTTCGAGAAATCCTAAATAAATCTCTTGTAATATCCTTCCAATCCCAAGAAACTTCTGACCTCTGTCGGTGTCTTCGGTTGTACCCAATTTCTCACCGCTTCTACTTTTGCTGGATCAACAGAAACTCCCTTGTCATCGATGACATATCCCAAAAATTGAACCTTCTTCAACCAGAACTCACATTTTGAAAATTTCGCACAAAGCTTCTCCTTTCTTAACGTCTCCAGTACTATCCTTAAATGTTCTACATGTTCCTCCTCATTCTTCGAATATACCATAATATCGTTAATGAACACAACCACAAATTTATCAAAGTCGGTTTAAATACTTTGTTCATCAAATCCATAAAAGTAGCTGGTGTGTTCGTCAGTCCAAACGACATCACTAGGAACTCATAATGAGCGTAACGAGTCCTAAATGTTGTCTTTGGGACATCCTCCGTCCTTACTTTCAATTGATGATAACCAGTCCTTAAGTTAATCTTAGAAAAACACCTCGCTCCTTTAAGTTGGTCAAACAGATCGTCTATTCTTGGTAACGGATACTTGTTCTTGATTATCACCTTATTCAACTCTCTGTAGTCCATACATAGTCTCATTGAGCCATCTTTCTTCTTTACAAATAGCACAGGTGCTCCCCATGGAGACACACTGGGTTGGATGTACTTCTTGTCCAACAGCTCTTGTAGCTGGAGTAACAATTCTTTCATTTCTACCATAGCCATTCGATACAGTGCTTTCGATATTGGCCCTGTCCACGGTACTAAATCAATCACAAATTCTATCTCTCTGTCTGGCGGGAGTCCCGGAAGTTCTTATGGAAAGACATCCCCAAACTCATTCACTATAGGTATCTGTCCCATGTCCGAATTCACCACCCGTGTATCCACTACATGAGCCAAATAACCTTTACATCCTTTTTGTAACATTCTCTTGGCTTGCATCATCGTCAGACAACTCGTTTATCTTGGCGACTTGCTACCATAAAATACAACCGTAGACTGATTTCGGGTCTTAAGGTGTATACTCTTTTTCTGGCAATCTATAACCGCCTTATGCTTAAACAACCAATCCATACCTAGGATAACATCAAACTCCCCTAAGCGTATCGAATCAAATTCACGCTTAACTTATGTCCCCTTATTTCCACACCATAATTTTTATGGATAAACCTACAGGGATCACTTCTTTATTTGTAACTTCTATGTTCATAGGGTTCTTTAGCTTTTCACAGGGTAAGTTTAATCTTCTAGCAAATTCATCAGACACAAAAGAACAGGTAGCTACCCAATCAAACAATACATATGCATTTATATTATTGATCAAAATTATACCTGACACCACCTCCTTGGATACAACTGCGTTCTGCACAGTCATGTTGAATGTTCGGGCCGTTGGCTTGTTCTGCTGATTCCTAACTTTGGTGTATCGTTCTTATTTCCACTTCCCCCGTCAGTACTCTTCTTAGGTGGACAGTCCCTATAACGATGTCCCGATCCTCCACAAGAATAGCAGCCCTCCCTCTTTGGGTTAGGACATTTTGGTGCGATATGTCCCAACTGGCCACAGTTAAAACATACAGTCTTTTCCTTCAAACATCCCATAGAGTGATATCTTCCACACTTATTACATGTTGACCTCTTCTGTGGTGTACTTCCTTGTTGCATTCCTGAGTTATTACCACTGTTCCACTTACGCTTCTTACTGTCACTACTTCCATTGCTGGCATTCTGGTGTCCACCTTCAATCTTTTTATTGTTCTTCTCTCGGTTGAATCTTGATACAGCCTCATTACTACCCTCTGCAATAATGGCTTTTTCTAACAGTGCTGAAAACGTAGGAATTTGCAGCACTGCAACCCTGCTGTGAATCCCCGGCCTCAGTCCATTTTCAAACCTTCGTGCCTTCCGCGCTTCGGTCTCCACCTGATGAAGTGCAAATCTGGATAGCTCATTAAATTTAGCTGCGTATTTCTGCAACCGTCATATTCTCTTATTTCAATTCCAGAAACTTCATCTCCATCCTAGCTTGCGTGGCCTCCGAGAAATAATTCTTGAAGAAAAACTCCTTAAACCTCGTCCATGCAACTATCTTTATTCCTGCTTTAGCTTGGTTGGTTTCCCACCAGTGATTAGCCTCACCTTTCAATAAGTAGGTAGCAAAAGCCGTCTTTTGCTCTTCCGCCACCCTAGCAATGATAAAGGCCTTTTCCATCTCTTTCACTAATGTTTGAGCTTCCATGGGGTTCGTGGTTCCACTAAAATCCGGCTGTCCCACAGCCTTAAAATCTTTAAAATTGGATAATCTATTATCCACTTGATTCTTTGCTGCAGTTGCACGAGTCTGCATAGCCTGAGCTATCATGTCAGCGAAGTTCTCCATAGGGTCAGCTTGCTCCCTTTGATAACGGGTTTGGCGTCTAGGCGTCATTATCTGGTTTAAACAACATCTTACATTATCACTTCGAGTCTCATTATATGTTATAAGTCTTTAAAATACAACACATAATTTTAACTTTAATAATAGCATTATCATCATGCTCATCTTGTCGAACTATCATTTCAGCCTACTGAAACATTCCTTTCAGCTTAATAAAACTTTCAATAATCACATAGATACTGTAAGAACCCGAATTTTCAAGAAATTATTAAAATGAGAATTTAATAAATAAAATTCTTAAGACATGTATTGGGTTCGAATAGATATATGTGTATTATGAAGTAAGTATTGTGTTACATAGGGTAATATGAAATATGTAATATGTGATTAATAAATATATATTTGTTATTGATCGTAGAGACAATTCAGTTGAGATAAAGGAAATGAATAATTTTTTGATCAATATTAAATAATTTATAGAATTATTTTATCATAGTAAGTTGGTGACATTAAATATCGTTAATGTGTAATCGCCATTTTCTTGTATAAATATACTAATAACTAGCATATTTGTGATATAGGTTATTGATAGTGCTTAAGTTATCTGTGAATGAGTTTGGATAGTGAAGCATGAGTTAGTTAAGGGAGTTAACTAATAAGAATAAATATTGGTTAATTGACAGTTGAGAGTTATATTATGAAAAAATATAATTAACTATGGTGATATAGTACGGGGTTTAATTTACTTAAGTAAAGGAGTGAATTAATATGTGTGTTGAATATGTAATTGTAGTTGATACTTTTATATATATTACTTAGAATGGTAATATGTGAGAAAGTCTAATGTACGAACAACGTTAAATATATATGTTATTAAAGGGAGATGGAAATCATTATATTTTTAAATGCATATTTAATATTTGAAGAAATTATTTTGTGGACAATTTATAGAAAATAAAGAGAAATAATTATTATATATTTCTAATAAAGGATATTAAAATAATTTCTAATATTGAATTATTTTAATAAAAGGAGAAAATATTATTTTTGAATAATAATATTTTCTTATATATTTTTGTATGAGGTAATATATATGATTGATTAATATAGTAAATATATTAAAACGTATTTGCTATATGAAAATAAATTGATGGAAACAATTTATTATAATAGAAAATAAACTCATTATCTATTTTCTATATATAAAATATGTACATGTGTCGTACATGTAGTTATTTGATATTATATTAAGAATAATATCTTGAGATAATAAATAAATTATTTTCTAATAATGAATGTCTTTATTCGGAGAAAACATAATATTTTATATTATGGCAAAATACAGAATTTCTAATGTATTTTTAAGAGAGTTAATTAATGAAAGAAAACTAAGTTATTTTAATATATTAAATAACTTAAGTTATTATTTTATCGTGGATGTTATCATTTAAATAATTAATAGAGTATATATTAATTATTATAAGCGTAAAGGTTATACTTATTATAAGTATAATTAATTGAGGTAGTTTAGCATCTTAATAGCTTACCGTAAAGGTTATAAAGAATATTTGAATATTTCCATTCACGATATATTTATACATGTGAACCTTGTGATTTAATAGTTCTAAGTAAATTGAACATATGGTGGATAAGTAGTATGGTGGAAGTGATAATAAGCTTGAGATTGAGCTTGTGAGAAATGCCTTGTATGGCACAATAATAGATTTGATGATGAATTAATTAATTCAAGGACGGAAGAATTATTAATTAAACAATTAATCTATATTAATTGTTATTATAATAATATGTTGATTTATTATTATGGCTAGTGATAGTATAATAATAAGGAAATTGACTATAAATATAATCGAAATGGTATTGATGAGGGATGAGATATATTGTCTTATAATAATAATTATTGTTATGAACAACGTACTAGTATCAAGTAATTATTTGATAATATGTTGATTAACGAGTAAATGATTTATAAATATAATAAGATTTATATTTATTTAATGTAAATGCTAACCAATTGTTATAGAGATTAATAATTGATTTACGAGGAAGGGATTAATTAATATTATTATTAATTAATTGATAAGATAAGTAATTTATCAATTCCTATGAGCAAGCATGCGATATTAAAAGTATATCGTATAGTAGTATAAAGTGTAGTGTGACTATATAGAAATCATATATTAAGATTTATTAGACTAAATAAGCTATAAGATAATGTGTATGTGACAATGTAAGTGTGTGGACATTAAAATAGCTGTGTATTCTAGAAACTGGGAAAGGAATGAAATGTTTAAATATACATTAATATTAAATAATGTTATTATGTGGTTATGTGAGTAGTAAAAATAACTATGGTGGATACTCGGACAATAATACCTAACTGCGTTATGTTATTTTATTGCGCGTATTTAATGTACATGGATTATATGATGTGAGTACATAAATAATCCCTAATTTCCTAATATAGTAACTATTGTACATTAAGATTTTATTTTTGGGAGTTAAAGTAACTAAACTAAGCTCTAGTTGCTAAGATTTGATCTTGTCCCAAGTTGAGTGACCCTCCTAGTACGTGAACAGTAACCTATGGCTAAATTACGTAACTTCCAAGTAGTACTCATTGGCTATGGAGATGGCTGATGGTGAGTGGTTGAACAACTTCTAGTTAACCATTGTGTTCTCCTTCTACATTCCAGTCTCAAACTTCCATGCTAACCCATTAGCCAGTCCAAGTTTCCTCTATAAATAGCAGACCATTTTCAGTTTTTACGTTGCTTGTTTTGGTCTATTGAAACTCTGATAATTGAGATTGAGTGAGTTGTTGTTCAAAGAAGAGGCTAGATATCTCAGAAGGAAGAAACTAAGTTACTAAGCTCTAAGAGGTATAAAAATCTTAACTTTTGTACTTAATTGGGTTTTACCAAGTTTTGAAATTTCTTGAAATTCTCTGTCCATTGATATGAATTAACATGCTATCATGTGTTTATGAAGTATGTTTACATGTATGGAACCTTTAATGATGAATTGAGCATGTTAGGATTATATTATAGCGTGACTGAAATGGATTCTGTAGAGAAAATTCTGAGTTTGGGCTAAGTCCTGCCGAAGCAGGAAGATTTCAGGGACGAACTGCACACGGCGCAGCTGCGCCGGCAGCCTATTCTGGTTTTGTTTTCCTGCTTCAATGCTGTTAAGTGCGAACGTATAGTACTACCTTAGAACAAGCATAATAGCATGAATAAATTGTATGTAAGGATATGTAGACATAATATGAGCATGTTCTACTACGATTATATGCATGATGAACGGACGGTTATAATTTTCAAAAGTAAACGTAAAGTTTTGTAAACAAAATTGACTTATAAGAACCATGTCGACATTCTGATTTTTCAAGCATGACTATATGATTTAGGAATACATGAGAAGCGTATTAACTTACGAATATATGTTTCATAGTGTAACATGAGCATGTCGGGCCTCGTTAGTGAACATTTCTAATGAAAATGTAACTTTTGAAGGTGGATCTTGACATATAAATACCATATACGCATTTGATTTTTGCGAGCATGTTTAGATGACTTAGAAATGCATATCGGACATGTTAACATATGTATATAGATAGCGTGAACATGTTAGGTCTTGTTAGTGAGCTTCACTAATGAAAATACGAGTCTTGAACGTGAACGTTAACATGTTACCTTAAGATTTGGATTTTGATATTTATGGACATATGTGATAGTGTAACGACCCCAAAATTCATACAATACAACTCTCAACATCGGTCGTTAACAATACATCCTTATTCAGACTTTACATCATTAATCAATGATACAATCACTAAAAATACGGAATATTTAAAGCTTTTATATTATTCCTTCTTTATTATCCCTGAATCTCAACCTTTATCATTACATTACTTTGATTCAACTTTATTTCATGAATCGCTTCGTCAGAGTTATTATAAACTAAAACTTACAACCATTTTTAATAACCCTTATACATCGGGTAAAATTTAAACTTTATAACTCAACATCTGTTAACCATCATATATTATCAAATACATTATCTGAAACCTTAAACAGGATCCAAAATAATAATAATTCAGCCAAAGTATATAAATCTTCATGCATTACATCTGATTCATTTCTTTCAAGTAGCACATAGCGTTACCTTGAATCCTTAACCTGCAAAAGTGATTATTTGCAAGAATGAGCTCGACAGCTCAACAAGATCTAACAGCTTTCATGCATCACATAGCACATAAATACATACTCAACATACATCTCATAATAATTAAAGTAACATGGCATACATGCTTTAAATCACATAACAAATATAAAGATTGAGTTCCTTACTCAATCAACATTCTTTAATCAATCAATGTAGTCATAAATTGACTTTAACATTTCATGCTTACAACATATATACAACATATCATGTTCTTTGCAAAACAATTTAAAACAGTTCATCATCAAGTGCACGTAGAAAATAGGAACTGAAAGACTTGCCTTGATCGTTGTTTACCAATAATAGTTTAACAGCTTATAGATATCTGCACTTCACGTGCCCTACACAATTATATAATCATGCACATCAACTATTAGTCACATAGCAAAGCATATTAGTTGTAATGTAAACTTTACTCTACATCTCATAACCCTTCCTATTATCAATACACATTGTTCAATTTGATTGTGTTAACTTCTGACTTATATCTCACTATATTTCTTTTTAGTAATATTCAAAATTTATTCAAGTGTTTAAGTCTTGCTTGATAGGACTACTTATTGGTTTAATACTAACCCCATTTCATATCTTATAATGTTCATTTCATTTGACTTAAAACACTTTTTACATTCATTAACACTTGTCACGGCGTTTCGACGTTCATTCGTCACCCCCCCAAATTGTCTCTCTTGTGCATGCTTAGTGTGCTTATACAACTAATCTAATACATCATTTATTAATGTTAAACATCATTATATATACTAACATTCATGTTTTATAACTTAGGACAACATCTTTTATCGTCAGAAGCATTACACTTGCATACTTGTATGCCCGACGCCCTCCGATTGCCTCCGAATACACATCAGTCCCAACAATGACCATTTTGACCCCTGTTACCTACCTCAAATTGAAAAACTTAAAGAACAAAAGTTGTAGGTCTACTCGTGCTCGTTCCGAATCATCTTGAATCGCCTCAATCGGAGTTCGTATGAAAACGTTATGGCTATTTTACCACAAGAGGTCAAAACAGTCCCGAACTAACTTTCCTCCCGGCGCAGCTGCGCCGCAAACAGCCTTGGGGGTAGTGCAGCTGCGCCACTAGCAGCCTGTTACGCTATTTTCTTCTCTAGTTTGTTGTTCTGGAAAATTTCTAACCCTTTCTTCCTTCCAATCTTCATAAATCAAGCTATACACATCCGATTGAGTCCGTTTTCGACTCTATGGATTCGTAATTCATAGAACTACAACATAGCAAGGAAATCCATAATTTACATAACCATTATCTAACCTAAATCTTGACTCCAAACTCATGTTCATACTAAACTTTCATGTTTTAACATGTTTAGCGAATTCATTCACAACGAATTCATTTCTTAACCAAATTGATTAATTCAACTTGCGTTTTTTTTATTTTTCAACGTTCTACAACATCCATCAACAATTTAAGGTTTCCATCAAGATTTCATACTAATTTTAGTCTAAAAAATGACCAAAATGTAGATATTCAACCAAAACTCAATTCTTCATCTTTAACATGTTTTCTTGAGTTTAAACACTCCAAAATTGGTTCTAGATGACCATTAACAAATTATATCCATCTAAAAATATATACAAACTATACCTCAACAAACTCAACCACCAAAACTAAATTACAGAGAATTTAGAAAACAAAACCATAAACTAGAAACCTAGAAATTTTACCTTTGATTTGCTATAAAGCTTGAACAATTTCGTGTTTCTCCCTCCTTTGATTCTAAAACTCCTCTTCAATTACAGAGAATTTCTTCTCTAAGCTCCCTCTTCTCAATTTGTTTCTTCCTCTCTTCTCTGTATTTGTTCTTCTTTGTTTTTTAAGCTTTAGGAACAAAATACGTAAAATTTATATAACTGATATAAACATAATATGTACATCAATATGGTTTCCTCAGTTACAAAAGCCCTAGGGTCTCAAGGACATGTTTGGCTGGAACCCAATTATCATCTTCTAATTTATTTAAATTTCTTCTTTCTCATATAATACACCCTTGTCACACCCACTAGCCAATTGAATTGAATTAATCTCAATTCATTAATAAATCCAAGTAAACCTTACTAATAAAATTATAACTTCTATTTAGCCAATATAATTATAATTTTATTTAACAACCATTAATCCTCTAATTTAATTACTCAATTAAATTAGACTATTTTTATTCACTTGATATCATCACACTTTAAACAAATTATTCCTTAACAATCTCCAACTAAAATATTCATTTTAAATTTAAAAAATATTCCAACTAAGATATTCATTTTATTCGATAAATATTTTAACTATTTACGAGATTCACAATCGTGTTACATTAACATATTATATTTATATGTAATATATATTACTTTCTCATCTTATTAAAACAAATATATTTACATTAACTCACTATTTTAATTTAGTGAATTAGTTGCCTTATTTTTGAAGTTTAACTCATTATAATTCAATTGCCAATTAAGGCATGATAATAATATTATATTATTTCATAATATAATTTTCAACTCTATTTAAATTAACCAATGTTTATTCAGTTAATACATTTTTCCACCATATTCCTTTACATAACATTTTACATATTACATTTGTATGTAACATATATTACTCTCTCATTTTATCAAAACACATCATAATAAGAATTTTATCACTTAAATTCTTATTTTAATTATTTTACATTAATCTACTATTTTAATTAAGTGAATACTCACATTATTTATGAGATTTAATCATAACAAACTCATTGCCACAATGCATAATAATCAAATTATATTATTCCATAATATAATTCCCAACTTAATTAGATTAGCTTAATTCCCTTTTCAAATAATTCCATTCATCTTTTCCAATAGTTAAATTAAATTAATACTAAACCTCATTCTTCCATCATATGAATATATATATATATATATATATATATATATATATATATATATTCTATATTCATACCAAATCATATATTTCACAATATATAACACATATATACATATATCCAAACCCCAAAACATCTCGTAATAAGAATTTTATTTATTAAATTCTTATTTTAATAATTTTTGAAAATCTGGGTTGTCACATCCTTCCCTTCTTATAAGGATTCCGTCCTCGGAATCACCGAAACCATACCTTATTCTGGTTTCCATTAACTCTCTTTAAAAACATTTATCGTTGAATAACTTCAACACATTACCTTAATATAGGTTTTATATTTCCTACTACATTCATTCCTTCAACAAATTCTAGGTTTTATTTCATAACTTTCACTTGAACTCAATTATATTTTAAGTATTATATATATTCTTTAACCCGTTCATTTCCTTTTTAAGGATTATTACCATATACCTTACTGGTCGAATTCATATACTTCATAATTCACCATCTATCATTATTCGGGTTATCACATTCACCCATTCTTCTAAGAATTTTGTCCTCGAAATTTTTATTAATCTTCATTCATTCAATCTATCAAAGTAGATTCTACGTTAATCTTTATTCACTGGACTAAAGCGTTCTACAACTACTTCTTTGGCTATTCTTCTTACCACATACCTTCAGAATAATAAGAATCTTCCACAATTGTTCAATAATTGGGAAGCGATATAAACAATTCAGGAATTTAAAATATTCCAAATCATGCTGAGTGGTCACAAGATCTTGAACTTTGTTTTTTTAGGTTTAACAGTGCTTCACCCCCGGTACTTCACACTATAAACCACATCGGTACTCTAGGTGGTCAGCCTATCGAACCCCTACGTTGGGCCCATACGTAGTACATCGTAATGACTATATGCATTACACTCGGAACTATTGTCTTTGACAACATGTCCCCTTTTATAGGGCTGTTCACCTCAGCTTCTTAACATCTGAATTCGCACCAAAATAATTTAGTTTAGCATAGTTTGACCAAAAACGCTTGAATGTCATAGACATCTTTCAATATTTGTCTAGCTGAATCAAGTAGCATAGACTTCTAGCAACAATTCGGACATCAATCGAAATATGTATATACATATATATATATATATAAATATATATATATCTTTAACCAACTCAAAATATATTTTTTTTCGTTTAAGAAAACCAAAAATAAATAAATCAATCTTTTCATAATATCCTGATACCGTACCGTAGAAATGATACGTTGAGGATTCTGTCATTACATGACGTCGTCATACTACATCATACCATAATGGCCAGACGATCATACGATCACATTCAACACTAGGTTTAACTACATTGATAACTTCCTCGATTATTATTTGTACATCATATCAAATGATGTATAGAAAATATATTTTGAAGAATTTAAAATCATTTTTTGTCTAGCTGAAGCAATTAGCGTAGACATGTGAATAATAGCACTATTTTTAAAAAAAATCATTGGTTCCATCATTTGATCCAATATTTTTTAAGAAAACAGAAGTGCAACATCAGCACGAAGTCAATAAATTTTGAAAATCTAGCAAAGCTAGGAGATTTAGAATATAAAACTTTCTCCATCAATTAAATCTTTACTCCATCATTACTTAATCATTCTATCAACCTAAAACAACATCAATGCTTCATACACCATAACTTTTCTATACCCAGTATAGTTCATCAAACTTACCACACTTTGGAAGTCAGGAACTTGCCACAATAATGAGTTTAAGAACTTGTCCTAGCAATACGTAGTCAAAGAACTGATCAGAGACTGTCCATATGCTTAGGGGTTCAAAACATACATACAATTATGAGTCACGATCTTACCATAAGTATAAGTTTTAAGAACTCGCCTAACCTTAAGATCATCTAATGTAATCTTAATGTCATCTAATCTAATCTCTATTGACTCTAACTATCAAATATAAACATGGGATAAGAATCACCTTCTCACCATATATATTGATAGTGCGACACCAACCTTCTAATGATTATCAATATGATAAACCAAGTGTAAGCACAAAACCCTGCCCACCCATACAAAGATTTGTACAACTCAGCCTCCACATGAGTCCTCAATTGAAATCCCACTTAATTCTATCTTCTTCTTAACTTCTCGCTCTATACTCGATACAGATTTCTTGTATCTCATCACTTATAACTCCTCGTGAGTTAACCTCGTACTATATCATAGTACATTCTCGTTATAGCATCAAACTATAACTATTCAATCATTACAGACCATCTGTCTTTCAACTTCAAAAGGTCACATCGTGATCTTATTCTATAATCATCTCCCTTATGATTCTTTCTTATCTCATTATCATTTTGTTTTAAAACTTCTTATCTTTTCCTTTCATCATGTTATATCATTAACTCATTATGATTTAATCTTATAGACTTTGTCTATTCATCGTTATTCGTCATCTTTACTATTGGAGTTAGGTAACTCCTGATTCTCATCTTCATATCTCTTAGAGATTCTTCTTTAAATCTTCTTGTTGATTTATTAACACTTCTTTTAAGAATTTCTAACTTCGTTCATAAACTTCAACATTTCATTCGAGTTTTATTCCTCGTTATTCTCACCTTCTTCTTATAACATTTCTAGGACTTAACTCATCCTATACTTCTACGTATGTGAAAGGAATCACCTTTTCGTTATACATAACTTAACTTCTCATTCTCTAAGGTCATAGCCTAAGGTACTCTAACCTAAGGTGTATAACCTATCAGCTCTGATACCAACTGTAACGACCCCTAAATTTATACAATACAACCCTCAACATCGGTCGTTAACAATACATCCTTATTCAGACTTTACATCATTAATCAATGATACAATCACTAAAAATACGAATATTTAAAACTTTTATATTATTCCTTCTTTATTATCCCTGAATCTCAGCCTTTATTATTACATAACTTTGATTTAACTTTATTTTATGAATCGCTTCGTCAGAGTTATTATAAACTAAAACTTACAACCACGTTCAATAACACTTATACATCGGGTAAAATTTAAACTTTACAACTCAACATCTGTTAACCATCATACATTATGAAATACATTATCTGAAACCTTAAACAGGGTCCAAAATAATAATAATTCAGCCAAAGTATATAAATCTTCATGCATTACATCTGATTCATTTCTTTCAAGTAGCACATAGCGTTACCTTGAATCCTTAACCTGCAAAAGTGATTATTTGCAAGAATGAGCTCGACAACTCAACAAGATCTAACAGCTTTCATGCATCACATAGCACATAAATACATGCTCAACATACATCTCATAATAATTAAAGTAACATGGCATACATGCTTTACATCACATAACAAATATAAAGATTAAGTTCCTTACTCAATCAACATTCTTTAATCAATCAATGTAGTCATAAATTGACTTTAATATTTCATGCTTACAATATTTATACAACATATCATGCTCTTTGCAAAATAATTTAAAATAGTTCATCATCAAGTGCACGTAGAAAATAGGAACTGAAAGACTTGCCTTGATCGTTGTTTACCAATAATAGGTTAACAGCTTATAGATATCTGCACTTCACGTGCCCTACACAATTATATAATCATGCACATCAACTATTAGTCACATAGCAAAGCATATTAGTTGTAATGTAAACTTTACTCTACATCTCATAACCCTTCCTATTATCAATACACAATGTTCAATTTGATTGTGTTAACTTCTGACTTATATCTCACTATATTTCTTTTTAATAATATTCGAAATTCATTCAAGTGTTTAAGTCTTGCTTGCTAGGACTATTTATTGGTTTTATACTAACCCCATTTCATATCTTATAATGTTCATTTCATTTGACTTAAAACACTTTTTACATTCATTAACACTTGTCACGGCGTTTCGACGTTCATTCGTCACCCACCCGAATTGTCTCTCTTGTGCATGCTTAGTGTGCATATACAACTAATCTAATACATCATTTATTAATGTTAAGCATCATTATATATACTAACATTCATGTTTTATAACTTAGGACAACATCTTTTAACGTCAGAAGCATTACACTTGCATACGTGTATGCCCGACGCCCTCCAATTGCCTCGGAATACACATTAGTCCCACAAATAACCATTTTGAACCCTTCTACTTACCTTAAATTGAATAACTTAAAGAACGAAAGTTGTAGGTCTACTCGTTCTCGATCCGAATCATCTTGAATCGCCTCAATCGGAGTTCATATGAAAACGTTATGGCTGTTTTACCACAAGAGATCAAAATAGTCCCGGACTGACTTTCCTCCCGGCGCAGCTGCGCCCCAAACAACCTTGGGGGCAGCGCAGCTGCGCCACTGGCAGCCTGTTACGCGATTTTCTTCTTCAGTTTGTTGTTCTTGCGAATTTTCTAACCATTTCCTCCTTCTAATCTTTATAAATCATAGCTATACACATCCGATTGAGTCCGTTTTCGACTCTATGTATTCGTAATTCATAGAACTACAACATAGCAAAGAAATCCATAATTTACATAACCATTATCTAACCTAAATCTTGACTCAAAACTCATATTCATACTAAACTTTCATGTTTCAACATGTTTAGCGAATTCATTCACAACGAATTCGTTTCTTAACCAAATTGATTCATTCAACTTGCGTTTTTTTTTTGTTTTTCAACGTTCTTACAACATCCATCAACAATTTAAGGTTTCCATCAAGATTTCATACTAATTTTAGTCTCAAAAATGACCAAAATGTAGATATTCAACAAAAACTCAATTCTTCATCTTTAACATGTTTTCATGAGTTTAAACACTCCAAAATTGCTTCTAGATGACCATTAACAAATTATATCCATCTAAAAACATATACAAACTATACCTCAACAAACTCAACCACCAAAACTCAATTACAGAGAATTTAGAAAACAAAACCATAAACTAGAAACCTAGAAATTTTACCTTTGATTTGCTATAAAGCTTGAACAATTTCTTGTTTCTCCCTCCTTTGATTTTGAAACTCCTCTTCAATTACAGAGAATTTCTTCTCTAAGCTCCCTCTTCTCAATTTGTTTCTTCCTCTCTTCTCTGTATTTGTTCTTCTTTGTTTTTTAAGCTTTAGGAACAAAATACGTAAAATTCATATAACTGATATAAACATAATATGTACATCAATATGGCTTCCTCAGTTACAAAAGCCCAAGGGTCTCAAGGCCATTTTTGGCTGGAACCCAATTATCATCTTCTAAATTATTTAAATTTCTTCCTTTTAATATAATATACCCTTGTCACACCCACTAACCAATTGAATTGAATTAATCTCAATTCATTAATAAATCCAAGTAAACCTTACTAATAAAATTATAACTTCTATTTAGCCAATATAATTATAATTTTATTTAACAACCATTAATCCTCTAATTTAATTACTCAATTAAATTAGACTATTTTCATTCACTTGATATCATCACTCTTTAAGCAAATTATTCCATAACAATCTCCAACTAAAATATTCATTTTAAATTTAATAAATATTCCAACTAAGATATTCATTTTATTCGATAAATATTTTAACTATTTACGAGATTCACAATCGTGTTACATTAACATATTACATTTATATGTAATATATATTACTTTCTCATCTTATTAAAACAAACATATTTACATTAACTCACTGTTTTAATTAAGTGAATTAGTTGCCTTATTTATGAAGTTTAACTCATTATAATTCACTTGCCAATCAAGGCATGATAATAATATTATATTATTTCATAATATAATTCTCAACTCTATTTAAATTAACCAATGTTTATTCAGTTAATACCTTTTTCCACCATATTCCTTTACATAACATTTTACATATTATATTTGTATGTAACATATATTACTCTCTCATTTTATCAAAACACATCATAATAAGAATTTTATCCCTTAAATTCTTATTTTAATTATTTTACATTAATCCACTATTTTAATTAAGTGAATACTCACATTATTTATGAGATTTAATCATAACAAACTCATTGCCACAAGGCATACTAATCAAATTATATTATTCTATAATATAATTCCCAACTTAAATAGATTAGCTTAATTCCCTTTTCAAATAATTCCATTAATCTTTTCCAATAGTTAAATTAAATTAACTACTAAACCTCATTCTTCCATTATATGAATATATATATATATATATATATATATATATATATTCTATATTCATACCAAATCATATATTTCACAATATATAACACATATATACATATATCCAAACCCCAAAACATCTCGTAATAAGAATTTTATTTATTAAATTCTTATTTTAATAATTTTCAAAAATCCAGGTTGTCACAGATAGCGCTCTTGAACTCTCTCATGTATCATACATGTATATATACCATGACTACATGTCGTGAAACCAAGTTTAGCGTAAACGAAGCATGTTTTCAAACTAATAACTTTGATAGTTATATGCATGAAATATGAATATTCATGAGCATGCCTAACATGAGTTACATGATTACCTTATGTGTTTAAAAGACGAGCATGATAGACTTTGTGACTTTATAACCTTGAATAGACTTAAGTTATTAAGGGTATTAACTTAGAACCTATATCATGTAAATTGAACGTGAAAAGGTTGAACGAGCATGAAAGTATCCTTTAATATGTATACATGCTATGTAAGATCATATGTTAATACTTGAATCCGATTTCGACTGTCAATGTAGTATGTTTGTTAATTGTTATAGTCTTATGTGTTAGTAATGATATATAAGAATGATTAACTCAAAGGATGGACTACCCTAGCTATATGTAAATAGATTAGTGGTAGGTGGGCATGTGTATATGAAGAATGATAGTAAGTACGTATGGTTAAAGTATACTTATACGTACATAGTTATTCTAAAAATACGATAAGAAAGTGAAACGAAGGTTCTAAGAACCAAGATAGAAAACAATGTAATACTTATTATTATATTGAGAATATATGGATGTGTATAACTGATGAGTGTGAATCCACGATTATATAATTGTGTAGGATTACACGAAGTGCAGATATCTATAAATAGTTAACTCCTAGTTGTTAAACTACGCATCAGGCAAGTCTTTCAGTTCCTATTTGATATATGAATTCAATAACTGTTAGTTGAATTATATTATGCTGTGATGATGTGAACTTATATATGAACTGTATATGAGGTATGTATGAGATTGAAAGTTGATCTTTGATGATATGCTTGTTATGTGAGAAGTAACATGCTTAGTAAATATAAATTGATTATAAATGCATGAACTGAGTATGATGTTATATGTTATGTGATGCATGAAAACTGTTAGAATTGCTGAGCTGTCGAGCTCACTCTTGCAAATAACCACTTTTGCAGGTTAAGGACATACGATAAAGATTTCGTGCTTCTTGATTGATAAAGTTAGATAGTATAGCAATGAAGAATGCTATTTAGATTATCGTTTGAACCATGTTTAGGTTGTAGTAGTTGTACTTGATATTTGTTTACAAGGTTTAATATTTGTCGTACTGTAAAGATGTATTAGTTAGTACATGGAGGATATCAAGTTAAGATGTATACGGTTATACAAAAATTTGAATAGAGTGAATCATAATATAGTTTGATTCAGGGAAATGTAATTGATTCAAGTTATGAAAGCAATAAAAGATTATATTCAAAGAAGATTGAAAAAGTTTTAGTTATTCCGCATTTTTATAATATCGAACATGATATAAGACAGAAATTGGTAAATGACCAAGATTGTAACTTGTAAAAGTTTGGAGTCATTATACGAGATCTTGATAGTGAAAAGAATTTAAATTCTAAATTGTAATAAAACAAATTTTTATTCTTTAAGTTATTAATAAAAGATGTAATAGTTCGACGATAGTAGTATCGTGACTGCACCGGATCCTAGGAAAGAGAGGAACCCGAATTTGGGGGTGTCACAGATACTTACTATCTTCATTCACAAGATTATCTATGTAATTAAACATTTAGTCATAATAAAGCATTTGTATTCATAAACCAAATGTTTTTGTGACACACATGTCTGGCATATTTCCATAAATACCAACTATCCATTCTAATCAACTAGACATGGAATCCATCAAGAGGTATACTCCCCTACACAGCAAGATGGGGGTACATCATATCTACTTACGACCTCTCACAACTAGAGGTTTACATCATTCTTAATTTAATACTACCAACAAAAGGTGCTATAGCATCAATACCACCAACCATCGCCTTACTCGCTACCAAGTGTCCCACGGGCATGCTCCTGCTCTTGCAGTACATCTCCCATCACACGATGTTGCACTGATCGGCTAGACTCTCCAGTCTCATACTGCGATCTCACCTGACCAACACTAGGTCCTGCATATGCTGCATCCAATGCTTGCCCTAGCCTGACGTCCTTCTCTTCTACCAGTAACTCCAAATGGTCCACCCTATTGGCTGCTCTAATCCATGCTTCCTTGATTCTGATCTTATCAGCAATTTCTAGATCAAACTCAAACCTTAGCACTTGATTCTCCAACGTCCGCTCACTCAGCTGAAACTCTAATAAGCTCACCTTAGCTTTCAGCACATCCACATCTGTTAATGCCTGGTATGTGAAATCTTTATATTACTGTTCGGTGTTCTGGAAAGTGTGGTTCTCCACCTCCAGCTCTCCCACCCTAGTCTCTAGCTCCGCATTCCTACCCAATAGGTCTCCAACAAGGCTATCCTGTGTGGATTCCTCTGGAACCTCCTGCTCTACTGGCTGGTCCACGGTATGGTTGTCATAGCTCTCTTCCGACCTCCTATACCACAATAAACAACATCATCAGTACCACAATAAAGTATATTCATTGATAAAATGAAATGATATTTTATTAAGTACAACTAAAACTATGATGAATTTCCACAATTCACCACTTAACATACTCTATACAAAGTTTCCTTTTAAGGTTATAACCTAGGTTTCGCATTCTTAAAGTTTATAACCTACAGCTCTGATACCAACCTGTGACGCCCCCAAACCCGGGTCCTCTTACCTCGAATTCGGTGCTCACAATCCATCAACAACATAAACATTCTAAGACTATTGCGGAATAATAAACATACGTTGTTCATTAATATAAAGTCTTCATCATAAATCCCAAGGACTCAACCTTAACATAGCACATACCCTTAATATTACAAAAGGTTTACATCCAATATTAAAACTAAACACTTTCTTAGCTCAAAATCAAACTACTCCTAAGCTTTGCCTCTTTCCTTTGTCTCTCTTAGACGATCCTGGCTTAGCTAAAATAAATGTCATGATATAGCAAGAGTAAGCAACAAAATTTGCTTAGCAAGTATAAACACAAGAAGATATATCATGATAGAACTAAATTTATCGCTCAAAGTTTAGCAATAGAATATGATTGTAGAAGAACATGAATTACTTTCTTATTATTCGAACATTTGAATAATAGGTTCGGAGTGGTCCACCATGACCATGAACCATAGATACAAATAGGTTCGGAGTGGTCCACCATGACCATGAACCATAGATACTGAGTGGTCCAACGTGACCATGAACATCTATAAAGGGTGTCAGTATTCAAACTGGTCCTTTTCGGTTTGGTAGTCAAGGGGATTAGCCTTTCATACCCGGTGTAATATGCATAAACACTTACTTGACAGCAACAATTGTTTCCTTGTTTCCAATATGATGCCTCAATAACATTCTTTTCTCAGTCAAGAGTCCTTATCAAATCAATTGAATAGGCACAAGCTCTTTAAAAAGAATTTAATTTAACAAATTTTAAACATGCTTGATCTAGCTGACACAACTAGCATAGATCCATCTCATAAGTAATGTTAAACATACTTGATCTAGCTGACACAACTAGCATAGATCCATCTCATAAATAAAATTTAAACATGCTTAACCTAGCTGACACAACTAGCATAGATCTATCTCATAAGCAATGTTAAACATAATTGATCTAGCCGACACAACTAGCATAGATCCATATCATAAATAGTTCAACATATAGTAGAACAGGAATTCAATTTGCACCAAGTGTGATTCACAATAATTCATCAGGATGTGGAAAAATCAACAATATTTAACCACCAGCATGCTTGAACAATAATAATTCGAGTTTGAGTTAGGAAAATTGCCTGTTCAGCGAGCTACAACTTTCTAGATTTAATTAACAATCTTTGAATGACCTATTATTGATAAGGTAGATTTGTCAATTAGTATTGCGTATATTTCATCAATACGTTTACTTGTATTATTATCTCACCAATAATACATTCACAGGGTACACGTATCTAATGTACTATCATTAATCCTATAAGATTTTTAATTGATCTTAGGTTAAGGATTAATAGTTAATGAGGCTTCTCTTAAGTGATAAACACTCATTAGATCTTTAAACAATTTATTTTAATTGTTTAATTAAGGAGTTATTTAATTTCATTCAATTGTTAACTCCCTCTTCCTTTGATTACTATTTAATATTTGTTAAATAGTAATTAACTATTTACCTTTAGTTATTACTTATCAATAACCAATTATAACTCCTCATTATTTAATGTTAATTAAATAACGGATAATTAAATTATTATTTGTCTTTAAATAATAATTAATAACTCCCTCATCTTTGAATAAATAATATTTGATTTATTCACTTTATTCTTCTTTAATCATTCCTTATTATTATTAAAAGGATAATTAATTGACATTCATCTTTATTTATTATTCAAATAATAAATAATTAATTCTATAAACTTTCATATCAAAGTAAGTAAGTAATTACTTAATCTTGCTTAATTATACTGTAATCATTATTTAATATTAATTAAATAATAATTAATTAATTGATTAACTCAATTTATTATTTAATCTTAATTATATAATAAGTAATTATCTTATTAACACTAACCCATTTTAATTATTACTTAACATCATTTAAATAATAATTAAATAATTAATTACATTTCATTTTGTATGTAATTAACTTACTAGCTCATTACTGACTTTAAAGTTATTTATTACAATAACCCATTTTCATTACACTTCATATTGACACTCAAATTTTCACCCAGAATTTCCAGATTTGGGATCCTTCACGGAAACGCTTGTAGAACGAAGTCTACAACTCGAATTTTGGTTCCGTTGGAGGCGTGGGATTCGTATCTTTCCGAACTCCAATTTCAATTCATCAAACATCATCTTCTGCTTTGTTTAGGTCCCGAAAATCAGTGTCAAAGTGGACTGATTCGCAAGAATATTCATAACAGTTTAGTCGTTTTCCAGATTTGAGGTCCTTTACCGAAACACTCATATCTCGAGATCTACATCTCGGATTTGGGTCCATTTGGTATCGTTGGATTTGTATTTTCCCGAACTATATTTTCATATATTAAACAAAAAATTTGAGTTTGTTTTGATTACCGAAAATAGTCTACAAGGGACTGATCAGTAGAATATTCTCAACAGTTGGGTAGTTTGGGATTTAATTCATAACTTGCACATTTTAAAACATATTTGAGTGATTCCAAAGGGTTTAGCCCTTAACGCATGCATCTAGCATACCAAGAAAGAAACCTCAAATAACTCTTGTAGATTTCAACATGCACATTATAAAGCATACTAGTTAAACGAAAATTCCTTCAAAAATCCATCTAACATCTTCTTCCAAATCTCAATCACATGAACTCATAAAAACCCACAAGTCTCCTTTGATAAACCCATGATCTAGCACTCTAATCATGATATTACCCATATTCAACATGCATCACAAGAATCTATTATAAAATCACCTAGTGCATGCATGCATGTGCCTTTCTCTACTCATTTGGTACAAATCTCCCTTTTTGATCTTACATTCAACTTCAAAAATGTTTTGATAATCAAATAAAACATTTATACTCCAATAGATGAAGAGTTTATCAAAGATCAAACTTAAGACTCTTGTTTCATTAAAAACCCACCAAATAAGAAATCAAACTTTAAAAATAAAGAGAATCAATACCTAGTTTTTTTTTTCTATCTTCCTTATTTGGCTAAAGTAGCTTATAAACTTAGTATGCATGAAGCTCAAGACCTCTCTTCTTCTTCCTCCTTGGCCGAAATTCTCTCCCTCTTTTCTCTCTATATTTTCTTTCTTTATCTAACTAAGGAGCTTTGAAGTGTAAGTATGCAAATGAAATGTAGTTAGTGGAAATGGGTAATAATTGAATATTGTAAGCATGCTCCCACTAACTCTCTCCTCTAATCATTACTTGCTTGCTTAGTCACTACATACAAGTGTTGGACATGCTAGGAAGTAGACACTTGTCATCGGTGTTGGGGTCAAAAGATTATATCCAAGATATTGTTCAAGCTTAATAAAATTTTAAAATCCTTTCCATATTGCCCCTTAGTGGCCTGCCATACCCCCTATTTTACCCATTATAGATTTATTTTTATTATGTTATATACTTACTATAATGATTAAATGTCCTTTCTTTCATGGACCAAGGGTTGGGCCTCTTTAATTAATATTTGTGCTTACAATTTAATTAGTTTGGGATATTAGTAGTCAAGTTTAGTTATATATTACTTGGGCTACTATTATTAATTCCACATGTTGGGCTAAGTTAATTAATTTCACTAATGCCATTAAATTATATCTCCCAATAAAATTAGTGGGCTTGATTAATCATTCAATTGGGCTAGCCCACTAGTATCACTTACTACATGGACTATTGCACATACCCATAAATCAAGAATACCACTTTACTTTTATAACCCAATTAGACTTGCCACCTACAAGTAAATTGAATATTCAATTAGGGTTCATCATCTTAATCAACTTCCTTGATTGTTAACATTTTAGGCTAGTCCACTACTTTAATTATTTCATAAGAGGGACTTCCTGTAAATTCTCATAACACACTTGTTATTTAAATTTAATCACTCAATCCACATGCCACAAGGTTTTCAATATCATTCATAATTGATATATCTATTTACAAAGTGACTATAAATTCTTGGTTATTACACCAACACTCCTGAGTATCATGCCCAGGTGAGTTAGAATGGTAGGCGCATTTCTTGTTGGAATCGAATTGCCTTTCATTTGGATCGGAAGGTGGAGAAAGCTCAACGATCTTCTTTTTGGTGATCAGTAGGGCTAATATGTTCTCCAAGGAGTCTCCCAAAGGAGTGAATATCCTCCTTCGCTTGTTTCCCCCAACTTTTACTGCTGTTAGATTTCAAAAATTTGCTGGATGAGAGTTCTTCCTCTGGATAGGTGAGTTAGGGCTCTTGCTAGTCGATTGCCCCTGCAATATTAAAGAGACATCTTTTTCCTTCCTCTTCAATTTTCTTTTGGGAGCGCTGGCATAATTTCCCGACTGTATGCTCTCAGCCACGGCTTCCAAAGCAGTGAGGTCCTTAATTTTGCCGGACTTCAAACCCATTTCTGCCATTTCCCTATGTTTAATCATTTTAGAGAAGGATTTTCCTAATCCAGCGAGGACTCTCTCATAGAAAGGTGCTTCTTGTATATTAATGAAGGTTGTCACCATCTCGCCTTCATCTATTGGTGGGTTGACTTGGGTCGCCATTCGCCTCCACCGCTGCACGTATTCTCTGAACAATTCATTGCCCAGCTTTTTGACTTTGGTAACCTCGTAGCGATCAGGTGCCATCTGGGATGGAAACTGTATTGGTTAAGGAAAGTATGGGCCAAATCTTCCCAACCTCTAACTTTGGAATTATCTATCCGTGCGTCCCATGTTCGGGCTTCACCGGTAAGGCTCTTCTAAAACAGTTGCATCCGGAGGTTCTCATCCTCGGCGTAAGTTCCAAGTTCACCTATGTAGACTTTCAAGTGAGTATATGGGTCTTCCAGTCCGTTATATTTCTCGAACCGGGGACTTAAAACTTATTGGGGTATCTCTCCTTTGGGAAAATACACAAATCCGAGTAATTCATGCTCCCGTGGGATCCTATCCCTTTCATAAACTGGATAGCATCCTCCATCTGTCTGACTTTCTTCCTAATATCTCCAGTGTCTCTGTCCTCCCAAGGGTCTATGATTTCCCATGTCGTCTTCTGGATCGAGGCCTCCTTGGGTACTTCAACATCTAGGGGAGACATAGGTGTGGACGTATGGGTATCACCTTCCTTCTCGGGTACTTTCATGTCTCCTTGCACAGAGGATTCAGTCGGACTCTTGTGCTTAGACTCCTGAGATACTTTGCACTGTTCTTTTAATAGGGTCGTCATCTCGGTCATCTGTTTCTTAAACTCCTCGAATTCATTTTGAGATACCGATGTATGTTTAGATGAACTTCCTTCAGCCATCTTGAACGGTGATGAACGGGCCTTCTTGGCTCGAGATCGGGTTTTAGGGCCAATCTGCACACAACCGATATCTAGTTTAGACTAGATACTGGTGGATAGGGATGCATGATATGATATGCATCAGTTTAATGGCTTTTTAATCTTTTCTTGTAACACAATGGGTTAGTCGAATTGATGACAGGATGTGAAAGATGTATGTATGACAGTTTAAGATGACGGTCATTTATATACACAGAAGATTAAATAGGGCATGAAGAAGTACACCGCATATTTGGTTTATCAGAGGCTGACCTATCTTAGGGTTACTCTCACGGGCTGTTTGAAATTGGTTCCCAGATCTTCACAATTTGCTTGATGAAAACATCCATTTTTCAATTGGAGCGGATCTGAGTGGTGCCTTTCCTGAGCCTCATAATGGAAACACCCAGAGGAGTCCAGTAATAAACAACTGACGGGATTGCCTCCTAATAGAGGTACCGCACAACATACATTCACATACATTCACGTCCTCACCGCATGTAATATGATGACATTGTACGAAGCACTAATACAAAATGCTAAAACATTGAAACACATAGAGATCATTCACACAAAATGCATATGCAGAATGAAAATCAAAAAGTTTGATCGCGGCTTAAGCCCTCTTTGGTCCCCAGCGGAGTCGCCACCTGTCGACGCAGGGAAGAAAATTTCCTCGCGATCCTTTTTGTTGAAGGTGGAGGTCTTTTTCTCTTTGGTGTTGCTCTCCATCCCCTCCTATCTGGGGGAAAAGAGAGGATTTCCCATATTTTCTAATTTTAATATTATTCTACCCTTTCGCTTTCACTTTATCTTTGGGGTTCCGTTTAAAGGGTGAATTTTATAGGAAACTGGTACCGACATATGTGTCGACGATTTTGAAAAGATTGATATTATTTTGATGATTGGACTGAATTAGACATAGTCGCCAGTTGGTATTTTGGAAATGGATGTACCAACTCATCCGAGTTTTAATAGTTTTTTCGCAAGATGGTCCAATGCGTGACTCTAAAGATTGGTCTTGAAACCCGAGATTCGTGGAATCCGGGGGCTAGGTTATGCGGGGGTAAGGTGTTAGGCACCCCCCAACTCCCGTGCAAGCACGGTACCACATCTTATTGATTTTCTATGCATAAAGTGTGTATGTGTATGTGTGTGTTTTATTTTGAAAGCTTTATTAGTGTTTTTCTAAGTCTTTATTTTGGGTGACTTGAAAGTAGTGTTGTACCTCTTTTGCGCCTAGGTACGAAGGATTTAATTTAATGAAAAGTTCATTTTTAACAAAATATATGAATTAAAATGAGGTTTTAGAAAGTAAGGTTTTCAAATCCTTTGCCCGACTAGGAATCGAGAACTTCGATACTTCCTTTTATTCTTTACGTTTATTACGTGATCTATTCCGAATCGCTTTATTATTCATCAAAAGCTCTTCGTGGTTTTATTAGAAATCATTTTGATGATATGTATGTAAAAGCAGTAAAAAGAGGAGTGATCATCATCGGGCATGTAAGCCATCTCGATGAACCGAGCTCCCGCAATTAAGGTTTTCACTATCACAGGATCTTGAATTCGACTTCTCGGGACTAACCCCGCGAGCTCGTTTTCAAGATCCAAATATTACATATACAACGATATTTATGCTATTAAAACATTACAACATAAAAACCGGTCCATCGTGGGAATCAAGTCGGATCCATTTGGGGATCTCAACATCGGGATTCCTAGGCTCACATGATTTGCACGATATTAAATATATATAATGTCCACAACTTCGATATTAGATGATTTCATCAATTGAAATCACCGTTTAAGCTATTTCGGCCCCCCTTTAACCTCTAAATATAAATTTAGGGTTATACGGGATAATCGAGACCATTTAAAATGATAAATCCATAGATATACCATGAATCTAAGCCATTCTAGCACACGAGTTAAAGCTTCATGCATAATAACCTCTCAAAAGCTAGATTAGGCTTAGATTTAGGTATATCTAGCCTCCGCGGTTGATTTACAACGTAATAAGCACAGTATAACCTATAGAAACGTAAAGTCTATCAACTATTACACGATATGCTTATAATACAACAAGTTTAACTAAACAAGATATCTCATTAATCTATCATTTGAACAACATTTACAAAGAACCGAAGCTAGAAAGTGCGTTATTTCACCTTGGGAGACGCGTGAACAAGCGTTTTAACTTTCGGGATGAACTTAGAACACTAGTAAGGCTTCAAGTATGTGCTAGATGGGAGGATTGAGCTTCAAAGAGGTGAAGATGAGTTCCACCCGAGCCCCTCTCTCTAGAATGTCTATTCTCTCTCTAAAATGTATCTCTCCCTTTTCTAAAATGAACTAGTGTGGGTGTTATAAGATGTCGGAGGCAGCCGCAACCACATATGCGGCTAGCCACAGATATGGTCAAGGCTGGCCTAAGTGGGCCCCACAGGCTCGGCAGGTGGCCCTTCGGTCCCAGTTCGGTAGAAGTTGACGTCCGTCGCTTGGCCTTTCGGACTGTCTTTGAGGAATGCAAAGGGAATATATCAATTCTGACTGGATTAGGGTTTGGGAAGTCGATACTCATGGCTGAGATATATCCATCAGGTCTGGATATCCGTTATCTGGCTTATCTCCGATGGCACGTTGTTTGAGGTTTGTTGAGGTGGTTTTCGGTGATCATTGTCTCAACTCGTCGATCCTCGATCAGTTCATGGTATGTTCGGACGTCATTAGTCCTTTGCATCACTCCCGGGGTTGTCTCAGAGATGATCTGGCTCTTTTGCCCTACCTCGGGGTTATTTCCAGAGTAAAATTATGCTTTTGCGCTTTTACAAGGTTAGTACAAAGAAAGCAAAATTTCGAGTGTCTACATCAACTTGATATTCGTTATTATTCAAATATTGGCTTTGTATCTTGATATTGTTGCAAACATTGAACTTATTATTCCTAAATGCATTATAAAAGTGTCTGAGCCATTTTGATTCGGCTAGACTGATATCATATGTTAAGAAAGCGATCCAAAGTAATTTATTGGTGCGGAATCTTATATTGACTGAGATGAACAACCCTCTTGAAGGGGAAACTATATTTGTCGGGAGACCGACGTGCGCACTTGAATATGATTGAACGATATGCATAACGTAGGGTACTTTAGGCTGATCACCTGTTGTACTTGTTTTTATTGGATTATCAGCATATTACTATTAATTCTAGTAGAAGTTCATAGTCCTTACTGACTGCTCAGTATTTATTATTTTGAAATCCAGAATGATTTAAGCGTTGAATCTTATTGATATCTTCTGTCCATAGTGACTGTTATTAAGAATTATTGATACTTCTTATTATTCTCGAACTATCCTTTATTTTCATACCCTTGGGAATTGAAAACTATACTGTCCCCTTATTGCTATATTACTTGCTGAGCAAACTTGCTGCTCATTCTTGCTTTTCCCTAAAAACATTTCAGTTAAGACAGAGCAGGGCGGGCCCTCGGGCACTGACAAGGGCAAGGGCAAGGCTACGGAGTAGTTTGTTATTTATGGAGAACCTTTATATTGATGTAATAAGATTTTATTATAATAGTTGAGTTTAAGTTATGTTTAAACTATGTGTATGATGTTTAATTTACGAGACCTTGGGATATGAATGATTATATTAGATAAATGTAATCTATTCGTATGTGTATTTTCGTTGCTCGAGATATTATTATTGTATTAGAAATTAGAACGTGACGAACCAAATTCGGGACTGTGGCGGTCCGAATTTGGGGGCATCACAAGTTGGTATCAAAGCTGTAGTTATAAACCTTAGGAGCGAGAGTCCTTAGATTATAACTTAGGAGAACTTAGAAGATATAGAAGGAGAGAGAACTCATGTAGAGTTTTTCCCTAGAGAGAGACTTAGTGTGTTATGAAATATAACTTCATTCTATACAATGAACTTATGTTTTATTTAACATTCTAATGGAGTTGCTGTTGTTTATCTTGTGTTTGTGATTGTAGGATGACAGACTTGGGAGGACCTAGAAGAGTGGCAGAGGAGAAACCTAGAGATATACATGTGGTATATAAGGCACCTCTAGAGGCTGTGCCTATGCAGGCAGTTGCACCGTCCGAGTTTGACGACGAAGACGAGATTGAGGTAGAGTCCGATCCAGAGGATGAGCCTATGGAGGACGAGCCGATGGAGGATGAGCCCGTGGAGGACTCTGATGAGGCAACTGTAGAAGAGCAGATGCTAAGAGAGTATGAAGAGCGGATCCTAGAGCTAGACTACAAAGTTCACGAGCTAGAGGCTGAAGGTCAGGTGAGAGAGTCTGAATTCCAGAAGCTGAAGGATGAGGACCATCAGAGGAAGCTAGTGATGCAGGAGATGGAAGTAGAGATTTCTTACCGCAGGGAGGCAGGGATCCAGTTGGGGACTTTATTTCACAGGTCGGTGGCTAGGAATGTCGACTTGGCGGGAAAGATGGAAGAGGTGGAGCAGAGAGAGTTGAGTGAGAAGACAGAGAAAGAGGCTCTCTGTACTCAGCTAGAGTTGGAGGTGATGGATAGGATCCACTTCGAGGAGAAGTGGGAAGCCGCGAATGAGAGGGCAGATGACTTAGAAGATGAGGTGAGATGCAAGAAGAGGAAGGTGAACAAGATGGGTTACGTGTTTTGCTCAGCCATTGAGAGGGTAATCGATGGTGTATACCACTACCCGGCAGAGCAGGGACAGACCCGACATACCATTAGCAACGAGCTGATGGAGCACATAGAGCAGATCGAGTATAAGAGCGTTGTGGAGTGCGAGATGTTGGGATGAGACCCCTTAGTTAGCCTAGTAGTAGCATGAGTAGTTACTTTATGTGATGTATATAGTGATGTAATCCCAATCTTTTGTGTAAGGTATGGGATAGTGAAGTAAATCCCGAGTAGGCTTATGTTAGAGGGGTAGTATGTTAGTAATTTCCCCATGTTTTGTGATATGAGGGGATATGTGATGATATTTATAGCAGTATGCTAGGGATAATCATATGATGTAATGATTTGGCATATGAATATAAATAATCTTATTTCAAAAAACGTGTTATAAAATTTTATTCCTTTTTCATTTGAGAAATACTTAAGTAATGTAATTGAATAATAAAAATGAAAATTTTGTGATGCAGAAAATGCCGCCCAGACGTAGATTAACTGCACCTGAGGAATCAGTAAATAATGAGAGAGAGCAAGTAGATCCCATTCAGAAACTAGTTTATCTGTTAGGAGAAGCTCTTAGGGGAAAGAACAACGAACCCGTCCGCCCCAATCCTCAAGCAGTACCAGTCATAAATTTTAAGGACTTTAGGAGTGTAGGACCCCCAGAGTTTGAGGGTACTACCGATCCGATCATTGCGCAGACATGGATCAAGGAGATCGAGAAGGCTTTCACCATTGCTCGAGTAGGTGAAGACCAAAAGACTGTATTCGCTACGTATATGATGAGGGGCGAAGCCAACTACTAGTGGTAGGCAAATCAGTAAAGAGCGAGAGAAAGGATAATAGCATGGGAGAGATTCAAGACTCTGTTTTTCGAGAACTACTTCCCGAAAAGCATGAAGAACAGAATGGAGGTTAAGTTTTTGGAACTTAAGAAAGGTGATATGACGGTCGCGCAATACGCGGCTAAGTTCAACGAACTAGTGCGGTTTGCAGAACACCAAGTAGGAGATGAAGAAAGGAAATAATACGGGATGAGAAAGCCGTGTTGGAGGAAGCAGTAGCGAGGGAAGTAACTTAGGAAAAAGGAAGTGGGAGAATAACAACAACAACAACAATCAGTCGGGAAATTTTCGTGGAGGTTTCAAGAAGAAGGAAGAAGGATGCCCGAAGTGTGGGAAGAATCACCAGGGCTAGTGCTAGAAAGGGCGCAGTACTTGCTACAATTGCAGCCAGGAGGGACACATTTTGCCCAACTGCCCGAAACTGAAGAAGATCCAAGGGTGTTTTGCTTGCGGCTCAACTGAGCACCGGATCAAGGATTGCCCGAAGAAGGGAAGTGGTGGAGGCAGTAGCCAACAAGGGGGAGGCAACAAGATGATGATTGGCGGACCGACACAATCCAACCGCCCAACCGCCAGAACCTTTAACATGACCGTCCAAAATGTAGTAGCTGCGAAGGACGTGGTGTCAGGTATTATCCCAATCAATGATATAAATGCATATGTATTATTTGATTCGGGTGCCACCTGTTCTTTTGTATCTGAAGAATTTGCTAGTCTACTTAATGTACCCCGAGAACGATTAGGAGATCCTTTGAACATAGAAGTTGCGAACAAAGAAGTAATTCCTGTAGAATACTTTTACCAAAATTGTCGTGCAAATATTAGAGGTCATGAACTGAGCGTAGACTTGATTCCAATTAGATTGGGAGAATTTGACGTAATACTAGGAATGGATTGGTTGTAAAACCATGCTGCGATGATTGACTGTCAGAATAAAAGTGTGAACCTTTAGACTCCGAATAAGTCTAAGGTAGTATTTTATGGTAGCTCATCGCTTAAGAAATCGTGTTGTCTTACGATGATGCAGGCCAAGAAATTGTTAAGGAAAGGATGTGTAGGTTACTTAGTTTACATTATAGATACTCAAAAAAAGGGAGTAGAAATTAAGGATATATCCGTAGTGAGAGAATTCCAAGATGTATTTCTGGACGATCTGCCTGGCCTTCCGCCAGACAGAGAAATCGAATTTGTAATAGACTTAGCACCGGGAACAACACCGATTTTGAAAGCTCTATATCGTATGGCGCCAGTAGAAATGAAAGAACTGATGATACAACTGCAAGAGTTATTGGATAAGGGTTACATATGACCGAGTGTGTCTCCTTGGGGAGCACCAGTGTTTGTTAAAAAGAAGGACGGATTGATGAGGCTCTGTATTGATTATCGAGAATTGAACAAAGTAGCGATCAAGAATAGATATCCGTTACCAAGAATAGACGACCTTTTTGATCAACTAAAAGGAGCGAAGTGTTTCTCAAAGATAGACCTACGAACAGGTTATCACCAACTAAAGGTACGGAAGGGAGAGATACCAAAGATTGCATTTTGAACCCGTTATGGACACTACGAGTTTTTGGTAATGTCATTCGGATTGACTAATGCTCTGACAGCATTCATGGACTTGATGAATCGAGTCTTCAAGCTATACTTGGATAAGTTCATGGTAATTTTCATCGACGACATCTTGATCTACTCGAAGACAAAGGAAGAGCATGCCGAACATCTGAAGATAGTTTTGGAAGCGCTAAGAAGAGAGAAGATGTATGTGAAGTTTTCTAAATGTGAATTTTGGATGAAGAAGGTTCAATTCTTAGGACACGTGGTGGATAAGAATGGAATCTCAGTAGACCCTACAAAGGTTGAAGCAGTGAGTAATTGGGAGCAGCCGAATACACCAACGGAGGTTAGAAGTTTCTTAGGGTTAGCTGGGTACTATCGAAGATTCATCCATAATTTTTCTAAGATAGCAACCCCGTTGACCAATCTGACGAGGAAGACGTTAAGGTTTGTATGGACAGACAAATGTGAGGAGAGTTTTCAGGAGTTGAAGAAGAGATTAAGCGAAGCGCCTGTATTATTATTACCAGACGATGCGAGAGGTTTTGTGGTGTATAGTGATGCATCGCACAAGGGACTTGGCTGTGTACTAATACAACACGGCAAGGTCATTGCGTATGCATCACGACAATTAAGGGATTACAAAAAATGATACCCTACTCATGATTTAGAGTTAGCGACAGTAGTTTTTGCATTAAAGATATGGAGACATTATTTTTACGGAGAGAAATGTGAGATATACACGGACCACAAAAGTCTGAAATATATATTCACCCAAAAAGAGTTGAATATGCGTCAGATGAGGTGGTTAGAATTAATCAAGAATTATGACTGTGTATTCTTTACCACCCGGGAAAGGCAAACGTAGTTGCTGACGCTCTGAGCAGGAAAGGAAGGGAGAAATTATTTCACTTGACGACTCAAGAAGAATTAATAAGAGAAATGGAGAAGTTGGAGATAGAGGTAAAGGGACCAGAGAGGTCTAAGGAAAAGTTATTCGTAATGGAAGCTTATCCAACATTGTTGGATAGAGTGAAGGAATCACAAGAAAAAGATGACGAGTGTGAGAAAATCAGAAAGAGGATCGTAGAAAATGAAGAGGAAAGATTCAAAATGGATAAAGACGGTATCTTGAGATTCGAAGGAAGAGTGTGGGTGCCAGCGGTAGCCGAATTGAGAGAAGAAATTTAATATGAGGCACACAATACGATATATTCTGTTCATCTGGGAGGCACAAAGATGTATCGAGATTTAAGGCAACATTTTTGGTGGCCCAATCTGAAACGGGAAGTCGCAGAGTGCGTCAGTAGATGTCTTACTTGCCAATGCGTTAAAGCAGAGCATCAGAGGCGGAGTGGTTTGCTATAACCGTTGGAAATACCAGAGTGGAAATGGGAGCACATTACGATGGACTTCGTAGTGGGACTTCCAGTTACGTAGAAAGGTTATGATGCCATTTGGGTTATCGTGGATCGACTAACGAAGACCGCACATTTTCTACCGATTAAGATCCGATACAGTTTGAATCAGTTAGCAAGCCTATACGTAAAGGAAATTATTTCACGACATGGAGTGTCGGTGTCAATTATTTCTGATCGAGATCCGCGCTTCACGTCCAACTTCTGGAAAAGCTTGCTAGAGAGGATGGGAACACAATTGAGGTTTAGTACTACTTATCATCCTCAGACAGACAGACAGAGTGAGCGAACAATACAAATGCTGGAGGATATGCTTAGGATTTGCGTGATAGACTTCAAGGGAAATTAGGACGACCACCTACCCTTAGTGGATTTTGCGTATAACAATAGTTATCATGTGAGTATCGGCATGCCACCGTACGAAGCTCTTTACGGAAGAAAGTGTAGAACGCCGTATGTTGGAACGAAGTCGGAGAACGACGAATGTTAGGGCCAGAGTTAGTGCAACAAACCACAGACGTGATGACAGTAATAAGAGCCAGACTGGTAGCAGCTTAAGATCTCCAAAAAAAGTACGTAGATCTACATCGACAGGATCGAGACTTTAAAGTCGGTAGTTTCATTTTCTTGAAGGTATCTCCCTGGAAGGGAAAAATACGATTTGGCAAGAAGGGAAAATTTAGTCCGAGATTCATAGGGTCGTTCAAGATATTGAAGCGAGTGGGCGAAGTGGCATACAAAGTATCATTACCACCTGAGTTGGAGCACATCCACAACGTGTTTCATATCTCCGTGTTGTGTCCGTACAAGGCCGACTACAAGCACATGATTTCTTATGAGCCCATTCAAGTAGAAAAGAACCTGGCGTATGAAGAAATTCATGTCCAAATATTAGATAGGAAAGAGCAAGCCTTAAGAAATAAAGTTATATCTTCTGTGAAAGTAATTTGGCGAAACCACGATGTCGAGGAGCCTACGTGGGAATTAAAAGATAGGATGATGAGGGACTATCCCCATCTATTTGTGTAACCTTGTAACAATTCCAAGGACGAAATTTTTATAAGGGGGGAGGATGTAAGAACTGTAACGACCCCAAAATTCATACAATAATATTCTCCTTCTCGATCGTTAACAGTACAACTTTAATCTCTCATTAAATCAATACAACTTTAATCTCTCATTACATCATTATTCGATATTAAAAATCACTAAAAATGCAGAGTATTTAAAACTTTTATAAACTTTCTTTCTATATTGCCCTGAATCGCAACCTTTACATTACATCTCTTCGATTCAAATCTATATCATGAATCGTTACAATAAAATGACTATACAAAGTCTTTCATAATAGAACAATATCCATCTATATTGGATAACTCTACTTATAACTCAGCGACATATTTCATTCAAAACATTAACTACAATTTGAAATTGAACATAACTAATATTCTTGAACATTGATCTCTATAAATCACTTAACACGTATCTTTACCTTGCATCCTTGACTTGCAAAAATGGTTATTTGCAAGAGTGAGCTCGACAGCTCAGCAAGTTCTAACAGTGTTCATGCATCACTTATCACATAATAAACATGCTCAACATAAATCTCATAATAATTAAAGTAACATGGCATACATGCTTTAATTCACATAACAATTATAAAGATTGAGTTGCTTACTCAATCAACATTATTTAACCAAAATAGTGTAGTCATAAATTGACTTTAACATTTCATGATTATAACATGTATAACATATCATGCTCGCTTACAACATATATAACATATCATGCAATTTAAAACAGTTCATCAAATTCACGTAGATAAGTAGGAACCGAAAGACTTGCCTGGCTTGTGGATTACCAATTATCGAAAAACTTCTTAATATAACCTGCTTCATGATCCTACATAACGTATCACCATAAGCATCAATTATTAGTCACTTAGCAACGCTTATCAAACGTCTAAGTAAATTCTAATCTACATGTTCTGATTTACACTTCATAATTCTCTTACATTCACTCGTTTGACACTCGCTGTCAAAACATATGTATAATTATTACATAGCTAATCTTCATCGTTAGTTAACCAATTAAGATTAACTCATACCTCAATAACTAATAAGTTAATAATTAATCACCATGTAATTTAATCACCTCACATAATCATACTATATTTCACATAATTAATCAATTATAATTACATCTTACGTCAATCAAATTACACTTCAAGTTAAACATCATTATATTTACTAACATTCATGTTTTATAACTTAGAACAACATCTATTATAGTCGACAGCACTATACTTGCGTATGTGCATGTCCGACGCCCTCTAATTGCCTCCGAATACGCATCAGTCACAAAGATGACCATTTTGATCCTTTCTAACGACCTCAAATCAAAATAGTTAAAGAATGAAAGTTGTAGGTCTACTCGTGCTCGTTCCGGCTCATCTTGAATCTCCTCAATCGGAGTTCGTATGAAAACGTTATGGCCATTTTACTAATGAAGGTCAAAATAGTTTGGCATTACAACAACTAAATCACCTCGGACAGCAAGGGTACCCGCTGGGGCGGGTCCCCCAAGGCTTAAACACCCGCTGGGGCGGGTCCAGGGGCAGGTGGAGGGGCTGGTTCGCGAACTGGTGGAGAAATAAGCCAATTTGGCTTATTCCGTCACACCGAATTCGAATTTTCCCAACATGACAAACATGAAACATGTGACAAACAATATTTTAAGCTTATTAACATGCTCATAACATAAAAATTTCATATAAACACATAATCACAACCAAGATTTCATGGAATTCGGAGAAAAATATAATTTTAGCGTTCCTGATGAAAATGGCTACTACAGATTCATTTTTCATCCAATTCAAGTGATTCCAATTGTAATAACTTCTATTCTTAACATACTAACATAATACTTGATCAATTTTAACAATAACTCATAATCAACATCAATTTTGATAGTTTCAAAAGCAATTTTTCAGAAATTGACTCAAAGAAAAACACTATGAACACGATTCTTATTGTTTATCAAAAATCCATGGTTTGAATTGCTAATACAACCATATAATTCATATACAATCATGATATATCATATATTACACATAACTTCATGCTTTCACCAATCTCTTTGATAATTTAAGAATAATTTTTAACATAAATTCATAATCTAACACTATGAACATGATTTTCATAGGGTTCATCATATACTTGTGATTGAAATTCTTAAACAACTATGAAACTCTCATGTAAACATATATATATATATATATATATATGTATATATACATACATATCCCATTCTCATAACAAAATTATAAAGTTTCACAAAGAGATTTTTACATAGAATTCCGAAACTATGAAAATATAGAAAACATGATTTTAAAATTGGTTTTTACAACAATTGTATTTTGAAAACCCTTTCATGGCATACAATTACCTTTGAAAACATATGAACATCATAGATACATATAAATTCATGATTATAAAAATCCAATTTGACAAAGACTAAATACAAAACATATGAATTGAGTACAAGGGTTAGTATGGTACCCTTCTAGGTTGAATTAGGAGAAAAGATGATGAAGATGATGATCTTCTCTCTTGCTTTCTCAAGCTTCTCATCTTCTTCTCTCTTCTTCTTCTCTGTATTCTCTCTTCTTCTCTTTGTTCTTAGTTTAGACTTAGGTTTAGAAAACTAACGTAACTTAGTGTATATACAATATACATATAACACATATAATTATAGAATATGTAACTCCCAATCTAATTACATATACTAATTACCAATTTAATATATAAGTTACAAAAATTAGAATTTTAAAAGACCTAAGGCTTGTTTGGCAAAACCATATTATTTTAAAAACAGGTTTTAATAGTTAAGGCCTTGTTTGGATAAAACATATTTTAAAATAAAAGTAAGGGCCTTGTTTGGGAAAACGGTTTTAAAAACTCTTTTAACTCTTTTAATAAATCCTTTAACACATATTCTTAATGTTATCCTTTAATCAATTAAATCTTAACATTAATTTAATTAATTAAAAGTCTAACATCAATTAATCTCATAAAATTATCACATAATTATAATTACTCGCTAATTATAATTTCGTGTAACAATCATCACATAACTCATCTAATTTAATTATCCCAATTAAAATTAGAACTATAACATAAAATCATTATATATTAAATTAAATACTAAATATTTATTTAATTAACATATAACACTTAATTAAATTACTCTATAATAATCACATAATTATTTATTTAACTCAATAAATAATTCAATTAATATATTTATTTAATTCAATAAATATATAAATTCTCTTCACACCAAATCACATATAAATAATATAACACATATACACATACTCGTAGTTAAACATCTTAAAATAAGAATTTAATTTATTAACTTCTCATTTATAAATTCTTAAAAAAATCCGGGATGTCACAAGAACCGTGAATTTCATGAATAAATATTAATATTGATATAATAAGAAAATGAATATTTCTTTGAATATAAATGTTGATGTGTTGTGAGATGAGTAATTCAATTAATTCAAATTAAATTTATAATAATTGAGAAAAATGTGGAGTTTATGATAAGCTCGTAGAATACCTTGTGTGGCGCGATAATGAGAATTATGATATTTAATTAATTAAAGAAGGAATTAATATGTGGATGATTTATTAAGAATATGTTGTTAATTAATTGTTATTATGAGTGATAGCATATTAACGAATAAATAATTAATTAACATTATAAGGTTAATGTTTGTTCAATTAATTGCTAAGTGTAAAGTTATGTAATTACATATTATATAGTAACTACATCTATATAAGATAAAATATAGTGTGACATTGTGATATGACTATGTAATATAGAAACTATATGGTAAAAGGAAGTGAATCACATGAATGGACCTATATGAATACATGTTATGTGTATATTATGCAATGTTGAACCAAACTATATTATAAAGTGTAGTGTGACACATTAGTGAGACTATATAATATGGAAACTATATAGTAACATTAATGAATGGTATAAACTACACAAATGATGTTTATGTGACCATGTGTTATGTGCAGTGCATTAGTGTGTACTTTATGGAATATTAAATTAGACTATGTGAATAATTGATATAATGAGGTTTATGATAATGTGGTGTGTCACTACTCTATTAAATCATAATTTGGCATTATCAAAATGTACATGAATTATATATTGATGTGTATAGATGTACCCCAATTTGCTACCATGTAGTATTGTTATATCATTAAAATTCATGTATGCACCCAATTGGATTTAAAACCTAAGTATACATATATGTGTATTTAACTTAAGTGTATATAATATGTATATGTATATAACCTAAGTGTAATGTTATTTCATTTGCCAAGTTGCTGAGAATAGGATTTGTCCCAATATCAGAGTCACTCCTCTTCTCCTACACTTGAAAGGCCAATGGCCTATTCTACTCTCCATCCTCAAACTCAGCATTCTAGCTAGCAATCAAATGATGAAAGGGAGTGGGTTGTTGGTTGTTGGCAACTATTACACCTAATCTTGATTACCCAATGTGTTATTCTTCCATCTCTTAGTTTGATTCATGATGCAATAGCTTGGCATTGTCATTCATTTCTCTATAAATTAAACGCTCCTCTCCTCATTTGATTTTGTTGAGTTAATTGCTAAGTTGCTATAGAGTGAGTTGAGTGTATAATCTAATAATTGAGGGAGAGTGTTGTCCATTTGAAAGCTTAAAAGGTATAATCCTTATTCAAACTTTGAAGTTTAGCATTTCCAATTCATAGAAATTAACATGAGATAGTTGTAATTGGACATGTGAAATGATGCTAGCATGTTAGTTAGGTTTGTATACATGTTATAAATATAATGTGACCGATTGTAAGCATGTTTCATGATCTGAATTGAGAATTAGCTGAAGCTCTGCTCTAGCAGAAAACTGTCTAGGCTGGAACCAGAGTGGCGCGGCCGCGCAACTCCCTAGTACAAACAGGGCGCGGCCACGCTCTTCTGCAAAAACAAATGATAGTTTTTTGTGTCTTCTGAAATAATGAGCACACTACTTTAACTCTAATATGCCTATTTTGTCCATGGCATACTGACAGAGGTGACCTTGCATGTTAACACCTACCCTAGCTTGGTTTAAGACATGATAAAGGAACCTTAGCTAAGAGAACAAAAGCTAACAAACTTAGTAGCCTTGGACTTATGACCTTAAGCATGCTTATATAGTCTGATTACGTATGTACTTGAGCATGAAATATGGTATGTTTACTTTGCATGCTTAAATGGTTTCGATAACCTTCTAATAGAAACTTAGAGTTTCAAATACAAACTAACAACACTTGAGTTCTAAAATTGCAAGCATGCTTATGTGGTCTAGTATGTGTGTACATAAGCATGATGTATAGTAAGTGAAGTAGCTTTGCATGCTTGGTTGGTTAACATGAGATTTTTAAAAGAAACCTTAAGAGTTTGAAAACTGGTTTTGTCAATAACTATGTTACAAGTATTCTGAAATTTGACCATCATGTTAGGGTGTGTTATGCTTATAGACATGATTGACATGAATGCCTAGCTAGTCATACGCATTGTAAACTAGTTGAGCATGGATTAGGACAAGTGTTATAGAAGGTGGAACTTCGTAACTTGAGATACATGACTAAACTAACGTGAGCATGTTTGACCTCATAACATATGTATAACGGCTAAAACGTAAGAGACTTTGTTAATTGAACACTTAAAGGCTTGATTAAATGAGTATTGATAACGAACTGTGTTAAAAACAAGATGTAGGGTCAAACTTAGTTATCAATATCCTGGAATATATGTTTTACATGATTCATCATATATGTGCAAATCATGATGAACTGGGATTCTTCAGGGGCAGCCATATCTTAGTTTGAACCAGGAGCAGCGCGGCCGCGCCACTCCTTAGTGCAAACCAAGCGCGGCCGCACCAATATGCAGAATGAACAGGGCATGTTAATTGTAATCTGAAACTTTATGCATGTTTGTATTGTTATCTTTGTAAGACCCCAACTTTTATGAATAAAGATTTAATTTTTTTTTAATATTATTTCGAAACAGTAAGGTATTGTTTTGATAAATATGAAAGTTATGGGTGAAATGTGCAAACATTTTTAAAATGAGCAAGTGGTTATAAAATATTCTTGAACTTGAATAAACTAAAATACGAATCCTTAATCTTATCCTTTATTTCACTGGATTCGTTATTTATATGGTTTTTCATCATCCTCAGTCCTAAGTGGTGATATAACTGAATATCTTTGGCCTGTAGAGCAAAGATGAATGATTACCTGATGAATATCTTTGGCCGTAGTGCAAAGATGACAGGTGTTGAGATGAACATGACCACTGATGATACAAATGAATATCTTTGGCTTGTAATGCAAAGATGAATATTGATTCGAGATGTATATTGATTGATGTTACAGGGATAAAATATTAATGATGGACTTTTAAATCATAGAAGATAGTAGACTTCATTCTCTGCTTAATTCTTCTAATGAATTATTATTTCCGCTGCGAATATTGATCTAAGATTGGTTGTCCATTATATTTTATCTGATTTATTGAAGACTAACGATAATTTATTTTTCATTATCTTAGTCATAATATTCTTTACTGAGCTAGTTGAGCTCACCCTTTTCATCTGTTGTCCTCTTCAGGAAATGAGAATGTCGCGGGAACTAGTCGGGGGACAGAGTGATGGTCCGAGTTAGAGCAGTAGTAGTCCTCACTATTTCTGATAAATAGTGTGATAATAATTGTAATGAGGACTTAGTTTGAATCTTAATATTTTCTACATATTTGTATTGACACTCACAGTTGTGTGGTCGTATTTTGCACGACCGTATGATATAAAGTTTGTATTTGAATTCTGTACCATGTATTTGGCGACTTAGAATGGGTTGGGTTGAATGGACCTTTTCTGGGGGCGTCACAGTTGGTATCAGAGCTTAGGGAAATGATCTCTGGCAGAGATCGGGGAGTAGAACTAGGAGGGGAGAGACGAGTAAATCCTTCACTAGTATGTCCTACCTAAGCTTATGTGGTATTTAATTGGTCAGTCGGAGCATAGGGTTCATATGTGGGATGTTATTTGTTTAATTAACCCTTGTTTTATGGTAGTATTTGAGAATGGCAGCTGAGAATGTTAACAACGAAGTGAATGAGACCGTGGAGACACCTTTAATCATTAACCAGGAGAACGTGCAACAAGAAGGCAATGTTCATCCTGAAAATAACGTTGGTCAGACGATAAACGATGAGTTGTTTAGAAGTTTTTTGCAGTTTATGCAAAACCAGACGAGGGAGACTCGTGTGCAACATACAGGTGGAGATAATAACAACACGCGAGTTGTCACTGCCAAGCAGTTCAAAGAATTGGGACCACCAGAGTTTCTGGGAAAGCCAGATCCGATCAAGGCGGAGACGTGGATTAAACAAATTACCAAGATATTTGATGTCTTGGGATGTACAGAGGAACAGAAGGTTCCATTCGCCACGTTTATGTTCCGTGGAGAGGCAGATTACTGGTGGAAATCCGTGAAGCGTACCCAGCCTGCGGCACTCAAGATGTCTTGGGAAGCGTTCCAGAAACTGTTTAATGACAAGTACTTTCCTAAAAGTATTCGTCATATGAAGGAAGTAGAGTTTATTAGACTCGAACAAAATAACATGACTGTATCCCAGTACGAGGCTAAGTTCGCGGAGCTGTCCAGGTTTGCACCTCATTTAGTGGAGAATGAGGAACGTATGACGCGGATGTTTCTAAGAGGTTTGAAACCCGAAATACGTCAATACCTCATTTCTCATAAATTTTCTTTATATTCGGATGTAGTAAACAGGGCCCAGTTATTAGAACGAGATAATGATTATGTTCAACCGAGGGACCACAACCAAGGTCGTACCGGTGGCAGCAGTCATCGGAGCAATGACAACCAGCGAGGAGGAAAGTATGACAGAAGCGGTAACCACTCCGGTGGTTATCGTGGCCATGATAGTAGAAGAAGCGAATCGGGGGGAGATTTCAAGAAGAGAAGGTACAACAATGAGAACGCGAAGACGTCGACATCAGCACCAGCATCAACTATTTCGAGGGGAGGAGAACGACCACCGGTCGTATGCTATAAATGCGGGAAAGAGGGACACATCAGCCCAAACTGCCCACAACAATTCAAAGGATGCTATAACTGTGGAAAAGAAGGACATATAGCTCGAGATTGTCCTATTGTGAAACCAAATTCAGCGGGGGTGGTGATTCCAAAGGCGGTTGCAGACAGTCAAAGTCGGTGATTCCTGGAAGAGCGTTTGTCGTGACAGCCCAAAACGCCAGGAATCCACACGAGGTGATTACGGGTAAGCTGATCATAAACTCTTGCGAAGTTTACACCTTGTTAGATACCGGTGCTACCCATTCCTTTATTTCACCTGCTTGTGCTCAACGTTTGAACTTGACTTCTGATAAATTAGACTTTGACTTATTTGTTGAAACTCCGTTGGGAGAAACCTTTGTTACATCTACAGTTTACAAATCTTGCTTGATTCAGATTGGTACCCTTACCTTACCTGTTGATCTTATATCTTTAAAAATACTTGCATTTGACGTGATTTTAGGAATTGACTGGTTAACCACTTACCATGCCAAAATTGATTGTTTTCGTAAGGTTGTTAGTTTTCATATTCCTAATCAACCTGTTGTGCGAATCCAAACCTCCAAACCACTAAAATCAGTCAATATCATTTCAAATCCCAAGGCTATTCGTTTATTAAAAAATGGATGTCAAGCTTTCTTAGCTCATGTCACTGATCTAAACCAGAATACATCATATTTGAATGATATTTCCGTTGTTAATGAGTTTCCTGATGTATTTCCCGAAGAACTTCCCGGTCTACCCCCAGAACGTGAAGTTGAATTCTTTATTAACCTTGAGCCCGGTACAAAGCCCATTTCTAAAACCCCATATCGAATGGCTCCTATTGAACTTCAGGAGTTAAAGATCCAATTACAAGAATTGTTAGACATCGGTTTTATTCGTCCTAGTACGTCTCCTTGGGGTGCTCCTGTTTTATTCGTAAAGAAGAAAGACGGGAGTATGCGACTTTGTATTAACTATCGGGAGTTAAACCATGTCACCATCAAGAATAGGTATCCGTTACCTCGTATTGATGACCTGTTCAACCAGTTGCAAGGAGCGCAATTCTTTTCAAAGATCGATCTTCGTTCTGGATATCATCAGCTGAGATTAAAACTGAGGATATTCCAAAGACTACTTTCAGAACACGGTACGGGCATTATGAGTTCTTAGTCATGTCTTTTGGATTGACTAATGCTCCTGCTGCTTTCATGGATATGATGAACCGTGTATTTAAGGAGTATTTGGATCAATTCGTTGTTGTCTTTATTGATGACATTCTCATCTATTCTAAAAGCCGTGAAGATCATGAACACCATTTGAAGTTGGTACTTCAAAAGCTTTGTGAGAACAAGCTATACGCCAAGTTAAAGAAATGCGAGTTCTGGCTTGAGGAAGTAGCATTTCTTGGGCACGTGGTATCGAAACGTGGAGTATCTGTTGACCCGACGAAGATTGAAGCAATACAAAGCTGGGAGCAACCTAAGTCGGTGACCGAAGTACGAAGCTTTCTAGGCTTAGCTGGTTATTATCGGAGGTTCGTAGAGGGATTTTCTCGAATCGCTACTCCATTAACTCAGTTGACTCGGAAAGATACAAAATTCATTTAGAGAGAGGAATGCGAGAAGAGCTTCCAAGAGCTCAAGAGGAGACTTATTTCAGCACCTGTTCTGACAATACCATCTGGTTCGGATGGATTTGTTATTAACAGCGATGCTTCTGGCAAAGGGTTAGGATGTGTTCTCATACAACATGGGAAAGTCATAGCCTATGCCTCGCGACAACTCAAAGAATATGAGAGGAATTATCCTACTCATGATCTGGAGTTGGCAGCAGTCGTTTTCGCGTTGAAGATCTGGAGACATTACTTGTACGGAGAGAAAGTGGAGATTTATACGGATCATAAGAGCCTTAAATATTTCTTCACTCAGAAGGAACTCAACATGCGGCAACGACGTTGGCTTGAGCTGTTGAAAGATTATGATCATACCATCCAATACCATCCTGGAAAAGCGAATGTGGTAGCTGACGCGTTGAGTAGAAGATCATATGTGGGAACAAGTGCAATGATGTCAAATATACGCGTAGAACCAGCTTTGGTTGATAAAGTTAAAGCTGCTCAAGCTACGGATGCGGAGCTGATGAAGATGAAGAAGAAGGTGCAAGAAGGTGCAATTCCAGAAGCAAGAATCGATGAAGATGGAATACTTCGAGTCAACTCCAGACTTTGTGTTCCTAACGATTCCGACTTGAAGTATAGAATCATGATGGAGGCACACAACACACCGTTTGCGATCCATCCTGGGAGTACTAAAATGTATCGTGATCTTCGACATACATTTTGGTGGAGCAATATGAAGAGAGAGATCGCGGAGTTTATCTCGAGATGTTTAACTTGCCAACGTGTAAAGGCGGAGCATCAAGTACCGAAGGGTCCATTGCAACCACTGGAGATTCCGAAATGGAAGTGGGAACACATTACGATGGATTTCGTTACGGGTCTTCCCAAGGTTTCTCAAGGCATAGATGCGATTTGGGTTATTGTTGATAGATTAACCAAGTCTGCTCATTTCTTGCCGATACGAGAGACTTATTCCCTTGAACGTCTTGCTCATATGTACGTGAATGAGATTGTGAGATTGCATGGCATGCCAGTATCTATAGTTTCGGATCGTGATCCCATATTTACTTCACGATTTTGGATTAGTTTGCAGAAAGCTATAGGCACGAATTTACGATTCAGTTCGGCTTATCATCCTCAAACGGACGGACAATCAGAGAGGACTATTCAAACTCTTGAAGATCTATTGAGACTTTGTGTTCTAGACTTCAAAGGGAGTTGGGATAAGTATTTACCATTGGTGGAATTCTCCTACAACAACAGTTATCAGGCAAGTATAGGCGTGGCTCCATTCGAAGCGTTGTTTGGGAGAAAGTGTCGCTCTCCAGTATGTTGGAACGAGGTGGGTGAAACAACATTATTGGGACCGGAGTTGGTACATATGACTACGGAAAAGATCCAAATAATCTGACAACGTATACAAACAGCACAAGATCGACAAAAGAGTTATGCGGATCTTCATCGAAAGGACGTGAAATTTAATGTTGGGGACCATGTGTTATTACGTGTTGCTCCGTGGAAAGGAGTTACGAGGTTTGGCAAGAGAGGAAAGCTCAATCCACGATTCATTGGTCCATTTGAGATTCTTGACCGAGTAGAAAATGTGGCCTATAGACTCGCTTTACCTCCAAGCATGTCTCGTGTTCATAACGTGTTTCACATATCCGTGTTACGTAAATATATGAAGGATCCAAACCGCATTATTGAGTTAGAACCAGACGAGATAGCCGAAGATTTAACGTACGAGGAGGTACCTGTTAAAATCTTGGATAGGAAGGAGCATGTCCTACGCTCGAAAATTATACCTCAAGTTAAAGTTTTGTGGAGAAACCATGCAATTGAGGAAATGACCTGGGAGTTGGAATCGGAAATGAAAGCGAGGTATCCTCACCTTTTCGACATACCAGGTACGTACATCAATTTCGAGGACGAAATTTCATAAGGAGGGGAGGTTGTAAGACCCCAACTTTTATGAATAAAGATTTAATTTTCTTTATATATTATTTCGAAACAGTAAGGTGTTGTTTTGATAAATATGAAAGTTATGGGTGAAATGTGCAAACATTTTTAAAATGAGCAAGTGGTTATAAAATATTCTTGAACTTGAATAAACTAAAATACGAATCCTTAATCTTATCCTTTATTTCACTGGATTCGTTATTTATATGGTTTTTCATCATCCTCAGTCCTAAGTGGTGATATAAATGAATATCTTTGGCCTGTAGAGCAAAGATGAATGATTACCTGATGAATATCTTTGGTCGTAGTGCAAAGATGACAGGTGTTGAGATGAACATGACCACTGATGATACAAATGAATATCTTTGGCCTGTAGTGCAAAGATGAATATTGATTCGAGATGTATATTGATTGATGTTACAGGGATAAAATATTGATGATGGACTTTTAAATCATAGAAGATAGTAGACTTCATTCTCTGTTTAATTCTTCTAATGAATTATTATTTCCGCTGCGAATATTGATCTAAGATTGGTTGTCCATTATATTTTATCTGATTTATTGAAGACTAACGATAATTTATTTTTCATTATCTTAGTCATAATATTCTTTACTGAGCTAGTTGAGCTCACCTTTTTCATCTGTTGTCCTCTTCAGGAAATGAGAATGTCGCGGGAACTAGTCGGGGGACAGAGTGATGGTCCGAGTTAGAGCAGTAGTAGTCCTCACTATTTCTGATAAATAGTGTGATAATAATTGTAATGAGGACTTAGTTTGAATCTTAATATTTTCTACATATTTGTATTGACACTCACAGTTGTGTGGTCGTACTTTGCACGACCGTATGATATAAAGTTTGTATTTGAATTCTGTACCATGTATTTGGCGACTCAGAATGGGTTGGGTTGAATGGACCTATTCTGGGGGCGTCACAATCTTAATCTGCAATACATGTTTAATTGTATGTCCAAATGTCAATGAGCATGCTAATAATAGAATCATAGATTCGATGAGTATGTGCGAACTTTCAAATGATAAGTTGCCAATGATTATAAACTATGATTATCAAGTATGATTATGTACTATGTTATTAATTTCTTAGTATCCTATAAACTAATGTTGTGCTATGTGTATGTAAAGTACGTAATGACGTACGTATAGGATTATACGGCTAAGTTAGAATCGTATGCGTATGATAAACATACATATTGAGTTTGTGTATCGAATGTACATAGCTAATGAATATCCTATATACGTAATTATGTTATAATAGGGTTCGAAAAGTATCGATAAGCTAAAGGTTGATAAACTACGCTTAAGGTAAGTTTTCTGTGACGCCCCCAAATCTAGGTACTTGAAACCTGAACTTGGTGCTACACGATATCATTTCTTTGAGCAAAATAATATAAATAACAAACTTAATATACATATCAGAGTTGTCTAATCCTAGGTACACGACTTTTAAAACATTCATTACATGATAATTAGTAAATATTATCGTCTTAATAAAGTCTAACTATTACATAAGATACCATAAACCTATTCTTGTAGCTTTCCTTTTCCTTTGTTTATGCCAGAGCCTTCTGGTTGATCACGCTTAGCTAAAAATATTTAATTTAAAGCAAGAATGAGTATTCAATTGCCCATCAAGTAATAGCAGTTAATAAACTTTAGCTGAAAGAAGTAAATATTTTCTTTGAGGTATACTTCTACAACGAATCAATATTTGTGAAGTCTTTCGAAACATATCTTAATAACATATCAAATCGTTTAAAATTTTGAAACGACGTAGTGACTATAAATACTGAGCAATCAATGGACCATGAACTTTTATTTTTCATTTTTGAAAAGGTTTAAAAAAAAATTCATCTGCAAACCGCTCTGGTCTTACGGACATATAGGGTGATCAGCCCCGTTATGTCCTGTATTGATCAATACTATCTGTTTGAACGATAATTCGTTCACTCTGTTCGCCTTGGGCACAGAAACAATTTCCCCATTAAGGGTTGTTCATACTCAGTCTGAAGTTCTAACTTAAACAGTTCAGTTGGACGACTTTATCATAACCAATACTATTTAACAGTACAATTTAAACTATGCTTATTTATCCGAGTCAAATAGCTTAGACAGTCATAAATACCTACCAAAGTTTGATAGTATGTAACAGGGTTTGTCATATCAAAGAATTTTAATTTCAAGAGTTCTTGTAGAAATACCACAGTTCATACAAGTGGGGACACTTGTATGATAACAGACAATAGTGAGATATTAATAACTAATAACTGAATTGAATAATATTTTTACAATATAAGAATAATTTTCATAAACGTATTCTGGATATCATTATGGATATGAACAATTTACAATAATTATTCATGAACATTCCTTGTATTAAATACTTGCTCAATATAAAATTTTGAGTAAGGTTAGAGTACTTGCCTTGATAGCTGATTACTGCTACGTAGTATAGCTTAAGCTTTTTAATATTAAGTCCTATCATCAATAGAATTATTCTTTTAATTAGAATAATACAACTTAACACATCATACTGCTTAAACACGTTGTCACATATTCATGTCAGTCATTACAACACATACAAACATATACCTAGTCAAACTATGTCGAGTTGGTTTGAGTTCGGTATCTTTTCTGCATTCCAATTGCATTTTCGGATAATAAACAAATTTATTTCTAATAAAACTTTGTTCAAGAACTTAAATATTATATTATATAATTTAATTATCATTTATAATATTTTTTCAAACATTAAAATCATTTATAATGATTTTTCAAACACTTATATCATTTTTAATGATTTAATTATCAATTAATATAATTATCATTAATATTTAAATAATTTAAAATATTAATGAAGTTCATGTCAACACTTTAAATGTTATTTATTCTAACCTGAAAATATTTTTAAGACCTTAATGTTACCTTTAAATAATTTTTACGATATTAAAATCATTTTTAAATAATTACCATTAATGTTATTCATATCAAAATATTAAAAATTATTTATTATAACTTAAAATATTTTTAAAATATTTATTTCACCTTTAAATGATTTATTAAATATTTAAATTATTTTTAAATAATTTATTTAATACAATTATTAAATAAATTTATTATCATTAATATTAAAATATTAATGAAATTCTTATCAAAATATTATAAGTTATTTATTATAACTTAAAATACTTTAATATCATTTTAAAATAATTTTTAAAATATTAAAATCATTTTTAACTAATTTATTTAATATAATTATTAAATAAATTTATTATCATTAATATTAAATTATTAATGAAATTTATCTCAAAATTTAAAAGTCATTTATTATAACTTCAAATATTTTTTAATACTTTAATATCATTTAAAATGATTTTTAATATATTAAAATATTAATGAACTTTATGTCAAAAATATTAAAAGTTAATTTTTATAACTTAAAATAATTTTTAAAATAATTTTATGAATTTTTAATAATTAATTTCTATTTATATTAATTAATATAATTAATTTTTATTAAAACCATCGCTAAAGAGCTTTAGCGACACTGACTGTCACTGTTGGTGTTCTTGAGCCTCAATAACATTCAAAGTCAGATTCTTGATGCTTACTTTGACAAGCCTTAATTCGCAGTTCAAGAGGTTTCTGGGCATGCTAATGTACTGATCATGTAGTACTGATGTAATACTACATGAACCAACAATAATCAAGGTCATACTACAACACATTATGAAGATATAAGCCCTTGAACAAGCTGTCAGAGCTGTTCTTCATTTTCTGGGCAGCCCAAAAATGACCGGTCAATGCCGGTCAACGCACTTTGGGTCCTTATATCTTTTATGTTGTTCATGTTCTAAGTGTGTTAGACGTCGGGCTTTGTAGTCCAACTACTAGGGTACACGTTTAGAGCACTAACATGGTCTAGATATCAACAAATAGCAAGATCTAAGCCAGCAAAAATGTTGTCATATGCTGTTCATAAATTTTCCGGGTTGCCCAGAATTTTAGCTTAACTGTCAACGACGTTTGACCACTTACTACGTTCGATCAATGACTATCTAAGGTTCGAGAGTGCTCTGGACTTGTAGTCCTCATGTCAGAGTACAAGCTAAACACAAATTTACATTCTAACAGCCTTCCAGTTACAAGATCAAAGACGGTCAAAGTCACTGCCAGAACATGTTCTTCAGTTTTCTGGGTTACCCAGAAAATCGTTTTTCGTGTTTGGTCAACGCAGTTTGACTGGCCATATCTTACGATTTAGACATGATATAAGCTTGATTCCAATTATAGAATACTAACAACATGGCATAGAACACATACAAATACATAAACACTACATATCATGAACAGATTGAGAAATATAAGCCTCGACTTTGAATGTCAGAAAATATTTTTTAAGTTTTTCCAATTTTTAAAAATTTTAATTTTCATGCATCTAGTTGTTATATAATTGTTATTTCTCAACCCAGATCACTTATTAACATATCATAGCACCTATATTAACACTTAAACATAACATTTAACGAAAAATTAAAGATCTAGCTTGGTTAGGATTTTATACCTTTTCTTTCTAAATCTTTGATTTATGTTCCTTTGATCTGTTCTTGGGTTGTGTATGGGATGTTTTGGGCTTGTTAGAAACTGATCTTGAGAGAAATTTTCGTGGGTCTTAGAGAGAGAAAACTTGGCTTGTGAGTTTGAGAAAATACATGGAATGTAAGTTTACTTTTCTTTCTTTCTCTAACTTTTGATTCAATTAATCTAGGCTTGCTAGGTGTCATGTAATGGCTGATGAGAGGAGATTTTCAGCATGTGAGTAAATCTTAGCTTGGTGAGTCATAGATTATGGCAAGATTTGCAAGTAAGCTTGATAAAATAATTTCAAAAATATTATTTTAGTAAACTAACAAATATTTTTAAGGGCATTCTTGTCCATAGTGCATAATTTTAACCATTAGGTTTTAACCCTTAGGGTTTGCCAAATAATTCCTAGGGTTTGAAAAATTAACTAGGAATTAAATAAAAATTTAATTGGAACACACTAATTAAAAATTAGGGTTTTTTGCTATAATTAGGGTTCCCAAATTTATGAATTAGGGTTTCCTAAACATTATTTTTAATCACATAATATACACACTTTTATTTAAATACAAACATATTAAATACTATGTTTAATATTCAAACAAAATAAATAAATAAATCCTTAACATATATTCATATAATTATGTTAATTATCATAATTATATATAAAATCTATAATCATATCTTGTATTAATATACTTACATATATTTGAAGACAAATATAATTAATAATTATATTTAATATCCAAATCCTTAAGAAAATAATTTCTTATTATTCATAACATAATATACTTTTTTTTAAATACAATTATACAATAATTGTATTAATTCATGAAATTTCATAACATAGATCAAAAATTAGGGTTTTGATCTATAATCACACTTTACCTTATATCCCATTATTAATTAAGTTAAAATAATTAACTTAATTAATCTTGATAAATTCATATAACAAATAATTAATACAATAACTCTAAGAATCATTTCATATATTATTAGAATAATATATTAATCATATTTTCATGGAAAATAACTAATAAAATAGTTTTACTATCAAAATTAATTTATTATAAAAATATAATTTATAATAATCAACTAATCCTTTATCAAAAAAATTTATTTACAATCATTCATGCAATAAATAAATATATATTTATCACATAAATACATATTATTTACCTTACATATATTCCCACCTTTATTTTGATAGAAATAATATATATAAAAAAATTTATATGCAAAATTTCTTATTTAATTGTATCGAAAATATTGGGTTATTACATTTCCTATCTTACGCAACTTTGAATTTGTGCAAGTATCCGAACTATACTCTTTTATTGAGCAAGTTCCTTAACTCTGTTCACTTTACATAGTATATAAATCCAAATTGTTGCTATGTCAACTTGATATTCGTTATTATTCAAATATTGGCTTTGTATCTTGATATTGTTGCAAACATTGAACTTATTGTTCCTAAATGCATTATGAAAGTGTCTGAGCCATTTTGATTCGGCTAGACTGATATCATATGTTAAGAAAGCGATCCAAACCAATTGATTGGTGCGGAATCTTATATTGACTGAGATGAACAACCCTCTTGAAGGGGAAACTATATTTGTCGGGAGACCGACGTGCGCACTTGAGTATGATTGAACGATATGCATAACGTAGGGTACTTTAGGCTGATCACCGGTTGTACTTGTTTTTATAGGATTATCAGTATATTACTGTTAGTTCTAGTTGAAGTTCATAGTCCTTAATGATTGCTCAGTATTTATTGTTTTGAAATCCAGAATGATTTAAGCGTTGAATCTTATTGATATCTTCTTTCCTTAGCGACTGTTATTAAAAATTATTGATACTTCTTATTATTCTCGAACTATCCTTTATTTTCATACCCTTGGGCATTGAAAACTATACTGTCCCCTTATTGCTATATTACTTGTTGAGCAAACTTGTTGCTCATTCTTGCTTTTCCCTAAAAATATTTCAGTTAAAATTGAGCAATGCGGACCCTCAGGCACGGACAAGGGCAAGGGCAAGGCTACGGAGTAGCTTGTTATTTATGTAGAACCTTTATGTTGATGTAATAAGATTTTATTATAATAGTTAAGTTTAAGTTATGTTTAAACTATGTGTAAGATGTTTAAGTTACGAAACCTTGGGACATGAATGATTATATTAGATAAATGTAATCTATTCGTATGTGTATTTTCGTTGTGCGAGATATTATTATTGTATTAGAAATTAGAACGTGACGAACCTAATTCGGGACTGTGGCGGTCCGAATTTGGGGGTGTCACAGGTATTGTGCACAAACATCTTAACGCTTTCGCATGGTAATCCTCTATTACTAGGGTTGTTCATCTCAATTTTTATTTAACGAGTCTGCACCAAAGAAAGTTTGGTTTGGATAAGCTTCAAGGGTAATTTAGAGTTCAACTATCATTAACTAAGGGGTAGTTGAATCAACTTACAAGAAATAAGAATTCAATAATAAAAGAATTATGGAATAACTTATGATTTAGAGTTTAACTTAAAACATTCGAAAGGTTCAATAAAACCTTGCTTGAACAATTAAGTCAAGGTTATATTAAGTTAACAATGACTTCAACAATATATTTGCTCAAGAGGAATATTAGAGAATAAAATAACTTGAATAATTATAACAAGAAAGGATAGAAAAACTTGCTCAGTAAAAGTAAATTAGGAATAGAATACTTGTGTAATCCTAACAAGAAAGGATAGAACAACTTGCTCAAATAAAAGTAAATTAGGAATAGAATACTTGCGTAATTGTAACAAGAAAGGATAGAACAACTTGCCTCGTGCACAAGCTACAACTTACAATCACGTTCCACAATTATCCTACATATTACATTACGTTTACAATATGGATTAGTTTCATAACCACTACGTTTAATCGTTGAACTTCTCACTTAAGTTCAACTTAACAACGTGGTTCGTAAACTTAACTTGCTTACTAACCACATAACGTGAATCTAAACTCACAACATGCATAACACAGGTGTCTAATCTTTTATACCATCATAATCATACCTTACGAGAACAATATTTAAATTCACACATAACTTGTTAATATGAGACTTCAAATTATCTCATACATATCAACAATATGTTATATTATTATTTTATATACTTAATATGTCATCAAATTCATTACATTTAATTAGTTCATCATGTTAGGACTTAAAAGACACAACACATAATTTCGGATAGAAGGAAAGCCCGCTGGGGATGGTATTTATGCTAATGAAAAATTTAGCTCGCGAACTGTGTAGAGAAAAAGCCAAATTGGCTTATTTCCTCGCACCCAAACTCAGATTTTTGCACTTATAATGCATATAAAACTTTATAAAATCATAACTTTAAACTTCTAACATGTTTTAACATATATAATCCTCACAACACATAATCAACATCCTTAATTTTACGATTTTGAAGAAAACACCATTGTTAAGCGTCCTTGAAGAAAATTAACACTGTGAGTTTGTTTTTAAATCAAAACACATACTTCAAATCATGTTTATTTCGTTTCTTAACATATTATCATAATCTAAACTTAATTCTCATAATCATAGCATAATCAAACATAAATTTTGATATTTAAGAAACTATTTTTCAAAATATTTCACTGTAAATTGCTATGAATATGATTTCTTCATGTTCATCATATTTACATGAATTGAACTACTTAATTTACCATATAACACATATAAAATAGTCTATATACGTAATCTAACACATATAGATTATCAATTTATAGTTTATCATGAAAACCAAATTGTAGAAAACTTAAGATTATAAAAACATGGAAGAACAAAGTTTAAATTAGATTATATCTTTTCTTCTAGAGGAAGAAGATGAATATGGTGATGATGTTTTGATTATTTATTTTTATTTCTCAAAGCTTTTCTTCCTTTTCCTTCCTTCTTCTCTCTTTTCACTCTAACTCTCTGTTCTTTCTAACTCTCTATTTTTACTCTTAACTCTAACTTATGTAGAATAGAAAACTGACAATCTAGATAAAATACATATAGTTACATATAATATATAACTGATATCTTTAATATGCCTTATTAATATTATATCAGTTACAAGTTTATTTGAAAATCAAAAGCCTTAAGGCTTGTTTGGCAAAACTCTTTAAATTTAAAAACAGATTTTTTTAGGACTAAGGCCTTGTTTAGTAAAACAGGATTAAAACAGATTTAAGGGCCTTATTTGGTAAAACTAATTTAAAGCTCTTTTAATTTATTTTAATAACTCCTTTAAACATGGTTATAAATGTCACACTTTATCTAATTAAATCTTACTATCCCAATTTAATTAAATACAAGCTAACATTAATTTAATTAAATTAAATTGCCACATAATACTAAATTGCTACACAATTGTAATTCACTTATTAATCATAATTCATGTAACAAATTAGCAAATCTTTATTAACAAATGCCACATAATATTCATCTAATTTAATTATTCTTTATTAAATTAGAACTATACCATACAATTACTTACACATCAATTTAATTACCATATTGCACTTAATTAAATTACTCCATATCATAATCACCTAAACTATTTATTCAACTCAATAAATAAATTAATTAAAAATATTTATTTAATTTAATAAATATTTAAAACTAATATACAAAATCTCGTTTGCTACAATCTTCCATTCTTAAAAGGATTCTGTCCCCAGAATCACTACAAAAAAAAACTTATTCGTCACATTCTTTCCCTCTTAAAAAGAATATATCCCCAAAATCGATATACAAGAAATTAAACAAATAATTGGGGATAAGTTTTTATCATTACATCTTCGAGTTCCCACGTGGCTTCTTCAGCACTGTGGTTCCTCCAGATTACCTTAACAGAAGGTATCACTTTATTTCTAAGTACTTGCTCTTTTTAGTGAACTATTTGAACAGGAACCTCTTCATAAGTTAAGTCTTTATCAAATTGTAAAGGCTCATACTCTATCATATGCTTGTAGTCGTGTTTGTATGGTCGCAACACGGAAACATGTAAAACATTATGAACATGATCTAACTCCGAAGGTAACGCGACCTCGTAGGCTACTTCGCCAACCCTTCGCAGTATCTTAAAAGGTCCAATGAATCGCAGACTCAGCTTTCCATTCTTGCCAAATCGAATCTTCCCCTTCTAGGGAGATACCTTCAGGAAAATGAAGCTTCCTACCTCGAACTCTCGATTTTATCGATGATAAGCGGCATATTTCTTCTGTCTGTCCTGAGCAGCAACCAATCTCGTTCTGATTATCTTGACGATCTCAGCAGTTGGTTGCACCAATTTCGGTCCCAACAGTTGTCGTTCACCAACCTCATCCCAGCATAATGGAGTCCTGCATTTCCTACCGTATAATGCTTTGTAAGGCAGCATGCCAATACTTGCATGGTAACTATTGTTGTAGGCGAACTCCACCAACGGTAGATGATCATCCCAGCTTCCTTTGAAGTCCATAACACAAGCTCTTAGCATATCTTCTAAAGTCTGGATCGTTCTCTCGCTTTGGCCATCAGTCTGAGGATGGTACGCCGTACTCATTTGCAATTGTGTTCCCAAACATTCTTGTAATCGCTTCCAGAAATTTGACGTGAAATGCGGATCCCAGTCTGATACAATCGATACCGGAACACTGTGTCTAGAAATAATTTCCTTAACGTACAGCTTTGCCAACTGATCCAAGTTGAATCTAATCTTGATCGGTAAGAAATGCGCTGACTTCGTCAGTCGATCCACTATAACCCATACTGCATCAAAACCCTTCTAAGTCATTGGTAAACCAACTATGAAATCTATCGTGATATGCTCCCACTTACATTCCGGAATCTCCAGTGGTTGTAGTAATTCACTTGGTCTCTGGTGTTCTACTTTGACTTTCTGACATGTTAAACACTTTGCAACACATTCGGCAACGTCTTTCTTCATATTCGGCCACCAAAAATGTTGCCTGAGATCCTGGTACATCTTCGTACTCCCAGGGTGAATCGAATATATCGAACTATGAGCTTCGCTCAAAATTTCCTCTTTGACTTCGGGCACTGGCAGTACCCAAATTCTCCCTTCAAATCGCAACAGTCCATCATTATCAATATTGAACTTTATCTCTCCACCATCGGTTACTCTATTCTGGATCTTCTCACATTCCTCATCACGTAGTTGTGCCTCTTTCACTTTGTCCACCAAAGTTGAACTGGTAGTTACTTGGAATAATTTCTCATCCACTTCCTTTGGATACTTAACTTCTAGTTCCAACTTAGCCATCTCATTCACCAACTGTTCCTGATCAGTTAATATCATTAATTTCTCACGACCCTTTCTGCTTAAGGCACCGACAACCACATTAGCTTTACCTGGATGGTAAAGAATCTCGCAATCGTAGTCCTTGATTAGCTTCAACCATCTCCTTTGGCGCATATTTAAATCTTTCTGTGTAAAGATGTACTTCAGACTCTTATGATCTGTGGATATCTCACACTTCTCTCCATATAGGTAGTGTCTCCATATCTTCAGAGCAAACACTACTGCCGCCAATTCCAAGTCGTGGGTTGGATACCCTTTCTCATAGTCCTTCAGCTGACATGATGCATAAGCAATGACTTTGCCGTTCTTCATCAGCACCCATCCTAATCCCTTATCTGAAGCATCACTGTATACCACAAAATTTCATGTACTATCTGGCAATGACAACACAGGCGTAATACTTAACCTCTTCTTTAGTTCCTGAAAACTCTCCTCACACTTTTCTGTCCAAATAAACTTAACTATCTTCCGAGTCAAATTCGTCAACGGAGTTGCGATTTTGGAAAAATATTGAATAAATCTTCTATAGTACCAATCCTAAGAAACTCATCACTTCTGATGGTGTCTTCGGCTGATCCCAATTCATTATAGCTTCAACCTTCGACGGATCTACTAATATCCCATCTTTATCAATCACGTGGCCAAGAAATTGCACCAGCTCTAACCAGAATTTGCACTTCGAGAATTTCTCTTATAGCTTCTCCCGTCTCAGCGATTCCAATGTCAGTCTCAAATATTCAGTGTGTTCCTCCTTAGTTTTGGAATAGACCAAAATGTCATCTATGAACATCACTACAAAGTTGTCCAAAAATGGCTTAAACACCCTATTCATTAAGTCCATAAATGCTGCTGGTGCATTTGTTAGACCAAATGACATCACCAAAAATTCGTAATGTCCATACCGAGTTCTAAATGCCGTCTTCGGTACATATTCTCTTCTCACCTTCAACTGATGATACCCACTTCTCAAATCTATTTTCGAGAAGTATCTAGCACCCTTCAGTTGATCGAACAAGTCATCGATCCTAGGTAAAGGATACTTAATCTTGATCGTGACTTTGTTCAATTCCCTATAATCAATGCAAAGCCGCATCGATCCATCCTTCTTCTTCACGAACAATACCGGCGCTCCCCACGGTGATACACTCGACTGAATATACTTCTTGTCCAACAACTCCTACAGTTGAACCATCAACTCCTTCATCTCGATCGAAGCCATTCGGTACGGGGCTTTCGATATCAGAGCAGTCCCCGATGCTAAGTCGATCACGAACTCTATCTCTCTATCTGGCGGAAGTCCTGGCAAATCACTTGAAAATACGTCTACAAACTCCCTATATCTCTTCTATCTTTGGACTCTCCTTACGAGTATCCACTATGTAGGCTAAATACCCTACACAACCTTGCTTCAATAACTTCTTGGCTTACATAATCATCAGACAACTCGCTTGTCTAGGAGATTTGCTACCATAAAATACTACCTTCGACTGAGTCGTAAGGTTTACCAATTTCTTCTGGCAATCTATTATCTCACCATGGTTAAACAACCAATCCATACCCAGTATAACATTAAACTCCCCAAGTTTTATCGGAATCAACTCTACCATCAATTCTTGACCCTTAATGACTAATCTACAGTCCTTGTGTACAAACCTAACAGGAATAACCTCCATATTTGCAATCTATATGTTCAAGGGGTAAACTAATTCCTCTTTAGGTAAGTCTAAGGTCTTAGCAAAGTCATCAGATATGAATGAGCAAGTAGCACCCGAATCAAATAATACAGACGCATTAATACTATTGACGGAATAATACCTGACACCACATCTTTTGACTGCACAGCATCCTGCACCATCATGTTGAATGTTCTGGCAGTGGGTCGGCTTGTTGGCGGTGGTCCAACGATAGCCAAAATGCTGCCGCTGTCATTTCCTCCACTTCTTGTTGACCCTCTGGCTGGCTTTCTTTGGGCAACTTTGGGCCATGTGATCCTTAGATACACATGTATAGCAAGCTCCCTTCTTCGGGTTAGGACAATTCGGTGCAATGTGGCCTTCCTGACCACAGTTGAAATATACTCGCCTTCCCCTCAAGCACACTCCAGTGTGATTCTTCCCGCATGTAGCACATGCTTCAATCCTCCTCTTCTGCTGGCTTCCCTGTTGACTCCCAGCAGATGTGTTGCCGTTCCATTTCCTTTTTTGATTGTTAGCACTGCTACCACCAGCCTTATTTTCTGTCTCATTCTTCTTCTTCTTCAGGTCCTGATTATATTTGATCAAGGCATCGCTCCCACCTTCTGCAATGATCGCCTTTTCCAATACAGCTACAAATGTGTTCAGCTAAAACATGGAGACCTTACTGTAGAGATAGGGCTTTCAATCCCTGCTAGAATCTTCTCGTCTTCCTCTTGTCAGTACTGACCTGGTACGTTGAAATCCTTGCCAGCTCGTTGAATTTTGCAGCATACTCCGGCACCGTCGTCGTTCCCTGCTTCAGCTCTAGGAACTGAACCTCCATCTGGTTCTGCGAGCTTATTGGGAAGTACATTTCAAAGAACATTTCCTTGAATCGGTCCCACGCTATCACTCTTTCTCCTTCCATTGTCTTGTTAGCCTGCCACTAGTAGCTAGCTTCCGCCTTCAGCATGAATGTCGTAAAAGCCGTCTTCTGGTCATGGCTAACTCTGGCCACATCAAAGACCTTCTCTATTTCCATCAACCACATCCTGGCCTCTATCGGATTCACCGATCCCTGGAATTCCGGCGGTCCTAACTGCTTTGAATTCCTTGAACATCGTAGCTTGAACTTGCGACTGATTTGCAAGCGCTCCCATCAGTAGGTTCACCAGTTGCTGAACCAAATTGGCATTCGTCCCATCGTTGTTGTTATTTTTATTAGTCAAACCCTCTGGTTGTTGACGTGTAGGTCTTCTTCTAGGAGGTATCTTTTTGTTAAGACATACTCTTATTATATCCCTTACTCATCTCTTAAATATTCAAGTTAAAACTTAAACATCTAAAAAAATCTAAAATAACTCAATTCACACTTGAACACATAACACATCATTAAACTTCGTTACTTTATTCATTCATAGTTTTAAAACGTAGAATAGATAGCATCTCTGCTATTTACATCATCTTTCCTGAACTGATACAAGTTGCAGGATTATATCATTATCTTATCCCATTATTATCTCAAATTCTGGGATTTCCATTATTTAATTCATAAAGAAACACATAATATATTACTCTACTATATAGGCATATTAAGACGTCGGACAGCCTCTCCACGTTCTTCTTCCATCACCCAAAACGTTGTTCTACAATCAAGTATATACCACTGTAAATCCTTGAACTGAGTTGGGTAATAAAAGACACGATCCTGGGCCCTATCTATAGCCGAATAAAAAGCGTATTCCGTCTCCCTCAGCTTGGCCTTCTTCACTTGAACTTCGTCTTCAGCTCGATTTGCACGTTGAGTAGCCTTCAAGCACACATCCTCTGCTCTGGCACGCTTCGCTGACTCCTCTTTGATGTCATTTTTCAGTTTCGCTAGCTCTACCAGTGCATCATCCCTTTCACTTTCCACGTGGACTAGATCCCACTTAGCGTTTTCAAGCTCATCGTCTAGTTCTTGAATCGTCTCCTCTCTCTGTTGTATGGTAGTTCGACTCTCATCTACCTAGTTTCTCAAGCTCTCTGACTCGACCATGTAGCTCAATATTGCGGTCGAGACCTCCTCGTACATCACAACGCTAATAGAGTTAGGTGAAAATTCCTCTTCAGGATCCTCCTCCTCTTCCTCTAACTCATCCTCGCCATCTTGGTCAAAGACTGGCTCATGCTACTGACCAACTACTGTGATCAATGTAGATGGCTCTCTCTGAACCAACTGCTCCCAGACAATGTGAATGTCTCAGGGATCCTCATCCCTAGGCATCAGGGGTAACTCCTCCCTAGCCTGACTGGAGTCTCCAACATTCGTCATCCTGACAACAAAATTTTAAACTTTAATTATTACGTGATATCGATCGAAACTCTTCGTGTACATAAACGTAAACACATAACACGTAAGGTAGTTTATTATCTTTAGCTATCATCATTATCTTTTCGATCTCCTATAAGGCTACTACCTAAGGTTCTCCCACCTAAGGTTCATAACCTAAAGCACTGCTTTGATACCAACTTGTGACACCCCCAAATCCGGGTACTTCATTTCCACAGGATTTGGTGCTCACTATCTAAATAAAACATAACTACTGCCCACAAATAAGGAATTTAAAATAAATTACAACCTTAGTAATTAAATAAAATCTTCCTTATAAAAATGATTACAACCTTGTCAAAAATATTCCCAGGGTTATCTAACCTTAACATCAACAAATGCGAAAAATAAACATCACATAATAAAATTTATGTCTAATTACAAATCATATCATAAATATAAACAAGTCTTCACTTGATCATATTGCTCTTGCCTTTACTAGTTGACGGTTCGTCAACTCTTTCAACTTTAGCTGCAATGGTTATATAATGTAAGAGTGAGCAAACAAAAGCTCACATTGAAATAGCAATTAATAATGATGACACATACTGAATAACTACACCTGAATTGAATAATATTTCTATCAATGATACTCAAGAATAAGATTTAGAATACATCTGAGGGTCATAAGACCTTAAACTATGTTCCAGGTAGTATATATTTCTACTTAGACCTTTAACAGTCATTATATTATATGGACTCTTAACTCGTACTTAGGGGATCAGCCCTCCGTACCATGTATTGTGCACAAACATCTTAACGCTTTCGCATGGTAATCCCCTATTATTAGGGTTGTTCATCTCAGTTTTTATTTAACGAGTCCGCACCAAAGAAAGTTTGGTTTGGATAAGCTTCAAGGGTAATTTAGAGTTCAACTATCATCAACTAAGGGGTAGTTGAATCAACTTACAAGAAATAAGAATTCAATAATAAAAGAATTATGGAATAACTTATGCTTTAGAATTTAACTTAAAGCATTCGAAAGGTTCAATAAAACCTTGCTTGAACAATTAAGTCAAGGTTGTATTAAGTCAACAATGACTTCAACAATATATTTGCTCAATAGGAATATTAGAGAATAAAATAACTTGAATAATTATAAAAAGAAAGGATAGAAAAACTTGCTCAATAAAAGTAAATTAGGAATAGAATACTTGCGTAATCCTAACAAGAAAGGATAGAACAACTTGCTCAAATCAAAGTAAATTAGGAATAGACTACTTGCATAACAAGAAAGGATAGAACAACTTGCCTCGTGCACAAGCTACAACTTGCAATCACGTTCCACAATTATCCTACATATTACATTATGTTTACAATATCGATTAGTTTCATAACCACTACGTTTAACCGTTGAACTTCTCACTTAAGTTCAACTTAACAACGTGGTTTGTAAACTTAACTTGCTTACTAACAACATAACGTGAATCTAAACTCACAACATGCATAACACAGGTGTCTAATCTTTTAAACCATCATAATCATACATTATGAGAACAATATTCAAATTCACACATACTTGTTAATATGAGACTTCAAATTATCTCATACATGTCAATAATATGTTATATTTTTGTTTTATATACTTAATATGTCATCAAATTCATTACATTCAATTAGTTCATCATGTTAGGACTTAAAAGACACAACACATAATTTCGGACATCAGGAAAGCCCGCTGGGGCGGGTATTTATGCTGATGAAAAATTCAGCTCGCGAGTTGTGCAGAGAAAAAGCCAATTTAGCTTATTTCCTCGCACCCAAACTCAGATTTTTGCACTTATAATGCATATAAAACTTTATAAAAACATAACTTTAAACTTCTAACATGTTTTAACATATATAATCCTCACAACAAATAATCAACACCCTTAATTTTATGATTTTGAAGAAAACACCATTGTTAAGCGTCCTTAAAGAAAATTAATACTGTGAGTTTATTTTTAAATCAAAACACATACTTCAAATCATGTTTATTTCGTTTCTTAACATATTATCATAATCTAAACTTAATTCTCATAATCATAGCATAATCAAACACAAATTTTTATATTTAAGAAATTATTTTTCAGAATATTTCACTGTAAATTGCTATGAACATGAATTTTTATGTTCATCATATTTACATGAATTGAACCACTTAATTTACCATATAACACATATAAAATAGTTTATATACATAATCTAACACAGATAGATTATCAATTTATAGTTTATCATGAAAACCAAATTGTAGAGAACTTAAGATTATAAAAACATGGAAGAACAAAGTTTAAATTAGATTATATCTTTTCTTCTAGAGGAAGAAGATGAATATGGTGATGATGTTTTGATTATTTATTTTGATTTCTCAAAGCTTTTCTTCCTCTTCCTTCCTTCTTCTCTCTTTTCACTCTAACTCTCTGTTCTTTCTAACTCTCTATTTTTACTCTTAACTCTAACTTATGTATAATAGAAAACTGACAATATAGATATAATACATATAGTTACATGTAATATATAACTGATATACTTAATATCCCTTATTAATATTATATTAGTTACAAGTTTATTTGAATATCAAAAGCCTTAAGGCTTGTTTGGCAAAAGTCTTTAAATTTAAAAATAAATTTCTTTAGGAGAAAGGCCTTGCTTGGTAAAACAGGATTAAAACAGATTTAAGGGCCTTGTTTGGTAAAACTAATTTAAAACTCTTTTAATTTATTTTTATAACTCCTTTAACACATGGTTATAAATGTCACACTTTATCTAATTAAATCTTACTATCCCAATTTAATTAAATACAAGCTAACATTAATTTAATTAAATTAAATTTACACATAATACTAAATTGCTACACAATTGTAATTCACTTATTAATCTAATTCATGTAACAAATTAGTAAATCTTTATTAACAAATACCACATAATATTCGTCTAATTTAATTATTCTTAATTAAATTATAACTATACCACACAATTACTTATACATCAATTTAATTACCATATTGCACTTAATTAAATTACTCCATAACATAATCACCTAAATTATTTATTCAACTCAATAAATAAATCAATTAAAAATATTTATTTAATTTAATAAATATTTAAAACTAATATACAAAATCTTGTTTGTTATAATCTTCCCTCCTTAAAAGGATTCTGTCCCCAGAATCACTACAAAAAAAACTCATTCGTCACACCTTCATTCTGTTTCAATGGTTGTTTCAAATTTACAAAGAAAGAGGTGATTAAGAGTTATATTACTTCGTTCTAGTTTGATTTACGTCAAAAGGAGAAACCCATGACTATCGCGTTCAAAACCATGCGTACATCTCACATAAGTCTTCATTTAGGGATACCTTCTTATTGTTTCACCAGTTCTCTAAAATTGTCAAAGAAAGAGGTGATTAGGTGTCCTATAACTTCATTCTAGTTTGATTAGAATCAAAAGGAGCAATCCCATGCATATCACGATCAAAACGATTCGTACATCTAACACAAGTCTTCATTTAAGGAGAACTTCTTATTATTTCATTGGTTCTCTAAAATTATAAAAGGAGGTGATTAGGAGTCCTACTACTTCATTCTAGTTTAATTAGAATCAAAAGGAGCAATCCCATGACTATCATTTTAAAAATAATGCGTACATCTCACACAATTATTGATTTAGGGAGACCTTCTTATTGTTTCATTGGTTCTCTCAAATTGTCTAAGAAAGAGGTGATTATGAGTCCTATGACTTCGTTCTAGTTTGATTAGCATCAAAAGGAGCAATCCTATCACTAGTGCCTTCAAAACGATCCGTACATCTCACACAGGTCTTTATTTTGGGAGACCTTCTTATTATTTCATTAGTTCTCTCAAATTGTCAAAATATAGGTGATTATGAGTCCTATTACTTCATTTTAGTTTAAATTAGCATCTAAAGAAGCAATTCCATCACTATCGCGTCCAAAACGATGCGTAGATCTCGTACAAGTCTTCATTTAGGGAGACCTTCATTTTGTTTTATTAATTGTTTCAAATTTACAAAGAAAGAGGTGATTAAGAGTTGTATTACTTCTTTCTAGTTTGATTTGCGTTAAAAAGAGAAATCCATGACTATCGCGTTTAAAACCATGTGTACATCTCACACAAGTCTTCATTTTGAGAGAACTTCTTATTATTTCATTGGTTCTCTAAAATAGTAAAAGAAAGAGGTGATTAGGAGTCTTATACTTTGTTCTAGTTTGATTATCATCAAAAGGAGTAATCGCATGACTATCGTGTTTAAAACGATGCATACATCTCACACAAGTCTTCATTTATGCAGACCTTCTTATTATTTCATTGGTTCTCTAAACAAATTCAAAGAAAGAGGTGATTAGGAGTCCTAATACTTTGTTCTAATTTAATTAGCATCAAAAGGAGCAATTCCATGACTATCGCGTTAAAAACGATGCGTACATCTCACACAAGTCATGATTTAGGGAGACCTTCTTATTGTTTCATTGGTTCTCTCAAATTGTCAAAGAAAGAGCTAATTATGAGTTCTATGACTTTGTTCTAGTTTGATTAGCATCAAAAGGAGCAATCCTATCACTAATGCCTTCAAAACGATCCGTACATCTCACACAAGTCTTCATTTAGGAAGACCTTCTTATTGTTACATTAGTTCTATTAAATTGTCAAAATATAGGTGATTATGAGTTATATAACTTCGTTCTAGTTTAAATTATTATCAAAAGGAGCAATCTCATCACTATCGCGTCCAAAACGATGCGTAAATCTCACACAAGTTTTCATTTAGGGAGACGTTCATTTTGTTTCATTGGTTGTTTCAAATTTACAAAGAAAGAGGTGATTAAGAGTTGTATTAGTTCGTTCTATTTTGATTAGCGTCAAAAGGAGAAACCCATGACTATCGCGTTCAAAACCATGCGTACATCTCACACAAGTCTTGATTTAGGGAGACCTTCTTATTGTTTTATTGGGTCTCTAAAATAGTAAACGAAATAGGTGATTAAGAGTCCTATTACTTCTTTATTGTTTAAATTAGCATCAAAAGGACCAATCCCATGACTATCGCGTTAAAAATGATGCGTACATCTCATACAAGTCTTTATTTAGGGAGACCTTCTTATTGTTTCATTAGTTCTCTCGAATTGTCAAAATATAGGTGATTATGAGTCCTATTACTTTGTTCTAGTTTAAATTAGCATCAAAAAGAGCAATCCCATTACTATCGCTTTCAAAACAATCCGTACATCTCACATAAGTCTTCATTTAGGGAGACCTTCTTATTGTTTCATTAGTTCTCTCAAATTATCAAAATATAGGTGATTATGAGTCATATTACTTCATTCTAGTTTAAATTATCATCAAAAGGAGCAATCCCATGACTATCGTTTTCAAAACGATGCATACATCTCACATAAGTCTTCATTTAAGGAGACCTTCTTATTATTATATTGGTTCTCTAAAATTGTCAAAGAAAGAGGTGATTAGGAGTCCTATGACTTCGTTCTAATTTGATTAGCATCAAAAGAAGCAATCTTATCACTAGTGCTTTCAAAACGATCCGTACATCTCACACAAGTCTTCATTTAGGAAAACCTTCTTATTATTTCATTAGTTCTCACAAATTGTCAAAATATAGGTGAATATGAGTCATATTACTTCGTTCTAGTTTAAATTAACATCAAAAGGAGCAATTCCGTCACTATCGCTTCTAAAACGATGCGTAGATCTCACACAAGTCTTCATTTAGGGAGACCTTCATTTTGTTTCATTGGTTGTTTCAAATTTACAAAGAAAGAGGTGATTAAGAGTTGTATTACTTCGTTTAATTTTGATTAGTGTCAAAAGGAGAAACCTATGACTATTGCGTTCAAAACCATACGTACATCTCATACAAGTCTTCATTTAGGGAGACCTTCTTATTGTTTCATTGGTTCTCTAAAATAGTAAAAGAAAGAGGTGATTAGGAGTCCTATAACTTCGTTCTACTTTGATTAGCATCAAAAGAAGCAATCCCATGACTATCGCATTCATAACGATGCGTACATCTCACACAAGTCTAAGGAGACCTTCTTATTGTTTCATTGGTTCTCTAAAAATTATCAAAGAAAGAGGTGATTAGGAGTCCTATTACTTCGTTCTAATTTTATTAGCATCAAAAGGAGCAATCCCATGACTACTACTGTTAAAAATGATGCGTACATCTCACACAAGTCTTAATGTAGGGAGACCTTCTTATTGTTTCATTGGTTCTCTCAAATTGTCAAAGAAAGATGTGATTATGAGTCTTATTGCTTTGTTCTAGTTTAAATTAGCATTAAAAGGAGCAATCCCATGACTATCGCGTTAAAAACGATGTGTACATCTCACACAAGTCTTCATTTAGGGAGACCTTCTTATTGTTTCATTAGTTTTCTCAAATTGTCAAAATATAGGTGATTATGAGTCCTATTAATTCATTCTAGTTTAAATTAGCATCAAAAGGAGCAATTGTAAGGACCGAGAATTTTAAATGATTAAAGATTTTACGAAATATTTTTTTTATATCATTATTGTGGTTATAATTATTTTGAGTATACGTGATATGAATTCAAGAGAGTAGTCAAATTATTTATTTTAAGTTGACTAAGAAAAGTAAAGGAAGTAATAGTGTATAGATGATCAAAACCTTAATTTGAATAAGGCTTTGATTATTAATCGGGGTTATAAATAGAAACTTATGACTTTATATATTGAATGTTATGTGGTTAATACTAAGTATAATTATAAAGAAATACATTTGTAGAAATCTTGTTAGGAAACCCTAATTGAAAATTAGGAAACCCTAACCTTAATACAAAACCCTAATTTTTGTTCATTAAACCCTAATTATGATTAACAAAACCCTAATGATCAAAACTTAAGAGATAAATTTTAGAGTTTCTAAAAATATGTGAAATGACTAAATTGCCCTTGTAATTAATTGGGAAATTACTAAATTACCCTTAGTATAGAGGAAATTACCAAAGTACACTCCAATCCATGTGAACTTAAATCGACCAATCAGAGAAGAGATGATGCAAGCATGATTTAAGCATGACATCAGCATTAAAGAAATATAAAGATGATGTCATCATGATGATGTCATGATGATGTCACCTGGTATATATTTTGAGGGACATTTTTGCCCCAAGAGAAATTTATTAATGACCATGACATCCTTGAAGGAAATTTCCTAATTATAATAAAATGACAATTTTGTCCTTAAAGAAAATTGATTATGACCAATATGTCCTATGAAAAAATTCTAAAAAATTTTCTTGAGATGACTTAAAGACCATTTTGCCCTTTCCTAGTGATGGTTAAAGAGTATTTTGCCATTGGTCTTAATTTTTTATACTAACTTAACAAAACAAAAGAAAGTAAAAAAAGAAATAAAGAAAGAGAAAGAAAAGAGAGAAATCATTCTCTATCTTATTCTCTCATTCCACCCGAGAATAGAAGAGAAAAGGAGAGAGAGAGGGCAACCATGGATGAGGGGGGAGATTGAAGAAAAGAGAGGAAGAAGAAGAGATGATAAGAGAAAAAGAAAGAAGGGAAAAAGAAACCATGGGTTTCTCCCTCATTCTCACCCGAAATTCTTAGAGAAAGTTTGATGGCTTGAGAGGGAATGGAAGAGGAATGCCACGGGTTGGGAAGAGGCTAAGAAGGAGAGGACTTAGTGTAACGCCCGAGAAATTCAGACGTTATGTAAAGTAATTTGTATTTGCTTATTTGAATAAAATCATATTAAATGTTTATTCGAGTGAGTAAGCTACTTCTCGGTCATTTTATGACTTAGAAGATATGGATATGGTTAGTATTTTGGCTATGGACTGGAATTAAATTATATGAATTTCCAAGACAAAAATGAAAGTTTTTTGAGAAATTTTCATAAAATCACTATTCATCCGTTTCTGTTCGGGAATTAGATTTGAATTTCTGAGAAACGCGTAATGATAGGATTTCATGACGGGATGTAATATCTAATAAAATTCCAGTTATGGCTCACGAAGTTTTTGCGTGAGGACTTAAAACCCTAAGGGTTATGGAGATTAAAACCTAAGAATAAATAGGTTATGTATAGTAATAAGGATTATTATACGGTATGAATACGAGTATAATACGAGTATAATACAGAATAAGTACGAGGATTGGTACGACATATAATAAGAATTATATACGAAGCAAATATGTTTAATCTATTAAAAGTTATTAATTAACCTGTGGGTCGAACCAATGGGTTAAACCCATGGGGCAATCCATGAACTTATGGAGTCACAACTGATTTGGCATGTGCAAACATGATGTCACCCACATGATGTCATAAACTTGGTGGGAAAGCGAAGTAAAGGAGGTGGTCAAACTTGGTGGCAAAGAAAAAGAAAAGAGGTTTGGGCCTAAATGACTAAAACACCCTAAGTCTTGCTAGCCTATAAATAAAGAACTCCCTTGCTCATTTGTTGGTTGCTAAAATCACCAACAACTAAATTTGAGAGAGAGAAAAGAGAAAGCTTAAGCAAGAGAGATTGTGTAAAGTTAAGTTATCTTCATAACTTAAGAAGCTCAACCAAGAACACAAGAAGGTATACCTACTTAAGCCCTACATCTTCCATCTTCCTTCAATCTTTATTAATAGAAAAGTGTAGTTGATGAAGTATGAAGATTTAGAAGTGATGAGGTTGATGATAGTAGATTATAAACCATTAACAAACAAGAACAATGGAACCATGATTATGTAATGAAGAACTTAATAATGGAAGCCTTGGAAAAATGATGAAATTACACAATAAAATCATAAATAATTGTTTAAGGAATTTAAATGATAACTATGTGGAATCATTAGAGCATAGAAGTTTGCAATGGTTAGAATTGATATTAATCAACCACTGGATTAATTCCATTTGGTTTGACGTAAAAATATCAAAGAACAAAGATTCGACGAAAGTTACGCGATTAGACGTTAATCATCGAAAACGTGAATTTCCTCCCGGAATAGAAGTCAAAAGTTGTCCATGTGATTCGAAAACATTGGTTTTTGATTGAAACACGTATAATTAGATAAATAACACTCGTGAGAGCAAGAACGAATCAAGTCTGACTTAAAACGAACAATTGAGCGTCGAACGTTCACGAACGTTTAACGAAAACGTAAAAATGGACTAATCGGCTAATTTCTCGTCGACGGATTCAGAAATGAAGTCCAACTTAAAGAAATATAGAACATAGGATTTATGAATTATCGGCTTTGGAACGAGCCAATTCCGATTTGTAACGATCGCGTTACGAGGAGGAGAATTTCAGAAAAATAAAAATGTTGCTGAAGAACAGGGCTGGCGCCGTAGCACCACCCATATACCTGTTTCTAGCACCGCAGCACCAACCCGGAGGAAGTTCCCTGCATGGTTGGTGCCGCAGTGCAGCCTATCAAAGCAAAGCTAACGTCGCAGCTCCAGCAGGGGAAAAGTGTTTGACATTGCTAGTTAAATACTCTACCTTTTTCAAGGTGATTAAGGGGTTTGTAAGAATTAAACATGATTGAATGTAAACAAGCCGTAAAGAATGTTAAATAACTTAAATGAATGTTATTAATTTAACGATTCAACAAAGTTACATGAGTAGGAGAAGTTAGGTTACACAATGTATATCGATTGTGATAACCTAATGGATACGCTATGTGTTATCTTCTAGAAGTTGTAAAGATCGATTAAAGAATACTTAAAAGGTTTAAAGACGCGAAGGCAAGTTTTCTAACTCTTGTATTAACGTTACGTTATGCAAGTTTTTGAACCTTGTTCAGTTATGCTTGTTGCAAGATTTCTAAACTCTTGTCTATACTGTATGTTGGACAAGTTTTCATAATGCATAGTTGGCTATGCATGAGCTGTTATTGGATAGTCGATGTCATTTAACTCGGCTAGACGTATCTTTAAAGTATTTTGATTGGCTCATCATGAATATTTAAAGTATTATTGATGTGCTATCCTATGACAATTGATTTGGTACGGATTCAAGGAAAAACCTGAGTATGAATACACAAAGGTTTTAATGTTGTTAACTCGATAGGCATTGTGTTGCCACAAAGTTTAAATGTGAAAACGTTTAACAAAATGAGTGTTGATCAACATAGAGTACTATAGGCTGATCCCCTGGATGTGCTCATAAGTTAAGGGGAGCATACGGCCTTAGTGCCAGGATGTTATTTTATGCTTGACCGAAGCAGATGATGTTCATGGTCTGGGACCAGCTCAGATTCTTAAGTGACTACGTGTCCTTAAGAATGGTTTTAAAGGAACTCAAAACACTATTTTTGATTATTCCTGCTATTACTTAATTATGGTACAATTATGAGAATGAAACTATATGATTCTTGATTTTGTGGTTGTATACTAAAATGTTAAACTTGCTGAGCTAGTTATGCTCATTCTTTCTTGAATCATATATTTCAGCTAAGGGCTATCGGACTGACGGATCTGGTAAGGACAAGGGAAAGTCCAAGATGGATACTTAGCCATCTTTGTAATAACATAGCCATATTATTGTAAAGAATGATATTATGACAAAGAATGTATGTAAAGGTTGTACGAACTTGGGAAGGAAGTATGGTAATGAAACATTAATAGACTTGTACATATTGTTGAAGTATTCAATGGAATGTATGAGTAGATAATAGCACAGTGAATCACCATATCTGTTGGTGGAAGGTACCCGGATTTGTGGGCGTCACACTTAGCAAGCCAAGCTACCAAGAAAGATGGTCCATTAACCTAGCAAAGGTTTAAAAGTTTCCTAAACTTTAGCTTTGAAATTTTTGGTATAGATTGTGTTTTGTTTGTTTATAGTAAGAGTTTGATGAAATTAATCATGAATCATGTTAGATTCTTGAGTATAAGAAGTATTATGATGTATTATGATGGTTTATAATGGTTAATGTTGGATTAATCAAGAGAACATGGAAGTTTTCTTAGAAAACACAAAGGTTAGAAAAATTAGATTTTTAGAAAATGAAACACGAAATTCACACAACCATATCTCTCATTATATTTTAAATTTTTGAGTGTGGTCAAGTCCTAGAGTTAGATCTGTGAGACTTCTAACTTTTTCAAGTGGAATCACTGAAAAATTCCTTGTAGATTTTTGTGTGGACTGTTTTTAGCAAAGTAGAAAAAATCTAAAAAATGAGAAAGTGCAATCTGCCCAAAACTGTTGGGGGCAATTTCGGCCAATTAGAACATGAAATAAATTCTGGTCTTTTTGAAAATGAAAATACATGATATAAAGTAGCTCCTGTCCAAAAAATGAGCTTATTCCAGTTTAAATTGACCGAGTTATGGTCATTTCAATTTTTATGTTTTTCAGACGAAAATCGCAATAACCAGAGTTCTATAACTCTGATGGCCACAAAATTTAAACTGAAAGTTCACGTTAATACGTGTAAGATTTTTCCAAGAGCTAGGAATTGTTGGAATTAAGCATGATGTAGCTAATTTCTTAAGCTACGAACTAAAAACGGATTTTTGAAAAATACTAAAGGGAATTAAAAAATTTCAAAATAATTATTTTTGTGTATGTAATATATGTATATATGTGTGGCCAAAGGATAAGAAAATAATAAGATTGTTGGGAATTACATATTCAGATTTGATATTGAAAGTAAATATAAATGCTTAAGTGTACAGTCCTTAAGAGAATCATTGTACAAGGACTTAGAAGATAGATCAAACATGTTAAGTTGATTTGAGCTTTAACGTTTATCATTTATGTAAATGAATGTATAGAAGAAAAGATCAAACTTGTTAGGTTGATCTATTTGAGCTGTAAAAGTTAAAGTCTTGACAGAATCGTAGTCTGTCAAAGACAGCATTAAAAAGACAAGGCAGAATCGTGGAGCTTAAACAAAGAGATTCAGAATCGTAGTCTGTCGAAGGGATTCAAGTCTACAGAAGACAAGGCAGGACTCATGGAGCTTGAATGACCATATAAGAATCGTAGTCTGCCAAGAGATTCAAGCCTACAGAAGTTAAGGCAGAAAACGTGAAGCTTAAGTGAAGATATTCAAAATAGGAGTCTGCCGAAGAATCAAGTCTGCAGAGGCCAAGGCAAGAAACGTCGAGCTCAAGTGAAAGCATCAAAGAATCGTAGTCTGCCTTAGAAGCCACACTGAGAGTCATAAAGTTGAAAAGCATCTGCCGAGCCAAGTTGGGAATCGCAAAGTGCTATCAGAAGTGTGAAGTCTGCAAGACAAGCAAGCAAGGAATCGTAGTCTACCGAGAGCTTAAGAGAAATCGTAGTGTGTTCTACGAAGAAGTCTGAATCACGTTGTGCAAAGCCAACACACAACGAATATGTCACAATGACCATAATCGTAGTGTTCCTCCAGTCAACATCAAAGATTGAAGATCTGATGAAGGGAGGAAGAGCAACAAATAAAGAAAGGCTTATAGCCATTGACAAAGTGATAGTCCCAATACTTCCATAATCATCCTTAGTCCAAATCGAAGAAGCGTATTGAAGAAGCTAAGGATAGGACTAAAGCAGCCTGCAAAAAACACCTTTTTAGGTGTTAGGTGAAAGATACAGTCTGCTGTGTTAGTGGGCCAGGTGGCAGAGCAGCAGAAAAGCAGGACGTCAACATCACTGCACAAAAAACGTCTGAAGCATTAAATGAAGCAACGGGAGCATTCAAAATGGCTATTTTTGAATGGCTCTTTTATAAGGAAATCAGACAAGGATTCAGACTAAGCAATAAGACGCAAAAAGAAAGAATACATTGAAAAAGCTCAAGAACACTCAACGAGCAACACTACGATACAGAAGAAAAGCTTGCTTCGCTACTCAGTCGTTTAAAAGATAGAAGCTAAACTGCAACTGAGTAGCACACCTCAAACTATTAACTGCCTATCCAAGTGAGGTACCAAGCCAGAGGACTTGAAGATGTTCAGAAGTGAACTAAGTGAAGATCCAAGTTAAAGGACTTGAAGAGTTCAGAAGTGAACTAAGAGCAGATCCAAGTCAAAGGACTTGAAAAGTTCAAAAGTGAACTAAGTGAAGTTCCAGGGCTGCTGGCCTTGAAGGGATCTAAGTGATCCAGTTGTAAAAAGACATCCTTAGTGGATTTCATACTCGTGGAGTAGAAAAATGGATTAGGAGTCGCATTGGCTCTGAACCACTTAAAACCCTATGTCTCATTATCTCTCATTAACTGCTATAACTGCTATATCTATTATAACTACTATAACTATTTATCTCGCCTTAACTGCATTATCTTGAAGGGGAAAAAAACATATATTCCGCTGCAGTCAGTATCACCAATACTGACTAAGTATTTTAAACAAAGAAATTTTAAAATATCTATTCAACCCCCCTTTCTAGATAACTAACGTGCTTTTGGGAACTTACAATTGGTATCCGAGCGAGTTCTCATATCTAAGCATACAAGCTTGAGAAGATCCTATGGCACAACTGATAAGCGAAACCAAGACAGGTGGAGGAAGCAAACCACCTATGTGCAATAAAGATAAATTCGCAAACTGGAAAGTTCGGATGCAGGCGTACATGGATTCATTAGATGATGATCTATTTGAAACTGTTCTGAAAGGGCCCTATATTCCAAGAAGGCTTGCACCAACTCCAGAAAATCCAGACAACATGGTGGTCAAGGTCAAATCTGAATGGACTGAAAATGAGAAGAAAGATGTTCAGCTTGACAAGAAAGCTAAGAACATCTTGTTCCAGTCCTTAGAAGACAGTCTGTTCGAGAACGTGGTTAACTTCAAAACTGCAAAGGAAGTCTGGGAAGCATTACTCATCATGCATAAAGGAACTGAAGAAGTCAGAGAAAACAAGCAATCTTTACTGACTCAACAGTATGAGATGTTTGCTCATGTCTCAGGAGAGAATGTCACTTCCACTTATGAAAGATTCACTACACTGCTCAACTCTCTCAGAGCCTATGGAAAGACCTATCCAAATAAAAATCTAGTCATCAAGTTCATGAGGTCTTTTCCAAGAAGATGGGATGCTAAGACCACTGCAATCAGAGAGTCAAAGAATCTGTATGAAATGACAGTTCAACAGCTCTACGGAAACCTTCTTACATACGAGCTTGAACTAACTCAACGAGCAAAAACTCTATCAGAAGGAAGAAGGAAGGACAAAGGAGTTGCTCTCAAAGCAAATGAAGAGATCTCCAGGGCACAGGTGGAATATGAGTCTGACTCTGATGTAGAGGATGACATTGATGATGATGAAGCTACAATGCTGGCCAGAAGATTCAAAAGACTTATGCTCAAAGGCAGAAGTAGCAAACCTAAGAAGTTCAACAACAGCAGCAGTCAGGAGCAGATCAATGACCTATGCTATAACTACAAAAAGCCTGGGCATTTCATTGCCAACTGCAACAAGCCTATCAGGGAAGAGCTAAAGAGAAAGTCAAATCAAAAGAAGGAGCTCAAAGGCTACAGAAAGAATAAGAAGAAAGACAAAGGGCTTGTAGCTGGAAGTTCATGGAGTGATTTAGACAATGACACTAACACTGAGTTTGAAGATGATGAAGCACCTCAGAAAGCCAACCTATGTCTGATGGCCAAAAATGCACTAAGCAGGAAAGATGCTGAAGCAATCATAGACAATGTATTTGACTTTATCTCTGCTGATATAGACATTGATGATTTAAGAACTGGCATTCGTGATATGTCAACTGATCTATATCAACATATGAAGTGGCTAAAAGTTCTATCTAAAGATTATACTGATCTTCAAAAGGAGAAAGAAAAGGTTCAGAAAGAGCTGGAAGTAGCTCTACTAAATTCTAACTCTCTCTCTAAACTTGAAGATGAGAATAAAATCTTAAGAGAGATAAATTAACTGACCATATAGAGAGAGTCAGATCTAACCTCTAAGATTGAGAAGCTAAAAAAGACTATCTCTACATGGAATAGATCTTCTTCATCCATGGACTCCCTGATATCCAATCAGAGAAGCGTCTCTGATAGAACAGGCTTAGGGTTTAGGGAATCAACCTCAGAACCCTGTGTGGAAAAGACAAAAGAGATTAATGTAAGTAATGCTTCTAACTTAAATAGAAGTATTACATTCGTTAAGTCCACACAAAAGGATGAACCAGTGCAACCTTGCTCTTCTGAACCAAGACGTGTTCTTAAACACTACGGATCTCATGTTGGCTTAGGGTTCAGAAAAGTGACGAGTAATTCAGTCACCATTGTCCTACCTCGACGAATTATAGAGTCAAGTAAAACTGACTCCACTGATCAACTTGGAAGGAATCGTGGTGCTGAGACTCACTCAGCACAGAACATGAACTCCAGGGCTGCATGGAAAAGGAATATGCAATTTAAGGGTAAAGTCAACAAATATCCACACAAATCCAATTGGAGAAAGCATCCACACACACACACAAATATAAATTATATTGGATGCTTTGCATGTGAAAGATTTGGTCATAAAAGTGCATCATGCTTTCATAATACTGTGCATGGAAGACCCAAAGTCAAGCAGATTTGGGTTCCTGAGGGTACTAACTTTGCAGGACCCATACTAGTCTGGGTACCAAAATGAAAGCTGAATATGTTTGCAGGAAATGAGCACCATGACTACCACATGGTATCTGGACAGTGGTTGCTCAAGGCATAATACCGAAAATAAAGCCCTCCTATCAAATTACACAAAGAAGGAGGGACTAACAGTTATCTTTGGAGATAACAGCTCTGGCAAGACAAGAGGCTATGGTTCAGTTGGAAATGGCGCAGTGTCCTTCAGCAAAGTGGCTTATGTTGATGGTCTAAAGCACAATCTTCTTAGCATCAACCAACTCTGCGATAAAGGCCATCTAGTTACCTTCCTCAACAATCAATGTCAAGTCAGAGATCTGGAGACATCCTCTATCAAGCTGACAAGAACAAGAGAAGGAAATGTATACATTGTCAATCTTGCTCAACTCAGTACTGATGAGACAGTATGCTTCCTTGCTAAAGCCACTGAAGAAATAAGTTGGCTTTGGCATAAAAGATTATCTCATCTCAATTTCAAGAGTATGTCTAAACTGGCCTCCAAAGATCTGGTAGCAGGATCACCCAAGTTCAACTTCATCAAAGAAAGACCATGCAATGCATGCCAGCTTGGAAAGGAGAGGATGATGAAGTTGCTTTGATTTCTCAACCTTTTCTTCCTCTTCTTCTTCCTTTCTCTTCTTTTCTCTCTAGACTACTCTGTATTCTCTCTAACTTTTCTCTGTTTTGTTCTAACACTGACCAATTCTAACTTAACATATATCTATATTACTTAACTGATAATATAATATAGATATATTAGATATAGCATATAACTATATATATGTAACTTACAAATTATAATTGCATATAATAACTCTTACAATAATTACATAGGTTACACTTATTTGAATTTCAAAAGCAATAAAGCTTGTTTGACAAAAACTGTTTATTTTTTAAAACTAACTTTTTGAGCTTAAGGCCCTGTTTGGTAAAATATGATTAAAACAAAAGTAAGGGCCTTGTTTGATAAAACCTTTTAAAATCCTTTTTTTTTATTTTAATAAATCCTTTTAACACATACTTTAAATGTTACACTTTAATTAATTAAATCTTTATCATTCATATTTAATTAATTAAAATCTAACATTAATTAATCATATAAAAAATATTTCACATAACAATTATAATTACTCGCTAATTATAATTCATGTAACACTCATCACATAACTCATCTAATTTAATTATCTTAATTAAATTAGAAATATACTATAAAATCAATACATATTAATTAAATTAAATATTAAATATTCACTTAATTAATATATAACTCTTAATTAAATTTCTCCACAAATTCACATAATTTATTTATTCAACTCAATAAATAAATCACATAAAATATTTATTCACTCAATAAATATTAAAATTTAATATATAAAATCTCAATCGTTACACATGTTCAAGGCATTCATGCAACAGACACAACAGTTCCAACAAGAGACAAAATCTTCCATCCACAGTTTGGAGAGTCAAATGAGCCAATTAGTCACTACTGTAGGACGGTTAGACTCTCAAGGTTCAGGGAAGCTTCCATCTCAAACCGTTGTGAATCCTAAAGAGAATGCCAGTGCTATAACCTTGCGGAGCGGAAAGCAGATGGATACACCCACAGCTACAGTTGAGTTTGAGAAAGAGCAAGCAAAGGAGGAACCAGAGAAATCCAAGGTAAATCCTAACCCTCCTTGTCAGATTAAAGATATTCCACTTCCCTTTCCTTATAGAAATTCTAGAAAATCAAAGAAAGATGAACAGGAAAAAGAAATTCTAGAAACTTTTAGGAAAGTAGAAGTGAATATTCCATTACTTAATGCAATTAAACAAGTGCCACGGTATGCGAAAGTTTTAAAAGAATTGTGCACTAATAAACATAAATTAGAAAATGATGAGAAAGTCACATTTGGGGATAATGTATCGGCTGTTCTTCAAAGAAAAATGCCACCTAAATGTAAAGATCCAGGCATGTTCACGATCCCATGTAAGATAGAAAACATTAGATTTGAGAAGGCAATGCTAGATTTAGGTGCTTCAATTAATGTGATGCCATTATCTGTGTATAAGTCTCTAAATCTTGGACCTTTGAAAAATACTAGTGTAATTATTCAATTGGCTGATTGTACTAACAACTACCCCCGAGGGGTAGTTGAAGATATCTTGGTGCAGGTGAACGAACTAATCTTTCTTGCAGATTTTTACATAGTGGATATGGAAGATGATACATCCCCGAACCCATCACACATCTTGCTAGGAAGACCCTTCCTAAAGATAGCAAGGACTATGATTGATGTTCACAACGGGACCTTGACAATGGAGTTTGATGGCGAAAAGATCCAATTTAATATCTATGATGCCATGAGGTACCCAAGTGATATTTGTCAGTTTTTGCAATTGATGTGTCTGACTCTTTAGTGCAGGAAACTTTTGAGCAAATTCAGAGAGAGTTTGGAGGTTACTATTTCCAGCAGTTTGGACATGGATGGGAAGTATGAACTTGAGCCTAGTCAAGAATTGAAGGAAACTGTGGCTACACTACATTCATTGCCTAAACTCTCAGATAAGCATGCAGTCCAATTAATTCAATTACATGTAACTCATCAAAAACTATTACCATCTGTAGAGCAAGCTCCAATACTTGAATTGAAACAATTACAGGCACACTTGAAATATGCATATTTAGGGACTAATGAAACTTTACCTGTATAATTGCTAGTAATCTAACCAAAGTGCAAGAAGAAAAATTGTTGAGAGTCCTTATGGACCACATCACAGTGTTTGGGTGGACTATAGCAGACATCAAGGGTATTAGTCCCGCGATGTGCATGCATCGGATTTTGCTAGAATAATAAGCTAAATCGACTTGAGATGCACAAAGACGGTTGAACCCACCGATGATGGAGGTAGTGAAGAAAGAGGTAATTAAATTACTTGATGCAGGAATCATCTACCCCATCTCCGACAGTCCATGGGTAAGTCTGGTGTTGGTAGTTCCTAAGAAATCTGGAATCACAGTTGTTAAGAATGACAATAATAAGTTAGTGCCCACACGAATGCAAACAGGTTGGAGGGTGTGTATCGACTATAGGAGGTTAAATGCCGTAACTAGAAAAGATCACTTTCCTCTTCCTTTTATTGATCAAATGTTAGAACGATTAACTGGGCATTCTTATTATTGCTTTCTAGATGGTTTTTTAGGTTATAACCAGATTGTGATCGCCCTCGAAGATTAAGAAAAGACCACATTCACATGTCCTTTTGGTACTTTTGCCTATCGGCGAATGTCCTTTAGACTCTGCAATGCCCTAGGTACTTTTGAAAAATGCACGGTGAGTATTTTTTTTGATCTGTTAGAAGAATGCATCGAGGTCTTTATGGACGATTTCATAGTTCATGGTGATTCGTTAGATGCTTGCTTAGATAATCTGACACGTGTATTGGATAGATGTTTAGAAACAAACCTTGTTGTAAATTGGGAAAAATGTCACTTTATCGTAGAACAAGGAATTGTACTTGGTCATGTAGTGTCAGTTAATAGTTTAGAAGTTGATAAAGCTAAAATTGATATTATATCTACATTACCTTACCCCATCAGTATGCGGGAGATACGCTCTTTTCTTGGATATGCAGGATTTTATCGCAGGTTTATCAAAGATTTCCCCAAGGTAGCATTGCCCTTATGCAAGCTACTTCAGAAAGATGAGGATTTCCAGGTTAATGATGAATGCAAGGTGGCTTTTGATACCTTGAAGAAGTTATTGACATCAGCCCCTATCATTCAACCACTAAATTGGAAGCTCCCGTTTGAGATAATGTGTGACGCAAGCAACTATGCTGTCGGCGCCGTCTTGGGCCAAAAGATTGACATATACTTATGGAAATTTTGTGCTGATCAGATAGTTAGACGTTGTGTACCTGATAATGAGTTTCAATAAATTCTAACTTTCTGTCATTCCTATGCTTGTGGAGGTCATTTTAAACCTAAGAGAACATTACGTAAGGTGTTAGAGAGTTGTTTCTTTTAGCCCTCTATTTTCAAAGACTCGTACTTATTCTGTAAATCATGTGAAAATTATCAAAGAACTGAAAATATATCTCATAGAAATCAGATGCCACAAAACCCTATCCTAATTGTTGAAATCTTTGATGTGTGGGGAGTTGATTTTAAGGGACCTTTTCCTGTTTCTTTTGGAAATATTTACATCTTATTGGCAGTTGATTATGCTTCAAAATGGGTGGAAGCTAAAGCCATTAGGACTGACAATTCTAAAGTTATTACAGATTTTGTCAGGACTAACATATTTATCAGGTTTGGAGCACCACGGGCCATCATTAGTGATCGCGACACTCACTTCTGTAATAGGGTGTTAGCAGCCTTATTGAAGAAGTATAACGTTCTTCACAGGGTATCTACATCCTATCATCCGCAAAGCAATGGCCTAGAAGAGGTGTCCAACCGAGAGATCAAATCCATTTTGGAGAAAGTAGTCAACCCGAACAGGAAGGATTGGAGTCTTAGATTAGATGATGCACTATAGGCATATAGGACAGCATATAAAACTATGATTGGTATGTCGCCTTATCGGCTAGTGTTCGGGAAACCATGCCACCTACCTGTAGAACTAGAACATAAGGCTTTCTAGGCGATTAAATAGTGCAATATGAACATGGATCAAGCTGGCGGCAATAGGAAGTTGAAGTTACAAGAACTCGAGGAGTTGCAGACCGAAGCATATGAGAGTTCTAAGTTGTACAAAACTAAGACAAAAGCTTTCCACGATAAGCAGATCTTGAGGAAAAATTTCACTATGGGACAAAAAGTCCTTTTCAATTCACGATTGAAATTATTTCTAGGAAAGTTGCTCTCTAACTGGGAGGGACCATTTGTCATCACTAATGTCTTTTCTCATGGTGCAGTCGATATCCAGAATCCCAAGACAGGAAATGTGTTCAAGGTGAACGGGCATAGGCTAAAGCCGTTTCTAGATAGCAGTCAAGTTGAGGAGGTCGAGGTCGTGATGCTGATGGATCAGGCTTCCGGATAATTAATTAGAGTACAGTCGCGCCAATGACATTAAACAAGGGAAGCTATTTGAGAGGAAACCCAATTTCGTACTCATTAGTAGTTTTTTATTGTTTAAGTTTTTATATATATATTTCATTCTTAGAAGTCCACATTATTCAATCCCTCATATACTAAAAACTTTTTCAATTCAACTATAGTAGGGTAATAGAACAAGGAAAATCCAAAAGAGAAAGTCCACAAGGCAGGCACGGGACGCGCCAACAAAACAAGCTTTCCACGCGCGAGGCGCGCTCCCTATGCAGAAACTCAAGGCTAAAATCACCAGCATGGCGCGGGGCGCGCTTCACTTGGCGCGGGGCGCGCTAATGTTACAAAAAGTATGGCTCGATAATGCAGGCAGGCGCGGGCCGCACAGCAAAGGGAAGAAACCGGACGCTGGGCGCGCTGGTCGGCTGGAGCGAATTAAAATACGATTTTGATCTTTGTTTTTCACTCCAATTCAAAATCTTTTCCTTCCTAAATCCTAATCTAAGTCTACTTTCTCTAAACGTAAATCCTATTCTACTTCTAATCTCTCTCTCTCTCTACACCTAACCCCATTTAACCCATTATCAAAATTCGTCACTCCCAATTCCAACCAACATCAAATTCGTCGAACACACTCCCTCCCTCCCTCCCGAATTTGCTCAATCACATACACCAATCTTCATCATAAATAGGAAGCAAGAGCTATTAGAAGCCATAGGAATTGGAAGCACAATGAGAAAGGTATTTGAATCAACACCCATCACATTGAGGCAATACCCACAAGGTAATATAAGTGATTAATTATTATTTGGGTTGAATTGACTAAAGATCACAAATTTTATTGAACTGCTTCATACTTGTATTGGGAACCCTTGGGTTACTGAAGACCCAAGGGTAATTCAAATTGTTTGTAGTTGGGATATTTGCTATTATAAATTGTACTCAGTTTGGGGGAGAGACATTGTTTCCCACCAAGTGTTCGATAAATTGCTTCAACAGGATTTCACAATCTATTTTCAATTCATTGGGAGAAATTCGACACGAGACCTTCATCATGACATCAAAAAGGCCAAGGACTTAAACTTCAAGTGCTCCTCCACGATTTGATGCTACTCGGTTTGTGAGAGAGGGAACGTCAACATGGTACGCCAATGTCATAAATAAAAAGACTTTGGTACTAGAACGAGGGCTGCAACAGGATGCAAATCTCGATGGAGACATGTCACTGATGATTATGGAGAGTAATTGGTTCTAGTTAGTAGACCAACCCAAGCCGGCAGTGATCAACATTGTCAAAGAATTCTACGCCAACGCCATAGAACACATTGATCGTGTGGTCATGGTTCGGGGCAAACCGCTGTCATTCGATGTGGAGGCAATCAATGACTACTTTGGGGTGGAGACACCACAGACAGATCGATATGAGGATCATTTGCCAAACTTGGATGAAATTATAGCTCGACTTTGCAAGCACGGAACTCAATGGGTAATAAAAGCGGACACCAATGAAAAAGTCCATTTCCCACAGGTCGCGTTGAGTTGTTATGGGAAAGCCTGGTACGCCTTTCTATGTGCCCATCTCATGCCTACGCGTCATCAAAATGACGTAACTAAAGAACGAGCAAGGCTTCTCTATGGCATAGTCACTCATGAGGCCGGTCCAAATAATGCAATCGAGATTTTAAACGTCAACATCAGCCTCTGCATTCAACAGTCCATTGATCGATTACTGCGAGGGAGTACCATCGGAGGATTATTGAATGGATTTCTGATCACCGACCTATGTTGAAAGGCAGGAGTTCAATGGCACACCTCGATGCCGATCCATCAACCAATGGCCGTCATTGACCATCCAACCATTGAAAAAGATAAACCTTGGACAGGAGCACGGTCACATCCGCGAGGGGGGGGGGGAAGGGTTCATCATGATTCCACCATCCACACCACCCTCATCGCCATAAGCGGATGAGCCAGTGGATGAAAAGGACGAAGCAGAGTCGTCGGCCACTTTTCAGCGATGTTGTCAACAGAGTAGTATGAGACTTGCCCAATGCCAAGCTGCAATGCACATATACAACGTTGGGGCCTTTATAACATTGGCTGATGCTTTCTCGCGCTTCTCACCAAACTCCGGCCCCGTCCAGTTGCCCATTCCTCCAGTTCTGCCTAGATACCCTCCATCCGAAGATGATGATTCCAATGAGCATTGACTCGTCGCTCAGGGAAGTCCTCATTTTTCTTATTTCGTAGGCCAAGTAATGAGGACATTACCTGATTTAAGTGTGGGGGGGAGCAAATTCAAATTTTTGTGTTTTAAGCATATAGATTAGGTTGCATGTAGAGTAGATTTAATTCATTTAGTTCATATGCATATTATAAAAAAAATATAAAAATATTGCATTTATATAGGAATTTTATCAGTAGAAGCATGCATATAGTACATACAGATTGATCAGTAAGTCGTGGTAATGAAGTACATGGTTAATAATTTTGATTTTCACTGATCCTGCATAAAATTGAGCTTTATGATCTGATTAGGTTCGCCCATAGTAACCTCATTGCATGATTTTGGTTTTCTCTCAAATTTCAAGCACACCGATTGATTTTCAGTTGTGATTAGGAATTCATGTGTATTAAGAACACGGACACTTACTTGATCACATATTAAAAATAGAACATTGGCTGAAACATAAGTTTGGGGGAATTGTGGCTCAGAAAAGAAAAAAGAAGAAAAATAAAGAAAGGAAAAATTGGAAGAAAATACTTATGAAATAAAAATTGATTTAGTTTGACCTTGTGGCCTTTGTTAGTTGGACAAGTAAACCCTAGGGGATGTCTTAACACCTAGCGCCCAAAAGCCTTCGGGTTTGGGAGTCGTTGGCCGAAAGTCCGTTACATGGGTAACATTGAAAAGCCTAAGGGGGTTGAACATTGCACAAATCAGATGTATGAAATAATTGGTGGGATGGAGCGTCAAAATGCACCCACGAAGTATGAGCTTTGATGTTTAATCGTTTATTGCTTGTTGAGCCTGATTTTTGTAATGCTTATGTGGATGCCATGTTTGTGTAGTTATCTGTTTAAAAGTAGGATGTTTGTTGGGAATAATCATATGAATCACTTTGAACTGCTGATATGAAATTTGACACACACATACACGGGAAAAAGATTAGAGTCATGTAAATGATGTGATGATGAGCGAGTCTATGATTGGTCATGAGTCGAGATAGATTGTAAGTTAAAGTGTTAATTCGTAAGAATTATACAACCTGTATTTGGTTACTAAAGATTTCTGCTTGATTTTGTTAGTTGCATTCATTTTGTATATTGCATTCATTGTGTTTGTTTGCTTGAGGACAAGCAATTGTCTAAGTTTGGGGGTATTTGATAAGTAGGTTTTTAACCTACATAATAGGTATTTCTTAGCTTGATATATTGTTATTACTTAAGTGTGCATGTTACTTTTTATGTATTTGTGTGCATTTGCAGGATTGGAGTGAAGCTGAACTTAAAGGGACAAATGGGAGGAATGAAGGACAAAATGAATGCAGGACAAAGTTACTGACAGCTCGGTGCGGGGCTCGCTGGCTTTGCACTACACTGGGCGTGGGCCGCGCCGCATGGAGGAGAAGCTACTGCATAGCTGGCGTGAAGCGCACTACTGATGAAGGGAACTACGCGCGGGGCACTTCAGGCTAACGACTCTGACAAGAATTTATTATTTTAAATCATAGGTTGACTTCGAAAAGGATTGCAGACTTACCTTATTGTACTAGGCTTTTGATAGGTTATTTATATCAGTTGTTTTCTTAGGTTTAGACTATCTTTTAATCTATATTCTCTCTTTCATCTTGGATTGCTTGGAGGCTACAAACCCTAGTTTTGAAGATTCAAGCATGGCAGGCTAAGTTCTTTTATTCAATTCTAAAGGGATGTTGAACCTTTGTATCTATTTATGGTTTGATGAAGTTTATAATATTTATTCTTTCATATTGAGATTTACTCTGTTAATCTACTTAAATTTTCATATATGTTATTTAATTAACTAATTTGGTTTCTGCAGGATTAAATTAGTAAATTGATATCATCTGCTAGATTAAGTCATATATTAAGCGAACGATGTAAGTCTAATCAAAGTAGCAATTAATGATATTTTATTGTGGTCAAGCTTTGAAATATTGTTAAGGTTTTCAGAAGACAAGTTAAATAATTCCTGATTGTGTAATTCTTTCTTGGAATAATCTAATTCTCATTCTTAATGCTTCTAACATATTAAATCTAGACTGATAGTTCTAGGTTGTATGTTAGTTAAGATCTTTTGTTGGCGATCGTCGCATTAGATCTACACATAAGAAGAATTTTGGGTAATTTGCGATCGCGGTTATCTAGGGTTACTAATCTCATTGAAAGGGTAAATAGTGTAATAACTTGATTAATTCATAATTGAGAAAAGGGGATACTGAACTGAAGAATTGAAGTTTTTTACTCATTGATATTTTCTTAAATTCACTTTAGTTAATTATACTTTTTGAAACTAAAAATCCCCAATTCATTAGAAATACTTGGATAACTAATAAAAAATTCACTCTCTGTGGGATCGATCATTGCTTATTATTATACTAAATCTTGAGTTAGTTGAAAAAAGAGTAAGGTAAATTTTGTAGTGCTAGACGACAGCTACCAGTGGCCTTTTTATCGCTTTTATATATATATATATATATATATATTTATATTTATATTTTGTTGAGCCTGGATCATTCCGTGGCTCTTTTATAGCTTTTAATATATATTTACATTCCCTCGAGCCTGGATTTTTTCGTGGCTCATCTACAGCTTTTATATATATATATTTCCATTCTGTCAAGCATGGATTACTCCGTAGCTTTTTTCAGCTTTTATATATATATATATATATATATATATATATTTCTATTCCAATCCGGGAATAGGATTTGAAATATGTCGCCTTTTATTGCTTATATATATATATATATATTTTCAATCTGTCAAGCCTGGATTACTCCTTGGCTTTTTGTAGCTTTTATAAATATATATATATATATATATATATATATATATATATTTACTTTCCAGTATGGGCCTGAGAGTGGAAACACATCGCCCTTTACAACTTTCGTATATATATATAATTATATATATATATATATATATATATATATTCTTTATTCATTTTGATTAATTTTCTTCTTTAAATATTCATTTGATATGAATTGGCACTGATATTCATTTGGCAAGTTAGATTTCTTTAAATCTAGCCTTTTCTATCTTTTAAATGGTTCAAAATAGGTCCAACCGGAACTGGGATGCTAGAATGGCTGAGATTTATTTAAATATGGCTTTCTTTCTAGTTTTATTCATTATTAAAGCGACCTCGCAACCCTTAGATCGCTATCTATTGGGAACGAGGAGCTTTGACTACGCGCATGCCAGGATTTGACTGATGAATCCTTTGTTTTTGCGACGTCTAGATGTAAATATCAATTTTATGTAAGTATTTGTGCTGTACAGGTTTACTTTGCTTCCCTTTGTGAGCCTAGGAATCGTGAAATTCATGATCAAACTGATCAGAATCTGATTCCCACGATGGACAAACTCCACATTACAAATGTACCCTGCCATTTTTTTTGTAAAAATGTACATCCGAAAGACCTTAAAACGGTTATCCGGGTTTAAGGTTTCAAACCTAATGAAATAATGGTTTGTCATGCTAAAGTCACTCCGATGGTTGTCATGCCCATGAGAAGAACGACATTTGTATATATTCTGTGGTCGAGGATGCTTCACATCCCAGCAATCACCATCCAGATTGAGCCAAAAGGCTGAAAAGATAAAAAAATTTGGAAGTATCAACATGCTTCAATTCCTACGCGAGTGTGAGGGTTTGAAACCTGCTTTCAAAACATCATTTTAATATCTTGTCTAAAAAAGGACTTTTACAAATCAAATCAAACCCTTCGTATATAGGTTCAATGAAGCACGTCCATACTTTCAAATCAAAGCAAGCGTAGGCCCAATTTCTTCCAGCATTCACACACACATTGCAAATAAAAAGGAAAATATTGAAAAGATGCGATACCGTGTTTTCACAGGAGTCGAGGGGTGCCTAACACCTTTCCCTCACTTAACCAAGCCCCTGAACTTATAACTTTGGTTTCAAAGATCAAGTTTCGACAGTGTCCAACAATTGGGCCTACTTTCAAACAAAACTCGGTTGAGTTGGTATAACCATTTCAAATCTACCAACTGGCGACTCTGTAAAATGTTTAAATCGTCGACATGATACATGTTGGCATTTTCCTAAAAAACCTTCACCCTTCATAAAAACAGACAAGATAAAATAAGGGTAAAAAATAAAAAACTTTGGAAGAGAGAAAGATTCAGGTCCAATTCAACCCGTATTTTTTCCCGACGTCAACAGGTGGCGACTTTGCTGGGGACAACAGAGGGCTTAGGCCACGTTCAAATCTTTTCAAAATTACCTTTTATATCTGCGTGTATGTGAAATGTTACGTCTTTACAATGAACGGATGTGAATGAATGCTTTACTGCATTATATTAGTGCCTCGCACAAATGTCATCATTTCATACGGTGAGACACGATGTATGTGAATGTATGTCGTGTGATTCCTCCACCAGGAGGCGAACCCGTCGGTGTTTGAGTATTGGACTCAAAGAAGACTAATTCTGTGAGGCTCAGGAAAGGCACCACTCAGATCCGCACCAATTGAAAGATCGAATTAATTTTCCCTCTAGTAGATTACGATGATCTGGGGGCGTTCATGCCGAAAAGCCGCGAGAGTAGCCTAAGATAGGCCAGCCTCTGATTAACCAAATTCGAAGGGAAGCCTCTCCATGCCTTCCTCTTTCAATACACATGTCCATTTTCAAAATCCAATGCAAATTTCATAATGTAAATGTATATGTCATGTAAATCCTGTCATGCTATCCTGTCATTAAAATAACTGACCTCTGTTTTACAGGATAAGATTAAAAAAACCTCAAAAATAAACACATTACATGGCATGCATCTGACCAATACCTCCATTCAAGAAATTAACACAACTATGTTTGTTGTAGCTAGAAATTGGTCCTGTCACCACTTCGAAATCTAAGAAAGCACTAAGTTCATCTCCAGGCATGACTTCAAGTGCTCAACCAGAATCCACCCCTGTCTCTAGGGAAGAGTTTGAAAGATTAAAGAACCAGATAGCCGAATTGGCTATTTTCTTGAGAGAACAAAGTAAAGCTCTTAAATGGAAACAAGCACAGGGTCATACAGAACCAGTTACACCCGGTGGAAGTCAAGAGACTAGAAAAGAAAGACCCTCGTATTTTTGAATGACAGAACCAGGATCCAACCAATAAAACCCCTGAAATCACCACCCTCAACAAAGAACAGAAAGCTGGTGATATTCTAAAGAAGGTACAACAAATGGAAGAGACCATCTGGTCCATCAAAGGAACTGGGGCATTTGGGAGTGTCAATTACTCAGACTTATGCATATTCCCGGGGGCTCGTTATCCAAAAAAATTTCAAGTCCCTAATTTTGAGAAATAAGATGGATTGGGAGACCCATACACCCATTTGAAAGTATTCATTGGAGAGTTCGGATCCTATGCAGAGGACGAGAAGCTCAGAATGCAATTGTTCCAGAAGAGTTTGATCGGAGAGGCTAGAGCTTGGTATGCTTATTTGGATAATTCCAAAATTCACAGTTGGGAAGAGTTGGCACATGCTTTCCTCAATCAATACAGTTTTCAGTCTCAAATGACTTCAGATAGATACTAGATCACCAAACTCAAGAAGCAAAATGCTGAGTAATTCAGAGAGTATGCACAACGATGGAGGCGGGTGGCAGCACAAGTCACCCCACCTATGACTGAGTCTGAGATAGTCATAACCTTCATCGACATCCAAGAAGCTTCGTATTACGAAAAGGTCCTAGCAGGCATAGGAAAACCATTCTCGGAGATGATCAAGCACGGAGAAATTACTGAAATGGGGCTGAAATCTGGGAAGATAAAAGATCTTACTGCCTTGGAAGCCGTTGTCGAGCATATTCAATCAGGGAGTTACGGGAGTAATGTCCGAAGAACACACAAGAAGAAAGAAGAAGAAGTGTCCTTAGTACTGCAAGGACAGAATCAGAGGAGCTAGTCGAGCAGCATGCCCATTCAAAGGGGGAACTATTCCCCTTTTCAGGCTCCTGCCCAATCTTCTAACCCTCCATTTCAGAAAAATTTGGAGGCCAAACGTCGAGGAACGTTCACCCCTTTAGGGGATTCACTCGAGAATGTGCTAAAACTGTTGACAGCACAGAAGACGATTGTTCAGCTCCTTCCACCAACCAGTACCGGTGGACGGAATTTTGACCCAAGTAAAAAGTGCGCATACCATTTTGGATCTCCGGGCCACGATACACAAGACTGTTGGGCTCTTAAGCACAAAATTCAAGACTTAATAGACAACAAAGGGATTGTGGTGACCAAACCGGAGCAACCGCACGTGCAAGACAATCCCCTCCCTCAGCACAAAGAGGAAAGTGTCAACATGATTAGCACAAAGAATGGAGAGGGATCCAAATACCTCTGGTATGTCGGAGAGGCAACGCCATCCAGTACCAGTAGCCCAGACAGTTGGGAGTTATCAAAAAGGTGATTCCAGATAGAGTAGGAAATCAAGTCCATTAAGGAACAAATTGGACAGTTAGCGGATCTGGTCATATACCAACATTAGGTAACAAGGCTGCTAATAAACCAGTCCAACCAGTCTAAAGCAAGTCCTCCTACACCAGATATTAACCCCATCGCTATGAGGGATCACTATCGGTTTCATGAGCATAAACCCTGGGCCGACAAGGTGGCTAAGGAAGAAAAGTTCCAGGCTGATAGGGAATTCGCCTTCCATAGAAATTTCACTAATCTGAACCAGCCGATGAAGGAAATCCTCCAAATGTTGATCAATGAGGGAATGGTTACAGATTTGTTACCACCGGTGAACCCTCGATCCAGGAAATTTAAACGTGACAGGATCTGTCAGTATCACTCCAATGCGCCCGGTCATGACACCAAGGATTGCTGGGGACTTCGTCATCTGATTCAGAATATAATTGAAAATGGTGAGCTGATAAAGGGGAATCAAGACTATGGCCTTCCCGATGAAGAAACACTCTTCATTCCCACGTCATGGAATCAAGGAACAGTGGCTGTTATTTCCTGCGAGAAGGAGCTAGCCATCACACCCTTAATACTGCCAGGGAAAGGGGTCCATGAAGCACAGAATCCTGTGAAATTAGCTACGCCCGAGCCTTTAATATTGCCTTTTAGACCCCAATATCCAATGATCATTCTGAAAAGAGTCCCATGGAACTTTGGGAATGATGAGAGTTCAACCTCTAACAATATGGCTAGCATATCCAAGGAGAATCCATTGTACCTGCCTCAAGGGGTGATCAATTCAGTTATCAAGGCCAAAGAAAAGGTGGCTAAAGAGAAGATTGAAGAATTTCTCAACAAAATGGGGCATAACGAGATCAATGTGGTGCAAAGCCTTAACGATGCACCCAAACAAATGTCCATCCTAGATCTGGTCTTATCCTCGGTGGATCATCGCAACATTCTTGTGAAAGTATTAAAAGAATCACAAGTAACGATTGTGATTTTATATAATAATTTTAAACATTTATTGAGTTAAATAAATATTTTATGTGAATTATTTATTGAGTTAAATAAATAAATTATGTGATTTAATTAAGTGATTTAATTAAGTGATTTAATTAAGTGTTATATATTAATTAAATGAATGTTTAATATTTATCTAGTTGATGTATATTAATTTTATAATATAGTTCTGATTTAATTGAGAGAATTAAATTAGATGAATTCTGTGTTAAGTGTTACATGGATTATAATTAGCGAGTAATTATAATTATGTGACAAAATTTTATGTGATTAATTGATGTTAGATTTTAATTGATTAAATTAGTTGATTAATATTTAATTGATTAAAATATGACATTAAAGTATGTGTTAAAATAATTTGTTAAAATAAAAGAAAAAAGAATTTTAAATGATTTTAACCAAACAAGGCCCTTGTAATTGTTTTAAACCTATTTCTACCAAACGGGGCCCTAACTATCAAAAAGCTGTTTTAAATAAACTGTTTACCAAACAATACCTTAGCATTAATAATCTGTTTTTGAAAATAACCTTGTTTTGCCAAACAAGGCATTGTGGCTTTTGAATTTTGTAACTTATATAATAAATGTATTTATTATATATATTAATTAATTAGGAGTTACATATTATCAATATATGTATATTATATCAGTATAATAAAACTACGTTAGTTTTTCCTAAGTCTAAACTAAGAATACAAGGAGAGAAAAGAAGAGCAGAGAAGTTGAGAGAAAGAAGAAGGAGAATTTGGAGAGAAAGCAAGAAAAGCTTAAGGGAATTCATCTTATTCACTAACAACTAGCTTAAAGGTAATTTATAATCTCTACTTTTATATTTTCAGAACTCAGCTATATGTTCTTCGTATTTTGTTCTCTAACAAAAATGAGTTTCATGAAATTGTATATACCTGGACTATATATATATATATATATATATATATATATATATTGTATTCATGTGTTGTTCATAGTGGTTTGATTTCTATCAATGATTTTCAGAAAACCAAATTAGTGATTAAGTATGCTTTAATTGAAAATTTTGTTCTTAAGTGTTATTTGTTTTTGGTTAATTTAAAGTAAAAATTGATGAATTAGAATATGCTAACATGCTTATTGGGAAATTGTTTGATGATTACATGCAATTACGTATATAATGTATGTATATAGAGTGAAATTGATGGAGAAAATTTCTTACAGTGGATTATTTTGGAAAAATATGAGTTTTCATGAAAATGGCCAAATTGAATTTTTAAAACTTGTGATTATCGTTATTTAAATGGTTTTGTATTATGGAAGCATGTTATACATATGTATTATAGGGTATGTATGAGTTACAGTGTTTATGGTACTGTATTTGTTGTTGGCTTGTATGGGATGTTCGGTAAAGCAGAGGGTCAAAACTGTCTGCAGCTGGCCGCATTGCTGCGCAGCTGCGCCGGCAGCAAGGCCAGGAGCAGCGCAGCTGCTCCGGTTTCAGGGCAGCTGGCTGCGCAGCTGCGCCATGTTCAGAACAAGGGCAGTGAAATTTAAGTGTTGTGCATTTTATTTTTTTTAAGTCATGGTTTAATTATTCCTTGATATTGGACATGTATCTAAATAATATAACATGTTGTTATAGAATTGTGACAAATTCACAATTTGAAAAATAAAAAGGAATTCTGAAAACCTTAATTAGATTATAAATGTTTGATTGTAAATGAGTTACTTAATTATAATTTGAGTAATTATAATTAAGAATAAGTGTTTAATTTAAAGTATAATATGGTTAAATTATATTGTATAGAAATTGATTTATTTTAATTAATTAGATGTTAATTTAAATTATAGTTTAAGTAATTGTAATTTAATAAATACATGTTTAGTTATGGATTTTAAGTTTATAATTGCATGATTAATTTTAATTTGTGTAATTATAATGCATGATATAGTTTAATAAATTATTAATTATGAATTGGTGATAATTTAAGAGGTAATTATAATTGAGTAATTATAATTAGATTAAGTATTTAAATTATAATTATTTAATTATAATTTTGCTAAATACATGATTAATTTAATTCAGTGAGTATGTGTGTGATGTAATTAACTATGTGATAGTTGATTATTATTATTTATTTAATTAGAGTGAGTTAACCATGAGGGTTAACAACTTATGTGAGTTAGTTATGTGTTAACTGATTTAGATTATTATAATTAAATGTGTATAGGAAGTGTTTAAGTACGTGGTTGAGTTAAGTAGCTTGCGCGTAAGGCAAGTCTTCTAAACCCTAAACTCGCTATTTCTACGCAAGTTCCTTTGAGTTCATATTCATTGTTGAGAATGTCCTTTTCATTTCTGTACTGGACAATTATTTACTTAACCGAAGAGATCTTGACTTATTGTTCAAGTAAGATCCAGTTTATTATTTTAAATGCTTTAAGTTTACTTCTAAAGCATATGTAAATTCATAATTCTTTTATTTATGAATTATTGAAAGTCGATTCAACTAATCCTTAGTTGATGAACGTGAATTCTAAATTACCCTTGTAAACTTATCCAAACCAAACTTTCTTTGGTGCGGACTTGAATTCAAATTACTGAGTTGAACAACTCTAATTATTAGGGGAGGTTACTACGCATAGCGTTAAGATGTTTGTGCACAATACATGGTACAAAGGGCTGATCCCCCTAAGTACGAGTTAAGGTCCATAGTCTTATTGACTGTTAAAGGTTTAAATAGAAATATTTATAACCTATGACAAGAGTTCAAAGGTCTTATGACCCTCAGATAAATTTTATATTCGAATTTTAATGTTGATAGAGAATTATTATTCAATTCTTTATTGTTGAAGTAAGCTAAGTTATTCAAATCTTTTTAAAGATATCCTTTCATGTATTTATTATTGTTAAACTCTAGTGGTCTGTTGTTTGCTCACTCTTGCATTAAATAACAATTTCAGTTAAGGTTGATAACGCTGATGCTCCATCTACGAGTAAAGGCAAGGGAAAGATGAACAAGTGAAGACTTGTTTAATTATTTTGAAGTGATTGTAATAAGACTTTTATGTCAAGTTTTTGTTCCGCACTTTATTGTTTATGTCAAGGTTAGAGTAACCCTGGGATTATTTTTTTAAAGGTTGTAACCCTTGTTTTAAGGGTGCTTTTATATAAAGATTGTAATTTATTTTGAGATATATTGGGTAGATGTTTGTTATAGTTAGAAAGTGAACACCAAATCATGTGGAAACGAAGTACCCAGATTTGGGGGTGTCATAGGTTGGTATCAGAGCTGTAGGTTATGAAACCTTAGGTGGGAAAAAATAACCTTAGGTTGCAGCCTTATGGTAAGATCGAAAAGATAGTGATGCTAGGTAAAGATAATAAACTACCTTATGTGCCTATGATGTGTACGTTTTAGTATTCGAAGTGTGTCGATTCGATGTAACATAATAATGAACTATAAAATTCTTTTGTCAGGATGTCAAACGTTAGAGAACCTAGTCAGGTTAGAAAGGATGTATCTCAGGTGCCTAGAGAGGAGGAGCCCCGTGACATACATATTGTCTGGGAGCAGCTGGTTAGGAGAGAGCCATCTCCAGTGATCACCGTAGCTTGTCGGGAGCGTGAGCTGACACCTATTCCAGAAGAAGAGGACGAGGATGAGTCTGAAGAGGAGGAGGAGGAAGAAGAGGATCCCGAAGAGGAATTCCCACCTCACTCTACTAGTGCTGAGATGTACGAGGTAGTCTACGACAGCAACGTGGAGCTTCATGGACGAGTCGGAGAGCTCGAGGAAACCATCCAACAGCGAGACGAGACTATCGAGGACATGGCTAGTGACCTAGGAGATGCACAGTGGAGCCTAATACACTTGGATAATGATAGAGACGCGGCTCAATTTGAACTAGAAAAGCTGAAGCAAGACATCCAGTAGGAGTCAAGGAAGCGAGCCAGAGCTGAAGAGATAAGTTTGAGGGCTATTCAACGAGCCGATCGAGCTGGAGAGGAAGCTGAAGCCAAGAGGGCTAAGCTGAGGGAAACAGAGTATGCTTTCCACACAGCTATAGAAAGAGCTCAGGACCGTGTTTTCTACTACCCAGCTTAGTTCCAAGGTTTACCGTGGTATATGGTGGACCGAAGAACGGCGTTTCGGGTAATGGAAGAGGAACGCAGAGAGGCTGTGCGATGTATTAATATGCCTAGGTAGTAGTAGTAGAGCTTTTGTTTATGTGTTACTTTTTGTAGTAAATAAAGTAAATCCCATAATTTGAGATAAGAATGAGATAAGTTAATAATGTAATCCTGTAACTTTTCCAGTTCAGGAAGGATGATGTAAATGGCAGAAATGCTATCTGATTGATGTTTTTAAACTACGACTAATGAATAAAAGAAGTTTATTGACGTGCTATATGTTCTATGTGAACTGAATTGTTTAAAACGTTTAAGTATGAACTTGAAGATTTAAAAATTGAATAAAGGATCTAATAATAATATTTTCTTAACAAAAAATGCCTCCTAGAAGAAGACCAACACGTCAAAACCCCGAGGGTTCGACGAACAACAACAATAACGATGGGACGAATCCCAACTCGGTTCAGCAGTTGGTGAACCTGTTGACAGGAGCTCTTGTGAATCAGCCGCAAGTGCAGGGTACTATGTTCAAGGTATTCAAGGCAGTAGGACAGCCTGAATTCAAAGGATCTACCAACACTATTGAGGCTCAGACGTGGGTTATGGAAATGGAGAAGGTATTTGACGTAGCCCGAGTAGGTGAAGACCAGAAGTCACCATTCGTGGATTTCATGTTGAAGCCGGATGCTAGCTTCTGGTGGCAGGCTAATAAGACCCGGGAGGGAGAAGGAGTCATAATATGGGAACGTTTTAAGGAAATGTTCTACAAAATGTACTTCCCAGTGAGTTCGCAGGACCAAATGGAGGTCCAGTTCCTAGAGCTTAAGCAGAGAGGGATGACGGTGTCCGAGTATGCCGCTAAGTTCAACTAACTGGCCAGGTTCACTACTTACCAGGTCAGCACTGAAGCTAGGAAGGCGAGAAGGTTTGAGCGGGGACTGAAGCCCTAGCTCTACATCAAGGTTTCCATATTCCAGCTGAACACATTTGCGGTTGTGCTAGAGAAGGCCATACTTGCTAAGGGAGCAAGCGAAGCGGTGACGAAGTTCAACCAAGATAAGAAGAATAAGAATGAGGTAGAAACCAAGATTGGGGGTAGCAGCGCTGTGAACCAGAAGAGGAAATGGAATGACAACACCCCTGCTGGGAGTCAGCAAGGAAGCTAGCAGAAGAGGAAGTTCGAAGCATGTGCTACATGCGGTAAGAATCACACTGGCGTGTGCATGAAGGGGAAGCGGTTGTGCTTCAACTGTGGTCAGGAAGGCCACATTGCACCTAATTACCCAAACCCGAAGAAGGGAGATTGCTTTACATATGGATCCAAGGATCACATGGCTCGCAACTGCCTTAAGAAGCTGACTGCAGGGCCAACAGGGAGCGGAGGGAATGGAAGCAGCAGTACCGTTACTATCGCTGCACTATTGCAAGCTGTTCGACCCACTGCACGGATATTCAATATGACGGTGCAGGATGCTGTGCAATCAAAAGACATGGTGTCAGGTATTATTCCGATCAGTAGTATAAATGCATATGTATTATTTGATTCGGGTGCTACTTGTTCATTTATATTTGATGATTTTGCTACGACCCTAAACTTACCTGTAGAAGAGTTAGTTTACCCTTTGAACATAGAGATTGCGAATAGGGAAGTTATTCCTGTTAGGCGTGTTTGTAAGAACTGTAGACTGGACATTAAGGGTCAGGAGCTGAGATTAGATTTGATTCCGATAAAACTTGGGGAATTCGACGTCATACTGGGTATGGATTGGTTATTCAACCATGGGGCGATAATCGACTATCAGAAGAAGTCGGTAAATCTTACGACTCCGTCAAAGTTAATGTTCTATGGTAGCAAATTGCCTAGACAAGTGAGTTGTCTGATGGTTATGCAAGCCAAGAAACTTCTGACGCAAGGCTGTGTGGGATATCTAGCCTACATAGTAGATACGCGTAAGGAAAGCCCGAAGGTGGAGGAGATATCGATAGTTAAGGAGTTTGTGGACATTTTTTTGAGTGATTTTCCAGGATTTTGCCAGATAGGGAGATAGAGTTCGTGATCGATCTAGCGCCGGGAACTGCTCTGATTTCAAAGGCTCAATACAGAATGTCTCCAGTTGAGGTGAAGGAACTGATGGTTTAACTACAAGAATTACTAGACAAGAAGTATATTCAACCAAGCGTTTCACCGTGGGGAGCGCCAGTTTTGTTTGTGAAGAAGAAGGATGGATCAATGCGTCTTTACATTGATTATAGGGAGTTGAATAAAGTTACGATCAAGAATAGGTATCCTTTACCTAGGATCAATGACTTGTTTGATCAACTGAAGGGTGCGAAGTACTTCTCAAAAATTGATTTGAGAAGCCGGTATCATCAATTGAAGGTGAGGAAGGAAGATATACCTAAAACGGCTTTTAGGACTCGATATGGTTATTACGAGTTCTTGGTGATGTTATTTGGTCTCACGAATGCCCAAGCTGCATTTATGGACTTAATGAACAGGGTGTTCAAGCCATTTCTGCACAAGTTCATGGTAGTGTTCATAGATGACATCCTGGTTTATTCCAAGACTGAGGAGGAACATGTTGAACACTTACGACTAACCTTAGAAGCTTTGAGACGAGAGAAGCTTTACGCTAAATTCTCGAAGTGCGAATTTTGGTTCGAACGTGTGCAATTTTATGGCCACATAATCGACAAGGATGGTATTTTGGTAGATCTGTTGAAGGTTGAAGCGGTAATGAATTGGGATCAGCCGGAGACGCCGTCTGAAGTGACGAGTTTCTTGGGATTAGCAGGTTATTACTGTTGATTTATCCAAGACTTTTCTAGAATCGCAACTCTGTTGACGAATTTGACTCATAAAACGGTTAAATTTGTTTGGACAGAGAAATAGGAGGAAAGTTTTCAAGAGCTGAAGAAGAGGCTGAGTACTGCGCCTGTATTCTCTTTACCAGATAGTTCGGGGAATTTCGTAGTATATAGCGATGCCTCACATAAAGGATTAGGTTGTGTGTTGATGCAGAGCGACAAAGTCATTGCCTATGCGTCACGTTAGCTAAAGGATTATGAGAAGGGGTATCCGACCCATGATCTAGAATTGGTGACAGTAGTGTTTGCCCTAAAGATTTGGAGGCACTACTTATATGGAGAAAAGTGTGAAATATACACAGATCATAAGAGTCTGAAATATATTTTCACCCAGAAGAATTTGAACATGCGCCAAAGAAGAAGGTTGTGTCTGACAGAGATCCACGTTTTACGTCTAATTTCTAGAAGCGATTGCAAGAATGTCTGGGAACGCAATTGCGAATGAGTACAGCGTATCATCCTCATACTGATGGACAGAGCAAGAGAACAATTCAGACGTTTGAGGATATGCTGAGAGCTTGTTTGATGGACTTCAAAGGAAGCTGGGAGGATCATCTACCGTTGGTGAAGTTTGCATACAACAATAGTTATCAAGCGAGTATTGGCATGCCGCCTTACTAAGCATTATACGGCAGAAAATGTAGAACTTCCTTTGTGCTGGGATGAAGTCGGTGAACGTCAATTGTTGGGACCAGAATTGGTACAACAAACCGCCGAAATTGTGAAGCTGATCAGAATGAGATTAGTTGCTGCTCAAGACAGACAGAAGAAGTATGTCGATGTTCATCGACAAAATCGAGAATTCTTACCAGGAAGTTTCGTGTTCCTGAAAGTATCTCACTGGAAGGGGAAGATTCGATTTAGTAAGAATGGAAAGCTGAGTTCCCGATTTATTGGACCTTTTGAGGTGTTGCAAAAAGTTGGCGAGGTAGCTTACGAGATTGCATTACCTCCGGAGCTCGAGAATATACATAACGTCTTCCATATTTCTGTGTTAAGACCTTACAAGCATGATTATAAACATGTAATAGTATATGAACCTTTACAATTTGATAAGGACTTAACATATGAAGAAGTGCATGTTCAAATAGTTGATAAAAAGGAACAAGTACTTAGGAATAAAGTGATACCTTCTGTTAAGGTAATCTGGAGGAACCACAGTGCTGAAGAAGCTACGTGGGAACTCGAAGATGTTATGATAAAATCTTATCCACATTTATTTGCTTAGTTTTGTATAACCCCTAATGTACCGATTCTGGGGACAGAATCCTTTTAAGGGGGGAAGAATGTAATAGATGAGATTTTTTTTTTATGAGTGATTCTGGGGACATAATCCTTTTAAGGAGGGAAGATTGTAACGATTGTGATTTTATATAATAATTTTAAATATTTATTGAGCTAAATAAATATTTTATGTGAATTATTTATTGAGTTAAATAAATAAATTATGTGATTTAATTAAGTGTTATATTTTAATTAAATGAATATTTAATATTTATCTAGTTGATGTATATTAATTTTATAATATAGTTCTGATTTAATTGAGAGAATTAAATTAGATGAATTATGTGTTAAGTGTTACATGGATTATATTTAGCGAGGGATTATAATTATGTGACAAAATTTTATGTGATTAATTGATATTAGATTTTAATTGATTAAATTAGTTGATTAATATTTAATTAATTAAAATATGACATTAAAGTATGTGTTAAAATAAAAGAAAAAAGAATTTGAAATGATTTTAACCAAACAAGGCCCTTGTAATTGTTTTAAACCTATTTCTACCAAACGGGGCCATAACTATCGAAAAGTTGTTTTAAATAAACTGTTTACCAAACAATACTTTAGCATTAATAATCTATTTTTGAAAAAAAACTTGTTTTGCCAAACAAGGCATTGTGGCTTTTGAATTTTGTAACTTATATAATAAATGTATTTATTATATATATTAATTAATTAGGAGTTACATATTATAAATATATGTATATTATATCAGTATAATAAAACTACGTTAATTAGTCTAAACTACGTTAGTTTTTCCCAAGTCTAAACTAAGAATACAAGGAGAGAAAAGAAGAGCAGAGAAGTTGAGAGAAAGAAGAAGGAGAATTTGGAGAGAAAGCAAGAAAAGCTTAAGGGAATTCATCTTCTTCACTAACAACTAGTTTAAAGGTAATTTATAATCTCTACTTTTATATTTTCAGAACTCAGCTATATGTTCTTCGTATTTTGTTCTCTAACAAAAATGAGTTTCATAAAATTGTATAAACATGGACTATATATATATTGTATTCATGTGTTGTTCGTAGTGGTTTGATTTCTATCAATGATTTTCAGAAAATCAAATTAGTGATTAAGTATGCTTTAATTGAAAATTTTGTTCTTATGTGTTATTTGATTTTGGTCAATTTAAAGTAAAAATTGATGAATTAGAATATGCTAACATGCTTATTGGGAAATTATTTGATGATTACATGCAATTACGTATATAATGTATGTATATAGAGTGAAATTGATGGAGAAAATTTCTTACAGTGGATTATTTTGGAAAAATATAAGTTTTCATGAAAATGGCCAAATTTTATTTTTAAAACTTGTGATTATCGTTATTTAGATGGTTTTGTATTTTGGAAGCATGTTATACATATGTATTATAGGGTATGTATGAGTTACAGTGTCTATGGTACTGTATTTGTTGTTGGCTTGTATGGGATGTTCGGTAAAGTAGAGGGTCAAAACTGTCTGCAGCTGGCCGCATTGCTGCGCAGCTGCGCCGGTAGCAAGGCCAGGAGCAGCGCAGCTGCGCCGGTTTCAGGGCAGCTGGCTGCGCAGCTGCGCCATGTTCAGAACTAGGGCAGTGAAATTTAAGTGTTGTGCAGTTTATTTTTTTAAAGTCATGGTTTAATTATTCCTTGATAGTGGACATGTATCTAAATAATATAACAGGTTGTTATAGAATTGTGACAAATTCACAATTTTAAAAATAAAAAGGAATTCTGAAAACCTTAATTAGATTATAAATGTTTGATTGTAAATGAGTTACTTAATTATAATTTGAGTAATTATAATTAAGACTAAGTGTTTAATTTAAAGTATAATATGGTTAAATTATATTGTATAGAAATTGATTTATTTTAATCAATTAGATGTTAATTTAAATTATAATTTAAGTAATTGTAATTTAATAAATGCATATTTAGTTATGGATTTTAAGTTTATAATTGCATGATTAATTTTAATTTGTGTAATTATAATGCATGATATAGTTTAATTAATTATTAATTATGAATTGGTGATAATTTAAGAGGTAATTATAATTGAGTAATTATAATTAGATTAAGTGTTTAAATTATAATTATTTAATTATAATTTAGCTAAATACATGATTAATTTAATTATGTGAGTATGTGTGTGATGTAATTAACAATGTGATAGTTGATTATTATTATTTATTTAATTAGAGTGAGTTAACCATGAGGGTTAACCACTTATGTGAGTTAGTTATATGTTAAGTGATTTAGATTATTATAATTGAATGTGTATAGGAAGTGTTTAAGTACGTGGTTGAGTTAAGTATCTTGCGCGTAAGGCAAGTCTTCTAAACCCTAAACTCGCTATTTCTACGCAAGTTTCTTTGAGTTCATATATTCATTGTTGAGAATGTCCTTTTCATTTCTATCATGGACAATTATTTACTTAACCGAAGAGATCTTGACTTATTGTTCAAGTAAGATCCAGTTTATTATTTTAAATGCTTTAAGTTTACTTCTAAAGCATATGTTAATTCATAATTCTTTTATTTATGAATTATTGAAAGTCGATTCAACTAATCCTTAGTTGATGAACGTGAATTATAAATTACCCTTGTAAACTTATCCAAACCAAACTTTCTTTGGTGCAGACTTGAATTTAAATTACTGAGTTGAACAACCCTAATTATTAGGGGAGGTTACTACGCATAGCGTTAAGATGTTTGTACACAATACATGGTACAAAGGGCTGATCCCCCTAATTACGAGTTAAAGCTCATAGTCTTATTGACTGTTAAAGGTTTAAATAGAAATATTTATAACCTAGGACAAGAGTTCAAAGGTCTTATGACCCTCAGATAAATTCTATATTCGAATTTTAATGTTGATAGAGAATTATTATTCAATTCTTTATTGTTGAAGTAAGCTAAGTTATTCAAATCTTTTTAAAGATATCCTTTCATGTATTTATTATTGTTAAACTCTAGTGGTCTGTTGTTTGCTCACTCTTGCATTAAATAACAATTTCAGTTAAAGTTGATAACGCTGATGCTCCATCTACGAGTAAAGGCAAGGGAAAGATGAACAAGTGAAGACTTGTTTAATTATTTTGAAGTGATTGTAATAAGACTTTTATGTCAAGTTTTTGTTCCGCACTTTATTGTTTATGTCAAGGTTAGAGTAACCCTGGGATTATTTTTTTAAAGGTTGTAACCCTTGTTTTAAGGGTGATTTTGTATAAAGATTGTAATTTATTTTGAGATATATTGGGTAGATGTTTGTTATAGTTAGAAAGTGAACACCAAATCATGTGGAAACGAAGTGCCCAGATTTGGGGGTGTCACATTGCATCTGCAAAAGACGGTAGATACTGAAAAATTTCATCACGTGATAGAAAATTTTTCAATAGCAATGTGATATCTTTCACTGACGATGATATACCCGCAGAGGGGATGGGCCATCGCAAGTCACTGCATATAGCAGTGATGTCATCAGGGTATGTGATAGAAAAGAATAAAGATCAACCCAAATCGGATCAGAACCAGTCATGTGGTTATTCAGGCTTTCGATGGGTCTTGCCGAGAAGGTGTGGGAGAAATTGAGCTGCCACTGGAGATTGGCCCCCGCACCTTCTATGTATCCTTTCAGGTACTCAACATTACCACCGGATACAACTTGTTGTTCGAAAGGCCGTGGATCCACATGGCGGGAGCCGTTCCATCCACACTCCATAAGCAGCTTAAGTACATTATCAATGGCAACCTAATCACGGCAAATGTCGAACCAGAATACCCTGTCTGCATATAGTGAGACATACCGGTGATTAGTCTGGATGAAGGGGTTGAACCTACAAGTTTTTAAGCATTGAAGGAGAGCAATACTCAGTACCTGCCTGTTGGGGCACCAGCCTTGAAACCAAAGGTCTCCCCCGAAGTGATGACAGTGGGTTAGGAGATGGTATCTTTGGGTTTCGACCCTAGAGAAGGGTTAGGGAAAAATCAGCACAGTATCAAAAGTCTGGTGCAGATCCCGAGCCAGTCAAGGAAAGCCGAATTAGGCTATACATCCGGGTCAAACCATCAGAATCCACACAAGCATCCGAAGGCCCATACTTCCACTATACTATTGCAAAACCTCGCTGATGCCAGATTTGTGAAGCCAATGAGGAAGATTCCTGCTGTTGTGTCAGCCATGTTCTTCCCTCCAATCATACCGATAAGTGAGAGAAAAGCCCCAAAGTCTGATGAGGAAAGCAAAAAGGGAAAAGAGAAGTTCCTGTACGAAGGACGAGACCCATTTGTTAACATGCAAGCTCTCATACACTACGAGGGTATGAATGATGATATCCCAGACAGTGATGAAGAGGATCAGATCCAAATTCCTTGCACCAAGAAAGGAAAGGGGGGCAGTTTAAAGAAAAACCCCGGATCTGATCTGAAGGATGTCTTAGTCATCATCAGAGATGAGCCATGTAATACCCAAGAATTTTCTAATATTATTAAATAAATATATTAATGGGAATGAGAATTTATTTAATATAAATGATTTTGTGTTATGAGAATGATTAATTCAATTATATAAAATTGAATAATTATAATAATAATTGAGAAACTTATGAAGTTTGCGATAAACTAGTTGATAGCCTTGTGTGGCACAGTGACATAATATAAGAATGATTATATTAATTTAAACGAACAATTAATCTATATTAATTGTTAATTGTAGAATATTAATTAATTATTATTGTAGAATATTAATTAATTGTTGTGGAATATTAACTGTGATTGATTAATAATATGTAATTATTATTATTGCAAGAAATATAATAATAATAATGAGCAACGTGCTATAATATAATAAGATTTATATTTATATACTGTGCGTGATAAATGAGCAATGGTTGTGGAAATTAATAATTTCATTAATTAAAGAAGAATGGATTAATTAATATTATTAGTAATTAATCGATTAGATGAATAATTTATTTATTTGACATTATAAATAATAAAGAAAATAAGTTATTAATATAATAAGATTATATTGATTGTTATGTACAAGCATGCAATAATTAATAATATAAAGTATATGGAATACAACTATATTATATAGTGTGGTGCAACATTTATGTGACTATACTATATATATGGACCATGTATTGGGATTTATTAAACTATGTGTGCTACATGATTAATACCTATGTGACAATATGTATGTAAGTATACATTAACATAATATGAATATATTGTAATCAATTGTTGATTGTAGAATTTAATAATGTGATAACATCTGAGTAAATTATACCGGTAAGATAGAATGTACATGGATTATATGATGTGAGTACATAGGTAATCCCTAATTTTTCCTAATATAGTAATAATTGTACATTAAAACCCATTTTTGGAAAGTATAATAACTAAATTGAACTAGTTAATCACATTGCTAGAAATCTAAGCTCATCAGTTACTCTCACAGTACATGAACAGTAGCCTAAGGCTAAATTATGTAACTTCCAAGCTGTGATCATTGTCTATGGAAATGGCTGATGGTGGGTGGTTGAGCAACCCACTATAAACTAATGTGTTCTTCTTCTACACTTTGGTTTCAACTTCCATGTAAAAATCTTTAGCCAGTCCACCATTCCTCTATAAATTGGCAGCTATGTTACTAAGTTCACGTTGCTGTGTTTTGTCTGATAAAACTCTGAGAATTTAAGTTTGAGTGTTTGTTGTTGAAAGAAGAGTCTAGCAATCTCAGAAAGTTAGAAGCTAAGCAAACTAAGCTTCAAGAGGTATATTTCTAAATTCCATATTCTTCATTCTTGTTCCTCATTTTGTTTACTATCAAAGTTTCAAATCTTGATTATGCCAAATTTGATGATAATTGGGTTTTTGAACACTTGTTTAGTTGTTATATGGACATACAAACATGATTGGGATTTCAATATAGCTTCCATATTTTACATTCTTGTTCTCCATTCTCATTTCCTATTTGCATTCTGAAATTTCTGTAAATCTTCAATTCTTGGTTTGAGTTGGAAATTCATGAATTGATGATTTGATAATGTTAATTGGATTGTTATATAGTCTTAGTAGTATGTTTAAACCATAATGTAACTGCTTGGGACTAATTTCGTGAAGTCATTTCGTGAGTTGGGCTAGAAACTGCCATGGCTGCCTGCTGTCTGGTGCGAACCAGTAATGGCGCAGCTGCGCCGGTTTAAGCCTGAGCTGCGTCGGCACCCTGAACCAGTTTTCTGTTTCTGCTTAAAAATCTGTTAAGTGTTACTTGCTAATATGACTTAGATGAAGCATGCTAGCATGAGTAACTTACATGTATAGATACATAGACCTAAAATAAGAGTGTTCTATTACGCTTGTGTTCATGATTGATGAAAAGTATAGTTTTCCAAAACAAACTTAGAACTTTAACAAAAGACTTTGACATGTTTGTATGATATCAATGTTCTGACTTATGATACATGTTGGTATAGTTTAGAAATGCATGAAGAACGTGATACCATGTACGTATGTGCTTTATAATATAACATACACATGATGGACTCACTAGTGAACATTTTTAACGAAAATATAAGTTTTTAAAGGCAAACTTTGACATATAAAGATCATATATGTATTCTGATTTTTGGGTATGTTTATATGGCCTAGAAACACATGAAATGAATGTTGACTTGTGTATACATATTTCATAGTATGACGTGAGCATACTAAACCTCGATTAGTAAACATTTCGAACGAAAATGGAAGTTTTAAAAAACAAACTTTGACATGTGTGTGACACATTGAGGTACTAATTTTGCAAACATGTTTACATGACCTAGAATCACATGTAATACATGTTAACTTGCATATATAGGTTTCATAAGGAAGCATGGACATGATAGACCTTATTAGTAAACTATACTAACAAAGTATAAGCTTTGAACGTGAACTTTGGTATGTTATGACGAGAGTTAGAATATGATAATTTTGAACATGTGATAATACTTTTAGACTCACTCATGTATCATACACGTATATATACCATGATTAGGTGTCGTGAAATCAAATTTAGCATAAACGAAGCATGTTTTCAACTAATAACTGTGATAGTCACATGTATGGAATGCGAATACTTATAAGTATGCTTAATATAAATACCTTAGGTGTTTTGAAAGCGAGCATGATAGGCTTTGTAAATTTCATGACCTTGAATGACCGTAAGTGTCGACTTAGAATCTATATCACATATGTTTGGAACAAGGGAAAGTTATACGAATATAAAAAGACTCTTTAACATGTATATATACTATGTGATAAATGTGAATCCGATTTCGACGGTTAACTTATGGGAATGCCATAACTTGCTAGAATAAAATATATTTAGTATTAATTGTGGTCTTAGTATTAATAATATGAGGGCATGTTTGCTAATTGTTGCGATCTTATATGATATGAGAATGTGTTTAAACTCTAAAGGAGGAACGTTAAGGATAGAAATTATAATCTATATAACTGTGTAGCTTGGTTAAAACTTAGCTTATGTGTTGATCGTATATTCGAAGATAAAATGTGAAGTTAAATTATATGGCTAATGAATATCATATATACATAACTATATTACGATAGGAATTCGAAAGTGTTGATTTGCTTTTCGTGGATAAACTACGCTAAAGGCAAGTTCTCTAACTTACACTGTTTTAAAGTGCAAGTTTCCTAACTTACACTCTTTTACGGTGCAAGTGTTCTATCCTTGTATATTGCGAGCTAGTTTCTTTACTTACTCGTTTGAATTGAATTAGCATACTTGAACTCTTATTTCATTAAAGCTATTATTCATGTTGAATTTGGTATTGTTCTTGAATATTGTGAAAGTATCTATGCCATTTGATTCGGCCAGACTTATATTATTGAAAAGCTACCCAAACTAATTGATTGTTACGGGATCTCGTATTTGACTGAGAAGAACAACCTTCTTTGAAGGGAAAATATAATTGTCGGAGAACCGACGTGCGCACTTGAGTATGATTGATTATTATGCATAACGTATGGTACTTTAGGCTGATCACCTATTGTACCTATTTTTGGATTTGGGTTATTAGTTTAATACTGTTAATTCTAGTAGAAGTTCATAGTCCTTAGTGACTGCTCAGTATTTAGTTATCTTGAAATCTTGAATTGATTTATTATTGAATCACATTGATATTATTCTGTCCTTAGCGACTGTTATTGAAAATTGTTGATATTCTTGTTATCCTTGAACTATCAAACCTTGCTATACCCTTTCGAGAATTGAGAATTTTATTACTCACCTTTATTGTATATTACTTGCTGGGCAATTGTGCTCATTCTTGCTTTCCATAAAAACATTTCAGTTAAGGCCGAGCAGTGCGGACCTTCGGGCACAGATAAGGGCAAGGGAAAGGCTACTGAGTAGCTTAAATTATGTAGAACTTATGATTGTAATAAAGAACTGATGATATTATGTACTAGTTAAGGTTATTTATGCTTAAGATATGTCTAAGCTATGTAATCACTATTTAAGTTACGAGACCTTGGGATGTGAATAATTATATTATTTAAATGTAATTTATTTGGTATTAGTTGTGTATTATTCCGATGTGCGATGCGACATTTAGTCGTATTATTATTGTGATGTATTACTATGAGCACGTGACGAACCGAATTCGAGATACCAAGTGGCGGTCCCGGATTTGGGGGCGTCACAAGGCAGACAACCACAAATCTTGTATCCTCCCTATTCATGAAGATCTGACCCTGGACAACTTGAGCAGCGTCCCTTGCCTCATTCAAAAAGGGTAAAAGGGCAGAGAATCCATCTGCCCTGTAACATGGTTTCGTTTACTGCTTATTTTATTGCACAGCTATAGCAGTAACTTTTGTCATGCTTTGCTAAATGCTTTGTATATTTAAGCAGTTTCATATATTAAAGCAAAAGCATTTTGTTTTCAAAACTCCAAGATTAGATTTGTTTGTCCCTGCTGATGAGATGTCAACCTGTCATAGTGACTACAAATTTGATGTAGAACTAAACTTCGACTTGATGGAGATTGATCAAGAGGAGGAAGATGACTATGAGGTGCCTGAGGAGATCAAAGAATGGGTCGAAGATAAACCCAAACCAAACCTCGACCAAACCACCACTGTTAATATCAGAACCTCAGAAAACCTCAAAGAAATCTAGATAGGCCTAGACCTCACCAAAGGTCAAAAAGCCGACCTGATTGAAATCTTTACACAGTTCCAGAATATATTTACATGGTCGCATGAAGACATGATTGGATTATCTACTGATATTATCATCCATCGACTCCCCATCAAGGATGGATTCAAGCCAGTCAAGCAGAAGCTCAGTCGATTGAAACCTGAATGGAGTTTGAAAGTCAAAGAAGAAGTTGTCAAACAATTCAAAGCCGGCATCATCATGGTATCAACATACCCAGAGTGGTTGTCGAACATAGTTCCCGTGCCTAAGACCAGAGGGAAGGTTCGAGTATGCATGGATTACAGGGATTTAAACAAAGCTTATCTCAAAGACAATTTCTCGGTACCTTTTATCTACATCCTGATAGACAATACGGCGTAGTACGACATGTATTCTTTTCTGGATTGCTTTGCTAGTTACCATCAAATTATGGTCACTGAAGAAGACAGGGAGAAGACAGCTTTCATCACTCCCTGGGGATCCTTCTGCTATAGACGATTGTCAATCGGCCTCATCAATGATGTTGCCACGTATTAGCGAGCCATGATGGCCCTGTTTCATGACATGATGCATAAGGAGAAAGAGGTTTATGTGGATGACATCATCGTCACATCCCGGAAAGAGGGCGATCACATCAACCATCTCAGGAAACTGTTCAACAGATTGCATAAGTACAATCTCAAGATGAATCCAGTCAAATGTGCTTTTCATGTCAAATCGGGCAAGTTGTTGGGATTTTTGGTAAGCAATAGAGGCATTGAGCTGGATCCTGCCAAGATTAAAGCCATCACGGAGATGCCCATACCCCGAACAGAGAAGAAGATACGCGGATTCCTAGGGAGGATCAATTTCATAAGTCGATTCATTTCCCAGCTCACAGCAACTTGTGCACCCATCTTCAAGCTACTAAGCAAGAATTCCTCTACGAAATGGAATGAGGATTGCCAAAAAAGCTTTCCTTACCATTAAAAAGCAGCTGATCGACGCACCTGTATTGATACCCCCAAGGGATGAAGTTCCCCTATTTATGTACTTGTTCGTCAATGCCAACACAATGGGCTGTATGCTGGGATGGAAAGATGATACTAGCACAGAGAGAGTTGTTTACTACATCAGCAAAAGATTCAGCAGCAGTGAACAGAAGTACACTCTGATTGAGAAGATATGATGTGCGTTAGCTTGGGCCACCATTAGGTTGCAACATTATCTGCATGGGCACACGACCTATCTCATATCCCGCATGGATCCACTAAAGTACGTATTCAGCAAACCAATGTTAAATTATCGATTATCTAAGTGGCAGTTGATCCTCCAACAGTTCGACATTGTCTATGTGACTCAAAAGTCCATCAAAGGTCAAGGCATTGCAGATCAACTAGCTAAAGCACCGTTTCGAGGGTTTGAACCCTTGAAGACTTATTTCCCAGATGATGGGATCATGACAATTCAACAAATTTGATAAGAGAATGTATTTCGATGGAGCGGTGAATATGGAAGGTGCCGAAGCCGGGGCAATTCTCATCTCTGGTACAGGAGAGCAATACCTGTGGCTACTAAGTTGCAGTTTGTCAACACCAATAACACGGCTGAGTATGAAGGCTGCATAATGGGTTGAAACTAGTCCAATCCATGGGTATCCGACGTCTACTAGTCTTTGGAGATTCTAAGTTGGTTATCAGACAAACCACCGGGGCGTATCATACCAAAGAATTGCATTTGTTGTCCTATCACCAGCAAGTCATCAACATATCCATGGATTTTGAAGAGATAACCTTCATCCACATCCCTCAAGGTAGGAACGACTTTGCAGACGCATTGGCAACTTTGGCTTCCCTGATCAACGTATCGGGTAGGAGGGGAATTCCCGACATCAAATTTACGAACCAAAAGGCCCCGATATATGGAAATTACATTGGAGAAGTAGAAGATGAGATACCTCCTATCAAATAGCCTTGGTATCAAGATATCAAGGAATATCTCTGAGATGGATCTACACCCATTGGGGCAAGCCAAGCCAAAAATAAGCGGATTCACAAGATGGCTATAAAGTTTTATCTAAGCGGAGACGCACTCTACAAAAGGTATGCTGGAATAGGCCTCTTAAGATGCCTCGATAAAGAGCAAGCCCAGAGATTAATGGATGAAGTCCACGGTGGAGTCTGCGGTCCACACATGAGCTGTCATTTACTTGCCAATAAAATATTGAGAATAGGGCATTACTGGATCTCTCTTAAAGCTGACTGTAATGATCATGTCAGGAGATGCTATCAATGCCAAGTCCATGGAAATGCTATCCACACTCCTCCAAATGAGCTGCACAATATAAGTTCTCCATAGCCTTTCGCTATATGGGGAATGGATGTGATTCGACTAATAGAACCCAAAGCCAGTAACGGACATCGTTTTATCTTCACTATGATCGATTACTTCACCAAATGGGTTGAAGCTGCCTCTTTTCCCAAAGTCACCCAGGAAGTAATCATTGGTTTCATCAGAAACAATGTTATCTGTCGATATGGACAACTTGAGGTGATCGTCTCAGACAATGCCAAGAACTTAAATAATCAGATGATGAGAGACTTATGCAGCAAGTTTCATATCAAGCATCTCAATTCTGTCATCTACCGACCCAAGATGAATGGTGTTGTCAAAGCGGCCAATAAGAACATCAAGAAGATCATGCAAAAAATGTCCGCCAATCACAAAGGATGGCCTGACCTGTTGCCCCTGACTCTGTTAGCATACATGACTTCAATGCGTACCTCTACTGGGGCTACCCCCTATTCATTGGTCTATGGCATGGAAGCAGTACTTCCCATAGAAGTAGAAATGGAGTCCTTGGGAGTGTTCATAGACGCTCAGATGGAAGAAGATCAGTGGTTACAAGAGTGGTACCACCAGCTGTCCCTGATAGATGAAAAGAGAGCTACAACTATTTTCCATGGGCAGCTATATCAGCAAAGGATTGCACGATCATACAACTAGAAAGCCCAAATCTGGCAATTCAAAGAAAATGACCTAGTGCTGAAGAAAGTTTTAGCCAATCAAAACGAAGCTAAAGGAAAGTTCGCCCCAAATTGGTTAGGGCCTTTCATTGTCAAATAGGTGTTGACAGGAGGAGCTATCAGATTGCAAGAAATGGGCGGGAGCGAATTTCCCCAACTTATCAACTTAGACACCATAAAAAGGTACTATGTCTGAAACATATGCCAGCCATCACTTGGTCCTGCGAATCGATCAAATCAGTTTCAGTTTTCATTAGAAGACCAAACTATGAATAACCTGATCTCCCTTAGCCTGGGAGTACGTAGGCAGCAATTCCTAGTGTGGTCAAACCAAACTCAAAAGAAACACTTCTCAAGCCTCTCACAAAAAAACTTGAACTACGAATGACCTGATCTCCCTCCACCCGACAGGGTTCGGTATGACTTTCAAAAAACCAATAAAAACCAGCCCCAAGACATCAAAACCCTATAAAACCCAAATATTATCAAGTCTCCCTGGTCAACAGGCCCATTTAAGATATTCTCCGACATCTCACTGTCAATCCATCAAGGAAAGGCTCATAATACATCAACAACAGCAAGTCATGAAAGAAGTGGTAATCACTCAGCAATGACAATACATATCCAATAGGGAAGTTTATCAAAATATATTTCTCTGATATATAATACTGTATGATATATACATAGTTCCTGTACATGACAAAAAATGGCTGATCTAGTATGTGCAGGGAAAACAAAGCTAATCTATGGACCTATGGACAAGCGGGATAGCAGTGCCAACATGGCATCTCTCTCTGAAGTTGGGGGAGCAGCTGCAAGCGCAATACCTTTAGTCTCCATACGAGAAAGAACATCCACAACCATCTGTATAGGGGCACTGTGACCATCTATGTAAGCACTCTTGTCTGTAACCAGGCCATGTGTATATATCAGAAGGGAAGTATTGTTAGCAATATGAATATCCCGGGTAGCTATGGCCTCATCCTTCTCCACAAAAGCAACATCTTTGGCAATCAAAGTCTCCTCAATCTTATCGAAAGCCGCATCTCGAAAAGATCGAGCCTCGTCTCTCTCAATCAATACCGCATCCCGAGTAGCCTGAGCCTCGTCTCTGGAGGTGAAAGCTGTATCTCTACTAGAAAGAGCTGTCAACATCAACGCCCAAACCTGATCTCTCTCGAAAGTCATCCGAGCTAGTAAAACAGCAATGGCTAGATCTGTGATAAGTAGGTTTCATACCTACGAATTGATGCCATCTAAACATAAGATGTTACAACTTTAACTACTTTTTAGGGTCTATTTTTATGCATTTGCATTTGTTTATGTGCAGGGGACTTGTCAGGTTGAGAAACGTAAGGAAATAAAAGTTTCAAAGAAAAAATTGGCTTTGGTTCTGTGATCTGCGTCGAGGCGCACATTTAAGGCTGGCAAACCTCGCCTAGGTGCAGGTGCGCTAGGGCGCGCTTCTAAAGAGTAAAATATGCGTCGGGGTGTAGTTCCGGCAGATTGGATTTTGTTTCCTTATTGAACTGGGATTCTGCTGGAAAGAGGCTACAGTTTTGGCTCGCGAATAGGAGAACATATAAGGCTATCATAGAGGCTATTATGACAGACTTAGACAGCAACGAGGCCTAGTTCGTGGGAGTTGACACGTAAGGAGAATTAAAGCAAAGCGAAGCACACAAAAGAGACGAGTAACAATACGATTTTAGATTCTATTATCTCTCTTCATCTTTATCTTGTATTCAAAATGTTATTCACTTTGTGGATTATGGTTTTTACTTCGTTTATGATGAACTAATATTCTATTTAAGTCTACAACGGATCTTATTATGTACCTAAGGATTGACATGCTTTCAGTTTAGTTTATGAAGATTATTTCCAGGTTATTTGTTGTGGTTTGTGCGTAACTTATGTATTTGTATGATCACCAATTACCTGTTATCCCATATGAACTCGAGAGATGACATATGGGATTGGAACTAACCATAGTTACGTATGTTTGTGATTTCTACTATTAGTTGGAATTTATAATTCATGTGTAGGATAGAGATATCTATGCATCATGCGTAATCTAAAGAGAACTTGATATTAAATCTTTTTCAATTATAATTCACATAGAGATATAGTGAGTTAGTTAATTAAGGTGTCTTGCTTAATTCTATCGAATGTGGATTTGAGTGAGTATGGATGTAATGCATTGAGAGATGGTTATATCTACTTTCGTGTTCTTGGTTAATAATCTAGAATAATTGATATAAACTGGAAGAAAGTATGTTGTTCGAAGTGAACCAATAAGTGAAGTTGTAGGCTTAATTCTCCGAAAACTTGTTAAATTCATGGATTAGTGTTAATTATAGTCAGAGTAGTAGTTTCTTATAAAAATCATCATTTAATCATTGGTTTAATAAAATTGAAATAATACAAATGGGAGCTGTCCTTTAGCACTCCAAAATTAACCTTACTCTTATTCCACTAACTCAAGAATTAGTATAGTAACAAGCAAGGATCGATCTCACAGAGAGTATTTTTTTTTTATATTTATCCAAGTATTTTCCAATGAATTGGGGAATTTTTAGTTTGAAAAGTTTAATTAACGAAAGTGAATTTAAAAGAAATATCAATGAGTAAAAAGCTTCAATTATTTAGTTCAGTATCGCCTCTTCACAATTATGGATTAACCAAGTGTTTACAATATTTATCTTTCAATGAGATTAATAATCCTAGATAACCGCAATCGCTAGTTATCCGCAATTCTCCTTAAGTGTAAATCTAATGCGACGATCGCCAACAAAAGATCCTAACTAGCATATAACCTAGAACTATCAGTCTAGATTTAATACAATAAAAGCATGAAGAATGATAATTAGATTATTCCAAGCAATAATTACACAATCAGGAATTATTTAACTTGTCTTCTGAAAACCTTAATAATATTCAAAAGCTTGACCACAATCAAATATCATTAATTGCTATCTATGATCAGACATACATCGTTTGCTTAATATATACCTTGATCTAGCAGATGATATCAATTTACTAATTTAATCCTGCAGAAACCAAATTAGTCAATTGAATAGCATACAAGAAAGTTTATGTAGATAATCAGAATAAATCTCACATACGAAATAATAAATAAAACAAACTTGCTCAAACCATTAATTATAAATAAGGTTCAACATCCTTTCATAATTGAATTGAGTAGTTTAGCTTGACATGCCTTGATCTCCAAAACTAGGGTTTGAATGAATGAATAGCCTTCTTCTAGTTCAAAGATCCAAGATATCTAATATCAAAAAGAATAACTAATATTTATAGTCTAGACAGTATAATTAGTAAACTTCAAAGTCTTATTCCCAATCCACTTCTGCTCAAAAAGACAACAAAACAGATTTTCCCGTCAGACATGTGCGGGCCGCGCGTGGCCCTTCACCCAAGAGGCACGCTCAGCGCTTCATATACAGTGCCCAGTCTCCGTTCATGAGCGGTAAACACTTCGGTTAATACTGCTAGGGCGCGGTCAGTGCCTACCATGCAGCATCTCCTCCCAATCATGCGCGCTCAGTGCTTCTTCCAACACATCTCAAGCGTGATCCGCGCTTCAACCCTAGAATTGTCCAAATGTCCACGTGACAACCCAAAAATTTATAAGATCTTAAATGGTTAAAAGAAAGGATTAAGAATAAAACCTAGATAGGAATTTGAGGATTAAATACAATTTTTAAGAAAAACCTATATGGTTTACTATTTGAATGAGAATAAAGAAAAATACGTGTTACAAAATTTCTAAACCTTAGAAATGAATCTATATGTACTTTAAGGAATATTAAGGATAAGGTACTACGATACCTATAAAGTTTGGTAACCTAATATATAAATTAGGTATTTGAACTAGGTAACCTCAAGGGTTATCTTTATTTAATTGTCCTAGTATTTTAACTATATACTAGTGACATAATCTAAGAGATTTATGAAATATGTCTCAAGCTATTAGATTATCTTGTATGATTATTGGCCATAACTTATTAAGCCTATTAGGGCTATTAAGTTAATACACTAGTGGAATATGTTTTGACTTATGTGTATTATGTATGTGATTAAATAAATATACATTGTATAATGTGTATACATTTATTTTGTATATATAAAGAGAATTAAGAAATGTAACCTAATACATGTATTAGGTATGGTAATTAAATAATCTAAGTGATTATGATATTAGAGAATGCTAGTATTTAAAAATATATACTAACCATAAGAGATTTATTTTATACATCTCAATTAATTTGTTTTATAACCTAAGAAAAGCAAGTCTAATTGGGTTATGAAATTAAAGATACCTGAGTAAGGATTTAAGTTACAAAGGAGGGGAATGGAAACCCTAACTAAATGATTACGGTAAGATAAAAATTAAAAGTATTGAACTAGGTGGAATTCATGGCCCAAGGGATTAATTTGCAAGCCCAAGAGAAATTAGTTAAAGCCTAATCCTTTAGCCCAATGTGAGAGAAGACATTTTGGGCCTTTAATAAGCTAATTAAAGCATTGGGCCATAGCCCAAATAATTAGTTAGGAAGCCCAAAAAGAATTAAAATAGCAAACCCAAAGGGTAATTTATTTTTAAGAAAAATATGTGAAATGACCAAATTACCCTTAAAATTATTTATGAAATGACCAAAATACCCTCCAATCAATGTGAACTTAAATCAACCAATCAGAGAAGAGATGATGCAAGCATGATGTAAGCATGACATCAGCATTAAATAAACATAAAAGATGATGTCATCATGATGATGTCATTATGATGTCACCGAAAGGCTAAAATGCAATTAATGAGGTACTAAAGTATAATTAACTTAGGTACCAAACTATAATAAGACGGGGGCATGCTATAAAAAATCGAGCCCCTAACGTGCAATTATCAAAACTATGTTTTCCTATAAATAAGAGCCATTTCTCTTCATTTTTTTCAAAACAAAAAATAGAGTTAGAGAGAGAGAGAGAGGAGAATTTCGATTGAGAGAGAGAGAGGAAAGTTTTTTCGGTGATTTTCAAGATTGCAAAGGATTAATTAAAGCTTGCAACTTCAAGAGGTATTTACTCTATTGATTATTATTTTCATTCTTCTTTGTATATTTAGTAAAAATATACTTTTATACGCAGTTATAATGCCCAAATTATTTTAAGTAAATATTACAAAAGTCCTATTTACAAGCAGTTATAATGTCCGATTTATTTCTCTTATAAAGTAAAAAATATACTTTTATAAGCAGTTACTATGTCCGATTTTCTTTAAGTATTTAGTACGAATATTCATTTTATAAAGCAGTTATAATGCTCGATTTATTTCAAATATAGTAAACGAATATTCATTTTACAAGAAGTTATAATGCTGAATTTATTTTAAATATAGTTGATGAATATTTATTTTGTAAACAATTATAATGCTGAAATTATTTCATGTATAGTACAAGGAGTTTTATTTATAATTGGTTATATGATTTACTAGTTATAAATAAGAACTTATAAATAAAAGAATAAGTGTTAAATCTAAAGTAGTACAATCGTACTCTTTAATGGTTGATGTATAGTACTTGGGCTAAACGATTCCTTTAGGGAGCGGAGGTATATACGGATTAGCAACCGATCTAACTCATTGTGACAAGCAGTGTAGACGAGACGAAAAACTAGTTTGTTGGTTGTTTGTGGGAAATCACTAAGCATACTATACTGAATACTGTTAAAGACTCAATGTGTGCTAAGCTTAGAATTGTGAATATGTATGGTATTAAGGTATTATCTAATATTTGACTATGTGTTTAAATGTTAGATAGTTTACTTATAAAGTAATAGTATTGTGAGATAAAATATGTTTTGTTAATGGAGAGATCAATCTTATAAATGATAGGTCTTTATATTAGATATTAAATTAGATTGCGTAGCAGTAATCAACGGTACATTCAAGTTCCCTAACTCAAACTCGAGTTATTATTTTTCAAGCATGGTAGTGGATAATTATTGTTGATTATTCCACCTCTAAGATTATTATTGAATATTCGCATTTAGTGCAAGTTTTCTCTAACTCAAACTTGAGTTATATTTTCAAAGCATGGTAGTGAATAATTATTGTTGATTATCCACATCTATACTGATTATTGATTCGCACTTAGTGCATGTTACATATGTTCGTCAGGTTTGAAAGGCTGATCACCTTCACTACCCTAATGTTCAGTTAAAGTTGTTCATTGTCCTTGTTGACATTAAATATTATTGGTTCAGTCATTCATTTATTGAAACTCTGATTTATGCTCTTTCACAATTATTATATTGTTAAAAATTCGAAAGCTTATTCTTTCTTTCAATCATGATATATCCTTGTTGTATTTAAACTTGCTGAGCAAAGACGTTGCTCACCCTTGCTATATCATGATAAAAAATTTCAGATTAAGGTGAAGGCTCGAAGAAAGACAATGGCAAAGGCAAACTTCAAGAGTAGATTATATACATTTACAACTATTAGTTATCTGATGCAAGTAATGTTGTAAACCATTTTAATTACTTAAGGTATGTATTCAGTTAAGGTTAACAGACCTTGGGATATGTTATAGAATCATGTAAAATAAATAATTTATGTTTATATATTCCGCATTAGTTTATAAAATATGTATGAAGATGAAGTATTGTGACGCACCATGTTCGAGGTTATGAGGACCCGAATTTGGGGGCGCTACATTTGGTATCAGACCTGTAGGTTATAAACCTTAGGTAGGGTTACCTTAATTAGGCTATAACCACATAGATGAAGATAGGGAATAAACTCAAATAGATTTTAAGTGCTAAGAGATGAATTTTGAAAATTCATTATTAAGTTAAGAAAATGATAAATAAGATTCAAAGAAGAAACTCGAAAAGTTATAAAGACAAGAATCCATAGTTACTTAACTCTAGTAATAAAGATAAAAATCTTAAATAAAGTCATAATAATATGATTAAATGGAAAGATACGAAGATCATAAAATAAAACGATCCTAAGATAGGAAACAATCGTAATATAACACGATTATAAGAAGAGATCACAACGTGATCTGATGAGGTCATAGAAGGACAGATGACTAATCAACTGATTGATTGAAAATTTTATAGCAGGATTGTTATATGACAATTGTACTATAAAATTTTACTATAAAAACTCAGAAAGAGTTAAATGAAATTCGTATTGAGCCAAGAGTAAGCTAGGATTATGTGGAATTTCAATTGAGGACTCATGTGATAGCTGAGTTGTACAAACCTTTGTATGGGAGGGGGTTGGTCTAACGACTACTTAGTTTATCACATTGATAATCATTGAAATGTTGGTGTCGCGCTATTCTCTATATGTATATTGAGAAGGTGATTCTTTTCTCATGTGTATGACGGATAGGTAGAGAATATAAGATTAGGTGCGAGTTTTTAAAACTCATACTTATGGTAAGTTTGTGACTCATAATCGTATGATATGTTTTTGAACCCCTAAGTGTATGGACAGTTTCTGATTGGTTCTTGAACTACGTATTACTAGGATAAGTTCCTAAACTCATATTATTGTGAAAAGTTCCTGAACTCATAACGTGTGGTATGTTTGATGAACTATACTGGGGTATAGTTAAAATTATGGAGAGAGAATCGAGAATTTTTAGTATAGTAAGTTTTAATGGTGATAGAATAGATAGAATTATTGAGCAATTGATCATTAGAGGAATTGAAGTTGATGGTGGAAGCATAGGTATTCCAAATCTTCTAGCTGTGCTAGACTTCAAAATTTTTGAAATCAAGCTAAATTTGCACTGATGTGCCTTTAAAAATATAAATGAATTTTTGTTATCAGCAACACATGGTTACAATTGTGTAGAAGTGGACTTCGAATCACTAACACATCGTTACCTGTTGCGGTATGATAACATCAAAAATAATTTTTCAATGGTTTTGCACTTTTTAAAGAAGTGTCTACGCTAATTGTTTTGGTTAGACAAAAATGATTTGAAATATCAAAATGTCTTTTATGTATCATCGATGCATCATGGAACCTGGTGCAGAGATGATAAAAATGATGGAGTCATCAATGCATTACTGCCTAGTGTCGGATGTGATCTAAGGATCGTCAGTCCACTATGGTATGATGTAATATGACAAAGTCACAAAAATGACGGAATCCTCAAACGGACTGTAAATACAGTGCGGTATCATAACGTCATAAAATAATTTTTAGAATTTTAAAGAAAAGTCAAGTGCCAATTAAATTAGGCCAGATACATGTTTCGATTAATATTCAAATTATTGGTATATGTCTAAGCTATTTGATTCAGCTAGACTAACGTTTATGAAAATTCAAGTATCTCTTTGAGAATTTATCCCGAACCATATTGTTTTTATTCGGACTCCAAGCTGAGTATGAACATCCCTAAATTGGGAATATTTATGCACCAAAGGCAGTTATGATGAGTGCGAATGTTGTTCCAGCATGTAGCATCTGATCAATGCAGGGTATAACGGGCTGATCACCCACCGTGCCCGTAAGTATGACGGTTTACAGATGAATTTCTGTTCAAATCTTTTCGAAATCGAAAAATGAAAGTTCATGGTCTATATGTCCACTCAGCATTATATGATTTTTTTTTAATTCCTTAGAGAGAAGTTTGGGTAGAATGTTATGATAAAATAGTTTCTCATAGAAGGAAGCCGTATGTACTCATTAAAAGAGAATGAAATCAGATAAATGTTAAGTTAAAAACCTAGTTTTGATGAATAAAAGGAGTAGGGATTAGTAGGCTGTAATTTCGAAGACGGAATTCTTAGAAGAAGGGGTGAATGTGAAAACGCAAAAATTTATAAGATCTTGAATGATTAAAAGAAAGGATAAAGAATAAAACATAGATAGGAATTTGAGGATTAATTAAAAATTTTAAGAAAAACCTATATAGTTTACTATTTGAATGAGAATAAAGAACAATATAGGTTACAAAATTTCTAAACCCTATAAATGAATCTATATGTACTTGAAGGAATATTAAGGATAAGGTACTACGACTAGTCCTAGCTATATTCTCAGTTCCTGAAGAGAACAACGGAATAAAAGGGTGAGCTCAACTAGCCCACTAAAAAATATTATGACTAAGATAATAAAGAATAAATTATCGTTAGTCCTTCAATAAATTAGATAAAATATTGTGGACAACAAGTTTTAGATTAACAACTGCAGCGGAAATAACAATCCATTAGAAGAGTTAAGTAGAGAATGATGTCTACTATCTTCTATGATATAAAAGTCCATCATCAATATTTTATCCCTGTAACACCAATCAATAATATTTTCAATCAACGAATTATCCATGAACTAAGGGCCAAGGATATTTGTTTATATCACCAGTGGTCATGATCATGCCAAACACATGTCCACTTTGCACTACAGGCCAAAGATATTCATAAATTAACAGCTCATCTTTGCACTACGGGCCAAAGATATTCATTAATAAATAGTTTATCTTTGCACTACGGGCCAAAGATATTTATCAATCAACAGTTCATCTTTGCACTACGGGCCAAAGATAACTTTCACCATAATTTAAAACTGAGGATGATGAAAAATAATATAAAGAATGAATAAAGTGAGATAAAGGACAAATATTAGAGAATTTATTCAGAGTTCAAAATGAAGATCAAAACATGGATACAATCAAAGATAATTTGTACAAATAAATAAATATTTTTTTTGTGAATAGTACCTAGTGAATAGTAACCGAATGAATAGTACCCCGACATGAAAAGAAAAAAAATTCATAAGAAAGTTCAGACCAATATTCCAGTGAAATAATATTAGATGAAGAACAAAACTTAAGGAATTTCTGATCATTTCAGGAATTATAGAAACAATTCTTACCGTAGTAAGTTAAAATTTAAGAATATGAAATGAAATATTATCACTTTCATAATATGAAATATAAAAGAAAATAATATTCTTTATAAATATTGAAAGGAAATAACATCATTTACGAGAAAAATAATATCCTTTACCTTAGTAGAATACTAGATCTGACTGAAATATCGGATATTATGTTGAGGAAAATCTTGCATTGTAATCCACACTCAAACTATCCTTATACTCATAAGAAATACGCTCAATATTATACAAAGAAAATTTTCTGATTCTGGTTTGATTTTCATTTCTAACTAAGCACTCTATTTATAAGAAAATGCTAGCACACCAAAGTTGACAAAAATACCTACGGATGATTCAAGCACCACACTTTTGAAAAAAAACTCTTCAGCACACCACTTTTGAAAAAAAAAGATTTTCAACCACATGTTTATAATATATATATATATATATATATATATATATATATATTAAAACATTATTTTTAAAAATTCCAATTCCATTTTTTTTCTCTTCCACCTCATTTTATTTTTATACCATGAATTTATTATAATAATGTTATCATTTAAATTATAAAATTATATTATTATATTATCACATTATACTATTATAATATAATATTATAATAATATATTTGAATAAATATTTTATCAAAGAAGATAAAATGTCAACTTTTAACAAATGTCTCTTGCTAAAAAAATTCCTCCATTTATATCAAAATTGAATAAATATTTGCTTATCATATTTATCAACAATCAATTATTATTCACAATTGATATTACAGAATCACAATATTGACAACCAAGTCGTTCTCAGGAAAAAGGGGGCTTTTCGATATGGATTTCTTCTTATTTTCGCTCAATTATATAATCTAACCCCTTTTCTCGACAGAACTTTTTAGACATTGCCAATAATGTTATCTAATAATACTATTCAAATAATATGAATTATTTATTTAATAATATGAAATACTGTGCAGTGGTTATTGTGACAATTATTGAATCAATAAAATAAAATATCAATGTAGAAATTATTGAATCAATAATATAGAATATTATGCAATTATCAATGTCGCAATTATTGAATCAATAATATAAACTATTGAATAGTAATTATTGTAATAATTATTGAATGAGTGACTTCTTACGTAAGAACCAATAATTTGAAAATAATGTGCAATACCGTGTGCTACTATGCAACAATGCGTATTACTGTATTTTTATCACCGGGTATTTCAATAGTTTAACGATAACAGTTTTACCGTTATTTTTATAAAAAGGTTATTTCTGTCGCTTTCTATATTCGACAGTTATTCCGTTGTAGGGTCCACCAATGACTGCGCCGTCGTACGAATATTCTCCGATAAAAAGAATATTTTCCGACCAAACGAATATTTCCCGATACAATGAATATTTTATGACAACTTGCTTACTTTGTAAAATTTGCACATATCACCCATAACTTATTACATTTATCAAATCAACACCTTAATATGTATAGGAAATTAAATCTTATTCATAAAAAGTTGGGGTCTTACAACCTCTCCTCCTTATGAAATTTCGTCCTCTAAATTTACGTACGTACCTGGTATGTCAAAAAGGTGAGGATACCTTGCTTTTATTTTTCCATAAAACTTTGGCTTGAGGTATAACCTTTGAGCGTAGAACATGTTCATTCTTATCCAAGATCTTGACAGGTATCTCCTCATACGTTAAATCTTCAGCTATCTCGTCTGGTTCTAATTCAACAATATGATTTGGGTCTTTCACATATTTACGTAGCATGGATATGTGAAAAACATTATGAACACGAGACATACTAGGTGGTAAAGCGAGTCTATAGGCCACAGTTCCTACTCGGTCAAGGATTTTAAATGGACCAATAAATCGTGGATTAAGCTTTACTCTCTTTTCGAATCTCGTAACTCCTTTCTATGGAGCAACACATAATAATACATGATCTCCGACATTAAACTCCACGTCCCTTCGATGAAGATCAGCATAACTCTTTTGTCGATCTTGTGCAGTTTGTATACGTTGCCAGATCATTTGAATCTTTTTCGTAGTCATACGTACTAACTCTGGTCCCAATAATGTTGCTTCACCCACCTCGTCTCAGCATACTGGAGAACGACATTTTCGTCCATACAACGCCTCGAATGGAGCCATGCCTATACTTGCCTGATAACTATTATTGTAGGAGAATTCTACCAATGGTAAATACTTGTCCCAACTCCCTTTGAAGTCTAGAACACAAAGTCTCAATAGATCTTTCAGAGTTTGGATAGTCCTTTTCGATTGCCCGTCCGTTTGTGGATGATATGCCGAGCTGAATCGTAAATCCGTGCCCATAGCTTTCTGCAACCTGACCTAAAATCGTGAAGTGAATCTTGAGTCACGATTCGAAACTATGGATACTGGCATGCCATGCAATCTCACAATCTCATTCACGTACATACGAGCAATACGTTCAAGGGAATAAGTCTCCCGTATCGGCAAGAAATGAGCAGACTTGGTTAATCTATCAATAATAACCCAAATCGCATCTATGCCTTGAGAAACCTTAGGAAGACCAGTAATAAAATCCATGTTGATGTGTTCCCACTTCCATTTTGGAATCTCAAGTGGTTGCAATGGACCCTTTTGCACTTGATGCTCCGCTTTGACACGTTGACAAGTTAGACTCCTTGAAATAAACTCTGCGATTTCTTTCTTCATATTGCTCCACCAAAATGTATATCGAAGATCACTATACATTTTGGTTCTTCCAGGATGGATTGCAAATGGTGTGTTGTGTGCTTCCATTATAATTTTATACTTCAAATCAAAGTCGTTAGGAGCACAAAGTCTGGAGTTGACTCGGAGTATTCCCTCTTTATCGATTTGTGCTTCTGGAATAGCACCTTCTTGCATCTTCTTCTTCATATTCATCAGCTCCGGGTCTGTAGCTTGAGCAGCTTTGACTCTATCAATTAAAGCTGGTTCTACGCGTATATTTGCCATCTTTACATGGGTCCCTGGAGTCTTTAACTCTATCTCCATTCTTTGTAAGTCATACAAAATGGGCCTTTGTGTTGACACATCGCACTTGTTCCCGCATATGATCTTCTACTCAACGCGTCAGCTACCACGTTCGCTTTTCCAGGATGGTATTGGATGGTATGGTCATAATCTTTCAACAGCTCGAGCCAACATCGTTGCTGCATGTTGAGTTCCTTTTGAGTGAAGAAATATTTGAGACTCTTATGATCCTTATAGATCTCCACTTTCTCTCCATACAGGTAGTGTTTCCAGATCTTCAACGCGAAAATGACAGCTGCCAACTCTAGGTCATGAGTAGGATAATTCCTCTCATATTCTTTGAGTTGTCGCGAGGCATACGCTATGACTTTCCCATGTTGCATGAGAACACATCCTAACCCTTTGCCTGAAGCATCATTGTAGATGACAAATCCATCCGAACCAGATGGTATTGTCAGAACATGTGCTGAAATGAGTCTCCTCTTGAGCTATTAATTGGAAGTTCTTCTCACATTCTTTGTTCCATCCAAATTTTGGATCTTTTCGAGTCAGCTGCGTTAATGGAGTAGCAATTCGAGAAAATCCTTCCACGAATCTCCGATAATAACCAGCTAAGCCCAGAAAGGTACGTACTTCGGTTATTGACTTAGGTTGCTCCCAACGGAGTTTCAACAGATAAGTCAAAGTCTAATTTCTCAGAGGTCAAGTTTAAACGTTGAGCACAAGTAGGTGAAATAAAAGAATGGGTAGAACCGGTATCTAATAAGGTATAGACTTCGCAACAGTTTATGATTAGCTTATCCGTGATAACTTCGTTTGGGTTCTCGTTTTTTGGGTAGTCACGACAAACGCTCTTCCAGGAACCACCGACTTTGACTTGTCTGGGACAGTCTTTGGTGTCACCATCCCAGCTGGACTTAACTTTGCTATAAAGTGCATTCCACCATCAACTGCTTCGTCGCACTCTTGATCTATGATTTGAATCATTACTCTTCGATCCATATCGAATTGGGGTTGACCGCTCTGTACAGGGTAATTCCAACTCGATGTTGGATTCTCCCAATTGCTGTCCAAAAAGCGAAATCCATATCATCTATTTTAGCCTTCTTGGATCGGACATCTCTTTCTACAATATCAACACGTCGCCAAGCATCCTCCATTCTCATTCGTTCAGTTGTTTCTTCTTTCAGCTGATCGTTGACATTTGCATTCTCAGATTCCAGCTCTAATATCATATGCTCTTCCAGAGAGAGCTTCTGTTCAAGCTTCGTATATCGAGTAGCAAAATCTTGAATTGTTGCATCCCTTTGTTTCACGACCGCCTGCCGTTCTTCACCCTGCTCTTCTAACTCAAGAATACGATCTTGCAGTTCTACATTTCGATCATAAAATTCTCCTAATAAATTCTCCTCAAGGTCCTCTTCTTCCTCACTCTCAGCTGCTACCTCTGCGACTAGCTCGGGTGCAACTATTAATTCTTCACTCACTACATGGATATCTCTAATTTCTTCTCCGCCTGACATCCTACAATCAAGTTCAATAACTTAATTAGTACTCCCCAATAAACATCTCCAATATTTATTCTTTTAATAAATCTCCTCAACTCATCACTTAAAACTCTATATGAGTTCATCTCTTGATTTTCAGATGTCATTCTCAAATACTGCCACAAAATAAGGGTTAATTAAAGAAATTGACATGTCATATATTATCCCTATATTTCGACCAACCAATTAAATAATAAATAAGCTTAGGTAGGACACACTAGCGAAGGATATTACTCGTCTCTCCCCTCCAAGTCTAGTCTCAGATCTCCGTCAGAGATCATATCCCTAAGCTCTGATACCAACTGCGACTGTGACGCCCCCAAAATAGGTTCAATACCAACCCATTCTGAGTCGCCAAATATATGGTACAGAATTCCAAATACAAATCTTTTATAACAAAAGGTCGTGAGAAATACGACCATACAACTATGAATTTTAATGCAAATCGTATATAATACGAAATATAAATATTCAAATTCATTCCTTATTCATTACAATTATTATCCCACTATTTTATAAAATAGTGAGGACTTCTACAGATCTAACTATGATCATCACACTATTTTCCGACTAGTCCCCGCAATATTCTCATTCCTGAAGAGGACAATAGATGAAAAGGATGAGCTCAATTAGCCTAGTAAAGAATATTATGACTAAGATAATGGAAAATAAATTATCATTAGTCTTTAACAATTCAGATAAAATATTATTGACAACAAGTTTTAGATCAATATTCGCAGCAGAAATAACAATTCATTAGAAGAGTAAAGTAGAGAATGAAGTCTACTATCTTCTATGATTTAAAAGTCCATCATCAATATTTTATCCCTGTAACATCAATCAATATACATCTCGAATCAAATATTCATCTTTGCACTACGGGCCAAAGATATTCATTTGTCTCATCAGTTGGTCATGTTCATCTTAACACCTGTTCATCTTTGCACTACGGGCCGAAGATATTCATCAGGTAATCATTCATCTTTGCTCTACAGTCCAAAGATATTCAGTTATATCACCATTTAGGACTGAGGATGATGAAAAACAATATAAATAACGAATCCAGTGTGATAAAGGACAAAGATTAGGGATTCGTAATTTAGTTTATCTAAGTTTAAGAATATTCCATAATAATACTTTGTGGAGCAAAATTCAAGAATGAAGATCAAAACTTGGATCCAATCAAAGATAGGAACCTTAACAAGCAACTTGGACAAATAGAAGAAAACTTAATTTTTTTCGTGAATAGTGCCGTATACGTGAATAGTGTCGTATACGTGAATAGTAACCCCAACGAAAAAAATAAGAATTTCATAATAAAATCCATGTCAATATTTTGGTATAATGATATTGAAAAGAATAACATCATTTACGAAAGAAAATAACATCCCTTACCTTAACCGGAGAGTAGTTTTGACTGGAATATCGGATATTATTTTGAGAAAATTTTGCACAAAAAAATACACTCAAAGTATCCTTATAGTCAAGAAAATACTCACAATAATATAGAATAAGAATTTCTAATATTGAAATGGTGTGTTTTAGGAAGGAGGGTTACCCCTCTATTTATAGTGCAACGGAGGGAGAAAAAAATAAAGCATTCTGCCTAACATTTTCCTCCGCCACCCACCTGCCTAACGTTTTTTTCTTCTCTGTCAAATTTTGCCTAACTCCTCTCATCTTCAACAATTGGGGCCCACACTATTTAAAAACAAAGGAATGGTTTGCAGGAAACCAACTTGGAAGAAAAAAAATAAGGCTACTATATATATATATATATATATATATATATATATATATATTATAATAACATTATTATTTAAACATTTATAATATATTATAATAATATATTTGAACGAATATTTTATCGGAGAAATAATTGTAATTCCACAGAAAATATGCCAAACTTTCAACAATTATCTCTTTTCCTAAAAATTCCACCATTTATATCAAAATTGAATAAATATTTTCTTATCATATATATCAACAATTATTTATTCATAAATAATATTACAGAACTACAATATTAACAACCAAGTCGTTCCTAGGAAAGAGGGGGCCTTCCGATAAGAATTTGTCCTTACGCCACGCAATTAAACAACCTCTCCTAGACAGAACTTTCTTAGACATTGCCAATAATGCTATCTAATAATATTATTCTATAATATGAATTATTGATTTGATAATTTGAAATACTGTACAATGACAATTATTGAATCAATAATATGCAATTATCAATGTAGCAATTATAAAATATTGAACAGTAATTACTGTAACAATTATTGAGTAGTGTCTTCTTACGTAAGAATCAATAATTAAAATTACTGTGCAATACCGTGTGCTACTGTGCAACACCGTGTATTACTGTAGTTTAACTACCGGGTATTTCAACAGTTTTAACGGTAACAACCACGTCGTTATTTATAAAAGGTTATTTCTGTCGCTTTCTATATCTGACGGTTATTCCATTGTGGGGCCCACAAATGGCTACGCCGTAGTACGAATAATCCCCGACAACAAGAATATTCCACGACCAAACGAATATTCCCTGACAACAATTAATATTTTATAACTACTTGCTTATTTTGAAATATTTACACATTTCACCCATAACTTACCACATTTATCAAATCAACCCTTACTATTTCAAATATATATATAAAGAAATTAAATCGTTATTTATAAAATTTAGGGTCTTACAACCTCCCCTCCTTATGATATTTCGTCCTCGAAATTGACGTGCATACCTGGTATGTCGAAAAGGTGAGGATACGTCGTTTTCATTTCTGATTCTAACTCCCAGGTCATTTCCTCGATATCATGGTTCCTCCACAAAACTTTAACTTGAGGTATAATCTTTGTGCGTAGGACATGCTCCTTTCTATCCAAGATCTTGACAGGTACCTCTTCGTACATTAAATCTTTGGCTATCTCGTCTGGTTCTAACTCAATAATGTGGTTTAGGCCTTTCACAAATTTACGTAGCATGGATATGTGAAAAACGTTATGAACATGAGATATGCTTGGAGGTAAAGCGAGTCTATAGGTCACCTTTCCTACTCGATCAAGGATCTCAAATGGATCAATAAATCGTGGATTGAGCATTCCTCTCGTGCCAAACCTCGTAACTCCCTTCCACGGAGCAACACGTAATAACACATGGTCCCCAACATTAAATTCCACGTCCTTTCGATGAAGATCCGCACAACTCTTTTGTCGATCTTGTGCTGTTTGTATCCGTTGCCGGATCATTTGAATCTTTTCTGTAGTCATACGTATTAACTCCGGTCCCAACAATGTTGCTTCACCCACCTCATCCCAGCATACTGGAGAACGACACTTTCTCCCATACAATGCCTCGAATGGAGTCATGCATATACTTGCCTGATAACTGTTGTTGTAAGAGAATTCCACCAATGGTAGGTACTTATCCCAACTCCCTTTGAAATCAAGAACACAAAATCTCAATAGATCTTCAAGAGTTTGAATAGTACTTTCTGATTGTCCGTCTGTTTGAGGGTGATATGCCGAACTGAATCGTAAATCCGTGCCCATAGCTTTCTCCAAACTGATCCAAAATCGTGAAGTAAATCTGGGGTCACGATCCAAAACTATGGATACTGGCATGCCATGCAATCGTTCAAGGGAATAAGTCTCTCGTATAGGTAAGAAATGAGCAGACTTGGTCAATCTATCAATAATAATCCAAATCGCATCTATGCCTTGAGAAACCTTGGGAAGACCCGTAACGAAATCCATGGTAATGTGTTCCCACTTCCAATTTGGAATCTCAAGTGGTTGCAATGGACCATTTGGCACTTGATGCTATGCCTTGACACGTTGACAAGTTAAACACCTCGAGATAAACTCCACGATCTCTCTCTTCATATTGCTCCACCAAAATGTATGTCGAAGATCACGATACATTTTGGTACTCCCAGGATGGATTGCAAATGGTGTGTTATGTGCCTCCATCATGATTCTATACTTTAAGTCAGAATCGTTAGGAACACAAAGTCTGGAGTTGACTCAAAGTATTCCTTCTTCATCGATTCTTGCTTCTGGAATAGCACCTTCTTCTTCATCTTTATCAGCTCTGGGTATGTAGCTTGAGCAGCTTTAACTTTATCAATCAAAGCTGGTTCTGCGCGTATACTTCACATCATCGCATGGGTCCCCGGAGTCTTGAACTCTACCTCCATCCTTTGTAAATCACAAAAAATAGGCCTTGAATGCATCGCATTCGTTCCCGCATATGATCTTCTACTCAACGCGTCCGGTGCCACGTTTGCTTTTTCCAGGATGGTATTGGATGGTATGGTAGTAATCTTTCAACAGCTCAAGCCAACGTCGTTGACACATGTTGAGTTCTTTTTGAGTGAAGAAATATTTAAGGCTCTTATGATCCGTATAAATCTCCACTTTCTCTCCATACAGGTAGTGTCTCCAGATCTTCAACGCGAAAACGACTGCTGCCAACTCTAGATCATGAGTAGGATAATTCCTCTCATATTCTTTGAGTTGTCGTGAGGCATAGGCTATGACTTTCCCATATTGCATGAGAACACATCCTAACCCTTTGCCCGAAGCATCGCTATAAATGAAAATCCATCCGAACCAGATGGTATCGTCAGAACAGGTGCCGAAATAAGTCTCCTCTTGAGCTCTTGAAAGCTCTTCTCACATTCCTCATTCCATACAAATTTAGTATCTTTCTGAGTCACCTGAGTTAATGGAGTAGCAATTCGAGAAAATTCTTCCACGAATCTCCGATAATAACCAGCTAAGCCCAGAAAGCTACGTACTTCGGTCATCGACTTCGGTTTCTCCCAACTTTGTATTATTTCAATCTTCGTCGGGTCAACAGATACTCAACGTTTTGATACCACGTGTCCAAGGAATGCTACCTCCTATAGCCAGAACTTGCATTTCATCAGCTTGGCATATAACTTGTTTTCACGAAGCCTTTGAAGTACTAGCTTCAAGTGGTGCTCATGATCTTCACGGCTTTTGGAATAGATGAGGATGTCATCAATAAAGATAACCACGAACTGATCCAAATATTCCTTGAATACATGGTTCATCATATCCATGAAGGCAGCAGGAGCATTAGTCAATCCAAAAGACATGGCTAAGAATTCATAATGTCCGTACCGAGTTCTGAAGGCAGTTTTTGGAATATCCTCAGTTTTTAATCTTCAGCTGATGATATCCAGAACGAAGATCGATCTTTAAAAAGAATTGTGCACCTTGCAACTGGTTTAACAGGTCATCAATACGAGGTAGCGGATACCTATTCTTGATGGTGACATGCGTCTTTCTTCTTTACGAATAAAACAGGAGCACCCCAAGGAGACGTGCTAGGACGAATAAAACCGATGTCTAACAATTCCTGTAATTGGACCTTTAACTCCTGAAGTTCAATAGGAGCCATTCGATATGGGGTTTTAGAAATGGGCTTTGTACCAGGTTCAAGGTCAATAAAGAATTCAACTTCACGTTCTGGGGGTAGACCGAGAAGTTCTTCGGGAAATACATCAGGAAACTCATTAACAACAGAAATATCATTCAAACCTAACGTATTCTGGTTTAGATCAGTGACATGGGCTAAGAAAGCTTGACATCCGTTTTTCAATAAATAAATTGCTTTATGACTTAAAATGACATTAATTGATTTTAGTGGTTTGGTGGTTTGAATTCTCACAACAGGTTGGTTAGGAATATGAAAACTAACAACCTTACGAAAATAATCAATTTTGGCATCATAAGTGGTTAACCAATCAATTCCTAAAATCACATCAAATGCAAGTATTTTCAAAGATATAAGATCAACAGGTAGGGTGAGGGTACCAATTTGAATCAAGCAAGATTTGTAAACTATAGATGTAACGAAGGTTTCTCCCAATGGAGTTTCAACAGATAAGTCAAAGTCTAATTTATCAGAAGTCAAGTTCAAACGTTGAGCACAAGCAGGTGAAATAAAAGAATGGTTAGCACCGGTATCTAATAAGGTATAGACTTCACAACAGTTTATGATTAGCTTACTCGTAATAACCTCATTCGGGTTCCTCGCTTGTTGGGCAGTTACAACAAAAGCTCTTCCAGGAACCACTGACTTTGATTTGTCCGGAACTGCCTTAGGAATCACTACCCCCGCTGGACTAGGTTTCGCTATAGGACACACTCGAGCTATATGTCCTTCTTTTCCATAGTTATAGCACACCTTAGATTGTTTTGTGCAGTTGGGACTGATGTGTCCCTCTTGCCCACATTTATAGCATACGACTGACGGTCGTTCTCCTCCCCTAAAAACAGTTGATGCTGGTGCTGCTGTCGATGTTTTCACATTCTCATTGTTGTACCTTCTCTTCTTGAAATCTCCCCCCAACTTACTTCTTCTATTATCATGGCCACGATTATCGCCGGACTGGTTACCGCTTCTATCATGATACTTTCCTCCCTACTGGTTGTTATTATTCCGATGACTGCTGCCACCGGTACGACCTTGGTTGTTGTCCCTTGGTTGAACATAATCATTTTCTCGTTCTAATAACTGGGCCCTGTTCACTACATCCGAATATAGAGAAAATTTGTGAGAAATGAGGTATTGACTAATTTTTGGTTTTAAACCTCTCAGAAACATCCGTGTCATACGTTCCTCATTCTCCACCAAATGAGGTGCAAACCGGGATAACTTCGCGAACTTAGCCTCGTACTGGGACACCGTCATGTTGTTCTATTTGAGTCTGATAAATTCTACCTCTTTCATATGACGAATACTTTCTAGAAAGTACTTGTCATTGAACAGTTTCTGGAACTCTTACCAAGACATCTTGAGTGCGGCAGGCTTGGTACGCTTCACGGATTCCCACCAGTAATCTACCTCTCCACGGAACATAAACATGGAGAATGGAACCTTCTGTTCCTCCGTGCATCCCAAGATATCAAATATCTTGGTAATTTGCTTAACCCACATCTCTTCCTTGATTGGATCTGGCTTTCCCTAGAACTCTGGTGGTCCCAACTCTTTGAACTGCTTGGCAGTGACAAGCCGCGAGTTGTTATTTTCACCTGTATTATGAACACGAGTCTCCCTCATCTGGTTTTGCATAAACTGCAAATAGCTCTTAAACATCCCATCATTCATCGTTTCTTCGGTAGAGGGTTGTTTACAAGAGGAATATAGCCTTCCTATTGCACGTTCTCCTGGTTGGTGATTAAAGGTGTCTCAACTGTCTCATTCACTCCATTGTTTAGATTTTTAGCTACCATTCTTAAATACTGCCACAAAACAAGGGTTAATCAAATAAATTAACATATCACATATTAACCCTATGTTCCAACCGACCAATTAAATAATAATTAAGCTTACGTAGGACACACTAGCGAAGGTTTTGCTCGTCTCTCCCCTCCTAGTTCTATTCTCAGATCTCTGCCAGAGATCATATCCCTAAGCACTGATACCAACTGTAACGCCCCCAAAATAAGTTCAATACCAACCCATTCTGAGTCGCCAAATACATGGTACAGAATTCCAAATACAAATCTTTTATAACAAAAGATCGTGAGAAATACGACCATACAACTATGAATTTCAATGCAAATCGTATATAATACAAAATATAAACATTCAAATTCATTCCTTATTCATTACAATTATTATCCCACTATTTTATAGAATAGTGAGGACTTCTACAGATCTAACTATGATCATCACACTATTTCCCGACTAGTCCCCGCAATATTCTCATTCCTGAAGAGGACAATAGATGAAAAGGATGAGCTCAATTAGCCTAGTAAAGAATATTATGACTAAGATAATGGAAAATAAATTATCATTAGTCTTTAACAATTCAGATAAAATATTATTGACAACAAGTTTTAGATCAATATTCGCAGCAGAAATAACAATTCATTAGAAGAGTTAAGTAGAGAATGAAGTCTACTATCTTCTATGATTTAAAAGTCCATCATCAATATTTTATCCCTGTAACATCAATCAATATACATCTCGAATCAAATATTCATCTTTGCACTACGGGCCAAAGATATTCATTTGTCTCATCAGTTGGTCATGTTCATCTTAACACCTGTTCATCTTTGCACTACGAGCCGAAGATATTCATCAGGTAATCATTCATCTTTGCTCTACAGTCCAAAGATATTCAGTTATATCACCATTTAGGACTGAGGATGATGAAAAACAATATAAATAACGAATCCAGTGTGATAAAGGACAAAGATTAGGGATTCGTAATTTAGTTTATCTAAGTTTAAGAATATTCCATAATAATACTTTGTGGAGCAAAATTCAAGAATGAAGATCAAAACTTAGATCCAATCAAAGATAGGAACCTTAACAAGCAACTTGGACAAATATAAGAAAACTTAATTTTTTCGTGAATAGTGCCGTATACGTGAATAGTGTCGTATACGTGAATAGTAATCCCAATGAAAAAAGTAAGAATTTCATAATAAAATTTATGTCAATATTTTGGTATAATGATATTGAAAAGAATAACATCATTTATGAAAGAAAATAACATCCCTTACCTTAACCGGAGAGTAGTTTTGACTGGAATATCGGATATTATTTTGAGAAAATTTTGCACAAAAAAATACACTCAAAGTATCCTTATAGTCAAGAAAATACTCACAATAATATAGAATAAGAATTTCTAATATTGAAATGGTGTGTTTTAGGAAGGAGGGTTACCTCTCTATTTATAGTGCAACGGAGGGAGAAAAAAACAAAGCATTCTGCCTAACATTTTCCTCCGCCACCCACCTGCCTAACGTTTTTTTCTTCTCTGCCAAATTTTGCCCAACTCCTCTCATCTTCAACAATTGGGGCCCACACTATTTAAAAACAAAGGAATGGTTTGCAGGAAACCAACTTGGAAGAAAAAAACAAGGCTACTATATATATATATATATATATATATATATATATATTATAATAACATTATTATTTAAACATTTATAATATATTATAATAATATATTTGAATAAATATTTTATCAGAGAAATAATTGTAATTCCACATGAAATATGCCAAACTTTCAACAATTATCTCTTTTGCTAAAAATTCCACCGTTTATATCAAAATTGAATAAATATTTCCTTATCATATATATCAACAATTATTTATTCATAAATAATATTACAGAACTACAATATTAACAACCAGGTCGTTCCTAGGAAAGAGGGGGCCTTCCGATAAAGATTTCTCCTTACTGGCGCGCAATTAAACAACCCCTCCTAGACAGAACTTTCTTAGACATTGCCAGTAATGCTATTTAATAATATTATTTCATAATATGAATTATTGATTTGATAATTTGAAATACTGTGCAATGACAATTATTGAATCAATAATATGCAATTATCAATGTAGCAATTATAAAATATTGAACAGTAATTACTATAACAATTATTGAGTAGTGTCTTCTTACGTAAGAATCAATAATTAGAATTACTGTGCAATACCGTTTGCTACTATGCAACACCGTGTATTACTGTAGTTTAACCACCAGGTATTTCAACAGTTTTAACGGTAACAACCACGCCGTTATTTATAAAAGGTTATTTCCGTCGCTTTCTATATCCGACAGTTATTCCGTTGTGGGGCCCACAAATGGCTCCACCATCGTACGAATATTCTCCGACAACAAGAATATTTCACGACCAAACAAATATTCCTCGACAACAATTAATATTTTATAACCACTTGCTTATTTTAAAATATTTGTACATTTCACCCATAACTTACCACATTTATCAAAAATATATATAAAGAAATTAAATCTTTATTTATAAAATTTGGGGTCTTACAGTGACGCCCCCAAAAAAGGTTCAATACACAACCCATTCTGAGTCGCCAAATACATGGTATAGACTCCAAATACACATCTTCAAATTTCAACTATTATACGGTCGTGCAAAATACGACCACACAATTTGAGCGTCAATACAAATATGTAAAAAATATAAACTCTCAAACTAAGTCCTCATTACAGTTGTTATCACACTATTTTATAAAATAGTGAGGAATTTTACATCTCTTTCTCGGACCATCACTCTGTTCCCCGACTAGTCCCAGCAATATTCTCAGTTCCTAAAGAGAACAATGGAAGAAAAGGGTGAGCTCAACTAGCCCAGTAAAGAATATTATGACTAAGATAATGAAGAATAAATTATCGTTATCCTTCAATAAATTAGAAAAATATTATGGACAACAAGTTTTAGATCAACAACTACAGCGAAAATAACAATCCATTAGAAGAGTTAAGTAGAGAATGATGTCTACTATCTTCTATGATATAAAAGTCCATCATCAATATTTTATCCCTGTAACACCAATTAATAATATTTTCAATCAACGAATTATCCATGCACTACGGGCAAAGGATATTTGTTTATATCACTAGTGGTCATGATCATGCCAAACACCTGTCCATCTTTGCACTACAGGCCAAAGATATTCATAAATCAACAGCTCATCTTTGCACTATGGGTCAAAGATATTAATTAATCAACAATTCATCTTTGCACTACGAGCTAAAGATATTCATCAATTAACAGTTCATCTTTGCACTACGGGCCAAAGATAACTTTCACCATAATTTAAGACTGAGGATGATGAAACATAATATAAAAACGAATCCAGTGAGATAAAGGACAAATATTAAAGAATTTATTAAGAGTTCAAAATGTAGATCAAAACATGTATACAATCAAAGATAATGTGGACAAAACAAATTAAATATTTTTTTTCATAAATAGTACCCGTGAATAGTTTCTCGTGAATAGTACTCGAATGAATAGTACCCCAACATGAAAAGATAAAAATTTCATTAGAAAGTTCAGACCAATATTTCAGTGAAATGATATTAGATGAAGCGAAAAACTCAAGAAATTTCAGATCATTTCAGGAATTATAGAAGCAATACTTACCATAGTAAGTTAAAATTTAGGAATATGAAATGAAATAGTATCACTTTCATAATATGGAATATGAAAGAAAATAATATTCTTTATGAATATTGAAAGGAAATAACATCATTTACGAGAAAAATAATATCCTTTACCTTAGTAGAATACTAGATCTAACTGGAATATCGGATATTATGTTGAGGAAAATCTTGCACCGTAATTCACACTCAAACTATCCTTATACTCACAAGAAATACGCTTAATATTATAGAGACAAAATTTTCTGATTCTGGTGTGATTTTAATTTCTAACTAAGCACCCTATTTATATGAAAACGCTAGCACACCAAAGTTGACAAAAATACCTACGGATGATTCAAGCACCACACTTTTGAAAAAAAACTCTTCAGCACACCACTTTTGAAAGCAGACTACTTTTGAAAAAATAGATTTCCAACCACATGTTTATTTAATATATATATATATATATATATTAAAACATTATTTGTAAAAATTCCAATACCAATTTTTTTCTCTTCCACCTCATTTTATTTTTATACCATGAATTTATTATAATAATATTATCATTTAAATTATAAAATTATACTATTATATTATCACATTATACTATTATAATGTAATATTATAATAATATATTTAAATAAATATTTTATCGGAGAAGATAAAATGTCAACTTTCAACAAATGTCTCTTGCTAAAAAAATTTCTCCATTTATATCAAAATTGAATAAATATTTGCTTATCATATTTATCAACAATCAATTATTATTCACAATTGATATTACAGAATCACAATATTGACAACCAGGTCCTTCTCAGGAAAGAGGGGGCTTTCCGATAAGGATTTCTCCTTATTGGCGCGCAATTGTATAACCTAACCCCTTTCCTCGACAAAACTTTTTAGACATTGCCTAATAATGCTATCTAATAATATTTTTCAAATAATATAAATTATTTATTTAATAATGTGAAATACTATACAGTGGTTATTGTGACAATTATTGAATCAATAAAATAAAATATCATTGTAGCAATTATTGAATCAATAATATAAAATATTATGCAATTATCAATGTAACAATTATTGAATCAATAATATAAAATATTGAACAGTAATTACTGTAACAATTATTGAATGAGTGACATCTTACGTAAGAACCAATAATTTAAAATATTGTACAATACCGTGTGCTACTGTGCAATAACGTGTATTACTGTATTTTTATCACCGGGTAGTTCAACAGTTTAACGATAACAGTTTTACTGTTATTTTTATAAAAAAGTTATTTCTATCGCTTTCTATATTCGACAGTTATTCCGTTGTGGGGTCCACCAATGACTGCGCCGTCGTACGAATATTCTCCGACAAAAAGAATATTCTCCGACGAAACGAATATTTCCCGACACAACGAATATTTTATGACCATTTGCTTACTTTATAAAATTTGCACATATCACCTATAACTTATCACATTTATCAAATTAACACCTTAATATGTAAAGGAAATTAAATCTTATTCATAAAAAGTTGGGGTTTACACAAATTATTGATATATGTCTAAGCTATTTGATTCAGCTAGACAAAAGTTTATGAAAATTCAAGTATCTCTTTGAGAATTTATCCCGAACCATATTTTTTTGATTCGGACTCCAAGATGAGTATAAACATCCCTAAATTGGAAAATATTTATGCGCCAAAAGCGGTTATGATGAACGCGAATGTCGTTCCTGTGACACCCTCAAATCCAGGGTTCTTCGTTTCCACGTGATTTGGTGTTCACTATCTAAATAAAACATACATGTACCCAATAAATAGGAATGTAAAATAAATTACAACCTCATCAATAAATAAAATCTTCCTTATGAAAAAGGATTACAATTTTAATCCAAAATTATCCCAGGTTTGCTAACCATAACATAACAAATAAGTGCGAAAATAAAACATCATAAACTAGGTCTTATTACAATCAAGATTCAAGATAACAAGTCTTCACTTGCCCATCTTTCCTTTCCCTTTACTTGTTGACGGTATGTCAACATTCTCGGCTTTAACTGCAAGCGTTATAAAATACGCAAGAGTGAGCAAACAAAAGCTCACTTGAAATGTACAATGATATGCCATAAATGAATAACTTCAAAATAATTTGAATAACTTTACTTTCATCAAAATAAAGAATTGAATAATAATTCTTTCATCATATTTAGAATTCGAATATAGAATTTATCTGAGGGTCATACGACCTTGAACTATGTCCTAGGTTATAAATATTTTTATTTAAACCTTTAACAGTCAATAAGACTATGGACCTTTAACTCGTACTTAGGGGGATCAGCCCTTCGTACCATGTATTGTGCACAAACATTCAACGCTTTCGCATAGTAACCTCCCCTAATAAATAGGGTTGTTCATCTCAGTAATTGATTACAAGTCCGCACCAAAGAAAGTTTGGTTTGGATAACTAAAAGGAAATTTGGAGTTTTAACCATCATCAACTAAGGAGTAGTTGAATCAACTTACAATACTTTAACAGTTCAATAATATAAGAATCATGAACCAAATGTAAGATACAACAATAGATTTCATGATAACTAGGCATGCCTTGGAATAACTTAAAGCATTCGAAAGATTGGTGGATCTCGCTTGAACAATTTAGTCAAGATCACATCATTATGATAATAACTTCAATACTTGTGCATTATGAACATTAGAATACAATATAACTTTTACAATACATAACAAGTTAAGAATCGAAAATAAACTTGCATGATATAATGAGCAAGGTTAGAAACTTGCACAATGAAAAGATACCATGAAAGGACTTGCATAACGTAGAAGAATAAAGATTAGAAAACTTGCTCAAGTAAGAGATAAAGAGAAGAGAACTTGCCTCGAGCGCAAGCTACACTTTACTATTACAACCCACTTCCACATTTATACTACACATCACGTGGTTTTTTTAATATCAATTATTACATGATTGTTACGTTAGCGTCGTTGAACTTCTACTTAAGTTCAACTCACAACGTGGTTTACAATATAAGTCGCTAACTAGCCACAAATGTGAGTTTAACTCACAATCATACACGTATAGCACTTTAAACTATTATATCGTACTCTAGGATAATAATTTCCAAGTACACACCTACTATAATAACGTAAGACTTCCAATAATCTTAAACACATCAAAAGTATGTTATCCCATTATCTATTACACTTAACAAGTCATCAATATGCGTTAGCTAGACAAATATGTTGGGAATTGCATATTCATATTTGATATTAAAAGTAGATATAAATGCTTAAGTGTACAGACCTTAAGAGAATCAATGTACAAGGACTTAGATGATAGATCAAAGATGTTAGGTTGATCTAAGCTTTAATGTTTATCATTTATGTAAATAAATGTATAGAAGAAAAGATCAAAACTGTTAGGTTGATCTATTTGAGCTGTAAAAGTTAAAGCCTTGACAGAATCGTAGTCTGTCAAAGGTAGCATTCAGAATACAAAGCAAAATCGTGGAGCTTAAATGAAGATGTCCAGAGTCGTAGTCTGCCAAAAGAATCAAGTCTGCAGAGGCCAAGGCAATACTCGTGGAGCTTAAGTATCAGTATCGTAGTCTGCCCTTGGAAGCCACACTAAGAATCATAGAAGAAATCTGAGCGCCTGCTGAGCTAAATCAAGAAACGCAGTGTGCTCTCAGAAACGTGGAGTCTGCAAAACGAAGCCAGAAGGAATCGTAGTATGCCGAAAAGATTAAGAGAAATCATAGTGTTCTCTACGATCAAGTCTGAGTCAAGCCTGTGCAAGCCAACACACAACGATTATGGTACAATGACCATAATCGTAGTGCTTCTCCAGTCAGCATCAAAGTTCGTAGTTCTGATGAAGGGAGGAAGAGCAACAAATGAAGAAAGTCTTATGTTCGTTGACAATTTGAAGCTCCCAATGATTCCATATTCATCCTTAGTTCAAATCGAAGAAGCGTATTGGAGAAACAAAGGAAAGGACTAAACCGCCTGCAGAAAACACCTTTTTAGATGTTAGGTGAAGTTGCAGTCTGCTGTGTCAGTGGGCTAGTCGGCAGTGCAGTAGGAAAGCAGGATGTCAACATCAACTGCACAAAAACGTCTAAAGCATTAAATGCTGCAACGGGAGCATTCAAATGGATATATTTTGAATGGCTCTTTTATAAGGAAATCAGACAAGGATTCAAACCAAGAAAGCAAGCAAGCAAGACAAGAAAAGAAAGAACACATTGAGAAAAGCTCAAGAACACTAAACGATCAACTCTACTATCCTGAAAGAGGAAAGCTTGCTTCGCTACTCAGTTCTTCAGAACTGATGCTTAATTGCAACTGAGTAGCACACCTCAAACAACTACTATCAATCCAAGTGAGGAACCAAGTCAGAGGACTTGAAGAGTTCAAAAGTGAACTAAAAGAAGATCCAAGCCAGAGGACTTGAAGGGTTCAAAAGTGAACTAAGAGAAGATCTAAGTCAGAGGACTTGAAGAGTTCAAGACTGAACAAAGAGAAGTACCAAGTCAGAGGACTTGAAGAGTTCTAAGTTAACTAAGAGAAGTTCTAGGGCTGCTGGCCTTGAAGGAATCTAAGTGATTCAGTTATAAGAGACATCCTTAGTGGATTTCTTACTCGTGGAGTAGAAGAGTGGACTAGGAGCCTTGTGTGCTCTAAACCACTTAAAACCTTGTGTCTCATTGTCTCATTAACAGCTATAACTGCTATATTTTCTATAACTTCCATAACTTCTTATCAAACCATAACTGCTATATCTTGAAGGGGAACAAAACATATATTCTGCTACTGTCAGTATTATCAATACTGACAAAGTATTTTAAACAAGGAAATTTTAAAATATCTATTCAACCTCCCTTCTAGATAACTAACGTGCCTTTGGGAATTAACAATTGGTATCAGAGCAGGTTCTCTCATCTAGCATACAAGCTTGAGTAGATCCAATGGCATAACTGATAAGCGAGACCAAGACATGTGGAGGAAGTAAGCCACCAATGTGCAACAAAGATAAATTTGCCAACTGGAAAGTTCGGATGCATGCTTACATGGATTTAATAGATGATGATCTAATTGAAACTGTTCTAAATGGGCCATATGTTCCAACTAAGCTTGCACCAATTCCAGAAGATCCAAACAAAGTTGTGATTAAAGTCAAAGCATAATGGACTGAAAATGAGAAGAAAAATGTTCAGCTTGACAAAAAGGCCAAAAACATCTTGTTCCAGTCCTTAGAAGATAATTTGTTTGAGAACGTGGTTAACTATAAAACTGCAAAGGAAGTCTGGGAAGCATTGCTCATCATGCATGAAGGAACTAAAGAAGTCAGAGAAAACAAGCAATCTCTACTGACTCAACAGTATGAGATGTTTGCTCATGTTCTAGGGGAAAATGACACTTCCACTTATGAGAGATTCACTACATTGCTCAACTCTCTCAGAGCCTATGGAAAGACCTATCCAAACAAAGATCTAGTCATCAAGTTCATAAGGTCCTTACCAAGCAGGTGGGATGCCAAGACCACTGCAATCAGAGAGTCAAAGAATCTTCATGAGATGACAGCTCAACAACTCTACGAAAACCTTCTTACCTACAAGCTGGAACTGACTCAACGAGCAGAAACTCTATCAGAAGGAAGAAAGGAGGATAAAGGAGTTGCTCTCAAAGAAAAAGAAGAGATCTCCAAAGCTCATGTCGAAGATGAATCTGACTCTGAGGAAGATGATGATGATAATGATGATGATGATGAAGCTGCAATGTTGGCCAGAAGATTTAGAAGACTCATGCTCAAAGGGAGAAGCAGCAAATCTAAAAGATTCAATAATAACAGCAGTCAGGAGCAGATCAGTGACCTATGCTACAACTACAAGAAGCCTGGTCATTTCATTGCCAACTGCAACAAGCCTATCAGAGAAGAGCTGAAAAGAAAATCAAATCCAAAGAAGGAGCTCAAAGGCTACAAAAAGAATTAAAAAAAGAAGACAAAGGGCTTGTAGCTGGAAGCTCTTGGAGCGATTCAAACAACGACACCAATGTTGAGTCTGAAGATTATAAAGCACCTCAAAAAGCCAACATATGCCTGATGGCCAAAGATGCACTCAGCAGAAAAAGTGTTGAAGCAGTCATAGATGAGGTATTTGATTTCAACTCTCCTGATATAGATATTGATAATTTAAGAACTGGCATTCGTGACATGTCAACTGATCTATATCAAAACATGAGATGGTTAAGAGTTCTATCTAAAGATTATACTGATCTTCAAAAGGAGAAAAAGAAAGTTCAAAAAGAGCTGGAAGCAGCTCTACTAAGTTCTGACTCTCTCTCTAAGCTTGAAGCTGAGAATAAAATTTTTAGAGAAACAAATGAACTGAGCATGCAAAGAGAGTCAAATCTAACCTCTAAGATTAAGGAGTTAGAAAAGATTATCTCTACATGGAATAGATCTTCTTCATCCATGGACACCCTGATATCTAATCAGAGAAGTGTCTCTGATAGAACAGGCCTATGGTTTAGGGAATCTACCTCAGAACCTAGTGTGGAAAAGATAAAGGAAACTAACATGAGTAGTGCTTCTAACCTAAATAGAAGTATTACATTTATAAAGTCCACACAGAAGGATGAACCAGTGCAACCTTGCTTTTCTGATCCAAGATATGTTTCTGAACACTACGGATCTCATGCTGGCCTAGGGTTCAGAAAGGTGAAGAGTGACTCAGTCACCATTGCCCAACCTCGACGAATCATAGAGTCAAGTAAAACTGACTCCACGGATCAACCTGGAAGGAATCGTGGTGTTGAGGTTTACTTAGCACAAAACATGGACCCCAAAGCTGTATGGAAAAGGAAGATGCAGTATAAGGGTAAGGCCAATAAATATACACACAAGCCCAAATAGAGAAAGAATCCACACACACAAACATAAATTATATTAGATGCTTGGCATGTGGAAGATTTGGTCATAAAGCTGCATTATGCTTTCATAACACTGTGCAAGGGACCCCAAAAGTCGAGAAGATTTGGGTTCCTAAGGCTACTAACATTACAGGACCCATGCTAGTCTGGGTACCAACATGAAAGCTGAATCTGTCTGCAAAAAATGAGCATCACGACTACAACATGGTATCTGGATAGTGTTTTCTCAAGATATATGACCGGAAACAAAGCCCTCCTGTCGAACTACACAGAGAAGGAGGGACCAACGATTATCTTCGGAGATAACAGCTCTGGCAAGACAAGAGGTTATGGATTAGCTGGGAATGGTGCGGTGACCTTCATCAAAGTGGCTTATGTTGATGGTCTAAAGCACAATCTCCTTAGCATAAGCCAACTCTGCGATAAAGGTTATCAAGTTACCTTTCTCAACAATCAGTGTCAAGTCAGAGATCTGGATACATCTTCTATCAAGTTGACAAGAACAAGAGAAGGAAATGTATATACTGTCAACTTTGCTCAGATCAGTTCTGATGAGAGAATATGCTTTCTTGCTAAAGCATCTGAAGAAATAAGTTGGCTTTAGTATAGAAGGTTATCTCATCTCAACTTCAAGAGTATGTCTAAGCTGGCCTCCAAAGATCTGGTAGCAGGTTTACCCAAGTTCAGCTTCATCAAAGAAAGACCGTGTAATGCATGCCAGCTTGGAAAATAAACAAGGAGCTCATTCAAAGGCAAAGCAGTCAACTCAATTGACATGCCCCTACAATTACTACATATGGATCTCTTTGGGCCAATTCCAACTGTGAGCCTAGGAGGAAAGAGATACTCACTGGTCGTAGTGGATGACTACACCAGATACACATGGGTGTTCTTTTCTAACTCCAAAGATGAGACAAGCTCCAAACTGATCAAGATGTTCAAGCTGGTGATGAATGAAAAAGGAGAGACTATCAAGGCTATAAGGAGTGATCATGGCGGAGAGTTTGATTTCTCAGAAATGGATCAGTTCTGTACAGACAATGGCATCAACCATAACTTCTCAGCACCACGAACTCCTCAGCAAAATGGAGTAGCTGAAAGGAAGAACAGAACACCTATAGAAGCTGGAAGAACTCTACTAGCAGCAGCTCATCTTCCTGAATACTTATGGGCAGAAGCCATCAACATTGCATGCTACACACAGAACAGATCTCTTGTACACTCTACGTTGAAGAAGACTCCCTACGAGCTGTGGAAATGAAGAAAGCCAAATGTCAGTTATTTCCATGTGTTTGGCTGTTCATGCTATATTCTCAACAATGGGAAGCAATATCTGACTAAGTTCCAACACAAGTCAGATGAAGGAATCTTCCTTGGATATGCCACAGACAGCAAAGCTTATAGAGTGTTTAACAAGAAGACACTAAGTGTTGAAGTCTCGATCCATATCATCTTTGATGAAACAAACTCAGACAAGTTTGCACCATAAGATACCACGATTTACGATATCGACACTACAAATGAAGTGGTAGAGCCCAGCACTACAACCGTAGTTCTTGAACAAAGAATCGTAATGTTCGATGAAGAAATCATAGAGAGAGCTGAACCAGACAACGATTCTGACCAACAAGAACCAGAAGTCAATCTTGGAGAATTCAGACAAGAAGGCACCAGAACAGATGTTCCAACAGGGAACAGATAGGCAAGAGATCACACTCAAGATCTGATCATTGGTGATCCAACTGCCTGAATTAGAACAAGATCTGCAACATAGAATGAATGTTTCTACTTGAGTTTTCTGTCTCAAATAGAGCCCAAGAAGATTAAAGATGCAATGCAAGATGCAAGCTGGATTGAAGCCATGAAAGAGGAATTGAATCAATTCGAAAGAAGCAAAGTCTGGATATTAGTTCAAAGACTAAAGAATTACCCAGTCATTGGCACCAAATGGGTCTTCGGAAACAAGATGGATGAAGATGGAGTGATCACAAGAAACAAAGCAAGACTGGTGGCCAAAGGTTATTCTCAAGAAGAAGGCATAGACTACGATGAGACCTTTGCACCAGTAGCCAGACTTGAAGCAATCAGAATATTCCTTGCATTTGCTGCCCATATGAAGTTCAAAGTATTTCAGATGGATGTCAAGAGTGCATTCCTTTATGGTGAACTTCAAGAAGAAGTATATGTGGAACAACCCCCAGGTTTTGCTCTAATTATGTCTATAGATTAGATAAAGACATGTATGGACTTAAATAAGCACCTAGAGCATGGTATGAAACACTAACAAACTTCTTATTAAAAAAGGATTCACTAGAGGTAGAGTAGACACTACACTATTTCTTAAGAACCACAAAGATAAAGTTTTACTAGTTCAAATATATGTAGATGATATTATCTTTGGTTCTACTGATGAAAATCTGTGCAAGAGATTTGCCAAGCTTATGTAGAGAAAGTTTGAAATGACCATGATGGGTGAGTTGAACTTCTTCCTTGGACTGCAAGTGAAGCAAACTGATGAAGTTATCTTCATTAACCAAGCCAATTACATCAAAGACTTACTTAAGAAGTATGGCATGGAATCAACCTCTCCCATGAAAACACCAATTGCTCCAGCAACTAAGCTTGACAAAGATGAAAAAGGTAAAAGTATTGATATTACTCAATATAGAGGTATGATAGGTTCCCTTCTCTACTTAACTGCCAGTAGACCAGATATAATGTTTGCAATATGTATATGTTCTAGATTTCAAGCTAATCCTAAGGAATCACATTTAACTGTTGTAAAAAGAATTTTCAGGTATTTTAAAGGTACACCCTACTTGGGTCTATGGTATCACAAAGAGTCCTCATTTGAACTGACAGGATATTCAGATGCTGACTTTGTAGGATGCAAAATAGATAGAAAAAGTACCATTGGCATTTGTCAACTCCTAGGAAATAGACTAGTTCCTAGTTCAGCAAGAAGCAAAACTCAGTATCAACTTCAACAGCAAAAGTAGAATATATTGCTGCAGGCAGCTGTTGTGCTCAAATCCTATGGATGAAGAACCAGCTAGCAGATTATGGGTTTGATTTCAAATCTATACACATACACTGTGATAACACAAGTGCCATAGCAATAACAAATAATCCTGTCATGCATTCTAGGACCATGCATATAGAAATAAGATATCATTTTATTAGGGATCATGTTCAAAATGGAACAATATCTTTGCAATACATCCCTACTGAAAATCAACTTGCTGATGTGTTTACAAAACCATTAGATGAATCCAGATTTAATAAACGTATAACTGAGTTAGGTATGTTAAATTTGCAACCTTAAATTCTATGCTCTAGATGGTGCTAACCCTACAGATGTAAAGGCTAAGTCAAAATCGTAGAGATGACAAAGAGAAATCACGATCGTGGAGTGATCCAGTCAAGGCAGACTAACTCACTATGATAGCAGCATCATCTAAACAACCCTTCTGATAAGTGTCTCAGGGACAAACCTGATTCTTAGTATCAAACTAAGAGGTTGGCCTTTCCTGAGCAACCTTAATCCAGAAGGGATGTCATTTCAGAATGCATCACAGAAAACCGTAGATTTAACGGTCAAGGAGCAAGCAAAGGATCAAACTCAACAATTGTAGAGTGGTTCTCGAAAATTGTAGTCCTCTCACAAGGACTCATTAGCTCAGGGGGAGCTAAGGGCAGAAAGGAACTTTCCACATGAATTAAAATTGTGGAGTTCTGCAGAATTTGACATGTGTCCCACGATGCAAAATATATGGAGGGAAGTTTTAAATCAATTTTAAACTACCATTTATCAGTTTACTGTTTTTGAATTCCAAAAGTTTATTTCTCTCTCTTTCTCAAACGAAACCCTAAGTTTCAGAAAGCTAAGCCAAATCCGCTTACTACAGGAAAATCAAACAAACAGATGGCTGCTTCCAATATTATTTTCGATTATCAACTATATTTTGACGGATTCGAGAAGGCTGGACCTAAGATTCACAAAGTCCTTTCACTCCTTAAGAAAGCGGGTCTTAAGAATGCTCTGAGCACTAGCACACTAATATATCCAAAGCTGGTAAAGGAGTTTTATTGCAATAGAGTTGTTGATGAAAACTCCATTCTAACCAAAGTCAAAGATGTGCAAATTCGACTCAACGCTGAAAGCATAAACCTAGCCCTAGGTTACAAAAGTGAAGGTCTTTATCTATGGAGGCTGTTGACTTTTATAAGGGTCTGAAGAAAACGGACTACACAAAAACGGAAGGGAAGAGTGGCTACAAGAAGAAAGAATTTCCCCAAGAAAATGAGTTTCTAGCTGACATTGTTGGAAAAGGCATATGTTGCAAGGGCTTCGATCACGATTTTGTCAATGAGAAGCAACTGACGCTCATGACAGCCATCCGCTTCAGAGTCCAACTCAACTATGGAGCCTTACTGATGGACTGGTTCAGAAAATGGATGCAAAGTTCGAAGAAGACCAAGAGCACTGTCAAAATGCTCTATGGGAGGTTTATCAGCATTATTATTCAGTATGCACTGGGTGACAAAATTGGGGATAATGAAGGTATTTCAATCAATCTAAATAGGAAGATGACCCAGCAGCTGTTCCAGAATTAGAAAAGGAATCCAGCCAAAAATGTAAAGATGATGTCTGCAACTTCATCTGCTGCAAGGGAAGTCAGGGAGGTAGAAGAGGAGGTTAACCAAGAAAAAGGTGTAGCTTTGACCAGAAAGAGTAAAGGGAATAAGAAAATGTATGAAAGGGATCAAGCAGCTGAAGAGCCCCAAGGCTCAACCACTGATGCACTCCAAGTGGGTCCTGGTACTAATATGGAGTTTATAAGTCTTACCTCCAACAGAGTCATCACTCCTGAATCACCAGAGAAGGTTCTGAAAGAAAAGAAGAAGAAGAGGAGGGAGACGAGTGAAGATAAGACTAAAGATAGTTCAGAGCCTCAACAGAAGAAGAAACGCAGCCAAAGAGTAAAGAACTTTTCACTCACTACGATTGTGGAGTCATCACCAATCGTAGAGTCCAGATTAGCTGCAACAGTCCCTCATCCTGAATAGACTATAAAGGGCTGAAGCTGCAGAAGATGTAAAGGCTGTGCCCAAGTCAAAGAAGAGTGTAAAGAAGTTGGCTAAGAAATATGCTCTTACTAATTAAGAAATATTGGAAAAGGATGATAAAAAGAAGGCTGCACAGATGTCTGAATAGTCCACTAAGCAACAAACATCTGGTCCAACTCCACAAGAGATCAGATGCATTGAAGAAGTGATAACTTACATCAGAAATACAGACAACACTACTGCATCTGATCAGGCTGTAAATCAAGCTGATATGGAGATGCCTGAAGCTGATGATCATACGGATAAAATGGCTTTCTCTGAAGGGACTGTGTTAAAATTAATAGTGATACGCCCTGATGAAGTTCTTCCTAATACTGCTGAGGAGGTATAGCATGAAGGTGTTATTTTCTCTGAAGAGGTTCTGGCATAAGATGTAACTCAATCTGAAGATGAAGTACTAGAAGCACTTGAAATGGACTCTACTTATGTTGAAGAAGAGACTCTAGAAGCTCCTGTTCAAGAAGATGCTATAACTGAGGGGGAGCAGTTAGAAGAAATGGAGACAGAGAATGCAAAAGCTGAGGGGGAGCCACCAAAAGAAATTCTTGAAGTCCCCCCAATTCATGAAGAATTCATAGAGTTTGCTGCTGCAAAAATGGTGAATATTGCAGATGATGATAAGATGAATGATGTGGTGCAAGTTTATGATACAAAGAGTGATGGAGAAGAAGATGATGATCTTGAGGTCATATATGTGGGACAAGATGGTGAAAGAACAACAAACTACAATCAGCTGTTCAATTACCTGCCCATGATGCCATATCATAGAGCTATGATTCTCAACTCTTGGGATCACATATTCTGGACTTTCAAGGCATATCCAGCAATCTCAGTGCTTGCCCATGGATTCCCAAGAGAAAGGAAGTTTGCTCAGAAACTGATTAAGAATGCTTCAACCTTAGAGTCTGAGCATGAGGTATATTCCACTTCTTTCTCGTTTATTATCAACAACACTCCATCATCACACTTCAATCAGTTTTACGAAGTGCCCAAATGGTTGGAAGTGGTCCTTCATCCATTCAATCAATTTCCAATTACAGAGTCCCAAAACTCTGTATCTAATGAACCAAATAACCAACTCGTTCTTGTAGAGCAAACCATTAATGATCCAATAGCTATTGAGCATATCACAAGAGTTGTTGAAGAAATGCTGGTAACCTCAACCATTGAAACACCAGTCCTGGATGACATACTACAATTCGTGCACAATGATCAGTCTGATGCAGAAATCGTAGAGTCTCTAGAATAACTCAACGAAGCTGAAACACAGACATCAGAGCCAAACACTACGCTTATACAGCAAACACAAACCCCTCTAACCCAAGAAGACATTCCCTCATCCTCCAACAACGATTATTTCGATATGACTCTTGCTCTCGCAAGCATATCAAGGAGAGATGAACACACTACGACTACTCCTCCTCCTCCTGAGACACAACGAATTCTCAATCAACTGTCTCTCATGCCAACAAAGGAGGAGCTGAATGAAGCATTAAACCAAATAGGTTTAGAATCTGGAGAGATTCTTGAAGCACACCCCATAGCGCTTCACATGAGATTTGACCATATAATCGAATCAGTCAAGCCTCTACTAGGAAAGTTGGCAACTGAACTATCCAAGAAGCTGAAGGAGATTGTCAAAGAAATGGTTGACAGCCTACGTCAAAGGGATGCTATTCATTTTGCTGCCACAAAGAAGCATAAGGAAGCTATAGAGATCATGCAGAAGAATCAGCAATCTTAGAATGAGCTGATGACCAACCAAATTTTAGAACTGCGCACCTCACTTCAGTACTTCCAAACCTCCAGTATAACTCAAGTCAATCAGAATCACAATGAAATGGAGCGGATTCAACAACAACAAAGACACACTGAGGCTAGAGCTGCTGAAAATTATAGTGATACTTCTCAAAACCACTCACAAATGCATGAGATGGTTGAAGGAATCAAGCGCCTCTCTGAAGATGTTCGAACCCTTGATGCTGACATAAAGGGGGAGAATAATGAGGAAGGAGATAGAAACAGAGGCAGAGGAGGAAGTAGAAGGCAACCGTAGCAGAGGCAAAGACAAACACACATTGGTCAATCGTCGGGTGGCAATCTCACAAGTCCTAGCTCTCGGCCTAGCTCTCTCATGGCTGAACCCACTCAAAGGAGCCAAGGTCAAGCTTCTAGCTCACAAGGTATAACCTCCACTGGTTTCAGTCTGCCAGTTGGAGATCATGCCTTCATGAACAGACATGATCATTCGGAACCACCGACCCGAGATGTGGTAGAGGACATTGCAAGAAGAGATGAAGCCTCAAGGAGAAGAAGAACTGCAGAGTATGCCAATCCTCCAAAACCAAAGAGGCAAAGAAGATAGAGATAAGTCTAAGCTTAACTATATATTAATATTTCTATACTAGATTATAACATCATTTCAAACCTCAATAAATTCATGCTTATTCTCTAGAAATTTCAGTCGCTCACTGAAACACTAAGCCATATTTACTTTCTAGCACTCTGCATTTAGAAAATGATGCTATGATTCAAATCTCCTTGATTATGTCAACATCAAATAGGGGGAGATTGTTGGGAATTCCATATTCATATTTGATATTGAAAGTAAATATAAATGCTTAAGTGTACAGTCCTTAAGAGAATCAATATACAAGGACTTAGATGATAGATCAAAGATGTTAGGTTGATCTAAGCTTTAATGTTTATCATTTATGTAAATAAATGTATAGAAGAAAAGATCAAAATTATTAGGTTGATCTATTTGAGCTGTAAAAGTTAAAGCCTTGACAGAATCGTAGTCTATCAAAGTTAGCATTCAGAATACAAGGCAAAATCGTGAAGCTTAAATGAAGATGTCCAGAATCGTAGTCTGCCAAAAGAATCAAGTCTATAGAGGCCAAGGCAAGACTCGTGGAGCTTAAGTATCAGTATCGTAGTCTGCTCTTGGAAGTCACACTGAGAATCATAGAAGAAATCTGAGCGCCTGCTGAGCTAAATCAAGAAACGCAGTGTTCTCTCGCAAATGTGGAGTCGACAAGACGAACCAAGAAGGAATCGTAGTATGCCGAAAAGCTTAAGAGAAATTGTAGTGTTCTCTACGATCAAGTCTAAGTCAAGCCTGTGCAAGCCAACACACAATGATTATGGTACAATGACCATAATCGTAGTGCTCCTCCAGTCAGCATCAAAGTTCATAGTTCTGATGAAGGGAGGAAGAGCAACAAATGAAGAAAGGCTTATATCCGTTGATAATTTGATGGTCCCAATGATTCCATATTCATCCTTAGTTCAAATCGAAGAAGCGTATTAGAGAAACAAAGGAACAGACTAAACTGCCTGCAGAAAACACCTTTTCAGGTGTTAAGTGAAGTTGCAGTCTGCTGTGTCAGTGGGCTAGTCGGCAGTGCAGCAGGAAAGCGGGATGTCAACATCAACTACATAGAAACATCTAAAGCATTAAATGCTGCAACGGGAGCATTCAAACGGATATATTTTGAATGGCTCTTTTATAAGAAAATCAGACAAGGATTTAGACCAAGAAAGCAAGCAAGCAAGACAAGACAAGAAAGAACACATTGAGAAAAGCTCAAGAACACTCAACGATCAACTCTACGATCCTGAAAGAGGAAAGCTTGCTTCGCTACTCAGTTCTTCAGAACTGATGCTTAATTGCAACTGAGTAGCACACCTCAAACAACTACTATCAATCCAAGTGAGGAACCAAGTCAGAGGACTTGAAGAGTTCAAAAGTGAACTAAAAAAGATCCAAGTCAGAGGACTTGAAGAGTTCAAAAGTGAACTAAGAGAAGATCCAAGTCAGAGGACTTGAAGAGTTCAAGAGTGAACTAAGAGAAGTACCAAGTCAGAGGACTTGAAGAGTTCTAAGTGAACTAAGAGAAGTTGCAGGGATGCTAGTCTTGAAGGAATCTAAGTGATTCAGTTGTAAGAGACAACTTTAGTGGATTTCCTACTCGTGGAGTAGAATAGTGGACTAGGAGCCTTGTGTGCTCGGAACCACTTAAAACCTTGTGTCTCATTGTCTCTAGTTAACTGGTATAACTACTATATATGCTATAGCTGCTTATCAAACCATAACTGCTATATCTTAAAGGGGAACAAAACATATATTCCGCTGCTGTCAGTATAATCAATACTGACAAAGTTTTTTAAACAAGGAAATTTTAAAATATCTATTCAACCCCCCTTCTAGATAACTAACGTGCCTTTGGGAACTAACAAAGCACGACATAAAAACTCAATGAAGCACAAACCACATCTCCGAACAGCAGGGTGCCCCGTTGAGGCGGGTCCTCATAGGGTAAAAGCCTGTTGGGGTGGGGCCCACTACTGGTGGGAACCCCCCAGCTCGCGAACGTAGAGAAATAAGCCAATTTGGCTTATTTCTTCACACTAAAATCTTATTTTTCTCAATATGATGTACATAAAACTTAATGACAACAAAATTTTAGACTCTTAGCATGATTATAACATACAAAATCATTACAACACATAATCAAAACACAATTTTGATAATCTTTTAAAGAAAAACACAATATCAAGCATTCTTGACAAAATTACTATTGTGAATTCGATTTTAATCCAATTCATGAAATTTCAATTGTACTAACTCTAATTCTTAACATATTAACATAACCCATGATCAATTAACACAATAATCAATAATCAAACACCAATTTGATAGTTTAAAAAGGCTATTTTCAAAATTAGTTTACAATAAATTATTATGAGCATGATTTCTTCGTGTTCATCGTAATTACGTGGATTGAATCCCTACAACAACTATATAACTCATATATAAACATATATTACACATAAATTTCATGTTTACAACCATTTTTCATTCTAACTCAACCAAAAATATGAAAATTTCATAAGAACACAATTTCTCCATAAAAACTTGTTTCTACAACAATTTGATTTCTGAAAACTTGTTTATGGCATACAATTCAATTATAAACAGTTTGTAAACACAAATTCTACATATCTACAACAACATAGCCAATTCATGAAGAATATTTTCAAAGAGAACTCAAAATAAAGAAAATAACTAAATAAAGTTCTTAAAGTTTTAATGTAGTAATTATTCCCTTTTTGCTTTGGTGATTGAAGAAGAAGATGATGGTGGTGTTTGCTTCCCCTTTTTGCTTTCTCAAGCTTTCTCTTCCTCTTCCTTCTTCTTCTTCTTCTCTGGGTTCTCTCTAACCTTTTCTCTGTTTTTCTTTCTTTCTCTAACAGACTAATTTCTAACTAACGTATATTATAGATATGTAATATACATATACATATATGTAACTTATAATATTAATGTAGCTAATAAGTATTACACTAATTACTATTTAATATATAGGTTACATCTTTTGAATTTGAAAAGCCCTAAGGCCATGTTTGGTAAAACAAGTTTAAAACAAAAGTATGGGCCTTGTTTGGTAAAATAAATTTAAAACTCTTTTCAATTCTTTTAATAAATCCTTTAACCCATAGTTTAAATGCTACATTTTATTTAATTAAATTACAACCCTCTAATTTAATTAAATATAAGCTAACATTCATTAACGAATTAAAATTGTACATAATACTAAATTGTCACACACTTGCAATTCTCTTATTAATCATAATTCATGTAACAATTAGTAAATCACTATAACCACTTAGCACTTAATATTACTCTAATTTAATTACTCTCAATTAAATTAGAATTATGCTACACCATTACTTACACATCAATTTAATTAATTCTATTGTACTTAATTAAATTACTCCACAACAATCACACAATTTATTTATTTAGCTCAGTAAATAAATGAAATAAAATATTTATTTAATTTAATAAATATTTTCAATTAATATATAAATGTTTCATTCCTTACAGTTCTAGCATGTAGCATCTGATCAATGCATGGTATAACGAGCTGATCACCCACCATGCACATAAGTATGACGGTTTACAAATGAATTTTTGTTCAAACCTTTTCGAAATCGAAAAATGAAAGTTCATGGTCTATATGGCCACTCAACATTATATGAAAAGTTTTTTTTAATTCCTTAGAGAGAAGTCTGGATAGAATGTGATGATAGAATAGTTCCTCACAGAAGGAAGCCGTATGGACTCATTAAATGAGAATGAAATCAGATAAAGGTTAAGTTGAAAACTTAGTTTTGAAGAATAAAAGGAATAGGGATTAGTAGGCTGTAATTTCGAGGATGAAATTCTTTGAAGAATGGGTGAATGTGATAACCCGAAAATTTATAAGATCTTGAATGATTAAAAGAAAGGATAAAGAATAAAACCTAGATAGAAATTTGAGGATTAATTAAAAAATTTAAGAAAAACCTATATGGTTTACTATTTGAATGAAAATAAAGAAAAATATGGGTTACAAAATTTCTAAACCCTAGAAATGAATTTATATGTACTTGAAGGAATATTAAGGATAAGGTACTACGATACCTATAAAGTTTGGTGACCTAATATATAAATTAGGTATTTGAATTAAGTAACCTCAAGGGTTATCTTTATTTGATTGTCCTAGTATTTTAACTATATACTAGTGACCTAATCTAAGAGATTTATGAAATATGTCTCAAGCTATTAGATTTTCTTGTATGATTATTGGTCATAACTTATTAAACCAATTAGGGCTATTAAGTTAATACACTAGTGGAATATGTTTTGACTTATGTGTATTATGTATGTGATTAAATAAATATACATTGTATAGTGTGTATACATTTATTTTGTATATATAAAAAGAATTAAGAAATGTAACCTAATACATATATTAGGTATGGTAATTAAATAACCTAAGTGAGTATGATATGAAAGAATGATAGTATTTAAAAATATATACTAACCATAAGAGATTTATTTTATACATCTCAATTAATTAATTTTATAACATAAGGAAAGCAAGTCTAATTGGGTTATGAAATTAAAGATATCTAAGTAAGCATTTAAGTTACAAATGAGGAGAATGGAAACCCTAACTAAATGATTAGGGTAAGATAAAAATTAAAAGTATTGAACTATGTGGAATGCATGGCCCAAGAGATTAATTTGCAAGCCCAAGAGAAATTAGTTAAAGCCCAATCCTTTAGCCCAACGGGAGAGAAGACATTTTGGTCCTTTAATAAGCTAATTAAGGCATTGGGTCATAGCCCAAACAATTAGATAGGAAGCCCAAAAAAAATTAAAATAGCAAACCCAAATAATAATTTTTTTAAGAAAAATATGTGAAATGACCAAATTACCCTTAAAATTATTTATGAAATGACCAACATACCCTCCAATCCATGTGAACTTAAATCAACCAATCAGAGAAGAGATGATGCAAGCATGATGTAAGCATGACATCAGTATTAAAGAAACACAAATGTCATCATGATGATGTCATCATGATATCACCGAGAGACTAAAGTGCAATTAATGAGGTACTAAAGTGTAATTAACCTAGGTACCAAACAGTAATAAGTCGGGGGCAAACTATAAAAAGTTGAGCCCCTAACGTGCAATTATCGAAACTATATTTTCTTATAAATAGGAGCCATTTCTCTTTATTTTTTTCAAAATAAAAAATAGAGTTAGAGAAAGAGAGATATGAGAATTTCGGTTGAGAGAGAGAGGAATGTTTTTTTTTTTTGTGATTTTCAAGATTGCAAAGGATTAGTTAAAGATTGCAACTTCAAGAGGTATTTACTTTAGTGGTTATTATTTCCATTCTTCTTTGTATATTTAGTAAAAATATATTTTTATACGTAGTTATAATGCCCAAATTATTTTAAGTAAATAGTACAAAAGTCATAGTTACAAGCAGTTATAATGTCCGATTTATTTCTCTTATAAAGTAGAAAATATATACTTTTATAAGCAGTTACTATGTTCGATTTTCTTCAAGTATTTAGTACGAATATTCATTTTATAAAGCAGTTATAATACTCGATTTATTTCAAACATAATAAACGAATATTCATTTTACATGCAGTTGTAATGCTGAATTTATTTTAAATATAGTTGATGAATATTTATTTTGTAAACAATTATAATGCTGAAATTCTTTCATGTATAGTACAAGGAGTTTTATTTATAATTGGTTATATGATTTACTAGTTATAAATAAGAACTTATAAATAAAAGAATAAGTGTTAAATCTAAAGTAGTACAATCGTACTCTTTAATGGTTGATATATAGTAGCTGTGCTAAACGATTCCTTCAGGGAGCGGAGGTATATACGAATTGGCAACCGATCTAACTCACTGTGACAAGTAGTGTAGACGAGACGAAAAACTAGTTTGTTGGTTGTTTGTGGGAAACCACTCAGCATACTGTACTGAATACTGTTAGAGACTCGATGTGTGCTTAGTTTAGAATTGTGAATATGTATGGTATTAAGGTATTATCTAATATTTGACTATTTTTTAAATGTTAGATAGTTTACTTATAAAGTAATAGTATTGTGAGATAAAATATGTTTTGCTAATGAAGAGATCAATCTTATAAATGATAGGTCTTTGTATTAGAGATTAAATTAGATTGCGTAGCAGTAATCGACGGTACAGGCAAGTTCCTTAACTCAAACTCGAGTTATTATTTTTCAAGCATGGTAGTTGATAATTATTGTTGATTATTCCACCTCTAAGATTATTATTGAAAATTCGCATTTAGTGCAAGTTTTCTCTAACCCAAACTTGAGTTATATTTTCAAAGTATGATAGTGAATAATTATTGTTGATTATTCACATCTATACTGATTATTGATTCGCACTTAGTGCATATTGCATATGTTCATCAGGTATGAAAGGCTGATCACCTTCATTACCCTAAGGTTCAGTTAACGTTGTTCATGGTCCTTGTTGATATTAAACATTATTGGTTCAGTCATTCATTTATTGAAACTCTAATTTATGCACTTTTATAATTATGATATTGTTGAAAATTTGAAAGCTTATTCTTTCTTTCAATCATGATATATCATTGTTGTATTTAAACTTGCTGAGAAAAATCGTTGCTCACCCTTGCTATATCATGATAAAAAAATTTAGATTAAGGCGAAGGCTAGAAGAAAGACAGTAGATTATATACATTTACAACAATTAGTTATCTGATGTAAGTAAAGTTGTAAACCTTTTTAGTTACTTAAGGTATGTATTCAGTTAAGGTTAACAGACCTTGGGATATGTTATAGAATCATGTGAAATAAATAATTTATGTTTATATATTCCGCATTAGTTTATAGAATATGTATGAAGATGAAGTATCGTGACGCACCATGTCCGAGGTTATGGGGACCCTGATTTGCGGGAGCTACAGTCCAGCTTTTCATTCAAATTTAGTTTCTATCCTCTTACCTGCAAGGTAAACATAAAACACCAGGAATAATCTGAACAATACTTAAAAACTTACAATATAACAAGCTAAATGAGATTAAATCATAGGTTTTCAACCTACTCATCAAATTCTCCCAAACTTGAACCATTGTTTGTCCTCAAGCAAACACAATGATATTAACACTAAAACTACGATGAATACAACTCCAGAGATTGAATAATAACCATGGTAATTAGATGAATCATATGCCTCAGAGATCAACAACTATTATAACATCAATATCGAATCATGTGTTACCTTAACTTCTCACATCCTCACCTCACAAACATAATTTTTTGCATGTTTCTCTGTGTGTGTGTCCAATATGACCCCAAAAATTATAATGAGCAACACAGATAAATTTATAAGCATTGAAATCATCCAAAACTAGACTTGTAATTCAATCATAGCATACACATAAATATGAGGGAAATCAAAATTTTGAACCAAGCTCTCTATACCAAGTGAGTGCATTTTAATGTTCCATCTCACTAATTATTTCTTAAGTCTGACTTGTGCAATGTTCAACTTCCTTAGGCTTTTCAATGCTACCCGTGTAACGGACTTTCGGCAAACGACTCCCAAACACGAAGGCTTAAGGGCGCTATGTGTTAAGACATCCCCTAGGGTTTACTTGTCCGAGTAACAAAGGCCACGAAATTGAACTAAGTCAGTTTTTATTCCAGAACAATATTTTTTTTCTTTTCTGATTTTTCTATATTTTTTTATGATTTTTTCTTTCTTTTCTTTTCTTCGAACCACAATTCCCTCAAACTTATGTATAAGTCAATGTTTAACTCTAATCTGTTGTCAAATGAATACAAGCCCATATTTTATCTTGAATCTACTTTCTTGTTATTATTGATAATCATTTGGTGTGCTTGAGATTAGAAAAACACAAAACTCATGTTATGAAGTTCCTATGGTCAAAATTAAACAACACATGATAATCAATTTAAGCATGCAAGTCATTTATCAGATTCCTCATTGGCTTCCATCACAACTAACAAGGCTTAATTGCTCAATCTCCATGCGAACTAACACAAATCCTACATGAATGCAAATATATATATATATATATATATATATATGCAGCTATAATAAAACTATAATGAAAACTACACTATATGCAACCTAAATACGATATATATTAAATTAAACTACCCCCCCCCCCAAACTTATCAATAATAATATCCTCATTACGTGAAAATAAAGCAATTTAAGCACGAGGACTTCCCTGCGAGACGAGTCAATGCTCGTCTCTAGAACCTTCATCATCCGAAGGGGGGTAAGAAGGTAGAATAAGTGGACTTGGAAGCTGGTCTGGATCAGTCGGATTGAAATGGGAGAAGGCATCTGCCAACGCCGTCAACGCGCCAATATTGTATGCATGCATTGAATCTGGGCTTTGAGCAAGCCGGAGCATCTTCTTTTGACTCATGGTTTTAGAAGTCGTAGATGGTCCTGCTTCGGCCTCATCAATCATCGGCACGTCCATGGCTGGTGGTGATAATGGTGGAATCATGATATAACCCTCACCCCATGGGTGCGAATGTGCTCCTTCCCAGGATCTGTAGGAGACGATTATTTTGTGGTCAATGGCCCCCGTGGGCATCTGAACAGGCTCTAATAAATCCCACTCACTTTGACTTTTTGACATAAGTCTGTGATCAGAAATCCGTGTAATAGGCCGCATGTGGTGCCTCCGCGGAATGCCCTGTCAATTGACTCTTGGGTACACATGCCGACATCCACCTATAAGATTTCCACTTCATTAGGCCTTTCAAACCAATGATGTACGATCCCATAGAGGAGGTGTGCCCTTTCTTTCGTGACTTCAGTCTGATGGCGTGTGGGCATTAGACTAACACATATGAATGCGTACCATGCTTTTCCATACTTGCTCAACGCCGAGTGTGGAAACGTGACTTTAATGTTCGTCCCAGGCTTGGTTACCCAGTGCGTTCTGGGCTTGCATAGGCAAGCAATAATATCATCCAAGCTTGGGAGGTTGTCTTCGTATCGATCCCTTGTTGGTGTTTCCAGCCCGAAGTGTTCATTTATCATCGTGGTGGAATGAGACTGATTTGCCCCTAACTTGCACAACGCGTCCTTCATGTTCTATGGCGTTGGCATAGAATTCCTTTACAATGTTTAGCATTGCGGGTAGTGGTTGTTCCACCAGCTGAAACCATTGCCTTTCCACGATCATCAGAGCCATATCACCATCCAAGTTAGCATCAGGGTTTCAACCCCCGTTCTAGAACAAGCACCGCTTTGTAACGAGTCGCCGCTGCCTCACTCATAAACTTGGATGTATCAAACGTTGGCCGAGCACTAGAGGTTGACGTTCGTTATCTTTTTGATGTCATGATGGGAAGATTGCACCCAATTTTTGATCTTGGCAATTTATCGAACAGGTGGTGGGCAGCTCTGTTTTCCCCCCAAACTTGATTTCCTTTATATCACAAACTTTACCAAAAATTAGCAATAAAAGCCTTGGGTCTTCAGTAACCCAAGGTATCCCAATCACAGTTATAGCAATAAACTAACAAAATTGATTATGAGATGAATCTCAAGAACTAAGCCGGAATCAATTTGTTACCTTTTAATACTTTGAATATTTGCTTGTGATACTTACCCTTAGTGTGATAAACGAGGATGAGATTGATAGGGAGAGGAGAATACGGTGAATATGGAACTCTATGATGGGGGACGTTAATGATGATGGCGAAATTTGTGATAACCCAAAAATTTATAAAATCTTGAATGATTAGAATAAAGGTTAAAGAATAAAACCTAGGTGAGAATTTGAGGATTTATTTAAAAATTTACAAGTAAAACTTATATGGTTTGCTATCCTTAGGTTATAAAGAAAATATGGGTTACAAAATTCTAAAACCCTAAAAATAAATTAGTATGTACTTGAAGAAATATCAAGGATAAGGTATTACGATACCTATAAATTCGATGTGAACTGAATGGTCCAAAGAAATGTTATAATGATGCATGTGGAAATTTTATTAAGGGAATAAAAATTCATATGAAGAAATATTATGAGGTTAAACGAAGATGAGTATATGTATATAAATATATACATATACTTAGTAATGTGTTATATATTTTAGCAAGAGGAATGATGAATTAAGTTAAGGATATGAGAATCAAGTGAAGACTATGTTAGTAATTAGCATAGCTTGAATGTTGGTCTTGACTGGCAAATAAGAAGGGGAATAAGTGGAAAGTTATTAGCTAATATAATTAGCAATAAGAATGGCGTAAGTTAAAACTCAAAATTTGAGTTAGAGATAGAATTTTGAAGCACAGACTGCTTGGTTGCATCCGAAACGTCAAATTTAGTCAAAAAGGACAATAAACACAAAATGTGTAAGGGTTAACTTTTTGGTCAAACTCAACAGTTGACTTTTATGAAAAAAAAGTCAAAATTAGAGTTAGAAGTGGAATATGTGTCGTATTGAATATATATATATATATATATATATATATATATACACACCAATGTAAGGGATTTATTTTATAATCTCAAGTTACTATTTATTCTGAAACCTAATTATAGCAAGTCTAATTGGGTTATGTAAGTTAATTGATATTATTAATATATGAGAATGTGTTTATATTAATAATAATTTAAAAGAGTCCAAATGATAATTTATTTTATGGACTAAGGAGAATAAATAGTTTAAACAAGCCCATTAGTTTAATTAAGCATTGGACTTTTAGATAGTTTAATTAATGGTAACTAAATTATTAGTTAGCCCAATATTTAATTATCAAGTATGTTAGTATCCCAAATAAATAAACTAAGGGAGCCCAAGTTGATTGTAGTTAATAGTTAAACTAATTAGAAATCAAGCCAGGTAATTAATGTTGGATTGCCCAAAACTTTATATTAAATGGCCCAAACCTTGGTCCATTAAGTGAGGAGACTTGTTAGTCCTCTGATAAATGTGTAATAGTTCAAGAAGTAAATAATACTAGTGGACTAGCCCAATTGGATTAATAATCAAGCCCACTTATTTTAGTGGAGGTGGACTTGAATATCATTAGTTAAATTAATTATCTAAGCCCAACATGTGAAATTAATAAATAGTAGCCCAAATAGTGTATAAATAAACTTACCTACTAGTGGCCCAAATTAATTAATTGTGAGCCCAAACATTAATTAAAGAGGCCCAAACCTTGGTCCATGAAAGAAAGGACTTTAAATCATTAAAGTAAGTATATAACACAATAAAAATAAATCAATAATGGGAGAAAAAGGGGTGCATGGCCGGACACTAAGGGGTAATATGGGGAGGATTTGAAATTTTACTAAGCTTGCCCAAAATCTTGGTTATAATCTTTTGAAACCAACACCCATGACATGTGTCACTCTCCTAGCATGTCCAACACTTGTGTTTAGTGACTAAGCAACCAAGTAATGATTAAGGAAGAGAGTTAGTGGAAGAATGCTTACACTTTTAATTATACCCACTCCATTAACTTGATTTCATTTCATTATACTTCCAAGTTCCTTAGCTAGAGAAAGAAAAAGAAAATATAGAGAGAGAAAGAGAGAGAGAGAGGTTTGGCCACTTCAAGAGGGAGAAGAGGGTCTTGTTCTTCATGCATGCTAATTATCTAAGCTACTTTGGAAAGATAAGGAAGATAGCAAGAAGAACTAGGTATTGATTCTCTTCATTGTCAAGTTTTGATTTCTTATTTGTTGGATTTTGATGAAACAAAGAGTCTTAAGTTTGATGTTTGAAAACCCTTTATCTATGTGTATAAATATTTTATATGATGATCAAAATATTTTTGAAGTTGAAAGTAAGATCAAAAGACAGATTTATACCAAATGGGTAGAGAAAGGCACATGCATGCATGCACTAGGTAATTTTATGTTAGATTCTTGTGATGCATGTTGAATATGGTTAATATCAAGATTAGAGTGTTAGATCTTGAGTTTAACAAATGAGACTTGAGGATTTATATGAGCTCATGTGATGAGATTTGGAAAAAAAAAAGTTAGATGGATTTTTGAAGAAATTTTTATTTAACTAGTATGCTATAACATGTGCATGTTGAAATATACAAGTGATATTTGATGTTTTCTGTCTTGGTATGCTAGATGCATGAGTTAAGGGAAAACTTCTTTTGGAATCACTCAAATATGTGTTAAAATGAGCAAGTTATGAATTAAATCCCAAACTACCTAACTATTGAGAACATGCTACTGATCAGTCACTTTTGGACTATTTTGGGTAACTAAAACAAACTCAAATTTGGTGTCTGGTATATGAAAAATGTATTTCGGGAAAATATGAATCCAATGATACCAAATGGACCTAAATCATAGATGTAGATCTCTAGATATGAGCGTTTCCGGAAAGGACCTCAAATCTGGAAAACGAACTAACTGTTATGAATGTCCTTGCTGATCAGTCACTTTGACACTGATTTACGGGACCTAAACAGCACTAGAAAATGATGTTTGATAAATGGAAATTAGAGTTTGGGAAGATACGAATCCAACACCTTCGACGGAACCAAAATCCGAGTTGTAGACTTCGTTCTGCAAGGGTTTCCGTGAAGTGAGTAACAATATGAAGTGAAATGAAAGTGAGTTATTATAATAAATAACTTTAAAGCCACTAATGGGCTAGTAAGTTAATTACACATAAAATGAAAAGTAATTAATTATTAATTATTATTTAAGTGATGTTAAGTAATAATTAGAATGAGTTAGTGTTAATAAAATAACTACTCCCTCCGTCCCAAATTAATTGCTTAGTTTTGACTTTTTTTAATCAAATTGACTATTTTTTAAAACTATTTTGTGTACCATTTTTGACAAAATATAGGTGAAGAGATTATAACAAAAAAAAAGTTTATACAAGTTACTACTAATACCAATTTTTATAATGTTAAAAATATATTTATACATGCTTAATTATTAATTTTAAAAATAGTCAATTTGACTAAAAAAAAGTCAAAATTGAGCAATTAATTTGAGACGGAGGGAGTACTTATTATTTAATTAAGATTAAATAATAAATTGAGTTAATCAAATAATTAATTAATATTTAATTAATATTAATTAATGATTAAAGAATAATTAAGTAAGATTAAGTAATAACGAAGTAATTACTTACTTACTTTGACATGAAAGTTTATAGAATTAATTATTTATTATTTGAACAATAAATAAAGATGAATGTTAATTAATTATTCTTTTAATAATAATAAGGAATGATTAAAGAAGAATGAAGTGAATAAATCAATTATTATTAACTCATGGATGAGGGATTTATTAATTATTATTTCAAGACAAATAATAATTTAATTGTCCATTATTTAATTGACATTAAATAATGAGGAGTTATAATTGGTTATTAGTAAGTAATAACTAAAGGTAAAAAGTTAATTACTATTTAACAAATATTAATTAGTAATCGAAGGAAGAGGGAGTTAACAATTAAAGCAAATTAAATAACTCGTTAATTAAACGATTATGATAAATTATTTAAAGAACTAATAAGTGTTTATCACTTAAGGAAAACCTTATTAATTATTAAATCATTAACCTAAGATCAATTAAATATCTTATAAGATTAATGATAGTACATTAGATGTATGTACCTTGTGATTGTATTATTGGTTAGATAATAATATGAGTAAATGTATTAATGAACAATTATACGCAGTACTAATTGATAGATCTACATTATCAATGTTAGGTCATTCAAAGAGTGTTAATTAAAGCTAGTAAGTTGTAGCTCATTAAGCAGATAAGTTCCCTAACTCAAACTCGAGTTATTATTTTTGAAGCATGTTAGTGAATAATTATTGTTAATTATTCACATCTATACTGATTATTGAGATTCGCGCTTTGTGCAATTGAATTCCTGTTCTATTATTATTGAACTGTGAATTATATTAAAGTTCTTTTATTCATGAACTGTTTATGAAATTGGATTTATGCTAGTTGCGTCAGCTAGATCAAGCATGTTTAAAATTTGTTAACTCAAATTCGTTTTGAAGACTTAGTGCATGTTGCATATGTTCATCAGGTATGAAAGGCTGATCATCTTCATTACCCTAAGGTTCAGTAAAGTTGTTCATGGTCCTTGTTGACATTAAACGTTATTGATTCAGTCATTCAATTACCAAAGTTATGATTCATGCTCTTTCACAATTATTATATTGTTGAAAATTCGAAAGTTCATTCTTTCTCTCAATCATGATATATCTTCATTTGAACTTAAACTTGCTAGGGCAAACTTGTTGCTCACTCTTGCTATATCATGATAATAAATTTTAGATTAATACGAAGGCTTGAAGAAGGCCAGAAACAAGAGCAAAAGTACAATAGTACAATATTGCTATGTACGAATAGCTATTTAGTTATGTTATGTAAACCTTTTGTAATTTTAAAGGTTTGTATTTAGTTAAGGTTAATAAACCTGGGAAAATGTTATAGAATCGTGTGAAATAAACAATATATGTTTATATGTTCCGCAGCAGATGATAGAATATGTGTGAAAATGTAGTACCGTAACGTACGAAGTCTGAGGTTCTTAGGACCTAGATGTGGCTTTAGGTTTAGAGAGGATTTAAGGAGAGAGAATTGGAGTTGGTGTGGATTTGGAAGTGTAGGGAGTGAATTAGTGTGGTGTTTTTAGGGTTTAAGTAAGGGAGGAGATGAAGATTTGGTTAGAATTAGAAGAGGAGAAGAGCAATCCTAAGTGGAGAAGGAAAAGGATATGGGTAATGGTGTGTAGGCGAGGGGGAGAGGTGCGAAACCCTTGTTTTGAGCTGAACCATCAGGCTTGCGCCGTCCGCGCGTGTGCTGAGTAGGGGAAGGCGCGCTCCGCGCCCTGCTGAGTGCTAGATGAAAATTATCTGCAATGGTCGCGTGGTCCGCGCTTGGTGTTATGCTTTTCGCGCCTAGCCTTAGCACTGGACTGGAAGTTTGCTGCATAGTTGGCGCACTCAGCGCTAGCTGAGGCGCGCTTTACGCTTTCCTAGACCACCAAAGGGGGATTTTCTGCATAGATTGGGCGGCCAGCGCTTGTTGGTGCGCGCTCCGCGCTTGCCTAGAGTTCTTTGATTCTTTTGCTCCTTTAATTTGCTCTCCTGTACGAATATAAGCATATATCAGTACCCTAAAAATTTTAAATATTAGAAATCCTATTTACGAACTACATGTAATTAACTAATAATAATAACAAAAATATTATAGAATTATGGGTTGCCTCCCACATAGCTGCCCTTGTTTAACATCGTTATCTTGACTGCAATCCATTCAATCATCCGGAAGCTAGATCCATCAGTGTCAACATCTCTACCTCCTCAACCTGACTGCTATCCAAAAATGGCTTCAACCTATGGTCGTTCACCTTGAACACATTCCCTGTCTTTGGGTTTTGTATATCTATAGCACCAGAGGAAATACATTAGTAACAACAAATGGACCCAACGAGAACGCAACTTACATGGAAATAATTTCAATCGTGAGTTATAAAGGAGAATTTTTTTCCCAACAGTGAAACTCTTTCGCAAAATTTTCTTATCATGGAAAGCTTTCGTCTTATCCTTATACAGTTTAGAACTCTCATATGATTCATTACGCAACTTCTCGAGTTCTTGTAACTGCAACTTCCTATGGACACCAGCTTGATCCAAGTTCATGTTGCACTGTTTGATCGCCTAGAAAGCTTTATGCTCTAGCTCCACAGGTAGGTGGCACGGTTTCCCGAACACCATCCTATAAGGCGACATACCAATTGGAGTTTTGTATGTCGTCCTATATGCCCATAGTGCATCATCTAATCTATAACTCCAATCTTTATTGTTCGGGTAGACTACTTTCTCTAAAATGGATTTTATTTCTCTGTTGGATACCTCAGCTTGGCCATTGCTTTGCGGATGATAGGATGTAGATACCCTGTGACTAACATTGTATTTCTTTAACAAAGCTGCTAATACCCTATTACAGAAGTGAGTTCCGCGATCACTAATGATGGCCCGTGGTGCTCCAAACCTGACAAATATATTAGTCCTGACAAAATCTGTAACAACTTTAGAATCGTCAGTCCTGGTGGCTTTAGCTTCCACCAACTTTGAAACAGAATCAACTGCCAATAAGATGTAAACATTACCAAAGGAAACAGGAAAAGGTCCCATAAAATCAATACCCCAAACATCAAAGATTTCAACAATTAGAATAGGATTTTGTGGCATTTGATGTCTATGTGATATATTTCCTGTTCTTTGATAATTTTCACATCATTTGTAAAATAAATATGAGTCTTTGAAAATTGAGGGCCAAAAGAAACCACTCTCTAACACCTTATGTGATGTTCTTTTAGGTCCAAAATGACGTCCACGAGCATAGGAATGACAGAAAGCTAGAATAGATTGGAACTCATTATCAGGTACACAACGTCTATATATCTGATCAGCACAAAATTTCAACAAGTATGGGTCATCCCACACATAATGTTTTGATTCACTCTTAAGCTTCTCTTTCTGGGATTTTAAAAACTCACCCGGTAAATACGCACTTACCAAATAATTCACAATGTCTGCATACCAGGGAGTTGTATTGCCAATGGCAAGTAGATGTTCATCCGAAAATATGTCTTGTAATGGTAGTGCTTCTTCCTCCTTAAGAATTATGCTCAAGTGATCTACTACCAAGTTATCCGCACCCTTTTTATCTCTAATTTCCAAGTCAAATTCTTGCAGCAGCAAGATCCACCTTATGATTCGAGGTTTGGATTCCTTCTTAGTAAGTAAGTACCCGAGAGCAGCATGGTCAGAATAAACTATCACTTTAGTACCAAGTAAGTATGATCTAAACTTATCTAAAGCAAATAAAATAGATAAGAGTTTTTTTCAGTTGTGGAGTACTTTATCTGAGCTGCATTCAATGTTCTAGAAGCATAGTAAATGGCATAGACAACGTTGTCAATCTTTTGACCCAAGACGGCGCCGACAGAATAGTTGCTTGCATCATACATTATCTCAAATGGGAACTTCCAATTTGGTGGTTGAATGATAGGGGCTGACGTCAATAATTTCTTTAAGGTATCAAAAACCACCTTGCATTCATCATGAAAATGGAATTCCTCATCTTTCTGGAGCAACTTGCATAAGGGAATGCTATCTTGGAGAAATCTTTGATAAACCTGCGATAAAATCCTGCATGTCCAAGAAAAGAGCGTATCTCCCTCACGCTGCCGGGTAAGGCAATGCAATTATAATATCAGTTTTAGGATTTATCGACTTCTAAACCATTAACTGACACTACATGACTACGTACAATTCCTTGTTCTACCATAAAGTGATATTTTTCCCAATTTAGCACAAGGTTAGTTTCCAAACTTCTATCCAAAACACGAGTCAGATTATCTAGGCAAGCGTCTAAAGAATTACCATATACTGTGAAATCATCCATAAAGACCTCAATGCATTCTTCTAAAAGATCGAAAAAAATACTCATCATGCATCTTTGAAAAGTACCTGGGGCATTACAGAGTCCAAAAGACATTAACCCATAGGCAAAGGTACCAAAGGGACATATGAATGTGGTCTTTTCTTGGTCTTCGGGTGCAATCACAATCTGGTTATAACCTGAGAAACCATCTAGAAAGCAATAATAAGTATGCCCAGCTAATCGTTCTAACATTTGATCAATAAAAGGAAGGAGAAAGTGATCTTTTCTAGTAACAGCATTTAACCTCCTATAGTCAATACACACTTTCCAACATGTTTGCATCCGTGTGGGCACTAACTCATTATTATAATTCTTAACAACCGTGATCCTGGATTTTTTTGGAACTACATGCACCAGACTTACCCATTGACTGTCGGAGATGGGGTAGATGGTAACTGCATCGAGTAATTTTATTACCTCTTTCTTTACTACCTCCATCATAGGTGGGTTAATCGTCTTTGTGCATCCCTTGTAGGTTTAGCCCCGTCTTCCAGCAAAATCCTATGCATGCACATTGCAGGACTAATACATTTGATGTCTGATATGGTCCATCCAAAAATTGTGATATGGTCCCTAAGGACTCTCAACAATTTTTATTTCTGCACTTTGGTTAGATTACTAGCAATTATCACAGGTAAAGTCTCATTAGTCCCCAAATACGCATATTTCAAGTGTGCAGGTAATTGTTTCAATTCAAGTGTTGGAGCTTGCTCAACAGATGGTAACAGTTTTTGGTGAGACACATGTAATTGAATTAACTGGACTGCATGCTTATCTGAGAGTTTAGGCAATCAATGTAGTGCAGCCACAGTTTCTTTTAATTCCTGATTTTGCTCAAGTTCATACTTCTCATCCTTGTCCAAACTGCTGGAAATAGCAACCTCCAAACTGTCTCTCTGAATTTTCTCAAAGGTTTCCTGCACTAAAGAGTCACACACATCAATTGCAAAAACTTGACAAATATCACTAGGGTACCTCATGGCATCATAGATATTAAATTGAATCTTTTCGCCATCCAACTCCATTGTTAAGGTTCCATTTGTTGGGTTTGTTCGTAGGGCGATCATGCATTCAAATCACATAAATAAGGGCGGAAGCGCAAAAACTAGGTTTTCAAAAATTTATACGAACACATAACCATGATCGTTCTTGTGCATCAATTATCAGTCAATATAGAAGGAGAAAAATAGAATTATACCTTTGAAGATCCAAGCTTCCTCAGGTACTAGTTCTACTTATTTGCTTTCTTTGATTCCTCTGTAGTGGCTCCTTCCCTTGATCAATGTCAGTCACCCAAATGTTTGGCCTCTAATGGTGATCCACCAAGGAAGATGAAGAACTCAGGAAGATGGGTTATTGGCTTAACCCTTGTTTCTATCTCTATAGAATATGTGTACTCCCAACTCTTGAAAAACTCACGTACCTTATTTCTGATATAAGACTCTCTTATATAGATATTAGGTTAACCCTCCTAATCCAATTAGAATAGAGTTTTAATTAATTAAACAATTTTAATTAATTTATATCCTAATCTTCTTAGGATTGAGAGAGAGTACTGATATTATATTAATTTCTAAACTCTTTTAGAATTAAAATAATAATAATAATAATAATATTAATAAGACTCTTCTTATTAATTTATATTTAATATTTCTAAAAAATTAAATAATAAACATTAAGCTATTTAATTTATTCTATCACCATAGATTAAATTAATTTCACTTAATGCATTATTACTATCATGCCATTTTCTTCTTAAATAATTCTTCTTCCTTTTATGGTGTGACCCTTTAGGTTCTCCATATTAAACCGGTTGTGAATAAATCAATTAGAACAATTCTAATTTTATTTAAATAAATAAATTAAACTAATAATCTATTTAAATAAATAATATTTATTCTACAATAGGGATAAGCCTCCCTAGTGATCAACGACTTTCCAGATAATATAGATTTCAACATTAATCATAAAAGAACCTGTGAGTTAATAGTTACCGTACAATTTAATCCTTCCACCATACAATGTCCCAATTAAATATAAGACATCGATTTATTGTCAAGTCTTAATTTATTTAGTAATATGTATTTCGATTAGAAAACACACAACTCCAAATAATACAAATTAGAAACCTCTTTCTAATTTCATTCCACCTTGGCCAAGGATTCTTGGGTTGTCATTTAACGAATCACATAGGACATATCTCCTCTTTTACTAGAGATCGTAGATTCTTTATTGATCATACATCATCTCCATATGTAACTCATTATACCCAAGCATACCCTATATATGCCCTAAAGGACCTTAAGGAATAAGCCAAAGTATAATTAATTACATACAAGATACTATAATGATCTCAAGTCCAAGGATCACTTATACTACTATCACATTAGGAATTCTTATTGACAGGCGAGTAAAACTCCATTAGGTATTCCATAGCGAGTCACGTTTAGTGAACTTATTCTCCAATAAGCACCTACATACTTGCTTTAGTGTATCCACACAAATGACCATGTATCCTCATCCGATGAGCAAGCAACATATGTACCAAACTATCCGGATTTACTAATCCCCATTTTAGTAATCCAACGATTGGGAACTATTTTAGTTTTTAAGCTTTCTAAGAATTTAGATCTCATTAGCATGATCTCATCATGATTCTAAAAGCATTGCTTAAAACTATGGGTTATTTACATATTATAAAAACAGTACCATATAGATAATTAAATGCCTTTAATAAATATTTTATTAATAAATAAATAAGATTGTTTACAAAGTATGTGCGTTATCATCATACATGATTAGCTTGTATGTACACTATTATCAATCTCCCACTTGCACTAAAGCCAATCTCCATGGTATCTCATACCCATCTTCTCTAAGTGATGATCAAACTACTGTTGTGTTAGAGCTTTAGTAAATGGATCTGCAATGTTGTCTTGAGAATCCACACGCTCCAAGGTGACGTCTCCTCTTTCAATGATCTCCCTGATCAAGTGAAATTGCCGCAACACATGTTTGGATTTATGATGAGACCTGGGTTCCTTAGCCTGTGCAACAGCTCCGGTGTTATCACAGTATACGGGAACTGCTTCTCCAATGCTAGGAATCACACCAAGTTTAGTTATGAACTTCTTCATCCAAATAGCTTCCTTTGCAAGTTCACTTGCAGCTATATACTCTGCCTCTGTCACTGAATCAGCAACTGTTTGCTGCTTGGAACTCTTCCAACTCACTGCACCTCTGTTCAAGGTAAACACATACCCCAAAATAGATTTACTGTCATCTTGGTCTGTTTGAAAACTTGAGTCCGTGAATCCCTCGAGTTTTAATTTAGACCCACCGTAGGCAAGAAAAATATCTTTAGTCCTTCTCAAGTACTTTAGGATATTCTTCACTGCCTTCCAGTGCTCTTCTCCTGGATTTGACTGGTATCTGCTCGTTACACTAAGTGCGTGAGCAACATCCGGTCTAGTACATATCATATCGTACATGATAGATCCTATTGCAAAAGCATAAGGGATCTTACTCATACGGTCTCTCTCCTCAGGTGTCTTTGGGGATTGTTTCTTGGAGAGATGTATTCCATGGCTCATCGGCATGAGACCTCTTTTGGAATCTTCCATGCTAAACCTCTTTAGCATCGTATCAATGTACGTTCCTTGGGATAAGCCGAGCATCCTTTTAGATCTATCTCTATAGATCTTTATCCCCAAAATATAGGATGCTTCACCCAAGTCCTTCATGGAGAAGTTTTTACATAACCAGATTTTAATTGATTGGAACATAGGAATGTCATTCCCTATCAGTAATATATCATCAACATATAATACAAGGAATGATACTGCGCTCCCACTAACCTTCTTATATACACATGGTTCATCCTCATTTTTGATAAAATCAAACTCTTTGATTGTCTCATCAAAACGAATGTTCTATCTACGAGAAGCTTGCTTCAATCCATAAATGGATCGTTGTAGCTTACAGACTTGATTTGTTCCAACCTTTGAAATAAATCCCTCTGGCTGTGTCATATACACATCCTCCTCATGTTTTCCATTGAGGAAGACCGTTTTCACGTCCATCTGCCAGATCTCATAGTCATTGTAAGCAGCAATCGCAAGCAAAATCCGAATGGACTTGAGCATAGCTACTGGTGAGAAGGTTTCATCATAGTCAACTCCTTGTCTTTGTTTAAAACCTTTTGCAACCAATCGGGCTTTATAGGTCTCTACCATCCCGTCTGCTCCAGTCTTTCTTTTAAAGACCCATTTACACCCAATAGGCTTAATGCCTTCAGGTGGTGAAACCAAAGTCCATACTTTATTTTCATACATGGAGTCCTTTTCGGATTTCATGGCTTCAAGCCATTTTCCTGAGTCTTTATTACTCATAGCCTGTTTGTAATTCAATGAATCATCATCATTCATGATGTGTACCTCATCATCATCCTCTATGATGAATCCATTCCTCTCTGGCATCTTTGGTACTCTTCCAGATTTATGAATAGGGTGTTGTACAATAGGTTCTTCTACTTGGTCAGGTACCCGACTTTGATTCGTGGTAACTTGTGGTTCTTGAACTTCTTCAAGATATATCTTACTCCCGCTGACCCCTTCATGGATAAACTCCTTTTCCAAGAAGGTAGCATGTTTCACAACAAACACCTTTTGATCAGTTGGATGATAGAAATAATACCCTACAGTTCCTTTAGGGTATCCCACAAATCTACACTTATCGGATTTAGTCTGTAGCTTATCATTTTTAAACTTTTTGACATAAGCTGGACAACCCCAAGTCTTAACATACTTAAGATTTGGTTTCCTCCCCTTCCACATCTCATATGGAGTCTTTGGGGTGGATTTAGTAGGTACTTTGTTAAGTAGGTATGCAGCCATTTCTAGGGCATATCCCTAGAAGGAAATTGGAAGGTCGGTAAAACTCATCATGGATCGAACCATGTCCAACAGTGTTCGATTTCTCTTTTCAGATACTCTATTTAATCGTGGTGTACCTGGAGGAGTCCATTGTGAGATTATACCTTTTTTTTTTAAGATAATTAAGAAACTCATTGCTTAAGTATTCTCCACCACGATTTGATCGAAGTATCTTCATACTCTTGCTCGTTTGTTTCTTTACTTCACTTCTGAACTCTTTGAACTTTTCAAATGATTCTGATTTGTATTTCATCAAATACACATATCCAAATCTTGAGTAATCATCAGTGAAAGTAATAAAATAAGAATACCCTCCCCGTGCACTTGTTGTCATAGGTCCACAACTGTCTGTGTGAATTAATGCCAACAACTCTGTAACTCTTTCCCCTTTTCCACTAAAAGGAGATTTAATCATTTTACCTATGAGACAAGATTCACAAGTTGGATATGATTCATAATTAGATAGCTCAAGGAGCCCATCCTTATGCAACTTAGATAATCTTGTTTCATTGATATGACCGAGTCTACAGTTCCACATATAGGTATAATTAATATCATCTCTTTTCCTTTTCTTAGTTTATTCAATTTAAAATTTATTTTCTTGCAAGTCAAGTATATAAAGTCCATTTCGCAAATTTTCCATACCATATAAAACATCGTCTTTATAAATAGAACAACCATTGTTCTTTATAATAACGTCAAAACCTTCCATATCCAATACAGAAATTGAAATAATATTTTTAATAATATTCAGAATATAATAACAATTATTAAGATAAATGGTCTTGCCCGAGGGCATTGCTAAACAATAAGTTCCTACAACTAATGCAGCAACCTTTGCTCCATTCCCTACTCATAGGATCACCTCATCATTGTTCAGCTTTCTACTTCTGACCAGTCCCTGCACAGTGTTACATATGTGAGAACCACAACCGGTATCCAATACCCAAGTAGAATTATGACTTTCAGAAAAATTAATTTCAATCATAAACAAACCTTGATTGGAAGTCGAAGCTTCTCCAAGCTTCTTCTCTGCTAGAAACTTCTTGCAGTTCCTCTTCCAATGTCATGGCTCGTTGCAATGAAAGCACATTCCTTTAGCTGGTTCAGGTTTCTTTTGTTCCTTTTCTTTCCCCTTTCCCTTAGCCTTCTTGGATTTCTTCTTTTCAGAAGATACCTTGGGCCTCTTCCTTTTATTGGAAGAATCCACCATCAAGACATGGTTCTTCTTGGATGGGAAGTGACCTTCTGTAGTTTTCAGCATGTTAAGCATCTCATGCAAGCTGACATCTAGCTTATTCATGTAAAAATTAACCACAAACTGCGAAAAGGTCTCAGGGAGTGACTGCAAGACCAAGTCTTGACTCAGCTCCCCATCCATGACGAACCCAAGCTATCCAAGGCGTTCAATCAAATTGATCACCTTAGGACATGAGTCTCGACGGCAGTACCCTCGGTCATCCGAGATCGAAAGAGCTCCATAGATATATCATATCTAGCAGTTCTACTCTGTTCACCATACAAATCCTTGAGGTGAAGCAGCATAACAGGAGCATCCATGTTTTCATGCTGATGCTGAAGCTCGTTATTCATGGATGCGAGCATGATGCATTGAGCCACAGATGCATCATCTTGCCACTTATTGAAAGTGGCAATCTCTTCCTCAGAGGCTGTTTCCGAAACAGATTCAGGAATAGTTGAATTTAGGACAGAAGAAATTTTTTCAGCGGTGAGAACAATTCTCAGATTTCTTAGCCAGTCCTCATAATTCGGGCCGGTAAGCTTATTTGCATCAAGTATGCTTCGTAATGAGATTAGTGATTTTGACATTTTTAAAATTCTGCATGTGAAAAGACAAACATTTTAGCAAACATTCATTTTATTAATTTTGCATACCAAAATAAATTTAGGTCTTTATTTGAAATTGGTATCTCCCACTATTTTCATCAAACTATATTACCCTCAGTTATATAGTTCGGCAACATCTAATTAAAGATTTTCTAGTGAGATTAAGGATCCCATTTCAAATGTATATAACCTAGTGGATAGCACAACAAGCGATATACAAATAAATAGGTAGACAACTCTTGTCAATTACATCACCATGTAACTCCTTTTATTTTGCCTCTTAAATCATAATGGTCATGTGTGTGCACATCCGAACTAAAATGATTTAAGTTAAGTCCAGCCTAGCACTTTCATAAATTCAAAAAAGAAAAATGTTCGTCCTTGTGGATAGCACAACAAGACTATATCATTCAATTTTCTTGATAAGCATCAAATGTGATTAATTAACATCTTAAATACTCAATACTCGCCTTGTGGATAGCACAACAAACTCATATTAAATATTTAATATTCTATTAATTAATCATGCTAGTTTAATGCTCCATCTCAATAATTATTTCTTAAGTCCGACTTGTGCAATGTTCAACTTCCTTAGGCTTTTCAGTGCTACCCGTGTATCAGACTTTTGGCCAACGACGCCCAAACCAGAAGGCTTAAGGGCGCTAGGTGTTAAGACATCCCCTAGGGTTTACTTGTTCGAGTAACAAAGGCCACGAAATTGAACTAAGTCAGTTTTTATTCCAGAACTATATTTTTTTTCTTTTCTGATTTTTCTATATTTTTTTTTGATTTTTTCTTTCTTTTCTTTTCATTCGAGCCACAATTCCCTCAAACTTATGTATAAGTCAATGTTTAACTCTAATCTATTATCAAATGAATACATGCCCATGTTTTATCTTGAATCTACTTTCTTATTATTATTGATAATCATTTGGTGTGCTTGAGATTAGAAAAACACAAAACTCATGTTATAAAGTTCCTATGGTCAAAATTAATCAACATATGATAATCAATTTAGGCATGCAAGTCGTTAATCAGATTCCTCATTGGCTTCCATCACAACTAACAAGGCTTAATTGCTCATTACACGAAAATAAAGCAATTTAAGCACGAGGACTTTCCTGCAAGACAAGTCAATGCTCGTCTTGAGGACCTTCATCATCCGAAGGGGGGTAAGCAGGTAGATTAAGAGGACTTGGAAGCTAGACTGGATCAGTCAGATTAAAATGGGAGAAGGCATCTACCAACGTCGTGAATGCGCCAATATTATATGCATGCATTGAATCTTGGCGTTGAGCAAGCCGAAGCATCTTCTTTTGACTCCTGGTTGTAGAAGTCGTAGATGGTCCTGCTTCGGCGTCATCAATCATCGGCACATCCGTGGCTGGTGGCGATGATGGTGGAATCATGATATAATCGTCACCCCGTCGGTGCGAATGTGCTCCTTCCCAAGATCTGTAGGTGATGATTATTTTATGGTCAATGGCCACCGTGGGCATCTGAATAGGCTCTGATAAATCCCACTCACTCTGGCCTTTCGGCATAAGTCTGTGATCAGAAATCCGTGTAATAGGCTGCATGTGGTGCCTCCGTGCAATGCCCTGTCAATTGACTCTTGGAAACATATGCCGACATCCACCTGTAAGATTTCCACCTCATTAGGCCTTTCAAACCAATGATGTACAATCACATAGAGGAGGCGTGCCCTTTCTTTTGTGACTTTAGTCTGATGGCGTGTGGGCATTAGCCTAGCACATATGAATGCGTACCATGCTTTTCCATACTTGCTCAACTCCGAGTGTGGAAACTTGACTTTATGTCCGTCCCAGGCTTGGTTACCCATTGCGTTCTGGGGTTGCATAGGCAAGCAATAATATCATCCAAGCTTGGGAAGTTGTCTTCGAATCGGTCCCCTGTTGGTGTTTCCAGCCCAAAGTGTTCATTTATCGTCGTGGTGGAATGAGACTGATTTGCCCCTAACTTGTACAACGCGTCCTTCATGTTCTATGACGTTGGCATAGAATTCCTTTATAATATTTAGCACTGCGGGTAGTGGATGTTCCACCAGCTAAAACCATTGCCATTCCACGATCATCAGAGCCATATCACCATCCAAGTTAGCATCGGGTTTTCAACCCCCGTTCTAGAACAAGCGTCTTTTTGGCAAACACGTCGTTGTAACGAGTCGCCGCTGCCTCGCTCACAAACTTGGATGTATCAAATGTTGGCCGAGCACTAGAGGTTGACGTTCGGTGTCTTTTTGATGTCATGATGGGAAGATTGCACCCAATTTCTGATCTTGACAATTTATCTAACAGGTGGTGGGCAGCTCTGTTTTTCCCCCAAACTTGATTTCCTTTATATCACAAAATTTACCACAAATTAGTAATAAAAGCCTTGGGTCTTCAGTAACCCAAGGTATCCCAATCACAGTTATAACAATAAACTAACAAAATTGATTATGAGATGAATTTCAAGAACTAAGCCGGAATCAATTTGTTACCTTTTGATACTTTGAATATTTGCTTGTGATACTTACCCTTAGTGTGATAAACAAGGATGAGATGGATAGGAGATGGATAGGGAGAGGAGAATCCGGTGAATATGGAACTCTGTGATGGGGGATGTTAATGGTGATGGCTAAATTGGATGTGGCTTGAGGTTTAGAGAGGATTGAAGGAGAGAGAATTGGAGTTGGTGTGGATTTGGAAGTGTAGGGAGTGAATTGGTGTGGTGTTTTTAGGGTTTAAGTAAGGTAGGAGATGAAGATTTGGTTGGAATTAGAAGAGGAGAAGAGCAATCCTAAGTGGAGAAGGAAAATAATATAGGTAATGGTGTGTAGGCAAGGGGCAGAGGCGCGAAACCCTTATTTTAAGTGGAGCCATCAAGCTTGCGCGGTCCGTGCGTGTGCTGAGTAGGGGAAGGTGGGCTCCGCGCCCTGTTGAGTGCTAGCTAAAAATTATCTGCAATGGTTGCGCGGTCCGCGCTTGGTGTGCGCTTTTCGCGCCTAGCCTTAGCATTGGGCTCGAAGTTTGCTGCATAGTTGGATCGCTCAGTGCTAGCTGAGGCGTGCTCCGCTCCTTCATAGACCACCAATGGGGGATTTTTTGCATAGATTGGGCAGCCAGCGCATGTTAGTGCATGCTCCATGCTTGCCTAGAGTTCTTTGACTCTTTTGCTCCTTTAATTTGCCCTCCTGTATGATTATAAGCACATATCAGGACCCTAAAAATTTTAAATATTAGAAATCCTATTTAGGAACTACATGTAATTAACTAATAATAATAACAAAAATATTACTGAACTATGGGTTGCCTCCCACACAGCTGCCCTTGTTTAACGTTGTTAGCTCGACTGCAATCCATTCAATCATCCGGAAACTGGATCCATCAGTGTCAACATCTCTACCTCCTCAACCTGACTACTATCCAAAAATGGCTTCAACCTATGGCCGTTCACCTTGAACACATTCCCTATCTTTGGGTTTTGTATATCTATAGCACCATGAGGAAATACATTACTAACAACAAATGGACCCTCCCAACGAGAACGCAACTTACCTGGAAATAATTTCAATCGTGAATTATAAAGGAGAACTTTTTGCCCAACAGTGAAATTCTTTCGCAAAATTTTCTTACCATGGAAAGCTTTCGTCTTAGCCTTATACAGTTTAGAACTCTCATATGATTCATTACGCAACTCTTTGAGTTCTTGTAACTGCAACTTCCTGTGGACACCAGCTTGATCCAAGTTCATGTTGCACTGTTTGATCGCCTAGAAAGCTTTATGCTCTAGCTCCACAAGTAGGTGGCAAGGTTTCCCGAACACCAGCCTATAAGGCGACATACCAATTGGAGTTTTGTATGTCATCCTATATGCCCATAGTGCATCATCTAATCTATAACTCCAATCTTTCCTATTTGGGTTGTCTACATTTTCCAAAATGGATTTTATTTCTCGGTTGGATACCTCAGCTTGGCCATTGCTTTGCGGATGATAGGATGTAGATACACTGTGAAGAACATTGTATTTCTTTAACAAAGCTGATAATGCCCTATTACAGAAGTGAGTTCCGCGATCACTAATGATGGCCCGTGGTACTCCAAACCTGACAAATATATTAGTCCTGACAAAATCTGCAACAACTTTAGAATCATCAGTCCTGGTGGCTTTAGCTTCCACCCACTTTGAAACATATTCAACTGCCAATAAGATGTAAACATTACCAAAGGAAAAAGGAAAATGTCCCATAAAATCAATACCCCAAACATCAAAGATTTCAACAATTAGAATAGGGTTTGTGGCATTTAATGTCTATGTGATATATTTCCTGTTCTTTGACAATTTTCACACAGATTTGCAAATTAAATATGAGTCTTTGAAAATTGAGGGCCAAAAGAAACCACTCTCTAACACCTTATGTGATGTTCTTTTAGGTCCAAAATGACCTCCACAATCATAGGAATGACAGAAAGCTAGAATAGATTAGAACTAATTATCAGGTACACAACGTCTAACTATCTGATCAGCCCAAAATTTCCACAAGTATAGGTCATCCCACACATAATGTTTTGCTTCACTCCTAAGCTTCTCTTTCTGGGATTTTAAAAACTCACCCGGTAAATACGCACTTACCAAATAATTCATAATGTCTGCATACCAGGGAGTTGTATTGCCAATGGCAAGTAGATGCTCATCCGAAAATATATCTTGTAATGGTAGTGCTTCATCCTCCTTAAGAATTCTGCTCAAGTGATCTGCTACCAAGTTATCCGCACCCTTTTTATCTCTAATTTCCAAGTTAAATTCTTGCAGCAGCAAGATCCACCTTATGATTCGAGGTTTGGATTCTGTCTTAGTAAGTAAGTACCTGAGAGCAGCATGGTCAGAATAAACTATCACTTTAGTACCAAGTAAGTATAATCTAAACTAATCTAAAGCAAATAAAACAGATACGAGTTTTTTTCAGTTGAGGAGTAGTTTATCTGAGTTGCATTCAATGTTCTAGAAGCATAGTAAATGGCATGGACAGCTTTGTCAATCTTTTGGCCCAAGACGGCACTGCAGAATAGTTGCTTGCATCACACATTATCTCAAATGGGAACTTCTAATTTGGTGGTTGAATGATAGGGGCTAACGTTAATAATTTCTTTAAGGTATCAAAAACCACCTTGCATTCATCATGAAAATGGAATTCCTCATCTTTCTGGAGCAACTTGCATAAGGGAATGCTATCTTGGAGAAATCTTTGATAAACCTGCGATAAAATCCTACATGTCTAAGAAAAAAGCGTATCTCCCGCACGCTAACGGGGTAAGGCAATGCAAGTATAATATCAGTTTTAGCTTTATCGACTTCTAAACCATTAACTGACACTATATGACCAAGTATAATTCCTTGTTTTACCATAAAGTGACATTTTTCCCAATTTAGCACAAGGTTAGTTTCCAAACATCTATCCAAAATACGAGTCAGATTATCTAGGCAAACGTCTAAAGAATTACCATGTACTGTGAAATCATCCATAAAGAACTCAATGCATTTTTCTAAATGATTGGAAAAAATACTCATCATGCATCTTTGAAAAGTACCTGGGGCATTACAGAGTCCAAAAGTCATTAGCCCATAGGAAAAGGTACCAAAGGTACATGTGAATGTGGTCTTTTCTTGGTCTTCGGGTGCAATCACAATCTGATTATAACATGAGAACCCATCTACAAAGCAATAATAAGTATGCCCAGCTAATCGTTCTAACATTTGATCAATAAAAGGAAGGAGTAAGTAATCTTTTCTAGTAACAGCATTTAACATCCTATAGTCAATACTGACTCTCCAACCTGTTTGCATCCGTGTGGGCACTGACTCATTATTATCATTCTTGACAACCGTGATTTCGGATTTCTTTGGAACTACCTGCACCGGACTTACCCATTGACTGTCGGAGATGGGGTAGATGATATATGCATCAAGTAATTTTATTACCTCTTTCTTTATTACCTCCATCATAGGTGGGTTCAATCATCTTTGTGCATCCCTCGTAGGTTTAGCCCCGTCTTCCAGCAAAATCCTATGAATGCACATTGCGGGACTAATACATTTGATAGTCTGATATGGTCCATCCAAAAACTGTGATATGGTCCCTAAGGACTCTCAATAATTTTTATTTCTGCACTTTGGTTAGATTACTAGAAATTATCACAGGTAAAGTCTCATTAGTCCCCAAATACGCATATTTCAAGTGTGCATGTAATTGTTTCAATTCAAGTGTTGGAGCTTGCTCAACAGATGGTAACAGTTTTTGGTGAGACACATGTAATTGAATTAACTGGACTGCATGCCTATTTGAGAGTTTAGGCAATGAATGTAGTGCAGCCACAGTTCCCTTCAATTCCTGATTTTGCTCAAGTTCATACTTCCCATCCATGTCCAAACTGCTGGAAATAGCAACCTCCAAACTGTCTCTCTAAATTTGTTCAAAGGTTTCCTGCACTAAAGAGTCACACACATCAATTGAAAAAACTTGACAAATATCACTAGGGTACCTCATGGCATCATAGATATTAAATTGGATCTTTTCGCCATCCAACTCCATTGTTAAGGTTCTAATGTACACATCAATCATAGTCCTCGCTGTCTTTAGGAAGGGCCTTCCTAACAAGATGTGGGATGGGTTTGGAGATGTATCATCCTCAATATTCACTATGTAAAAATCTACAGGAAAGATTAGTTCGTTCACGTAGACCAAGACATCTTCAACTACCCCTCGAGGATAAGTGTTAGTATGATCTGCCAATTGAATAATCACACCAGTATTTTTCAAAGGACCTAGATTTAGAGACTTATAAACAGATAATGGCATCACATTAATTGAAGCACCTAAATTGAGCATGGCCTTCTCAAATCTAGTGTTTCCTGTCATGCATGGGATCGTGAACATACCTGGATCTTTACATTTAGGGGGCATTTTCTTTGAAGAACAGCTGATTCTCCCCAACTGTGACTTTTTCATCATTTTCTAATTTTCATTTGTTAGTGCATAATTCTTTTAAAAATTTTGCATACAATGGCACTTGTTTAATTGCATCAAGTAATGGAATATTCACTTCTACTTTCCTAAAAGTTTTTAGAATTTCTTTTTCCTATTGATCTTTCTTTGAAGTTCTAGAATTTCTGGGAGGAAAGGGAAGAGGAATATTTATAAGCTGACAAGGAGGGTTAGGATGTATCTTAGATTTTTTCCGGTTCCTCCTTAGCTTGCTCTTTCTCAAACTCAACTATGGCTGTGGGTGTATCCATCTGCTTCCCACTCCACAATGTTATAGCACTAGCATTCTCCTTAGGATTCACAATAGTTTGAGATGGAATTTTTCCTAAACCTTGAGAGTCCAACCGACCCACAGTAGTAGCTAATTGGCTCATTTGACTCTCCAAAGTATGGATGGAAGATTTCGTCTCTTGTTAAAACTGTTGTGTCTGTGTTATAAATGCATTGAACATGTCCTCCAAGGATGTTCCAGCATTGGCCGATGCTACTGGTTTGGGTTGGTATTGTGGCTGATTTGGGTGAAATTGTTGTTTATTTGGGTAGAACCCTTGCGCCTGTGGCCTAGCACCCCCATAACTCAAGTTAGGATGATCCCTCCATCCTGGATTGTAAGTATTGGAAAAGGGATCATATTTCCTCCGCGGCTGTGCCTAGTAATTTCCCACTGCATTAGCTTACTGTGCATTCTCTTCCTTTTGTAATGTCGACAAGCTTCTGTAGGGTGCCCGCCATTAAACATATTCTGCAAGCCTTTGCAACCGACAAGTTACCTGTTGCTAATTGTTTCACCACAGCAGTTAAGTCAAAAATCTGTTGCTCTATATTACTCGTGCTTACCTCACTTACCCTTTGTGCTGGATGATCATTCCATGTTCCATATTGTTGTGCATTGGTGGCCATATTTGCAATCAAATTCTTTGCAGCCTCTAGTGTTTTATCCACTAATGCTCCTCCACTAGCCGCGTCGATCATACTCCTATCCATCGTTACAAGTCCCTCATAAAAGTACTAGATAAGGTGTTGATCGTCAATCTGGAGGGGTGGACAGCTTGAACAAAGCTTTTTGAATCTCTCCCAGTATTCATACAATGTTTCACAGCTGAATTATTGGATTCCGTAAATTTCTTTCCTTATGTTGGCTACTCTAGAAGCAGGAAAGTATTTCTCCAAAAATAGCCTTTTCATGTCATTCCATGATTGTATTGATCCCGAGGGGAGATAATACAACCAATCTTTTGCTAAATCCGCCAGTGAGAATGGGAAAGCTCTCAGTTTTATCTGTTCCTCTGTAATGTTTTGTGGCTTCATGGTTGAGCATACAACATGAAACTCCTTTAAATGCTTGTAAGGATCCTCACCTGTAAGACCACGTAAAGTAGGCAAACGGTGAATTAGTCCGTATTTCAATTCAAACGCAGCATTTAAAGTAGGGTATTCAATGCATAGGGGTTGTTGAGTGTGATTAAGGGTTGACAACTCCTTTAAAGTCCTGTTATTTGGCACCGCCATCTCCTCGTCTGATTTTCTTGAAGAATGGTCTAAAAGTAGTGTGAGTGCGATGTTGAGGCTTGGTGATGGAGCTTCATCAAAATATGCAAGTGGACCTTGGGATTTTCGAGCTTCCTTCCTAAGCCTTTGTGCGGTTCTCTCTATTTCTGGATCAAATTTCAATTTAAGAGAGTGAGAGGATCGAGGCATAAAAAAATAAAATGAAAATAATTGAATAAATAAAAAAAATAACACTCCCCGGCAACGGCGCCAAAATTTGGGAGCTGTCGTTTAGCACTCCAAAATTAACCTTACTCTTATTCCACTAACTCAAAATTTTGTATTGTAACAAGCAAGGATCGATCCCACATAAAGTATTTTGTTTTATATTTATCCAAGTATTTTCCAACGAATTAGGGAATTTTTAGATTGAAAGTTGAATTAACGAAAGTGAATTTAAAAGAAATATCAATGAGTAAAAAGCTTTAATTCTTCAGTTCAGTATCGCCTCTTCACAATTATGGATTAACCAAGTGTTTACAATATTTATCTTTCGATGAGATTAAAAATCCTAGATAATCGCTATCGCTAGTTATCCGAAATTCTCCTTAAGTGCAAATATAATGCGACGATCGCCAACAAAAGATCCTAACTATCATATAACCTAGAACCATCAGTCTAGATTTAATACAATAGAAGCATGAAGAATGAGAATTAGATTATTTCCAACAATAATTACATAATAAGAAATTATTTAACTTGTCTTCTGAAAACCTTAATAACATTCAAAAGCTTGACCACAATCAAAATCATTAATTGCTACCTATGATCAGACATACATTGTTTGCTTAATATATATCTTGATCTAGTAGATGATATCAATTTACTAATTTAATCCTGCAGAAACCAAATTAGTCAATTCAATAGCATATAAGAAAGTTTATGTAGATAATCAGAATAAATCTCACTTACAAAAGAATAAATAGAATAAACTTGCTGAAACCATTAATTGTAAATAAGGTTCAACATCCCTTTAGAATTGAATTGAGTAGTTTAGCTTGACATGCCATGATCTCCAAAACTAGGGTTTGAATGAATGAATAGCCTCCTTCTAGTTCAAAGATCCAAGATATCTAATATTAATAGAATAACTAATATTTATAGTCTAGACAAACCCTAGTACAATTAGTAAACTTCAAAATCCTATTCCCAATCAACTTCTGCTCAAAAAGGCAACAAAAAATATTTTCCCGTCAGACACGCGAGGTCCGCGCATGGTCCTTCACCTAAAAGGCGGGCTCAACGCTTCATATGCAGTGCCCAGTCTCCATTCATTCGCGGTAACGAAATCACATGTGAAGTTTGACGGCTTGGGCCGCCAGGGGATAGATCCAGTGTGAGAATAAGTATAGGCTGAATAGGGTTTAATAATTAAGGCTTAATGCTCTAGTGCTGTGAATAAAGTTGTGTGTACCTGATATTTAGGGTATAGCCTTGTATTTATAGTGATCACATTGTTGTCCAATTTATATAATGACAAATATGCGCAAGTATACACGGTCAATCAAGTAATAAAGAAGTAAGAAGAGTGTCGAACCCACAGGGAGCAGTCAACAAATAATTATTCTAATTATCTAATTTCTACTCATTTATCCTATTTAAATAGTCACTCCAACTGATTTGAGAAAGTTAACTAAATTAAAGTGATTAAGATCCAATTAAACTAAAAAAATTATGAGTACTAGATGATTAAAACATAGGAATACAATTTCCCCAATTACTTCGCAGTAATTCCCTTACCTTAATTCCACTTGATTTATTCTAATGGTTTGACAACTAGGGTTACCTCACAATTTACCAACACCTTTCAATGATTAGTAAAAATACCTATTTCAGTTAGTTTACTACTTTCGTGCAAAATACTTAAAATAGATTCATTAAGTTCATACTTCTATCACAGTTTCACATGGCATACAAGTACTTTCGTCTCATATACTATAATGTTATTTTACACAAGAATCAACAAATTCATGCGTTATTATATTCAGTTCTAATCTAAGATTTCATCTTTCAATTCAATCAAAGATATAAGATTAATTTTTGGCCAAACAATCATTTAATTATGCTCAGAATATAATAATCAAATCAAGAGAATTATCAAGTGAAAATAATGGCAATTGAATTAAAGCTTTGTAAAAGATTCCATTGTACTCCTAATTAAGATTTTAGTTCAGCATTAAAATAGAAACTAGAAGATAAGAATTGATAAACATTATGATTATAGAAGATAAATTAAGTGGAAGAAGGAAAAACTCTATCGATGATCTTCAATCTTTCCCACCAAAATCTTTCTCACGAAGTCTCCAATTCAATCTCCAAAATCTCCAAGAGAGTATCCCCCAATTGATTGTCAGTCAAAGGATATCTAAAACTAAGTAAACAACTAGTATTTATAGTCCTAGCAAAACCCTATTATGTAAGGTAAGTAGTAATCCTTCTTTGTATCAACTTCAGCATGTAATTAAACCAAATCAACATCAGATCCGACCGACGAGTCTCGCACCAGGTTTCTTTATGGTGCGGCGTGGCCCACGCTTGGCATACAATAACTCTCTTTGACTTAGCGCCCCCCGCGCCAGGCTTAGTTTAATAAGAGCGCGCCCCGCGCCCGTCTGCCAGCTTGTGCAATTCTTCTCGATTTCTTCCCGATTTCAACTGTTTAGCCCATCCATCCCTTTCTCCTACAAAGTAACACAAAAACATCACAAGTAACATAAATAATACCCAAAAACTCAAAATATATCAAGCTAAGTGGAATCAAATAGTAGGTTTTTAACCTACTTACCAAATTGCCCCAAACATGAACCATTGCTTGTCCTCAAGCAAACACAACTAAGCCAAATAATTTAAACAAAAATGAATGCAACTACAGAGATCGAGCAACAACCATGGTAATTAGATAGGTCATACACCTCAGAGATAAACACATAACTTGCAATCAATATCTCATCATGTATATTCTTAACTTCTCACCTTCTCACCTCACTAACACAACTCTAGCCTCTTTTTGTGTGTGTGTGTCTGACATCGCATCAATAGTTTCAAAATCATTTATGTAATCAAAATCATGAATGCACTCACCCTTCCTACAAATTTTCAACCAAACATTGCATCCACATAAGTAATAGCGAAATCAGGGTATTGAACAATAGAATTTAAAGTGTTAAGTTCTCATGCATTGCGGGTGCATTTTAATGCTCCATCCTGCCAATTATTACCCATGTCTAACTTGTGCAATGTCCAACTCCCTTAGGCTTTTTAATGTTACCCGTGAAACGAACTTTAAACCAACGACTCCCAAACCCAAAGGCTTTAGGGCGCTGGGTGTAGAGACATCCCCTAGGGCTTACTTGTCCGAATAACAAAGGCCACGAAGTCGAACTAAGTTAGTTTTTATTCCATATGTAACTCTTTTTCTACTTTTTTCATATATTTTTTTCTCTTTTTTTTAATATATATTTATTTTAAACCAAGATTCCCCCAAACTTATGTACTGGCTAATGCTTAATTTCAAACAGTGATCAAGTGAATGCCCATGGTCTAACACACATAAATTCCCTAATTGCTACTGATAGTCAGTTGGTGTGCTTGAAATTAGAAGAAAACCAGAGTTAAGCTATGAGGTTCCTATGTGTAGGACTAATCAGCACATGATCGTTAATTTTATGCAAGTAAAGGGTAAACCAGTCTCATCATCGGCCATTACTTAAAGAACCAAGGCATAGATGCTCAATCTCAATGCAGTTGCTAAATGCATGCTTCTACTAACACAAATCCTACGTGAATGCATCATTAATTTTTTTTTAAATGTGAATGACAATTATACTCTACGAAATGCAACCTAAAAATGCAAACAAAATCCCCCCCCCCCAAACTTAAATCAAGAAATATCCTCATTATGTCAAATCAAAAAAATTAGGACAGGGGACTTCCTGGAGCTATGAGACAAGACTCGTCATGATTGTCTTAATCATATGACGAGGGATAAGCAGGAAGGATAGGAGGAATGGGCATTTGGACTGGATTAGAGTTGGGAGTGAATCAAAAAAAAGCATCCACCATTGTAGTGAAGGCTCCAATAAGTATACATGCATTGTAGCTTGCCGTTGGGCGAGCCTCAAATTTTATCTTTGCGCCTGTCTCTAAAACCTTGTAAAAGGCTCGGCTGCAACTCCTTCCGTCATTGGCTCGTCTACTACTGGCGGTGATGAGTGTCGAATCATGATGTATCCCTCTCCCCGGGGGTGTGACTGCGCTCCCTCCCACGCTCTATAATTTTCAATTATAGGATGATCAATAATAGCCATGGGTTGCTGAACTGGCTCCGTTACATGCCACTGAACCCCAACTTTTTGGCATAAATTCGTGATAAAGAACCCGTGTAATAAGTCATCGGCGGTGCCCCCTCTCAACAATCAGTCAATAGATTCCTGAATGCATAGGCCCACGTCAACCTACAGTATCTCAATGGTGTTATTCATATTGAACCAGTGATGAACGATGCCATAAAGAAGCCGTGTCCGTTCCTTAGTTACATCGTTCTGATAGCGTGTGGGAATAAGTTTGGCACATATGAACACATACCATCCTTTGCCATATTTGCTAAGGGTCGAATGTGGAAAACTAATTTTTATGTCTTTCACATCCTTGGTTACCCACTGCGTACCTAGCTTTCATAGACAAGCTATAAGCTTATCCAAGTCTAGGAGGTGGTCTTCATACCGGTTCCCCAAAGGTGTTTCCAATCAAAAATAGTCATTAATGGTTGTGGCATGAAATGAAATACGTTTGCCCCTAACCATCACAACTCACCCCACATGCTCAATGGCGTTGGCGTAGAATTCTTTGACTATAGAAAGCACGGCAGGCTGCGGTTTCTCTACCAATTAAAACCAGTTATGCTCAACAATCATTAGGGTCATGTCGCCATCCAAATTCGCGTCAGGCTTCAAACCTCTCTCCAGAACCAATGTTTTTTAGCGAGTACAGTTTTGAACCTTGTTTCGACGGCTTCACTAACAAACTTAGAATCATCAAATTATTGCCTAGCATTGGAACTAGAAGCTCTTTGTCGTGTAGATGCCATGGTTTCAGTCTGTTGCTTAGTTGTGCCCCAATTAGGTAATGTAGGCAATTTGTCAAACACTTGGTGGGCACAACCAATCCTCCCCCAAACTTAATTCCTTGTAGATCAGTAAAATCCCAAATATAAATATAGAAATCACAGACCTTGGACCAACACAAACCCAAGGCTACCCCTCTACAATGTATTATGGAATAACAAGCAAACAATTTACTTAAGCAAAATGCACAAAGATTGAACTTTTGTACCTCAATGGAGTAGTGAGTCCCCTGCTTGACACAAACCCTTGATCGTGAAGCTTGTGGTGTGTGATTGTAGTGGTGTAGCAGTCTGGGTAAGGTCACGATGGAGAGAGAATATGGGAGACTAGAACTTTGTGGATTAGGGGTTTAATTGGTTTGGGAAAGAGTTTGGGTGATATGATTGAGATTGAATGGAGGTGGGGTAGCATAGAAGTCTGATTGGTGTAAGATAGGTTTGGTTCGGATTAGGATTTGGAGTAGTGTAGTGGAGATGAAATGGTATAGGTAGTGAAGTTGAATTACATTAGGGAAGGTGAAGGATGTAGTTGAGGTTGAAGTGAAATAGGAGATGGGGGTGAAAAAAGAACTGAAACCCTTTTATTTTAAAAAACGATCCCAGCCAATTAGTGCAACCCGCGCTGGATTTTCCTTAAGAGTAGCGCGCGCCCCGCCTGGTTGATGTAGATCACTGCATATGTAGCGCACTCCACGCTTTGGGAGGCGCGCCTCGAGCCTGACTGAAGATTAAATTTGTTAGTGGGGTAGCGTACCCCGCGCTTGAGGCTTTGTTTTTATGGCGCGGCCCGCGCCCATCTGATTTATGGAATGATCTGTTTCTGCAATTGCTTCCTTATGACACCTACAAATTTGTCAAATGCAGATGTATTACCCTCGAAAGTTGACTAAAAGAAAATCTAAATTTAACTACTGAATTCAAAGAAAAAGAAAAACTAAAGATTAAGATGAAAATTAAGTTGCCTCCCAACACAGCGCTTGGTGTAAAGTCGTCAGCCCAACTTGGTTTCTTGGCTCAGTTTGATCCTCGAGGGTGATCGAGGTCTTTTGGCAATCCAATTCCCCTCCCACGTAGTGTTTCAGCCTCTGTCCATTTGCTTTGAATGGCTGTTAACTATGTGGATCTTGAATTTTGATGGCTCCATATGGGAAAACCTTTGTAATTATGAATGGACCAGACCATAGCGATTTCATCTTACTCGGGAAGAGTTTTAACCGAGAATTGAATAGTAGTACTGATTGACCTGGTTTAAAGGTTCGTTGAACAATTCGCTTATCGTGCCATTCTTGGTCTTTTCTTTGTAAATCTTGGCGTTCTCATAAGCTTGCACTCGAAATTCATCCAACTCATTTAATTGCAATAGTCTCTTTTCACCAGCTGCTTCGAGATCAAGATTTAACTTCTTAATTGCCCAATATGCCTTATGTTCCAATTCCACGGGTAAGTGACAAGCTTTACCAAATATCAATCGATACAGGGACATGGCGATTGGTTTTTTATAAGCTGTGCGATATGCCCATAGTGCTTCATCCATCTTGCTTGCCCAGTCTTTTCGTGATTGATTCACTATCTTTTCCAAAATCTATTTCACCTCCCGGTTTGATACTTCCGTTTGCCCATTTATTTGTAGATGATAAGTTGTGGCCACCTTGTGCCGAACTCTGTATTTTTCCAAGAGAGCCGCAAAAGTCTTGTTGTAGAAATGTGTGCCCTCGTCACTGATGATAGCTCTCGGAGTCCCAAATATTGTAAAGATGTTCTTGCGGAGAAAATTCAAAACTACCTTGGTGTCATTGGTAGGTAAGGCCACTGCTTCTACCTACATAGAGACATAATCCACTGTAACCAAGATGTATTTGTTGTTGAAGGATGACGGAAACGGTCCCATGAAGTCGATGCCCTATACATCATACAACTCTACTTCCAACATTGTATTTAACGGAATCTCATGGCGACTCGTTATGTTTCCTACTCATTAGCACCTGTCGCATCTTTTGACAAATGCATAAGAGTCCTTGAACAGTGTTGGCTAAAATAAACTAGATTGTAGTACCTGTACAACTGTTCGATCACCTTCGTAGTGTCCCCCATACAAAGAAGAGTGGCAGTGTTGTAAAATTCTATCAATTTATATTTCAGCCACACATCTTCGTATCATTTGATCGGCACACTATTTGAAGAGGAAGGGTTCATCCCACAGGTACTACTTTACCTCAAACAAGAACCTCTTCTTTTGCTAAAACTAAAGTCAAATAGCACAATCCCGCTTATAATGTAATTCACATAATCTGCGTATCAAGGGGTTTCTATTGCCATAGATAATAGTTGCTCATCTGGAAAAGATTCGTTGATCAAGGTTTTGTCAGTTCCCTGCTGTTGTTCATTTTCCAACCTTGATAAGTGATCGGCTACTTGATTCTCTGACCCTTTTCTATCTCGAATGTCTAGATCAAATTCTTGAAGTAGTAAAACCTAACGAATGAGTCTTGGTTTAGCATCTTTCTTTGAGATGAGATATTGTATTGCCGAGTGATATGTGAATACCACCACCTTTGTACCAATTAAATAGGCTCAAAACTTATCAAACGCGAACACCACAGCGAGAAGCTCTTTCTCAGTTGTTTTGTAGTTCACCTGTGCATCATTCAGCATTTTGCTCGCATAATAAATTACATAGAACATTTTTTCCTTTCTTTGACCTAACACAGCTCCCACTGCATAGTCGCTAGCATTGCACATTAATTTAAAGGGAAGAGTCCAATCTGGTGCAACGATAACCAGTGCGGTGACCAACTTCTTTTTCAATAACTCAAATGCCTTGAGACACTCAGAATCAAACTTGTACGGCACATATTTCTCCAGTGAAGCACACAATGGCTTAGTTATCGTGGAGAAATCCTTGATAAAACGTCGATAGAACCCTGCATGGCCCAAGAAACTGGGGATCCCTTTTACAGAAGTTGGAAGTTGGAAGTGGTAAATGCTTAATTATAGCAATTTTTGCTTGATCAACCTCTAAGCCCTCTACTAAAACTCGATGGCCTAATATGATCCCCTCTAGTACCATGAAGTGATATTTTTCCCAGTTAAGAATCAAATTAGTGTCCACACACCTCTAAAGTACTAACGTCAGATTTGCCAAGCACAGGTCAAAGTTGTCCCCAAATACCGAAAAGTCATCCATGAATACCTCTACGTTTTGCTCCACAATATCTGAAAATATAGCCATTATGCAGCGTTGGAACGTAGCTGGGGCATTGCATAACCCAAAAGACATCTGGCAAAACTGCCAACGTTCCATAAGGGCAAGTGAAGGTAGTCTTTTCCTGATCTTCAGGTGCTATGACTATCTGATTGTAGCCCGAGTATCCAGCTAATAAGCAGTAAAATTGATGCCCTGCTAGCCTATCTAACATCTGATCTATAAATGGCAAAGGGAAATGATTCTTGTGAGTTGATTTGTTCAACTTTCAATAATCCATGCACACCCGCCATCCAGTCACTATCCGTGTCAGAATTAACTCATTGTTCTCGTTTGCCATAACTGTCATCCCTCCTTTCTTTGGCACACATTGAACCGGACTAACCCAAGAGCTGTCGGATATGGGATAGATGATTACGGCGTCGTGCCATTTAATGATTTCTTTCTTTACCACCTCTTTCATAATTGGATTCAATCTGCGCTGATGTTCCACGACTGGTCTAACATTTTCTTCCAACAAAATTTTGTGCATACAAAACGAGGGACCGATTCCCTTAATGTTGGCTATCTTCCACCCAATCGCAGTTTTAAACTCTCGCAGCACTTTCAATAACTTTTCCTCTTGTGATTCAGTGAGTGATACTGAGATGATAACTGGCAGAGTAGAAGAATCTCCTAAATAGGCATACTTGAGGTGACTCGGTAATTGTTTCAACTCTAGTACTGGAGGTTCTTCAATGGATGTCTTTAGCCGTGAATTTGATTTCTTCGATCTATCTAATTCCTCGATTCGCTTTCCATATGGCACAAATGAAGGAGATGCATTTAATATGTTTAAATACTCCAGCGAAGGTGGGAAATCTGCCACATTTGAACTGACTAAAGCTGTCTCAAGTGGGTCCCCATATACATCAATCTCGGATAATTCCTTTAATGCATATTCAACCCAATCAACTCTAAAACAATCTTCAGCCTCTTTCAAAAACTGCATTGCCTTAAATACATTGAAGGTTACCTCTTAATCCTATACCCTCATCGTTAGTTACCCTTTTTTTACATCAATCAAAGTCCTTCCCGTGGCTAAGAATGGACGCCCAAGTATGAGTGGAATTTCCTTATCTTCCTCAAAGTTGAGCACAATGAAATCAGTTGGGAAGATAAACTTGTCGACTTTTACCAATATATCCTCCACTATCCCCCGTGGGTAAGTTAGTGACCTATTTGCTAGCTGGAGAGTTACATTGGTGGACTTTACCTCCGGTAGACCCAACTGAGAGTAGATGGATAACGACATCAAATTGATACTAGCGCCTAAATTGCATAGTGTTTTCTACAAAATTTATCCCCAATTGTGCACGGTATGGTGAAGCTACCTAGGTCTTTGAGCTTTGGTGGTAACTTTTTTTGTAGAATTATAGTACACTCCTCCGTAAGTGCAACCGTTTCAAACTCTTCCAACTTTCTTTTTCTTGGCAGGATCTCCTTCATGGAATTTGCATAGCTTGGCATTTGTTCTATAGCTTCTGCAAAGGGGATGTTAATGTGCAACTTTTTGAATACCTCCAAAAACTTTGAAAACTATTTTGCCTCCATAGCCTTGTGGAGTCTACCTGGGTATGGAACCGGTGGCACATATGAGTCGAGCTTCTTTATCTCTGCTCTCTCATCTGAATTATCCTTTTCTGCTGTTTTACCTGATTCCACCTCTTCTTGCACTAATTGCTCTCCATAGCTCTCTTAATTGAGTAACTGCTTAGTTTAACTATCTTTAGATGAATCCTCTAAGTATTTACCATTTCTCAAAGTAATTACCTTACAGTGCTCTTTTCCATCCATTGGGTTCGTTTTTATGTCGCTCGACAATGATCCTTGAGAACGAGTGTTCATAGCTGTAGCCAACTTCCCTATCTAAGTTTCAATGTTCCGCAAAGTTACCTCATGAGTATTCTTCCATGTTTCATTAACCTTGATAAATTTTTTCAATAGCTCATCAAGTTCTGGTTTCCTTTCTTGTTGTAGAGGCTGCTGTTGCTGCCTTGCCTGAAATCCCGGTGGTGTTACTTTTCATGGAGCTTGTGGTTAGGCTTGTTGCTCATTCTGATTATTACTCCACGAGAAGTTCGGGTGATTTCTCCAACCCAGATTGTAACTGTTCGAATTTGCCCCATACTGCTGCTTACTAGAATTTCCCACGAACTGTACTGATTCAGTGTTGATGGCATTGTTATGATGGATGGGCCCCTACACATATCTCGCATATCACTTCCACTTTCTGAACATTCTGTACACCCAGAGCATCAATTTTATTGGTAAAAGCAGAAACCTGAGTTGATAGTGTTGTTACGATGTCCAATTCAAATACCCTGCCACCTTTGGTTGAGATGTCCTGCTCGTTGGCACTTGGTAGTTATTGGTTGCCATGGTTTCTAACAAATCATAGCCCTCCTCACAACCTTTGGCATTTAACGCTCCACCTGCAGCGGAATCGATGCTGGTTCTTAACTGACCGTCAAGACTATTATAGAAGGTATGCACCTAAAGCCATAACGGTACCCCATGATGTGGACATTTTTGAAGCAAATACTTGTACCTTTCCCAAGCCTCATATAATGATTCTGAATCAAACTGTTTGAATGAGAGAACATCATTTCGCATTCTGGCCGTCTTTGATGACGGAAAGAATTTGACGAAAAACTTTTGCACCAAATCCTCCAATATTGTAATTAATCCCGGTGGCAATGAATGTAGCCAACTCTTGGCTTTATCTCTCAAAGTGAATTGAAATAGCCTTAGCCTTACTGTATCCTCGGTCACCCCATAAAATCTGAACGTATCACAAATCTCCAAGAAGCTGATAAGATGATCATTGTGGTCGTCAGTCGGTGCTCCACCAAACTGCACTGAGTTCTGGATCATATGAATCGTGTCTGATTTAATTGTTGGGTTTGTACGAATCGTCGGCGCGATCAAATTGCAAAAATTAGCAGAAGCATGGTATATCAGAGTTTAAACATTTCTACAAAACCATTACCCGGATCATCTTTTATGCAAATTATTAATTTAAAACGATAAATAAGAAGTTATGGAATCATACCCTTGTAGAACGAAACTTCCACAGGTACAAGTTCAACTCCTTATTCGTCGCGATCTCCTTGAATATTAGGGGTAGATTCATTCCTTTGATCAACGTTAGCCACCCAAGTGTTTGGCCTCTAGAGGTGATCCACCAAGGAAAAGGAATTATTCAAGAAGGAGGGTGGTTGACTAAACCCTAGTTTCTATTCTCTATAAGAAAAGGAGTACTCTCCAACAATTGGAGTTTCATCAATCGATATCTAACATAAGACTCCTCTTATATAGATATTGGTCAACCCTTCTAATTCTATTAAAAATAAGGTCTCTTTTAATTTAATTAAACTCCTTTAATTAATTAGGCTTCCCAATATATTGGATTTAATTAATTAAACTCCTTTAATTAATTTGCCTCCTAATCTTATTAGGAATAAATGAGAGTACTAATATTAAATTAATTCTTAAACTCCTTTAGAAATTAAAATAATTATAATTATAATAATATTAATAAGACTCTTCTTATTCATTTATATTTAATATTTCTAAAATATTAAATAATAAACATTTAGCTATTTAATTTGTTCTATCACCATAGATTAAATTAATTACACTTAATGCATTATTATGATTATGCTGTAACCTTCTTAAATAATTATTCTTTCTTTTATGGTGCAACCCTTTAGGTTCTCCATATTAAACCGGTTGTGAATAAATCAATTAGAACAATTCCAATCTTATTTAAATAAATAAATTAAACTAATAACCTATTTAAATAAATAATATTTATTCTACAATAGGGATAAGCCTCCCTAGCGATCAACGACTTTCCAGATAATATAGATTTTAACATTAATCATAAGAGAACTTGTGAGTAAATAGTTACTGTACAATTCAATCCTTCCACTATACAATGTCCCAATTAAATATAAGATATGGAATTACTGTCAAGCCTTATTTTATTTAATTATATGTATTTCGATTAGAAAATGCACAACTCTAAATAATACAAATTAGAAACTCCTTTCTAATTTCATTCTGTCTTGGCCAGGGACTACTGGGTTGTCATTTAACGATACACATAGGACATATCTCTTCTTTTACTAAAAGTGGTAGATTCTTTATTGATCATTCATTATCTCTATATGCAACTTATTATACCCAAACATATCCTTTGATATACCTTAAGGGTCTTAAGGAATAAGTCAAAGTATAATTCATTACACACAAGATACTATGATGATCTCAAGTCCAAGGATCACTTGTACTACTATCACATTAGGAATTCCTATTGGCCGGCAAGTAAAACTCCATTAAGTATTCTACAACGAGTCACGTTCAGTGAACTTATTCTCCAATAAGCACCCTACATACTTGCTTTAGTATCTCCACACAAATGATCATGAGATCAATCATCCTCATCCAATGAGCAAGCAACATATGTACCAATCTATCCGGATTTACAAATCCCCTATTTAGTAATCCATCGATTAGGAACTATTTTAGTTTTAAGCTTTCAAAGAATTTAGATCTCATTAGTATGATCAACATTATGATTCTAAAAGCATTGTTTAAAACTATGAGTTATTTACATATTATAAAAACAGTATCATTTAGATAATTAAATGCCTTTAATAAGTGAATACTTTTATTAACAAATAAATAAGATTGTTTACAAAGTATGTGCTTTATCATCATACATGATTGGCTTGTATGCACACTACTATCAATCTCCCACTTGCACTAAAGCCAATCACCATGGTATCTCATACCCATCTTCTCTAAGTAACGATCACACTGCTGTTATGTTAAAGCTTTAGTAAATGGATATGCAATGTTGTCTTGAGAGTTCACTATCTCTTTAGTGACTTCTCTTCTTTCAATGATTTCTTTAATCAAAGTGCTGCAACACATGTTTGGATTCAAGATGAGATTTAGGAACTATTCCTAGTTCTGTAATGAACTTTTCATCCGAAACATCAACTTGCAGCTTCACTTATAGTTATATACTTTGTCTTTGTCACTAAACCAACAATCTTTTGCTATTTGGAACCTTCCCAATTCACTGAACCACCTTTCAAGGTAATGAATTACCCTAAAGTGGATTTTTTGTCGTCTTGGTCAGTCTGAAAACTTGAGTCTGTTTAGTCCTCTAGTTTAATTCAGACCCATCATATGTCATGATGACATCCTTAGTGTCATTTAAGTACTTTGAGATGTTTATCACTGTCTTACATTGATCTTCTCTAGAATATCACTGATCAACATCAAGTCTCGTATATTTTATTACATACATGATAGTAACTCATGTGATCTCTCTTTTATTGAGGATAATTTTAGAGAGATACACTCTATGGCACATCATCATGAGACATCTCTTGGATTTTGTCATGCTAAACGCCTTTAGCATCTAATGAATATACGTTCCTTGTGTTAAGCCGAACATCCTTTTAAATCTATCTATACAGATTTATATCGCCAATGTAAGATGTTCTACCCAAATCATTCATGGAGGAATATTTAGACAACTTTATTTTGATCGATTGTAGCATAGAAATATCATTCCTTATCAGTAGTATATCATCAATATATAATACAAAGAATAAAACAACGCTCCCACTAACCCTTTTGTACACACAAGGTTCATTCTCATTTTTGATAAAATCAAACGCTTTTGATTGTCTCATCAAAATGAATGTTCCATCTTTGAGAAGCTTGCTACAACCCATAAATGGATTGTTGTAGCTCATATACATGATTTGCTTCAACCATTAAAATAATTCCAACTAGCTGTATCATACATACATTCTCCTCTAATAATGTATATTTGAGGAAGGGCGTCTCCACTTCCATTTTGTCAGATTTAGTAATAATAAGCTGCAATCGCAAGTAAAATCCAAATGGACTTGAGCATTGCTTCAAAAATCCATTTTAGATTTTATAGTCATCTACCATTTCTCTAAGTCTTAATTACTCATAGCATGTTAGTAATTCAATGGATCATCATCATTCACGACGTGTACCTCATTGTCATCCTCTATGAAGAATTTATACCTTTCAGGTATCTTCGGTACTCTTCCAGATTTACGAATAGGTTGTTGTACAGTAGGTGTCTCTACTTCGACAGGTTCATCCAATTGATCTGTAGTGGTTTGTGGTTCTTGAATTCTTCAAGATCTATTTTTCCTCCCACTAGCCCCTTCAAGGATAAACTCCCTTTTCCAAGAAGGCAGCGTATTTCGCAACAAACACCTTTTGCTCAGTAGGATTGTAGAAATAGTATCCCAAACTTTCTTTAGGATAACCCACAAACGTGCACTTATCAGATCTTGTCCCAAGCTTATCATTTTGAAACCTTTTCACATAAGCTGGACATCCCCCAATCTTAACATGCTTAAGACCAGGTTTCCTCCCTGTCCACATCTCATATGGAATCTTGTGGACGGATTTTGAGGGGACCTTATTTAGTCGATATGTAGTCGTTTCTAGGGCATGACCCCAGAATGAAATTGGAAGATCGGTAAAACTTATAAAGGAACGAACCATGTCCAACAATGTTTGATTTCTCCTTTCAGATACTCCATTTAACTGTGGTGTACCTGATGGAGTCCATTGTGAGATTATACCATTTTCTTTGAGACAATCAAGAAACTCACCGCTTAAGTATTCACCACCTCGATCTAATCGAAGAATCTTAATAGTTTTTCTAGTTTGTTTCTCTACTTCACTTCTGAACTCTTTTGAACTTTTCAAATGATTCAGATTTGTATTTCATTAAATACACATATCTATATCTTGAGTGATCATCAGTGAAAGTAATTAAATATGAATACCCTCCACGCGCATTTGTTATCATAGGTCCATAAACGTCTGTGTGAACCAACGCTAACAACTCTGTAACTCTTTTTCCTTTTCCACTAAAAGGAGATTTAGTCATTTTACCCATGAGACAAGATTCACAAGTTGGATATGATTCATAATCAGATAGCTCTAAGAGCCCATCCTTATGCAACTTGGATAATCTTGTTTTATTGATATGACCGAGTCTACAGTGCCATATATAGGTATAATTAACATCATCTCTTTTCCTTTTCTTAGTTTGTTCTATTTGAAATTTATTTTCATGCAAGTCAAGTATGTAAAGTCCATTTCGCAAATTACCAACGCCATATAAAAACTTATTTTTATAAACAGAACAACTGTTGTTCTTTAATATAATTTCAAATCCATCCATATCTAATACAGAATTTGAAATAATGTTTCTAATGATATTCGAAAAAATAACAATTATTTAAATAAATGGACTTGCCCGTAGGCAATGGTAAACAATAAGTGCATACAGCTAATGCAGCAACCTTTGCTCCATTTCCCACTCGTAGGACGACCTCATCCTTGTTCAGCTTTCTACTTCTAACCAGACTCTGCACAGTATTACATATGTGAGAACCACAGCCGGTATCCAATACCCAAGTAGAATTTTGACTTTCTGAAAAATTAATTTCAATCATGAACAAACCTTGATTGGAATTCGAAACTTCTCCAAGCTTCTTCTCTGCCAAAAATTCTTGCAGTTCCTCTTCTAGTGACCCGGTTCGTTGCAATGGAAGCATATTCCTTTGCTAGCTGGATCAAGTTTCTTTTGTTCCTTTGTGTTCACCTTGCCCTTAGCTTTCTTAGATTTCTTCTTTTCAGAAGATACCTTGAGCCTCTTCCTTTCCTTGAAAGAATCCACCATTTAGACATGGTTCTTCTTGGATGAGAAGTGACCTTCTGCAGTTTTTAATATGCTAAGTAATTCAGGCAATCTGACATCTAACTTATTCATGTGAAAATTAACAACGAACTGCGAGAAGGTCTCAGGGAGTGACTGCAAGACTAAGTCTTGACTCAACTCCCCATCCATAACGAACCAAAGTTGTCCAAGGCGTTCAATCAGATTGATCACCCTTAGGACATGAGTCTCGACGGCAATTCCCTCGGTCATCCGAGATCGAAAGAGCTCCTTAGATATCTCATTTCTAGCAGTCCTACTTTGTTCACCATACAACTCCTTGAGGTGAAGCAACATAGTAGGAGCACTCATATTTTCGTGCTGACGCTGAAGCTCGTTATTCATGGATGCGAGCATGATGCATTGAGTCACAGATGCATCATCTTGCCACTTTGTTATGGTGGCAATCTCTTCCTCAGAGGCTGAATCGGGAACAGTTCCAGGGACAGGTGAATTTAGGACATAAGAAATCTTTTTAGCAGTGGGAACTATTCTCAGATTCCTTAACCAGTCCATGTAATTCGATTCGGTTAGTTTGTTAGCATCAAGTATACTCCGCAGTAAAATAAGTGATTTTGACATTTTAAATTTCTGTATGTGGAAAGATAACATTTTAACAAATATTCATTTAATTAATTTTATATACTAAAATAAATTCGGTCTTATTTTAAATTGGTATCTCCCACTATTTTTTTCAAACTATATTACCCTCACTTATATAGTTCGGCAACATCTAATTAAAGATTTGCTAGTGGGAATAAGGATCTCATTTCAAATGTATATAGCCTTGTGGATAACACAACAAACGATATATAAATAAATAGGTAGACAACTCTTTGTCAATTACATCAACATGTAACTCCTTTTTATTTTGCATCTTAAATCATAATAGTCAAGTGTGTGCACATCCAAACTAAGTCAAATGATTTAAGTTAAGTCCAACCTAGCACTTCCATAAATTTAAAAAAGAAAAATATTATCCTTGTGGATAGCACAACAAAACAATATTGCTCAATTTTCTTGATAAGCATCAAATGTGATTAAATTAATATCTTAAATACGTAATACTTGCCTTGTGGATAGTACAACAAACTCGTATTAAATATTTAATACTCTATTAATTTATCATGCTAGAAGGCGACGTTCGATATTCCAAATATCATTGAACGATTTAGACTTAATATGATTTCTTTGAGGGGTTTGTTATTATTTGTCTCATCTTATTTAGCGCGCATGCACATATATATATATAAAATATGCGTCATTTTATTAAACATGCGAAACATGTTTTGCATAAATATAATATATATAATACTTAGCATGCACATATAGAATACTATATTCTACCCGGATTGATTGTGGACTTTTATTCTAGTTTGGTTCACTAGAGCCACCAAGTAAACCAAAAGGTCAAACCTAGGAGTGCAAGAATTTAAATTTAAACGTAACTATTATATTTAAAGTCGGGCTCCATTACAAACGGGTATTCACGCACTCCTTGCTCCTTGGTCTCCAATTTCTTCAAGATAATTCTAACTATTTCTATTACATAAACTATTTAATTTAAATAGAAACCTTGATCAACAATCAAGGGGAGGTACATAGAAGATTGATAGAATTTTACATCAAGAAAAAACTAGAGAAGACGAGGTACGCAGACCCCATTTAATAAAACACATTCATTCAAGCATTCAACTAAAATAAAATCCAATCACATTGGTTAATAGTCCCATAATCAATCTCATTTATTATCATACATATCACCATATGCATCAATAAATAAATATTCATCTCATGAATTAAAATATTCCATATATATATGAGTATCATTTAATGGGCAATTTTAAATTACATGAAATCCAATTTCAAGATTAAAATAAACTCTTTATTTTAATTATAAAATTATTAAGAATATTATATATATATATATATATATATATATATATATAGTAACCTGCAGCCTGCCACTCACTACCTTTCACATGTTACCTTTTCAAAAACAATCACATGTTATCTTATTATACATATATATATATATATATATATATATATATATATATATAAGATATCAAGTCACCTTTTGAATCAAAGAGCAGGAACAATTCGTGGCTTGTTTCTTTAATAACCCGGATCCCACGCAAATATCAGCGAGATGCACAGCGGAAGAGAAAAAAAATCGTGATTCCATATTTTTTTATTTATAAAAATAATAATTTTATACAATTAATTATGCCAAATAAATTATTCTAAATACATACTTATATGTATATCAAATCAAAACAATTAATAATTGTATAAAAGTTTGGCTCTGTTGCCACTGTTGGGTTTGTACGAAATCGTGGGCGCAATCAAATTGCAAAAATTAGCGAAAGCATGGTATATCAAAGTTTAAAATTTTCTACAAAACCATTACCCGGATCATCCTTTATGCAAATTATTAATTTAAAACGATAAATAAAAAGTTATGGAATCATACCCTTGTAAAACGAAGCTTCCACAGGTATAAGTTCAACTCCTTGTTCGTCGCGATCTCCTTGACTATCAGGGGTAGATTCCTTCCTTTGATCAACGTTAGCCACCCAAGTGTTTGGCCTCTAGAGGTGATCCACCAAGAAAAATGAATTATTCAAGAAGGAGGGTATAATACCCGAGAATTTTTGAATATTATTAATGAATATTATTAATGAAAGTCGAATATTTATTCGAATATAAATATTTATATGTTATGAGATGAGTTAACTCAAATGATTCAAATTGAATTTATAATAATTGAGAAGAATGTGGAGTTTATGATAAGCTCAAAGAATGCCTTGTGTGGCACAGTGACGAGAATTACGATGATTTAATAAATAAAAGATGGAATTAATAAGTGGATGATTAATTAATAATATATTATTAATTAATGATTATTATGAGTAATAGCATATTAATGAATATATAGTTAATTAATATTTTGAGATTAATGTTTGTTCAATTAATCGCTTAGTATATAGTTATGTAATCACATATTGTATAGTAACTACAACTATATAGTATAAAGTATAATGTGACATTTCGATATAACTATGTAATATAGGATGTGACGCCCCCAGAATAAGTCCAGTCAATCCAACCCATTCTGAGTCGCCAAATACATGGTACAGAATTCAAATACAAACTTTTATATCACACGGTCGTGCAAAATACGACCACACAACTGTGAGTGTCAATACAAATATGTAGAAAATATTAACATTCAAACTAAGTCCTCATTACAATTATTATCACACTATTTATCAGAAATAGTGAGGAATACTACTGCTCTAACTCGGACCATCACTTTGTCCCCCGACTAGTTCCTGCGACATTCTCATTTCCTCAAAAGAATAGTACTTTTGACTGGAATATCGGATATAAGGCTGAAGAAAACTTGCACTAAATAGTAACACTCAAAGTATCTAAATACTCACAAAAATACGGTCGATATTATAGAGAGAGAAAACTTCTGATTCTGGTGTGATTTTCAATTCTAACCTAAGCACCCTATTTATAGGAAAAGATTAGGATGCCAAAGTAGACTTTCTGCTACCGGCGGCTTTCTTCAGCACCCACTCTTTGAACACACCGTCTCAGCATCCAACAAAGATTGAATTTTCAGCATTTACAACCCACAAAAAAACAAAAGTGGGGCCCACCTTTTTATTTAAAAAAATATTTATTCGAAACTTCAATAATTCATAATAAATAGCCCTTTTGTCAGAAAAATATAAATTCTAGGTCCATTCCATAGGAAATTTAATTCTCTACAACTTTGTAGAAGGAAGTTTTTCCAAATTCCCAACCGAAAATGGCCGAAATCCACAAACAGGTGATTTTTCACAACAAAATACTAATAAAAACACATCAGCACTAATTCCTTCTTTTATATCCACAAAATAAATATTTTCTTATCATATAAATCAATAATTAATTATTCGTAAATAATATTACAGAACTACCATATTGACATTCAGGTCGTTCCTAGGAAAGAGAGGGCCTTCCGATAAGGATTTCTCCTTACTGGCGCGCAATTAAATAACCCCTCCTAGACAGAACTTCCTTAGACATTGTCAATAATGCTATCTAATAATATTATTCAAATAATATGAATTATTGAGTTGATAATGTGAAGTACTGTGCAGTGACAATTATTGAATCAATAATACAAAATATCAATGGTAGCAATTATTGAATCAATCATATAAAATAGCAACATAGCAATTATTGATATAAAATATCAACGTAGCAATTATTGAACCAATAAAATATCATGCAATTATTGAATCAATAATACAAAATATTGAACAATAATTACTGTAACAATTATTGAGTAAGTGACTTCTTACGTAAGAACTAATAATTCAAAATACTGTGCAATACCGTGTGCTACTGTGCACAACGCGTATTACTGTATTTTTATCACCGGGTATTTCAACAGTTTAACCGTAACAGTTTTACCGTTATTTATAAAAAGGTTATTTCTGTCGCTTTCTATATCCGACAGTTATTCCATTGTGGGGCCTACAAATAGTTGCGCCGTCGTACGAATATTCCCCGACAACAAGAATATTCCACGACCAAATGAATATTCCCCAACAATAATGAATATTTTATAACCACTTGCTCATTTTGAAATATTTGCACTTTTCACCCATAACTTTTCACATTTATCAAATCAACACCTTACTATTTCAAAATAATATATAAAGAAAATTAAATCTTTATTCATAAAAGTTGGGGTCTTACAACCTCCCCTCCTTATGAAATTTTGTCCTCGAAATTGACGTACGTACCTGGAATGTCAAAAAGGTGAGGATACCTAGCTTTCATTTCTGATTCCAACTCCCAGGTCATTTTCTCAATAGCATGGTTTCTCTACAAAACTTTAACTTGAGGTATAATTTTCGAGCGTAGGACATGCTCCTTCCTATCCAAGATCTTGACAGGTACCTCCTCGTACGTTAAATCTTCGGCTATCTCGTCTGGTTCTAACTCAATAATGTGGTTTGATCTTTCACATATTTACGCAACATGGATTTGTGAAAAATATTATGAACACGAGACATGCTTGGAGGTAAAGCGAGTCTATATGCCACATTTCCTACTCGGTCAAGGATTTCAAATAGACCAATGAATCGTGGGTTGAGCTTTCATCTCTTCCCGAATCTTGTAACTCCTTTCCACGGAGAAACACGTAATAACACATGGTCCCCAACATTAAATTCCACGTCCTTTCGATGAAGATCCGCATAACTCTTTTGTCTATCTTGTGCTGTTTGTATCCGTTGCCGGATCATTTGGATCTTTTCCGTAGTCATTCGTACTAACTCAGGTCCCAACAATGTTGCTTCTCCCACCTCATCCCAGCATACTGGAGAACGACACTTTCGTCCATACAACGCTTCGAATGGAGCCAAGCCTATACTTGCCTGATAACTGTTGTTGTAGGAGAATTCCACCAATGGTAAGTACTTATCCCAACTCCCTTTGAAGTCTAGAACACAGAGTCTCAATAGATCTTCAAGAGTTTGAATAGTCCTTTCTGATTGTCCGTCTGTTTGAGGATGATAAGCCGAAATGAATTGTAAATCCGTGCCCATAGCTTTCTGCAAACTTATCCAAAATCGTGAAGTAAATCTGGGGTCACAATCCGAAACTATGGATACTGGCATGCCATGCAATCTCACAATCTCATTCACGTATATACGAGCAAGATGTTCAAGGGAATAAGTCTCTCGTAGCGGCAAGAAATGAGCAGACTTGGTTAATCTATCAACAATAACCCAAATCGCATCTATGCCTTGAGAAACCTTGGGAAGACACGTAACGAAATCTATCGTAATGTGTTCCCACTTCCATTTCAGAATTTCCAGTGGTTGCAATGGACCCTTTGGCACTTGATGCTCTGCCTTTACACGTTGACAAGTTAAACATCTTGAAATAAACTCCGCGATCTCTCTTTTCATATTGCTCCACAAAAATATATGTCAAAGATCATGATACATTTTGGTACTCCCAGGATGGATTGCAAACGGTGTGTTGTGTGCCTCCATCATGATTCTATGCTTCAAGTCAGAATCGTTAGGAACACAAAGTCTGGAGTTGACTCAAAGTATTCCCTCTTCATCGATTCTTGCTGCTGGAATAGCACCTTCTTGCACCTTCTTCTTCATCTTCATCAGCTCCGGATCCGTAGCTTGAGCAGCTTTAACTTTATCAATCAAAGCTGGTTCTACGCGTATACTTGACATCATCGCACTCGTTCCCTCAAATGATCTTCTACTCAACGCGTCAGCTACCACGTTTGCTTTTCCAGGATGGTATTGGATGGTATGATCGTAGTCTTTCAACAGCTCAAGCCAACGTCGTTGCCGCATGTTGAGTTCCTTTTGAGTGAAGAAATATTTAAGGCTCTTATGATCCGTATAAATCTCCACTTTCTCCCCGTACAAGTAATGTCTCCAGATCTTCAACGCGAAAACGACAGCTGTCAACTCTAGATCATGAGTAAGATAATTCCTCTCATATTCTTTGAGTTATCACGAGGCATAGGCTATGACTTTCCCATATTGCATGAGAACACATCCTAAACCTTTGCCCGAACCATTGCTGTAGATAACAAATCCATCCGAACCAGATGGTATTGTCAGAACAGGTGCCGAGATAAGTCTTCTCTTGAGCTCTTGGAAGCTCTTCTCACATTCCTCTCTCCAAATGAATTTCATATCTTTTCGAGTCAACTGAGTTAATGGAGTAGCAATTCGAGAAAATCCCACTACGAACCTCCGATAATAACCAGCTAAGCCCAGAAAGCTTCGTACTTCGGTCACCGACTTAGGTTGCTTCCCAGCTTTGTATTGCTTCAATCTTCGTTGGGTCAACAGATACTCCACGTTTCGATACCACGTGCCCAAGAAATGCTACTTCCTCAAGCCAGAACTCGCATTTCTTCATCTTGGCATATAGCTTATTCTCACGAAGCTTTTGAAGTACTAGCTTCAAGTGGTGCTCATAATCTTCACGGCTTTTAGAATAGATGAGGATGTCATCAATAAAGACAAAACGAATTGATCCAAATACTCCTTGAATACACGGTTCATCATATCCATGAAAGCAGCAGGAGCATTAGTCAATCCAAAAGACATGACTAAGAACTCATAATGCCCGTACCGAGTTCTGAAGGCAGTCTTCGGAATATCCTCAGTTTTAATCTTCAGCTGATGATACCCAGAACGAAGATCGATCTTTGAAAAGAATTGTGCACCTTGAAACTGGTCGAACAGGTCATCAATACGAGGTAGCGGATACCTATTCTTGATGGTGACATGGTTCAACTCCCGATAGTCGATACAAAGTCGCATATTCCCGTCTTTCTGCTTTACGAATAAAACAGGAGCACCCCAAGGAGACGTACTAGGATGAATAAAACCGATGTCTAGCAACTCCTGTAGTTGGGCCTTTAACTCCTGAAGTTCAATAGGAGCCATTCGATATGGGATTTTAGAAATGGGTTTTGTACCGGGTTCAAGGTCAATAAGGAATTCAACTTCACGTTCTAGGGGTAGTACCGGGAAGTTCTTCGGGAAATACATCAGGAAACTCAATAACAACGGAAATATCATTCAAACCTAACGTATTCTGGTTTAGATCAGTGACATGAGCTAAGAAAGCTTGACATCCGTTTTTCAATAAACGAATAGCCTTGTGATTTGAAATGATATTGACTGATTTTAGTGGTTTGCTGGTTTGGATTCGCACAACAGGTTGATTAGGAATATGAAAACTAACAACCTTACAAAAATAATCAATTTTGGCATGGTAAGTGGTTAACCAGTCAATTCCTAAAATCACATCAAATGCAAGTATTTTCAAAGATATAAGATCAACAGGTAAGGTAAGGGTACCTATCTGAATCAAGCAAGATTTGTAAACTGTGGATGTAACAAAGGTTTCTCCCAACGGAGTTTTAACAGATAAGTCAAAGTGTAATTATCAGAAGTCAAGTTCAAACGTTGAGCACAAGCAGGTGAAATAAAGGAATGGGTAGCACCGGTATCTAACAAGGTGTAAACTTCGCAAGAGTTTATGATTAGCTTACCCGTAATCACCTCGTGTGGGTTTCTCGCGTTTTGGACTATCACGACAAACGCTCTTCCAGGAATCACTGACTTTGACTTGTCCGAAACTGCCTTGGAATCACCACCCCCACTGGACTTGGTTTCGCTATAGGACAATCTCGAGCTATATGTCCTTCTTTTCCACAGTTATATCATGCTTTGAATTGTTGTGGGCAGTTTGGGCTGATGTGTCCCTCTTTTCAGCATTTATAGCATACGACCGGTGGTCGTTCTTCTCCCCTAGAAATAGTTGATACTGGTGCTGATGTTGACGTCTTCACGTTCTCATTGTTGTACCTTCTCTTCTTGAAATCTCCTCCTGATTCGCTTTTTCTGCTATCATGGCCAAGATTACCACCGGAGTGGTTACCGCTTCTGTTATACTTTCCTCCCCGCTAGTTGTCATTGCTCCTATGACTGCTGCCACCGATACGACCTTGGTTGTTGTCCCTTGGTTGAATACAATCACTATCTCCTTCTAACAACTGAGCCCTGTTCACTACATCCGAATATAGAGAAAATTTGTGAGAAATAAGGTATTGACGTATTTCGGGTTTCAAACCTCTCAGAAACATCTGCGTCATACGTTCCTCATTCTCCACCAAATAAGGTGCAAACCTGGACAACTCCGCGAACTTAGCCTCGTACTGGGACACCGTCATGTTGTTTTGTTCTAGTCTGATAAACTCTACCACCTTCATATGACGAATACTTTCAGGAAAGTACTTGTCATTGAATAGTTTCTGGAACGCTTCCCAAGATATCTTGAGTGCAGCAGGCTGGGTACGCTTCACAGACTCCCACCAGTAATCTGCCTCTCCTCGGAACATAAAGGTGGCGAATGGAACCTTCTGCTCCTCCGTACATCCCAAGACATCAAAAATCTTGGTAATTTGCTTAACCCATGTCTCTGCCTTGATTGGATCTGGCTTTCCTTGAAATTCTGGTGGTCCCAACTCTTTGAACTGCTTGGCAGTGACAAGCCGCGAGTTGTTATTATCTCCACCTGTATTTTGCACACGAGTTTCCCTCGTCTGGTTTTGCATGAACTGTAAAAAAACTTCTAAACATCTCATTGTTTATCGTCTGATCAGCGTTGTTTTCAGGATGAACATTGCCTTCCTGTTGCACGTTCTCCTGGTTGGTGATTAAAGGTGTCTCCACAGTCTCATTCACTTCATTGTTAACATTCTCAACTGCCATTCTAAAATACTGCCATAAAACAAGGGTTAATTAAATAAATTAACATATCACATAATAACCCTATGCTCCGACTGACCAATTAAATCCCACATAAGCTTATGTAGGACACACTAGCGAAGGATTTACTCGTCTCTCCCCTCCTAGTTCTATTTCCAGATCTCCGCCAGAGATCATATCCCTAAGCTCTGATACCAACTGTGACGCCCCCAGAATAGGTCCAGTCAACCCAACCCATTCTGAGTCGCCAAATACATGGTACAGAATTCAAATACAAACTTTTATATCACACGGTCGTGCAAAATACGACCACACAACTGTGAGTGTCAATACAAATATGTAAAAAAATTTAACATTCAAAATAAGTCCTCATTACAATTATTATCACACTATTTATCAGAAATAGTGAGGACTACTACTGCTCTAATTCGGACCATCACTCTGTCCCCCGACTAGTTCCTGCGACATTCTCATTTTCTCAAAAGAATAGTACTTTTGACTGAAATATCGGATATAAGGCTGAAGAAAACTTGCACTTAATAGTAACACTTAAAGTATCTAAATACTCACAAAAATACGCTCGATATTATAGAGAGAGAAAACTTCTGATTCTGGTGTGATTTTCAATTCTAACCTAAGCACCCTATTTATAGGAAAAGCTTAGGATGCCAAAGTAGACTTTCTGCTACCGGCGGCTTTCTTTAGCACCCACTCTTTGAACACACCGTCTCAGCATCCAATAAAGATTGAATTTTCAGCATTTACAACCCACAAAAAAACAAAAGTGGGGCCCACCTTTTTATTTAAAAAAACATTTATTCGAAACTTCAATAATTCATAATAAATAGCCCTTTTGTCAGAAAAATACAAATTCTATGTCCTTTGCATAGGAAATTTAATTCTCTACAACTTTGTAGAAGGAAGTTTTTTCAAATTCCCAACCGAAAATGGCCGAAATCCACAAACAGGTGATTTTCCATAACAAAATACTGATAAAAACACATCAGCACTAATTCCTTCTTTTATATCCACAAAATAAATATTTGCTTATCATATAAATCAATAATTAATTATTCACAAATAATATTACAGAACTACCATATTGACAACCAGGTCGTTCCAAGGAAAGAAGGGGCCTTCCGATAAGGATTTCTCCTTACTGGCGCGCAATTAAATAACCCCTCCTAGACAGAACTTCCTTAGACATTGTTAATAATGCTATCTAATAATATTATTCAAATAATATGAATTATTGAGTTGATAATGTGAAATACTGTGCAGTGACAATTATTGAATCAATAATACAAAATATCAATGGTAGCAATTATTGAATCAATCATATAAAATAACAACGTAGCAATTATTGATATAAAATATCAACATAGCAATTATTGAACCAATAAAATATCATGCAATTATTGAATCAATAATACAAAATATTGAACATTAGTTACTGTAACAATTATTGAGTAAGTGACTTCTTACGTAAGAACCAATAATTCAAAATACTGTGCAATACCGTGTGCTACTGTGCACAATGCGTATTACTGTATTTTTATCATCGGGTATTTTAACAGTTTAACCGTAACAGTTTTATCGTTATTTATGAAAAGATTATTTCTGTCGCTTTCTATATCCGACAGTTATTCAGTTGTGGGGCTCACAAATAGCTGGGCCGTCGTACGAATATTTTCCGACAATAAGAATATTCCATGACCAAATGAATATTCCTCAACAACAATGAATATTTTATAACCACTTGCTCATTTTAAAATATTTGCACATTTCACCCATAACTTTTCACATTTATCAAATCAACAACTTACTATTTCAAAATAATATAAAAAAAAATTAAATCCTTATTCATAAAAGTTGGGGTCTTACATAGGAACTATATGGTAAAAAGGAGTAAATCACATGAATTACATAAATAAACCCAAGTGAATACATATTTTGTGTACATTGTGCAATATGAAACCAAACTATATTATAAAGTGTAGTGTGACACTTTAGTGAGACTATGCAATATGGAAACTATATTATAACAGTAATAAATTTTATGAGTTACATAAATTATGTGGCCATGTGATATGTATAGTGCATTAGTGTGAACTTTATAAGATATTAAATTAGACTATATAAATAATTGATGTTAATAATTATTTTAATAATTAGACATAATTGGAATAATGAGATTTATGATAATATGCTATGTCACTATTCAAATTAAATCATAACTGATGGTAGTGTGCATACAAGCCAATCATGTATGATGATAAAACACATACTTTGTAAATAATCTTATTTATTTATTAATAAAATATTCATTTAAGGCATTTAATTGTCTACATGGTGCTGTTTTTAATAATATGTAAATAACCCATAGTTTTAAGCAATGCTTTTAGAATCATGATGAGATCATGCTAATGAGATCTAAACTCTTAGAAAGCTTAAAAACTAAAATAGTTCCCAATTGTGGGATTACTAAAATGGGGATTAGTAAATCCGGATAAATTGGTACATATGTTGCTTGCTCATTAGATAAGGATGACTGATCTCATAGTCATTTGTGTGGAGACGCTAAAGCAAGTATATAGGTGCTTATTGGAGAATAAGTTCAATGAACGTGACTTGCTATGGAATACCTAATGGAGTTTTACTCGCCTGTCAATAAGAATTCCTAATGTGATAGTAATACAAGTGATCCTTGGACTTGAGATCATCATAGTATCTTGTATGTAACAAATTATACTTTAACATATTCGTTAAGGCCTTTTAAGGCATATATAGGGTATGCTTGGATATAATGAGTTGCATATGGAGATAATGTATAACCAATAAAGAATCTACCACCTCTAGTAAAAGAGGAGATATGTCCTATGTGATTCGTTAAATGACAACCCAGGAATCCTTGGCCAAGGTAGAATGAAATTAGAAAGAGGTTTCTAATTTGCATTATTTGGAGTTGTGCGTTTTCTAATCGAAATACATATGATTAAATAAAATAAGACTTGACAGTAAATTCATGTCTTATATTTAATTGGGACATTGTATGGTGGAAGGATTGAATTGTATGGTAACTATTAACTCACAGGTTCTTTTATGATTAATGTTGAAATCTATATTATCTGGAAATTCGTTGATAGCTAGAGAGGCTTATCCCTATTGTAGAATAAATGTTATTTATTTGAATAGATTATTAGTTTAATTTATTTATTTAAATAAGATTAGAATTGTTCTAATTAATTTATTCACAACCGGTTTAATATGGAGAACCTAAAGGGTCACACCATAAAAGGAAGAAGAATTATTTAAGAAGAAAATAGCATGATAGTAATAATGCATTAAGTATAATTAATTTAATCTATGGTGATAGAATAACTTAAATAGCTTAATATTTATTATTTAATATTTTAAAAATATTAAATATAAATTAATAAGAGGAGTCTTATTAATATTATTATTATTATTATTATTTTAATTCTAAAGGAGTTTAGGAATTAATATAATATTAGTACTCTCTCTCAATCCTAATAAGATTATGATATAAATTAATTAAAAGTGTTTAATTAATTAATTAAATAAAACCCTATTCTAATTGGATTAGGAGGGTTAACCTAATATCTATATAAGAGAGTCTTATATCAGAAATAAGGTACGTGAATTTTTCCAAAGGTTAGGAGTACACATATTCTATAGAGATAGAAAACAAGGGTTAAGCCAATAACCCATCTTCCTGAGTTCTTCATCTTCCTTAGTGGATCACCGTTATAGGCCAAACATTTGGGTGGCTGACATTGATCAAGGGAAGGAGCCACTACAGAGGAATCAAAGGAGTAGAACTTATACCTGAGGAAGCTTGGATCTTCAAAGGTATAATTTCATCATCTCCTTCTATGCATTGATTGATAATTGATGCACAAGAAAAATCATGGTTAAGGGTTTGTAAGAAAATTTTAAAATCTGATTTTTCATCCCTTCCGCTGCATTTATATAATTTGATTGCATGTTTATGTTTCTAGCAAACCCAACAGTGGTATCAGAGCCAATCTTGTGCTAATTATCAGTTTATGTGATTCCATACATGTATGATATGCGATTGGATCGAGTTCTTGGGCAAAAAAGAATTTTCAGATTCTGCAAAGCTACGCAGTTGCGCCGGTGCAAGGCCTTCTTGCTGCGCCGGTGTCTGTTCCTGGTTTTCATGCTGCGCAGCTGCGCCGGTTTCCTTTACATTCCTAGCGCAGCTGCGCCACTAGACAGGAACTGGAAAAAATTTCTTTTAGTTTTGATTAATTAAATAAATAGTTTATTTAATTAATAAAGGTTTTAAATAAAGATGTTTATTTTATATGAAATATGATTTCAAAATTGCTAAAATTAAAGAGTTTAATTTGGAATTATTTTTAAATGAAATAAAGGAGTTTATTTTTCCAAAAATAAAGTTTAGCAAACTTTTGCCCATTAACTGATATTAATACATATATGGAATGAATTTACTTTCATGAGATGAATAAGTTTTATTGATACGTATGATGATATGTATGTTAATAAAAGGGATTGATTATAGACTATGACCAATGTGATTGGATTTTATTTTGGATGAATGCTTGAATGTATGGGTTTTATAAAATGGGGTCTGCGTACGTCGTCTTTTCTGGTTTTTTTCTTATTATAAATTTCATCTCTCTCTTATGTACTTTCCCTTGACTGTTGATCAAGGTTTCTATTTAAATGAAATAGTTTATGTAGTAGGATTAGTTAGAATTTTTGAAGAACTAGAGATCAAGGAGCAAGGAGCGCTTGAAGATCCATTTGTATAGAGCCCGGGTTTAAATGTAATTGTTACGTTTAAATTTAAATTCTTGCACTTCTAGGTTTGACCTTTTTGGTTCACTTGGTGGCTCTAGTGAACCAAACTAGAATAAAAGTCCATAATCAATCCGGATAGAATATAGTATTCTATATTGCACGCTAAATATTATATATATTATATTTTATGCAAACATGCTTCGCATGTTTAATAAAATAATGCATATTTTATATATATATATATATATATATATATATATATATATGCATGCGCGCTAAACAAGATGAGACAAATAATAACAAACCCCTCAAAGAAATAATTTTAAGTCTGAAGAGTTCAAATGATATTTGGAATATCGAACGTCGCCTTCTAGCATGATTAAATAGAGTATTAAATATTTAATATGAGTTTGTTGTGCTATCCACAAGGATAGTATTGAGTATTTAAGATGTTAATTAATCACATTTGATGCTTATAAAGAAAATTGAACGATCTAGTCTTGTTGTGCTATCCACAAGGACGAACATTTTTCTTTTTTGAATTTATGGAAGTGCTAGGCTGGACTTAACTTAAATCATTTTAGTTCGGATCTGCACACACATGACCATTATGATTTAAGAGGCAAAATAAAAAGAGTTACATGGTGATGTAATTGACAAGAGTTGTCTACCTATTTATTTGTATATCGCTTGTTATGCTATCCACAAGGTTATATACATTTGAAATGGGATCCTTAATCTCACTAGCAAATCTTTAATTAGATGTTGCCGAACTATATAAGTGAGGGTAATATAGTTTGATGAAAATAGTGGGAGATACCAATTTAAAATAAAGACCTAAATTTATTTTGGTATGCAAAGTTAATAAAATGAATGTTTGCTAAAAATGTTATCTTTTCACATGCAAAATTTTAAAAATGTCAAAATCACTAATCTCACTACGAAGCATACTTGATGCAAATAAGCTTAACGGGCCGAATTATGAGGACTGACTAAGAAATCTGAGAATTGTTCTCACTGCTGAAAAAGATTTCTTATGTTCTAAATTCAACTATCCCTGAATCTATTTCAGAAACAGCCTCTGAGGAAGAGATTGCCACTTTCAATAAATGGCAAGATGATGCATCTGTGGCTCAATGCATCTGTGGCTCAATACATCATGCTCGCATCCATGAATAACGAGCTTCAGGGTCAGCATATAAATATGGATGCTCCTGCTATGCTGCTTCACCTCAAGGAGTTATATGGTGAACAGAGTAGGACTGCTAGATATGAAATATCAAAGGAGCTCTTTCGATCTCGGATGACCGAGGGCACTACCTTCGAGACTCATGTTCTGAAGGTAATCAATTTGATTGAACGCCTTGGACAGCTTGGGTTCGTCATGGATGGGGAGTTGAGTCAAGACTTGGTCTTGCAGTCACTCCCTGAGACCTTCTCGCAGTTTGTGGTTAATTTTCAGATGAATAAGGTCGATGTCAGCTTACCTAAGCTGCTTAACATGCTGAAAACTGCAAAAGGTCACTTCCCATCCAAGAAGAACCATGTCTTGTTGGTGGATTCTTCCAATAAAAGGAAGAGGCCCAAGGTGTCTTCTGAAAAAAAGAAATCCAAGAAAGCTAAGGGAAAGGGGAAAGGGGAAAGAAAAGGAACAAAAGAAACCTGAACCAGCTAAAGGAATGTGCTTTCATTGCAACGAGCCGGGACATTGGAAGAGGAACTGCAAGAAGTTTCTAGCAGAGAAGAAGCTTGGAAAAGCTTCGACTTCCAATCAAGGTTTGTTTATGATTGAAATTAATTTTTTTAAAAGTCATAATTCTACTTGGGTATTGGATACCGACTGTGGGTCTCACATATGTAACACTGTGCAGGGACTAGTCAGAAGTAGAATGTTAAACAATGAAGATGTGATCCTACGAGTGGGGAATGGAGCAAAGGTTGCTGCATTAGCTATAGGAACTTATTGTTTAGCAATGCCTTCGAGCAAGTCCATTTATCTTAATAACTGTTATTATGTTCCAAATATTATTAAAAACATTATTTTAATTTCTGTATTGGATATGGAAGGTTTTGACGTTATTATAAAGAACAATGGTTGTTTTTTTTTAAAGACGATGTTTTATATGGTATTGAAATTTTGCGAAATGGGCTTTATATACTTGACTTGCAAGAAAATATATTTCAAATTGAACAAACTAAGAAAGGGAAAAGAGATGATAATAATTATACCTACATGTGGCACTGTAGACTCGGTCATATCAATGAAACAAGATTATTCAAGTTGCATAAGGATGGGCTCCTAGAGCTATCCGATTATGAATCATATCCAACTTGTGAATCTTGTCTAATGGGTAAAATGACTAAATCTCCTTTTAGTGGAAAAGTAGAAAGAGTTACAGAGTTGTTGGAATTGATTCACACAAACGTTTGTGGACCTATGACAACAAGTGCACGGGGTGGGTATTCTTATTTTATTACTTTCATTGATGATCACTCAAGATTTGGATATGTGTATTTAATGAAATACAAATCAGAATCATTTAAAAAGTTCAAAGAGTTCAGAAGTGAAGTAGAGAAACAAACGGGCAAGAGTATTAAGATACTTCGATCAGATCGAGGTGGAGAATACTTAAGCGGTGAGTTTCTCAATTGTCTCAAAGAAAATGGTATAATCTCACAATGGACTCCTCCAGGTACACCACAGTTAAATGGAGTATCTGAAAGGAGAAATCAAACACTGTTGGATATGGTTCGATCCATGATGAGTTTTACCGACCTTCCAATTTCCTTTTGGGGTTATGCCCTAGAAACGGCTACATACCTACTTAACAAGGTACCTACCAAATCCGCCCCAAAGACTCCATATGAGATGTGGAAGGGGAGGAAACCAAATCTTAAGCATGTTAAAACTTGGGGTTATCCAGCTTATGTCAAAAAGTTTGAAAATGATAAGCTACAGACTAAATCCGATAAGTGTAGATTTGTGGGATACCCTAAAGAAACTGTAGGGTATTATTTCTATCATTCAACTGATCAAAAGGTGTTTGTTGCGAAACATACTGCCTTCTTGGAAAAGGAGTTTATCTATGAAGGGGTCAGTGAGAGTAAGATATATCTTGAAGAAGTTCATGAACCACAAGTTACCACGGATCAAAGTCAGGTACCTGACCAAATAGAAGAACCTACTGTACCACGCCCTATTTGTAAATCTGGAAGAGTACCAAAGATGCCTGAGAGGTATGGATTCGTCATAGAGGATGATGATGAGATACACATCATGAATGATGATGATCCATTGAATTACGAACAGGCTGTGAGTAATAAAGACTCAGGGAAATGGCTTGAAGCCATGAAATACAAAATGGACTCCATGTATAAAACCAAAGTATGGACTTTGGTTTCACCACCTGAAGGCATAAAGCCAATTGGGTGTAAATGGGTCTTTAAAAGAAAGATTGGAGCGGATGAGAAGGTAGAGACCTATAAAGCCCGACTAGTTACGAAAGGTTTCAAACAAAGACAAGGAGTTGACTATAATGAAACCTTCTCACCAGTAGCTATGCTCAAGTCCATTCGGATTTTGCTTACGATTGCAGCTTATAACGACTATGAAATCTGATAAATGGACGTGAAAACGTCTTTCCACAATAGAAAACTTGAGGAGGATGTGTATATGACACAGCCAGAGGGATTTGTTTCAAAGGTTGAAACAAATCAAATCTGTAAGCTACAACGATCCATTTATGGATTGAAGCAAGCTTCTCGTAGATGGAACATTCGTTTTGATGAGACAATCAAAGAGTTTGATTTTATCAAAAACGAGGATGAACCATGTGTATACAAGAAGGTTAGTGGGAGCGCAGTATCATTCCTTGTATTATATGTTGATGATATATTAATGATAGGGAATGACATTCCAATATTACAATCAATTAAAATCTGGTTATCTAAAAGCTTCTCCATAAAGGACTTGGGTGAAGCATCCTATATTTTGGGGATAAAGATCTATAGAGATAGATCTAAAAGGATGCTCGGCTTATCCCAAGGAACGTACATTGATACGATGCTAAAGAGGTTTAGCATGGAAGATTCCAAAAGAGGTCTCATGCCGATGAGCCATAAAATACATCTCTCCAAGAAACAAGCCCCAAAGACACCTGAGGAGAGAGACCGTATGAGTAAGATCCCTTATGCTTCTGTAATAGGATCTATCATGTACGGTATGATATGTACTAGACCGGATGTTTCTCACGCACTTAGTGTAACGAGCAGATACAAGTCGAATCCAGGAGAAGAGCACTGGAAGGCAGTGAAGAATATCCTAAAGTACTTGAGAAGGACAAAAGATATTTTTCTTATCTACGGTGGGTCTGAATTAAAATCCAGGGATTCACGGACTCAAGTTTTCAAACAGACCAAGATGACAGTAAATCTATTTCAGGGTATGTGTTTACCTTGAACGGAGGCACAGTGAGTTGGAAGAGTTCCAAGCAGTAAACAGTTGCTGATTCAGTGACAAAGGCAGAGTATATAGCTGCAAGTGAAGCTGCAAAGGAAGCTGTTTGGATGAAGAAGTTCATAACTGAATTTGGTGTGGTTCCTAGCATTGGAGAAGCAGTTCCCGTATACTGTGACAACACCGGAGCGGTTGCATAGGCTAAGGAACCCAGGTCTCATCAGAAATCCAAACACGTGTTGCAGCGATTTCACTTGATCAGGGAGATCATTGAAATAGGAGACGTCACCTTGGAGCGTGTGGACTCTCAAGACAACATTGCAGATCCATTTACTAAAGCTCTAACACAACAGCAGTTTGATCGTCACTTAGAGAAGATGGATATGAGATACCATGAAAATTGGCTTTAGTGCAAGTGGGAGATTGATAGTAGTGTGCATACAAGCCAATCATGTATGATGATAAAGCACATACTTTGTAAACAATCTTTGTGACACCCCAAAATCCGGGTACTTCGTTTCCACATGATTTGATGTTCACTTTCTAACTATAACAAACATCCACCCAATATATCTCAAAATAAATTACAATCTTTATATAAAATCTCCCTTAAAACAAGGGTTACAACCTTAAAAAAAATAATCCCAAGGTTACTCTAACCTTGACATAAACAATAAAGTGCGGAACAAAAATATGACAAAAAAGCCTTATTACAATCACTTCAAAATAATTAAACAAGTCTTCACTTGTTCATCTTTCCCTTGCCTTTACTCGTAGATGGGGCATCAACGTTATCAACCTTAACTGCAATTGTTATTTAATGCAAGAGTGAGCAAACAACAGCTCACTGGAGTTTAACAATAATAAATACATGAAAGGATATCTTTAAAAAGATCTGAATAACTTAGCTTACTTCAACAATAAAAAATTGAATAATAATTCTCTAGCAACATTAAAATTCGAATATAGAATTTATCTGAGGGTCATAAGACCTTTGAACTCTTGTCCTACATTATAAATATTTCTATTTAAACCTTTAACAGTCAATAAGACTATGGACCTTAACTCGTACTTAGGGGGATCAGCCCTTCGTACCATGTATTGTGCACAAACATCTTAACGCTATGCGTAGTAACCTCCCTTAATAATTAGGGTTGTTCAACTCAATAATTTGAATTCAAGTCCGCACCAAAGAAAGTTTGGTTTGGATAAGCTTACAAGGGTAATTTAGAATTCACGTTCATCAACTAAGGAATAGTTGAATCGACTTTCAATAATTCATAAATAAAAGAATTATGAATTAACATATGCTTTAGAAGTAAACTTAAAGCATTTAAAATAATAAACTGGATCTTACTTGAACAATAAGTCAAGATCTCTTCGGTTAAGTAAATAATTGTCCAGTACAAAAATGAAAAGGACATTCTCAACAATGAATATATGAACTCAAAGAAACTTGCGTAGAAATAGCGAGTTTAGGGTTAAGAAGACTTGCCTTACGCGCAAGCTACTTAACTCAACCATGTACTTAAACACTTCCTACACATATATATTTAATCACAATAACCTAAATTAGTTAACACATAACTAACTCACATAATTGGTCAACCCTCATGGTTAACTCACTCTAATTAAATAAATAATAATAATCAACTATCACATAGTTAATTACATCACACACATACTCACATAATTAAATTAATTATGTATTTAGCTAAATTATAATTAAACAATTATAATTTAAACACTTAATCTAATTATAATTTCTTAAATTATAATTATCTCTTAAATTATAAACAATTATAATTTATAATCAATTAAACTATATCATGCATTATAATTACACAAATTATAGTTAATCATGAAATCACCCAATCATAATCTATAATTAAACATGTATTTATTAAATTATAATTACATAAATTATAATTTAAATTATATTCAATTGATTAAAATAAATCAACTATTATTCATTATAATTTAACAAAATTCTAATTTAAATTAAACATTTACTTTTAATTATAATTATTCAAATTATAATCACATATCACATTTAAATAATAATTCAAATCATACTTTAAGGTTTTTCAAACCTCTTTACTTTTCTAAATATAAATTTGTCAAATTTATGTTAACAACATGTTGTAGAAATTAGATACATGTTCACTATCATAGACTAATGAAACCAAGCTTAAACTATACACATCACAACTAGCTAACCTTCACTGCCTCTGATCAGGCAACGGCGCAGCTGCGCAGCCGTAGGCCTTGGCACCGGCGCAGCTGCGCAGGTGACCAGCCTGAGAAAATTCAGTGGCGCAGCTGCGCTGCTTCTGGCTGTGCTACCGGCGCAGCTGCGTAGGTACGCAGACAGAAGCAGCAGTGCAGCCTCCCTGTTTCACCGATTAAACCCAACATGCCATCAAACGGCAATAACAAGCTACTAGAACAATGTATAGCACATACTTGATACAATACACTCATATAACATTCCTCCAAACACAAAAACCATTTAAACAACAATAATCAAAAGTTTTAGAAATCAAATTTGATATTTTCATAAAACATATATATATTTTATAAAACCATTCACTGTAAATCACTTTCTCAAGCAATTCAACTCTATATACATGCATTATATACGTAATTGAAGATAGCATCAAACAAATTCTTAATAAGCATATTAACACATACTAATTTCATCAAATTTTTACTCTACAATCACCCAAAACATGAAACTCCATATGAACTCATATTCTTCATTTAAAACTTATTTTTATAGTACTTTGATTCTGAAAATCCTCTTATGTCATACAATTACAACAATCAACACATGATACAATACATATATTAAATTCATGATTTTACAATTTCATGAAACTCACAGAAAACTAAAATTTACAGAAACTCAAAACAAGGAAGAACAACTAATTATAATTCTTTAAAACTATAAGATAGTAATTACCTTTTTGATGATTAGAGAAGAATACAAAGATTAACTCTAGCCTTCACAAGTTTCTTCTTCCTTCTCTTCTCTAACTTCTCTGCTCTTCTTTTCTCTCTTTATTCTTATCTTTACAGACTAACTTCTAATCTAACGTAGTATAGGAACAATATATAACTGATATATCACTAATACGTATAATTATTTATAATAACTAACAATTAATGTATATCAGTTACAAAAATCAAAAGCCACAAGGCTTTGTTTGGCAAAACAAGGTTATTTTCAAAAACAGATTATTAATGCTAAGGTATTGTTTGGTAAACAGTTTATTTAAAACAGCTTTTTGATAGTTAGGGCCCCGTTTGGTAGAAATAGGTTTAAAACAATTACAAGTGCCTTGTTTGGTTAAAATCATTTAAAATTCTTTTTTTCTTTTATTTTAATAAATCATTTTAACACATACTTTAATGTCATATTTTAATCAATTAAATATTAATCAACTAATTTAATCAATTAAAATCTAACATCAATTAATCACATAAAATTTTGCTACATAATTATAATTACTCGCTAATTATAGTCCATGTAACACTTAACACATAATTCATCTAATTTAATTCTCTCAATTAAATCAGAACTATATTATAAAATTAATATACATCAACTAGATATATATTAAACATTCATTTAATTAATATATAACACTTAATTAAATCACTCCATAAATCACATAATTTATTTATTTAACTCAATAAATAATTCACATAAAATATTTATTTAACTCAATAAATATTTAAAATTAAATATAAAATCACAATCGTTACAATCTTCCCTCCTTAAAAGGATTTTGTCCCCAGAATCACACATAAAAAAAAATTCGTCTATTACAATCTAATTTATTTATTAATAAAATATTCATTTAAGGCATTTAATTATCTACATGGTGCTGTTTTTAATAATATGTAAATAACCCATAGTTTTTGTGACACCCCCAAATCCGGTATCTTAATTTTCACAGGATTTGGTGTTCACTGTTCCAATATCATACAACTATCTACCCATAAATAATGAAATTCATTTATTAGATAAATAAATCATCATCTGAAATAATAATACATCATAAAACCCAGGTTAAACTTAACCTTAAATCTCTGTTGCGGAAACGTAAATAAATAAGTCTTAAGTTCACACATAAATCTTGAACTTTAACATTCTTAACATCAACACAAGTCTTCAACACTTGTTAGCTTTTCCTTTGCCCTTGCTACTAGAAGGTACATTACTTCGTTCATTATTAGCTACAATGTTATTATGCAAGAGTGAGCACGAATGCCCGCAAGTATAAAAATATGACAGAATAATAACATGCGAGTGAAAAAATTCTGAATAACAGAAAGCTCAACATTTGAATCAAGAATATTAATCAAGAGTCAAATTACTTCTCAACTTTTGAATCAAGAATATTAATCGAGAGTCAAATTACTTCTGAGGCTCATTAAGACCTTGAACCGAGTCTTAGGTTGTCAAGTATATTAACCTTTCCAACCTTTAATAGTCATAAGACTAGAGACTTTACTTCTCGTACTTAGGGAGATCAGCCCTTCGTACTGATACTGTGCACATTATCTTAATGCTTTAAGCATCTTCATTAATTCCCTATATTAGGGTTGTTCATCTCAGTTTGACATCAGAATCCGCATCAAATAAAGTTGGTTTGGATAACTCAATAAATGATATTCAAATTGAATATTAACTTCTCAAGGTATACAATCGAATAAGTATTGTACACTTAAATGATACTTTTAAAAGAATCATGGCATCTCATGTGAAATTCTAAACTTGGATATTCAAGAGTAAGAATTTGCTCAACAATAGTAATTTCGCATAGCAATTGCTTAATTTAAAGAGTTTAGTTTAGGAAACCTGCCCAACAATAATAATAAGTTAGGGATAGAAAATTTGTCTCGTGCGCATGCTACAGTTATTACTCACTTCTTTAATTACTCTTACCTATCACACATTTACAATATCAATTAATCACAGGTTTGATATGATTATTGATTTACAATTAGTGTTCTTTGAACTCATTATTATGTTTTTCAAATAATGGTTTACGTTGATTAATTAACTTGTTAATTAATCACATAACTTAAGTTATTAACTTGTATTAATAACTTATTACTTACATCACATGCCTTCATATTTATTAGACTTAAATGTCTTCATATTTATATCACATTATTTAACCTTTACAAATAATAGTTTAAGTCACGTAATTAATTTATTAATTAATCAAATAACATAAATTATTAAACTCATATCAATATTTTATCATATTTATACAACATGTGTTCATGTTCATTAGACTCAAAACACATTTCACAATTTTCCAACACTTAGCAATTTTTTTCAAAATTTTCGGACAGTCGCGGCCGCGCACCATTTAGCCTTGTACCCGGCGCGGCCGCGCGACTACGTTTTCCCAAAATTTCCAGTTCGCGAAGAACACAGAAATTCGGCCACTTTCTCAAATTTTACACCAATACACTGATTTATAATGTTACACATGAAGTATAAACTTCACAAGAACATTATATATCACTTATAACATGTTCTTAACATTCCAAGTCATATAATTACCTATTTTAACACCATCAATTTCACTGTTCTTCATAAATTTTACAAAATTTAATGAAAAATATAAAATCTAACATTACGGATTCGTTACTACACCGAATCCGTTCATTTTAATTCCATTCTCTTTGTTTAAACATATAGACTTATAATCAAACTTCAATTTTAATCAAAACATATGATTACAACATGTATTTCACCCATATGGGTTATTAACCCATATTCAACACTCTGTATTTTTGAAAAATCCAATTCTTAACAAAATTTCTTGGTGTGATCAGTGTAAATCAGACCTACATGATTCTACACATAATATCAACATATATGATTACATATATAAACATATCTTGGTTTAATTTTCTAAAATAATTCTTAACAGAGAAAATTTGAACATATGTTTAAATAAACTCTGTGATTTCCAAAAACCCAATTAAGGCCATCTTAAATAAAATTGATCCTTTTAAATCATGATTATATATTATAAAACACGTTATCATCACATACCCATATAGATAAAATTATATCGTAACCCAATTGGGAAACCCAATTTCACAGAAAACTTAAAAGTACGTATTTAAGAAATCTTAATTTTGAAAACTTAAAAGAAGAATTACCCTTTTGTATGAAGATAACACAATCACAGACAATACTTAGGATTTCTCAAAGTTCTTTCTCTCAATCTCTTCTCAATTCCTTCTTTTTCTCTCTGACTTTTCTCTGAAAAACTTCTAAGTTTCTTCTGATAATAACTTAGAAATAATAAGTATACGTATTATATAAATGTTACCGTTGTATAATAAACGGATTAACCTCTCTTAAGGCCTTGTTTGCCTTCCTCTTCTTTTCTTTCTTTCTTTTTATTTTAATAACTAGTTTATAATATAGTTAATGTAACACTTTAATTAATTCAATTAATCTTATTTAAATTAATTAAATAAAATAATATAATTCACATTTAAATTACATTGTCACATAATTAATATTTTTATTTATTAATTATGTCAATTTATTAATTAATTATTAAATTAACTAAAGTAAAATATACTTATTTAATTAATTCAATTAATCAAATAAACTCCATTAAATATATTCTTTGAACTATTAAATTACTACATATAAATTTAATTAATGTCACACATATAATTAAATTAATCTACCACAAATTCATGAATTAATTATTTAATTCAATAATTAAATTATTAAAAAAATTTATTTATTTTAATAAATATTCAAATATCTTTACAAAATTCTCGTTCGTCACATCTTTCTCCCTTTAAAAGGATTCTGTCCTCATAATCACGGTTCGATTAATAATTTCGTCCCATCACATTCTCATAACCAAAATATTTATTTATTTCAATAAATATTCAAAACAACTTTGCAAAATTCTCAATATTTATTTATTTCAATAAATATTCAAACAACTTTGCAAAACTCTCGTTTGTCACATCTTTCCCCCCTTAAAAGGATTCTGTCCCCAAAATCACGTTCACAGATTCAAGAAAATAAGTGTGGATAATTCTTCATCATATTCTCTTCGAGTTCCCACGTAGCTTCTTCAGCGTTGTGGTTCCTCCAAATTACCTTAACAGAAGGTATTACTTTGTTCCTGAGAACTTGCTCTTTCCTGTCAACTATCTGAACAGGAACTTCTTCGTATGATAAATCTTTCTCGAATTGTAGGGGTTCATATTCTATCACATGTTTGTAATCGGGTTTATAACATCGTAATACCGACACATGGAAAACGTTGTGGACATGCTTCAGTGCCGGAGGTAAAGCTACCTCATAGGCTACTTCTCCAATTCTTCGGAGTACCTCAAAGGGTCCAATGAACCTCGGGCTCAATTTTCCCTTCTTACCAAATCTGATCTTTCCCTTCCAAGGAGAGACCTTCAAAAATACAAAACTACCCGATTCAAACTCTACATTCTTGCGGTGTGGATTGGCGTATTTCTTCTGCCTATCCTGAGCCGCTACTAATCTTGTCCGAATCACTTTAACTATTTCTGCCGTTTGTTGGACTAACTCTGGTTCTAGCAATTGTCTTTCACCAACTTCATCCCAGTACAGTGGAGTTCTGCACTTTCTACCGTACAACGCTTCGTAAGGCGGCATACCAATACTAGCGTGGTAACTATTATTATAACCGAATTCTACAAGCGGTAAATGATCATCCCAATTGCCTTTAAAATCCATAATGCAGGCTCTCAACATATCCTCTAAGGTCTGGATTGTCCTTTCACTTTGCCCGTCAGTCTGAGGGTGATAAGCGGTGCTCATCCTCAACTGTGTTCCCATGCATTCTTGCAGTCGCTTCCAGAAATTCGATGTGAAGCGCGGATCACGGTCAGAAATAATTGGCACTGGCACCCCGTGCCTCGAAACAATCTCTTTTACATATAACTTCGCCAATTGTTCTAGGTTAAATCTAATTTTGATCGGAAGAAAGTGTGCGGATTTCGTTAATAGGTCGACGATAACCCATACTACGTCATAGCCTTTCTAGGTCGTCGGAAGGCCAACAACAAAATCCATTGTAATATGTTCCCATTTCCATTCTAGGATTTCTAAAGGTTGTAACAAACCACTTGGTCTTTGGTGTTCTGCCTTGACCCTTTGGCAAGTCAGACACTTGGCAACACAATCGGCAACGTCCCTCTTCAAATTTGGCCACCAAAAGTGTTGTCGTAAATCCTGATACGTCTTGATACTTCCGGGGTGAATGGAATACCTCAAACTATGAGCCTCGCTCAGAATGTCCTCCTTGATTTCTGGTATTGGCGGTACCCAAAATCTACTTTCAAATCTCAACAATCCTTCGTTTTTAACTTTAAATCTAAGTTCAGTCCTTTCAGATATCTTTTTCTTTACTTCCTCACATTCCTTATCCAGGATTTGTGCTTCCTTAATCTTATCCAATAAAGTTGTACCAGCTTGCATCTGGAACAGTTTCTCGTCAGTCTCCATTGGACATCCTACTTCCAATTCCAGCTTTTTCATTGCTGAAATCAATTCTTCCTGTGCTGTCAGCATCATCAACTTTTCCCGACCCTTTCTGCTTAAGGCGTCGGCTACAACATTCGCTTTTCCTGGGTGGTATAAGATATCACAATCATAATCCTTTAACTCCAGCCACCTTCTTTGGCGCATATTCAAGTCTTTCTGTGTGAAAATATACTTCAGACTCTTATGGTCTGTATATATTTCACACTTCTCCCCATAGAGATAGTGTCTCCAAATCTTTAAAGCGAATACCACCGCAGCCAATTCCAAATCATGGGTTGGATATCCCTTCTCGTAATCTTTTAGTTGTTGTGACGCATACGCAATGACTCTTCCGTTTTGCATAAGCACGCAGCCTAGCCCTTTATGCGACGCATCACTATATACCACAAAATTTCCTGTGTCATCCGGAAGAGACAACACAGGTGCTGTATGTTGTGTGATTTATGTAACGACAATTAACGCGCAAGTATACGCGGTCAACAAGTAATATAAGATAAGTAGGGTGTCGTACCCACGAGGACGAAGTCTTAAATGCAAATCAAATACTAATGTAAGTTCTATACTGTCTTATCTAAACAAATGATTGGAGGTGGTATTTTAAACTATGCAATTACAACTAAAGGAAGCGGGAGAAATAGATGTAATAGGGAGACAAGCTAGGATTACAATTCCCCTAATGCGTCGCCTAATCTCCTAACTCTCCACATTACAAACAAATCAAGGAATGGTCAGTCGAGAATAGAACTACGCATATGCTTCTGTCGAAGGCCAAATGCACATCCCTAGCTAGATGAATCACAATATGTCTATCGATGAAAATAACTAGACTAGGGTCATTAAGCTCAGTCTCAAGGCTACACAAGGCAAATAGAGATATGTCTATCCTATTAAGCAGTTTATGCACACATTCCTTTAGGCAAGGGCATAACAAGTGTTATTGTATTTTAAAAGCCAGATATTAATGTCCAATATTCAATATCCATTAATATCACTACCAAAAACTCTGTCAAGCATTTAGTCAATAAGCAAGAAATACAATAACCCATTCCCAAAATGATTCATTAATATAAATAGTAGAGAAAGTTAATTAGGCTAAACACTAGGTTACATTGCAATCCTAAAAAGGAATTAGTTCATAACCATGGTGCTAATACACATTTCTATCACATTCAACATTGCTCAGTAATACACAAATAACTGAGAGATTTGGAATAAGAAAACTCCTGTTGTAAGGTTTTCTATCTCCAAGTCTTCTCTTCTCCGTGTAACTCCTGAGCTGTGTATAATGCAATAACTATTCTCCCCTAAAACACAGTTCTTTCTGTTCTAGAATCTCCAAAAATATTCTCTGTTATCACTATCGTCGATATCCTAGCCGCCGTGTTTCTTTTCTATCTTTTTTTTTCCTTCTTTCGCTATCCTTTTCCTCCTTTTATTAGGTCATTAAAAGCGAGCCACTGGCTAGGCACCGGAGGTGACGCTGCGGCGCGGAGCCTATAACTGCTTGGTGGCGTTGCGGTGCCACTCACGCTGCAGCGCGAGCTTAAGAAGGACCGGGGCCGCTGCAGCGCCAGGTGACATCAGCATGGACAAGGAGGCAGCGCTGCGGCGCGAGCTTAAGACTAGGCTCTGGCGCTGCGGCGCCAGAGTGTAGAAAATGACAATTTGCCCATGCAAGCTGGAAATGACCTAAACAGCCCTACATCATACAGGATAAGCATAATAACAACAAAATATATACAGAAGCACAACAAATAACATAAAATAAGCAGCGTCTTAAGCTTTAGAGAATCTGATTCGCGATATAAATACCACTTATCAGATACCCCCAAACTTAAGCTTTTGCTTGCCCTCAAGCAAACTATCTAACATCCTACACCTACATTACTGGAAGAAGCGAATGGAAACTACTACTATAGAATAATACCACGGCTTCAAAGCGTACTTATAGAACCTCTCCGAGAATAGGACAAACACTGACATGAAAGGGGGCTTAAAATCGAATTTGCAAGCATGAGACTGTACTCGATCCATTTTATGTGTGTGAAGACCAACCATCCTAACTAATCATAGCTCAAATAACTCGCACAGTCGATTGCTAAAACCAATATGCACACTTCGCAACTTAAACAATCAACAAGCATTAAGACTAAGATGCAAGCACAGGAAAAGATCAAAAGGCTCTAGCATGAAGACAGTAAAATCTGACTAGGACAATCCTTAATTACCTTGGGCTAAACAGAGCTGCCCATAAATGAGCTTTTGATCAGTGACTCCCAAGCCAGATGACTTTAGGGCACTAGGTGTGGAACACCCCTATGAATCTAATAACTCGAGCAGCAAAGGCCACATAATCAACATAAGCCAAATTAGACTTTACGAAATCTGAAGATTATTTGGCGAGTGCATTTTATGCTCCATCTCAACATCGGTCCTGCGTTTATGGATGAGTGCGTTTTACGCTCCATCTCGACCCACCGCAAGACTTTCGATATTCAATCTTCTTTTCAAATATATATATATATATATATATATATATATTTATTTATTTTATTATACAACATGCCAGAGTCCAAGATCCAAAACTGTAAAAGCGCCCAAGCCCTTTATTACCTTGCAGAAATGAAAGATTATAAGAATGAACATACTCTCAAAGCAATAAACGTACAAAGTAAAATCAAAAAATAATTAGTTAAAACAGTTGATCGGTGCTTGCTAAGAAGGACGGATCAAAAATAGTCTCGACTTATCGATTCACAACCCCTAACTCATACATGCTTGACACGACTCTAAGAGACAGCCATAACTACTTGGTGCCTGTCATTAGCCACGATCAAAAATTAACAGCTATAACACCCTCACCCAGCATATTTACAGTTATAGAACGGGGTGAAAGGGGGGGATCAAAATAAATTAGGCATGAAGCAACAAAATAAATAACACCCTGCCCAACTAAGGAGAAACCATAACACATGGCATCAAGTAAACCAATTATCTGCACAATCCCCAAAATATGGCTATAAACATAACAACCAAAAATGACATGAAAGCTAATGCGAACGCAAAATACTATATACAAAATAAAGCACAAGCATTTAAATATTATAAACCAAAACATTCATTTATATACTTAATAAAACCAACGTACCAATGCATCTTAACATGCATCCCAAAATAAACCAAAAACATCCACAAACATAGCATATAATAATAATAAAAAAATAGTCTGGGGCTATACCGCCCAAAAGAAACATAACAGCAATTCATATATAATAATACTTAAAAAGGAAATCTCCCCCAAGCTTGAAATCTGCCAATGTCCTCACTGGCGTTCACCCTCTGGAGCACCATCACCTCCGCCATCATCATCGGCATCCGCTGGCTCCTCCTCGCGATCCTCTCCTCTGGCTGGAAATGGTGGTGGATAAGGCGCAAAAATTGGAGGCTTTGGAAATTGAAAGGGCATGGACTCTGCGTCATCTCCTCCCTGAGCATAATAGATACTGGAAACTGTATTTGCGAACTCCGCATGATAGTGATTGAATTGGCTCTGCCATTGAGCCACTGTATCAACCTTGCAATGGAGAAAATTAAGGCTGCTTAAAATCTCTGCCAAGGCCCCGGGTGGCATAGCCTCAGAAGATGGGGGCTCAGGCGCTTGAACGGAGGTACCAGCCTCCGATGAGGGAGGCGGCAGAGGTCCCGGTAAATATTCATGACCCTTTGGGTGCGACGGAGGTCCCCCATCCCATACTCCATAACGGGCTATAACGTGATGATCAATGACAGCCATAGGCGGCTGAGTGATATCGTCTTTCTCCCATACCACACCCGTCCTTTTGCATAGGCGTGTGATCAAAGACGGGTGAGGGAGTCCGGAATTGACGTTGCTCCTAATGGCCTTTTTAATTGAATCCTGGATAAGAACCCCCACATCAACCTTCAGCCCCATGACAATTGCATATAGCAATACTGCCCTTTCTCTTGTTACATCGCTCAGGTGGCGTGTTGGCATGATATTGGCACAAATGAAGGAGTACCACACCTTACCATAACGACTTAAGGCTTGATGGGGGAAAGAGGTCTTTTCACCATGGAATTCATTGGTTTTCCACACGGTACCAGGCTTGTAGAGCTTGGTTATAATCTCATCTGTACTGTAACTCCGCATCCCAGACTCCAGATAATCCTTACCATCATAGTTTGGAGTCCCATACACAGCATTGATGGTACGACTGTCAAATTTGATCAACTTACCCCGAACCGGTACTGAAGCAGGACCATCAACATTAGCATTTGCGTAGAATTCCTTTACCACCGAAATAACTGTAGATTCGGGCGGCTTGGTGAAGTGAATCCATTTCATAGTCACAATCATGGAATTCATATCGCCGTCCATCTTGTCATCTGGCCTTAGCCCTCTCTCAGGCACCAAACTCCTCTTTGAAAAAATTTTGGCATATCGCTTCCAGGCTTCCTCACTTGGGAATTTTACAGCATCCCAAAGGGGAGGAGGGGTTCTGGATGACGGAGGAGGACCTATACTAGTGTGAGGACGCTTTGAACCCATAGCCAACAAAACTCCAAGGACAACAAAAAGAAAATCAACAAACGAAAATCCAAACTCTGCTCTGAAGAAATCCTTTACCTCATATTGCTTATAAATAGGATGAAGGAGAAGTAACTGCAGGACGGTTGATGGCCCCAAACGGTCAGAAATCGAAAGGGCGACGGTTGATTTGCCGCACTCTTTGGAAGAAAGGGAGATGTGCGTGAGAGAAAAGAGGGAGAAACATGAACTGCAGCAAACTGAATCCCAAAAGCCTCGTTTAAACTCAAAAACACGGCACTGGCGCTGTGGCGTGGTGCATGGCGCTGCGGCGCGAGTTAGATTCATCTTGGAGCTGCGGCGCCATTTTCGGTGCTGCGGCGTGACATCTTGGCGCTGCGGTGCGAAGAATTAGGAAGGCCTCAACGCTGCAGCGCAACTCTCCAATAGCTTCCAGCATATGCCGGCGTCGCGGCGTGAAAATTTGTAAAGGGACTGGCGCTGCGGCGTGATAAAGAATTTGGAATAATGAGCATGGCGCTGCGGCGCGAAACTTAGGTTAGCACCTGGCGCTGCGGCGCTGAGTACTTTGTTTTCCTGCATTCCTACAGCAAACACCCAAAACCTGAATCAATACACATTTTAACTACTAGACATAGCAATCATACTAACAATTATACTAACCATTAAACTACATACTAACATACTAATTTAACATCTATAATAATTCTAAGGAAAACCAAGTGCACTAATGACAACTAAAGAAAACAACACTAAATAAAACCATAAGGATATTTTTGATACTGAGATGGAGTTGCCTCCCCATCAAGCGCTTGATTTATAGTCGTCGTCTTGACTTTCACCCCGCCTTACACCGGGTCTCCCAAGGTGATGGAGGTGTTTTGCCGGTTGATCTCGCCGCCCCAATAGTGTTTCAAACGTTGTCCATTGACTTTGAAGGTTTTGTCTGAATGAGGGTCTTCGACCTCAATAGCCCCATGAGGATACACCTTAGCAATTGTGAACGGCCCCGACCATCGGGACTTCAACTTCCCCGGGAATAATTTCAGCCGGGAGTTAAAAAGAAGCACCTTCTGGCTTTGTTCGAAGTTCCTTTCGATAATTTTCTTATCATGCCACCGCTTTGTCTTTTCCTTATACAACTTAGCGATTTCATACGCGTGCAGACAAAACTCGTCTGATTCATTAAGTTGTAATAGTCTTCGTTCACCCGCTGCATCCATATCAAAATTAAGCTTTTGGATAGCCCAATATGCGTTGTGCTCTAGCTCCACAGGAAGATGACAAGCCTTGCCATAAACAAGCCTATACGGAGACATTCCGATAGGCGTTTTATAAGCTGTGCGGTATGCCCACAAAGCATCATCAAGCTTCTTTGACCAGTCCTTCCAATTAGGATTAACATTCTTCTCCAAGATACGCTTAACCTCTCGATTAGAGATCTCTGCTTGGCCACTTGTCTGCGGATGATAACCTGTAGCTATTTTATGGGTCACCCCATACTTAGCAAGAAGGGCTTCGAAATATTTGTTGCAAAAATGTGACCCTTCATCACTGATTATTGCCCCAGGAGTGCCGAAGCGAGTGAAAATATTTTTCCTTAAGAAATTAAGCACCACCTTAGCATCATTAGAAGGCAAGGCGACTTCTTCTACCCATTTGGAGACATAATCAGCCGCAATCAGAATATAGAGATTGTTGTAGGACGGCGGGAATGGCCCCATGAAGTCAATACCCCATACATCAAATAACTCTACTTCAAGGATATTCTGCAGAGGCAATTCATGCCTTTTTGAGATGGTTCCTACCCTTTGGCATCTATCGCAGTGCAACACATATAGGTGTGCATCTTTGAACAGGGTAGGCCAATAAAACCCAGATTGGAGTACTTTAGCAGCAGTTCTTTGGCCCCCAAAATGTCCTCCATAATTAGAGGAATGGCAATGATGGAGCACACCTTCGATTTCCTCCTCTGGCAAACATCTCCGCAGAATCTGATCTGAACACTATTTGAATAAAAAAGGCTCGTCCCAAAAGTATTGTTTTACATCATTTAGGAATTTCTTCCTCTATTGATAGCTCAAGATGGGAGGAAGCACTTGACAAGCGACGAAATTGGCAAAGTCCACATACCACGGGGCTTTACTTTGGACGCCAAAAAGTTGTTCATCCGGGAAGAAATCATTGATGTCTTTGATTGCATCTCCCGAATGAGGAGGGTTTTCCAACCTCGACAAGTGATCTGCTACCTGGTTTTCTGTCGCCTTTTTGTCGCGGATCTCCAGATCGAACTCCTGTAGAAGAAGGACCCACCTTATCAGCCTAGGTTTTGCATCTTTCTTCTCTATCAGATAATTGATGGCCTGAATGGTCTGTGTACACGGTCACTTTTGTTCCAATGAGGTAGGAACGGAATTTGTCGAAAGCATAAACCACTGCCAGCAGTTCCGTCTCGTTTGTGGTGTAATTTAACTGAGCATCAGTTAATATTTTGCTGGTATAGTAGATCGTGTGGAACACTTTGTCCCTTCTCTGTCCCAACACTGCCCCAATTGCAAAATCGCTGGCGTCACACATGAGCTCAACTGGGAAAGCCCAATCAGGAGCTACCACAATAGGAGTCGAAATGAGTTTTTCCTTCAATAGTTCAAATGCTCTGAGGCAGGCTTCATCAAACTAAAAAGGCATATCCTTTTCCAATAGTGAACATAGCGGTTTTGTTATCCTTGAGAAGTCCTTGATAAACTGCCTATAGAAACCTGCATGCCCAAGAAAACTCCTAACCCCTTTCACTGATGTAGGCGGTGGTAGACTATTGATGACATCAATTTTAGCCTTGTCTACCTCAATACCACCATCAGATACTCTGTGGCCCAGAATAATGCCCTCTTTTACCATGAAGTGGCACTTCTCCCAATTTAATACAAGATTAGTTTCAATACATCTTTGGAGAACGGCAGTCAAATTCACCAGACAGTTATCAAATGAACTCCCGAATACAGAAAAATCGTCCATGAAAACCTCGAGGGTCTTTTCGACCATGTCAAAGAAGATGGACATCGTGCAACGTTGGAATGTTGCAGGAGCGTTACACAACCCAAAGGACATTTTCCGAAAGGCAAAGGTCCTATACGGACATGTGAACGTTGTTTTCTCCTGATCTTCGGAAGCAATAGAAATTTGATTATAGCCAGAATAACCATCTAGCAGACAATAGAAGGCATGCCTAGCAAGTCTATCGAGCATCTGATCAATAAATGGCAGAGGGAAGTGATCCTTACAGGTGGACTTGTTCAACTTTCTGTAGTCCATACATACCCTCCATCCAGTCACCGTTCTGGTTGGAATCAACTCGTTATTCTCATTGGCTACTACTGTCATACCGCCCTTTTTTAGCATGCATTGAATGGGACTGACCTAAGGACTATCCGAGATAGGGTAGATAATGCCCGCATCTAGCAGCTTAATGATTTCCTTCCGTACCACCACTTTCATTATTGGGTTCAACCGCCTCTGATGTTCAATGGTCGGCTTGGATCCTTCCTCCTAGTAGGATTTTGTGCATACAAAGGGATGGACTGATCCCTTTAATGTCTAAAATTGACCACCCCAGTGTCGTTTTATACTGTTTAAGCACTAGTAGTAGCTTCTCTTCCTGGCCTTCATCTAAAGATGCAGATATTATAACAGGTAAAGTGGATGAATTCCCCAAGTATGCATACCTCAGATGATTGGGCAGGGGCTTTAACTCGAGGACAGGAGGTTCTACAACAGATGGTTGGGCCTTGGAAGTAGATGCTTCTGGATCATTCAGCGACTCAAACTGTCTTTGGAACTGTGTAGATCTCTGGGGTGCATCCAGCCAGTTAGCACATTCAACATGGGTGGCCTCTTCCTTAGTACTGGTACCTCTTAGTGTAGCTTCTAAAGGGTTTGTCGTGCATGTTTCTGAGAATACTTCCCTGACTGCATCATCAATCACTTTAATCTGGAAGCAGTCTTCAGGGGTGTTCGGATATTTCATTGCCCTAAACACATTGAAAGTTACTTCCTGATCCTGTACTCTCATAGTCAGCTTCCCTTTCTGCACATCTATAAGGGTTCTCCCTGTTGCTAAGAATGGTCTACCCAGTATTATCGGGACCTCCCTGTCTTCCTCAAAGTCCAGGATAATAAAGTCCGCTGGGAAGATTAACTTGTCCACCTTAACAAGCACATCCTCTACTATCCCCTTCGGGTAAGTGAGAGATCTATCCGCCAATTGCAAAGTAACACTTGTGGGTTTGGCTTCATTCAGTCCAAGCTTCTTATATATTGACAGAGGCATCAAATTTATACTCACCCCCAAATCACATAAGGCCTTGCCAATGAATTGGTCCTCGATAGTGCATGGAATCGTGAAACTTCCAGGATCTTTCAGTTTGGGCGGGAGCTTGTTCTGTAGAATAGCACTACATTCCTCAGTCAGAGCTACTGTTTCATAATCTCCCATTTTCCTCTTCTTCGACAATATATCTTTCATGAATTTAACATAGCTCGGCATTTGCTCCAACGCCTCTGCAAACGGAATGTTTTTGTGAAGCTTCTTGAACACTTCTAAAAACTTAGAAAATTGCTTATCAAGCTTTTGTTTCTGCATACGCTGGGGGAATGGCAACTGCGGGATAGGAGGACTAGCTGTGTTCACTGTAGGGGTTGGTGATGAAGGGCTTTCTTGAGCATTTACCTCACCCCCAGACTTATCATCACTCTGCTCCACAATAGGTTCCTCTATAGTCACTTCTTCTTGCACTACAGGACTCTCTCCACCCTTTTCATTTATAGTTTTCCCACTCCGGAGTGTAACTGCTTTGCAGTGTTCCTTCCCATCCCGTTTCGGATTGACATCAGTGTCACTTGGCAATGTGCCTTGCGGTCGACTATTCAAAGCAGAGGCCAACTGTCCCATTTGGACTTCAAGGTTCCGGATGGAAGCCTCTTGATTACTGCACCTTGTCTCATTTTGGGCAATATATCTTGACAGGAGATCTTCCAAACTAGGTTTTCTTTCCTGTTGAGGTAGTGGATGGTGGAACTGATTATGAGAACTCTGTGGTTGTTGGTTGTACTGATTTTGAGCTTGAAAACCGGGAGGGTTTGAGAAATTAGGTCCTGGTGGTCGGAGGTTGTGCTTGATTGCTATTTGTGTTGCCCCAAGAAAAGTTTGGATGATTTCTCAAGCCCGGATGATAATGAGTAGGGAGACTTGCGTTTTGCTGCCGCCCGTAGTTGGAAACAAATTGAACTGACTAGGGGCTTATGGCACACTGATCAGTTGTGTGGCTCCCTTGACACAATTCACACAACAATGCGACACTCTGAACATTCTGCACAGCTTGCACTCCCATGGTGTCAAGTCTTTTAGTTAGCGCTGCAACTTGAGCCGCTAATTATGTGATTGGATCAACCTCATATATTTCTGCTGCTCTTCTAGGGGCCTGCCTATCATTTGGCCATTGATAATTATTGGCCGCCATTGTTTCCACCAATTCATACCCCGCTGTGTGATGCTTAGACATGAACGCTCCTCCAGAAGCGGCATCAATACTAGATCGAGTAGCTCCGGATAACCCATTATAGAATGTCTGGATGGGAAGCCATTCTGGCAGTCCATGGTGGGGGCATTTTCTCAAAAGATCCTTGAATCGCTCCCATGAGTCGTACAAAGACTCTGACTTAAACTGAATAAAAGAGGTAATTTCGTGCCTGAGCCTAGCGGTTTTAGCGGGTGGGAAGAACCTTGCCACGAACTTTTGAGCCAAGTCATCCCATGTGTTTATGGAGCCTGACGAAAGTGAATGTAGCCAGTTCTTGGCCTTGTCCTTCAAAGTGAAGGGAAACAATCGGAGTCTGATGGCATTGTCAGACACTCCGTTGCACTTAAACGTATCGCAAATCTCCAAGAAGTTCATCAAGTGATCATTGGGGTCATCATTTGGTAATCCCCCAAACTGAATATTGGAGCACCTAAGAATGCTCGCTTGCAAATCTACGATGTGAGGCATAGCATGCTCCCTTAAAGATTTCTGAAGTTCCTCAGCCATTGTAACAGGAGTATGTATGTCCCGAGCTTTTTCTCTCTGCAGGCGTCTGTATGTTCTATCAACCTCGGGATCGAGAGGTATTATATTCCGACCCCTTCGAGGTGGCATACGCCATTGAGATCACCTGAAAAGAAAATTAAACAGATAAAATTAAGATCGTATTGACTTAGCTTTAATATTGATAACAAATAGTACTAAGTCCCCGACAACGGCGCCAAAAACTTGTTGTGTGATTTATGTAACGACAATTAACGCGCAAGTATACGCGGTCAACAAGTAATATAAGATAAGTAGGGTGTCGTACCCACGAGGACGAAGTCTTAAATGCAAATCAAATACTAATGTAAGTTCTATACTGTCTTATCTAAACAAATGATTGGAGGTGGTATTTTAAACTATGCGATTACAACTAAAAGAAGTGGGAGAAATAGATGTAATAGGGAGACAAGCTAGGATTACAATTCTCCTAATGCATCGCCTAATCTCCTAACTCTCCACATTACAAACAAATCAAGGAATGGTGAGCCGAGAATAGAACTACGCATATACTTCTGTCGAAGGCCAAATGCACATCCCTAGCTAGATGAATCACAATATGTCTATCGATGAAAATAACTAGACTAGGGTCATTAAGCTCAGCCTCAAGGCTACACAAGGCAAATAGAGATATGTCTATCCTATTAAGCAGTTTATGCACACATTCCTTTAGGCAAGGGCATAACAAGTGTTATTGTATTTTAAAAGCCAGATATTAATGACCAATATTCAATATCCATTAATATCACTACCAAAAACTCTGTCAAGCATTTAGTCAATAAGCAAGAAATACAACAACCCATTCCCAAAATGATTCATTAATATAAATAGGAGAGAAAGTTAATTAGGCTAAACACTAGGTTACATTGCAATCCTAAAAAGGAATTAGTTCATAACCATGGTGCTAATACAGATTTCTATCACATTCAACATTGCTCAGTAATACACAAATAACTGAGAGATTTGGAATAGGAAAACTCTTATTGTAAGGTTTTCTGTCTCCAAGTCTTCTCATCTCCGTGTAACTCCTGAGCTGTGTATAATGCAATAACTATTCTCCCCTAAAACACAGTTCTTTCTGTTCTAGAATCTCCAAAAATATTCTCTGTTATCACTGTCGTCGATATCCTAGCCGCCGTGTTTCTTTTCTATCTTTTTTTTTTCCTTCTTTCGCTATCCTTTTCCTCCTTTTATTAGGTCATTAAAAGCGAGCCACTGGCTAGGCACCGGAGGTGACGCTGCGGCGCGGAGCCTATAACTGCTTGGTGGTGCTGCGGCGCCACACACGCTGCAGCGCGAGCTTAAGAAGGACCGGGGCCGCTGCAGCGCCAGGTGACATCAGCATGGACAAGGAGGCGGCGCTGCGGCGCGAGCTTAAGACTAGGCTCTGGCGCTGCGGCGCCAGAGTGTAGAAAATGACAATTTTGCCCCTGCAAGCTAGAAATGACCTAAACAGCCCTGCATCATACAGGATAAGCATAATAACAATAAAATATATACAAAAGCACAACAAATAACATAAAACAAGCAGCGTCTTAAGCTTTAGAGAATCTGATTCGCGATATAAATACCACTTATCACTGTACTTAACCTTCTTTTAAGTTCTTGAAAACTTTTCTCACACTTCTCCGTCCAAACGAATTTCACAACTTTCCTAGTCAAATTCGTTAATGGAGTGGCGATCTTGGAAAAATCCTGAATAAATTTTCTATAGTAACCAGCTAATCCAAGAAACTTCTTACTTCCGACGGTGTTTTCGGCTGATCCCAATTCATCATCGCTTCGACTTTGGAGGGATCCACCGAAATTCCGTCCTTATCAATCACATGTCCGAGAAATTGCACCCTTTCAATCCAGAATTCACACTTTGAGAATTTGGCATACAACTTCTCTCTTCTTAATACTTCTAACGTAAACTTCAAATGCTCAACATGTTCTTCCTTGGTCTTAGAATAGAACAATATATCATCAATAAAAACCACTACAAATTTGTCCAGAAACGGCTTGAACACTCCATTCATTAGGCCCATAAATGCTACAGGCGCATTTGTTAGACCAAATGACATAACCAAAAATTCGTAGTGACTATATCGTGTCCTAAACGCTGTCTTTAGGGACATCTTCTGGCCTTACCTTCAACTGATGGTAACCACTTCTCAGGTCTATCTTTGAGAATTATCTCGCTCTTTTTAATTGATCAAACAGATCATCAATCCTTGGCAACGGATACCTATTCTTAATGGTAACCTTGTTCAATTCTTTATAGTCGATGCAGAGTCGCATCGTTCCATCCTTCTTCTTAACAAATAATACCGGCGCTCCCCACGGTGATACGCTCGGTTGAATATATTTCTTGTCCAACAGCTCTTATAGCTGTACCATCAATTCCTTCATTTCTACTGGAGCCATCCGGTATGGTGCTTTCGATATTTGAGCCGTTCCTGGCACCAAATCGATAACAAAATCTACTTCCCTGTCAGGCGGAAGTCCTAGCAGATCATCTGGGAAAAACATCCACGAAGTCTCTTACGACTGGTATTTCTTCTAACTTTGGATTCTCTTTACGACTATCGACTATGTAGGCTAAATACCCCACACAGTCCTGTCTTAATAACTTCCTGGCCTGCATCATCGTCAGACAACTCGCTTGTCTAGGCAATTTGCTGCCATAAAACACAACCTTTGACGGAGTCATAAGGTTAATACATTTCTTCTAGCAATCAATTACTGCTCCATAATTGAATAACCAATCCATTCCAAGGATAACGTCAAATTCCCCAAGTTTAATCGGGATAAGATCTACATTCATAACGTTACCCTTAATATCCACTCTACAGTTCTTGTGTATATACTTAACAGGAATTACTTCCTTGTTCGCAATCTCTATGTTCATAGGGATTTCTAATTCATCTTTAAGCAATTCTAAATTCTTTGCAAAGTCATCGGATATAAATGAACAAGTAGCACCCGAATCAAATAAAACATAAGCATTGACTTTATTGATCGGAATAATACCTGACACCACATCACGAGACTGCACAGCATCTTGTACGGTCATGTTAAATGTCCTTGCAGTTGGTCGGTTTGTCAAAATTGGTCTGGTAATGGTAAGAGGATTTTTACTATTATTTCCCTTATGTCCACCTGACCCTGCCCCTCCAGATGCCTTCTTTGGACAGTCTCTAGCCAAGTGATCCTTTGACCGACATGTGTAGCAAGCGCCCTTCTTAGGTTTAGGGCAGTTAGGTGCTATGTGGCCTTCCTGACCACAATTGTAGCAAACTCTTTTTCCTTTCATGCAGACTCCCAAGTGAGTCTTCCCACAGGTTGGGCATGGTTCTAACTTTTTCTTCTGACTACCTTGCTGACTTACAGACGACGGGTTGTCATTCCACTTTCGTTTATGATTATTAGTCCCCCCCTATGTGACTGCCACTAGCCTTATTGTTTCCTTCACTATCATTCTTCTTCTTCTTTTGATCCTGATTGTACTTAGAAATCGCTTCGCTTCCACCTTCAACGAGAATGGCCTTCTCCAGAACTCCAGCAAAAGTGTTCAATTGAAACATTGACACCTTGCTATACAACCAGGGTTTCAGTCCCTGTTCAAAACGCCTAGCCTTTTTTTCGTCAGTATGCACCTGATATTGGGCAAACCTAGACAATTCGTTAAACTTTGCCGCGTAGTCGGGCACAGAAATACGTCTCAAAAAACATTTCTTTAAACCTTTCCCAGGTTATTACACCTTTTCCTCCCCTGATCTTATTTGCCTGCCACCAGTAGCTGGCTTCTGATTTCAACATAAATGTCGCGTAGGCGGTCTTCTGGTCCTCCCTAACTCGGGCGACCTCAAAAATTTTCTCCATTTTCATAACCCAAGTCTGAGCTTCTATCGGGTTCGTGGAACCCTTAAAATTTGGCGGTCCCACTGCCTTAAAGTCTTTAAATGAGGTGTTCGGTGGAGCATGAGGCAAATTATTCATTGATCCAGCCAACAGATTTACCAACTGCTGAACAGGGTTCGCATTAGCATCATTGTTGTTATTGTTATTGGTTGACCCTTCTTGGGCTTGTCGACAATTTTTTCTCCTTCTTGGCGGCATATTTCTGTTAAGAATATATGCTTATTAGAACTTTATTCAATCTCTTAAATATTTAAGACTTAACTCAAATATTTAACATAACCACTTTAACTCTTTTCTTTTCAAATAACCTTTGATATTTTATTTAAATCAAAAGTTTTAAACATAGTACTATAGCATCTCTGCCATTTACTTCAACTATCCCAAGATAAAGAATCTTCAGGATTTAGTTTCTCAAAATATTCCTTTGTTTTTAATCACATCGAAATTTACATTAACTACTTCAAAGAGTATCACATAATGTTAAATACTTTAACATACTCACTTAACCCATATCATCTTGAACAACTTTATTATTTTATTAAAACCAAAAGCTTTTAATACAATACGATAGCATTTCTGTAATTTACATCAACTATCCTAAAATAAACTTTCTACAGGATTTACATTATCACAATATTCCTTTTTTTATAATCACATCGGAATTTACATTATTTACGATTATTTAAACGTTAACAATATCATATTGTCCTATCACGGCCTACTAAGGCGTCGGACAGCTTCACTACGTTCCTTCTCTATAAAGCGGGACATAGTCCTGCGATCTAACATATACCCAGGCAATCCCTCGAACTGAATTGGATATCTATTTTAACATTCCAAGTCATATAATTACCTATTTTAACACCATCAATTTCACTGTTCTTCATAAATTTTACAAAATTTAATGAAAAATATAAAATCTAACATTACGGATTCGTTACTACACCGAATCCGTTCATTTTAATTCCATTCTCTTTGTTTAAACATAGAGACTTATAATCAAACGTCAATTTTAATCAAAACATATGATTACAACATGTATTTCACCCATATGGGTTATTAACCCATATTCAACACTCTGTATTTTTGAAAAAATCAATTCTTAACAAAATTTCTTGGTGTGATCAGTGTAAATCAGACCTACATGATTCTACACATAATATCAACATATATGATTACATATATAAACTATATCTTGGTTTAATTTTCTAAAATAATTCTTAACAGAGAAAATTTGAACATATGTTTAAATAAACTCTGTGATTTCCAAAAACCCAATTAAGGCCATCTTAAATAAAATTGATCCTTTTAAATCATGATTATATATTATAAAACACGTTATCATCACATACCCATATAGATAAAATTATATCGTAACCCAATTGGGAAACCCAATTTCACAGAAAACTTAAAAGTACGTATTTAAGAAATCTTAATTTTGAAAACTTAAAAGAAGAATTACCCTTTTGTATGAAGATAACACAATCACAGACAATACTTAGGATTTCTCAAATTTCTTTCTCTCAATCTCTTCTCAATTCCTTCTTCTTTTTCTCTCTGACTTTTCTCTGAAAAACTTCTAAGTTTCTTCTGATAATAACTTAGAAATAATAAGTACACCTATTATATAAATGTTACCGTTGTATAATAAACGGATTAACCTCTCTTAAGGCCTTGTTTGCCTTCCTCTTCTTTTCTTTCTTTCTCTTTATTTTAATAACTAGTTTATAATATAGTTAATGTAACACTTTAATTAATTCAATTAATCTTATTTAAATTAATTAAATAAAATAATATAATTCACATTTAAATCACATTGTCACATAATTAATATTTTTATTTATTAATTATGTCAATTCATTAATTCATTAATTAATTTTTAAATTAACTAAAGTAACATATGCTTATTTAATTAATTCAATTAATCAAATAAACTCCATTAAATATATTCTTTGAACTATTAAATTACTACATATTAATTTAATTAATGTCACACATATAATTAAATTAATCTACCACAAATTCAAGAATTAATTATTTAATTCAATAATTAAATCATTAAAAATATTTATTTATTTCAATAAATATTAAAATATCTTTACAAAATTCTCGTTCGTCACAGTTTTAAGCAATGCTTTTAGAATCATGATGAGATCATGCTAATGAGATCTAAATTCTTAGAAAGCTTAAAAACTAAAATAGTTCCCAATTGTGGGATTACTAAAATGGGGATTAGTAAATCCGGATAGATTGGTACATATGTTGCTTGCTCATTAGATGAAGATGACTGATCTCATGGTCATTTGTGTGGAGACACTAAAGCAAGTATGTAGGTGCTTATTAGAGAATAAGTTCACTGAACGTGACTTGCTATAGAATACCTAATGGAGTTTTATTCGTCTGTCAATAGGAATTCCTAATGTGATAGTAGTACAAGTGATCCTTGGACTTGAGATCATCATAGTATCTTGTATGTAACAAATTATACTTTGACTTATTCCTTAAGGCCTTTTAAGGCATATATAGGGTATGCTTGAGTATAATGAGTTGTATATGGAGATAATGTATGATCAATAAAGAATCTACCACCTCTAGTAAAAGAGGAGATATGTCATATGTGATTCGTTAAATGACAACCTAGGAATCCTTGGCCAAGGTAGAATGAAATTAGAAAGAGGTTTCTAATTTACATTATTTGGAGTTGTGCGTTTTCTAATCGAAATACATATGATTAAATAAAATAAGACTTGACAGTAAATCCATGTCTTATATTTAATTGGGACATTGTATGGTGGAAGGATTGAATTGTACGGTAACTATTAACTCATAGGTTCTTTTATGATTAATGTTAAAATCTATATTATATGAAAAGTCGTTGATTGCTAGAGAGGCTTATCCCTATTGTAGAATAAATGTTATTTATTTAAATAGATTATTAGTTTAATTTATTTATTTAAAAAAGATTAGAATTGTTCTAATTGATTTATTCACAACCGGTTTAATATGGAGAACCTAAAGGGTCACACCATAAAAGGAAGAAGAATTATTTAAGAAGAAAATGGCATAATAGTAATAATGCATTAAGTATAATTAATTTAATCTATGGTGATAGAATAAATTAAAAAGCTTAATGTTTATTATTTAATATTTTAGAAATATTAAATATAAATTAATAAGAGGAGTCTTATTAATATTAATATTATTATTATTATTATTATTTTAATTCTAAAAGAGTTTAGGAATTAATATAATATCAGTACTCTCTCTCAATCCTAATAAAACTAGGATATAAATTAATTAAAAATGTTTAATTAATTAATTAATTAAAACCCTATTCTAATTGGATTAGGAGGGTTAACCTAATATCTATATAAGAGAGTCTTATATCAGAAATAAGGTACGTGAATTTTTCCAAAGGTTGGGAGTACACATATTCTATAGAGATAGAAAACAAGGGTTAAGCCAATAACCCATCTTTCTGAGTTCTTCAACTTCCTTGGTGGATCACCATTAGAGGCCAAACATTTGGGTGGCTGACATTGATCAAGGGAAGGAGCCACTACAGAGGAATCAAAGGAATCAAAGGAGTAGAACTTGTACCTGAGGAAGTTTGGATCTTCAAAAGTATAATTCCATCCTCTCCTTCTATGTATTGATTGATAATTGATGCACAAGAAAGATCATGGTTAAGGGTTTGTAAGAAAATTTTAAAATCTTATTTTTCATCCCTTCCGCTACATTTATGTAATTTGATTGCATGCTTATGTTTCGAGCAAACCCAATAATAACTTGGCATTATCAAAATGTGCATGGATTATTTATTAATGTGTGTACATGTACCTCAAATTGCTACCATGTGATATTATTGTAACATTAAAAACCATGTATGCACCCAATTGGATTTAAACCTAAGTATACATATATGTATATATAACCTAAGTGTATATATGTGTATATGTATAATAAACCTAAATATTGGTGTTATATCAATTTGCAAATGCTGAGTACTGAAAGTGTCCCAAATTGAGTGGCACTTCCTTCTTATTCACGTGAAAGGCAAATGGCCTATTCTACTTCATCATATCAACTTCCTAGCTAGCAATGATGGTGATGATAACAAGGGGTGTGGGTTGAGGTAGTAGTTGGGCACTATTCAATCAACTCCCCTCAATCCTTTGGTTCTTTTTTTCCTCTACTACAAGAAAAAAGCCTATCTGCGACCGCTTATCAGCGACTGCATGCGGTCGCAGATGATCATCAGCGACCGCATGCGGTCGCTGATAGGCGTCGCATAAAATCTGGTCGCTAGAATGCACATCAGCGACCACTATTAGCGACCGAACTATCTGCAACCGAGATTAGCGACCGATATTGTCATTTCGGTCGCTAAGATGAGTCAGCATGGTTCAGGGCCACAGGCTGACGTGTGCCACGTGTCAGCGACTGCAATCAGCGACCGCGTGCGGTCGCTAAAATCCCCATATGATTAGCAGTCGCTAATACGTATCAGCGACCGCATGCGGTCGCTGATGTAAAAAAACCTGGAACCCAGATTTTTCCTGTTTTGCAGAATTCCCAAAAAACTGTACCTGTTTTGTACTGGTACAATTTATATACCTATTTTGTACCTACTTTATCCCAACACATATAAACATGCAGAATAATATAACATCCATCGTCCATGTACCGACACATACACCAAACTAGTATATAAACTATATAAAACTTTAAAAACCGATATAAATTGAATAAATATAAACAAAACTAATCTTTAAGCAACATACAGACATCCAAAGAATGAATATAAAAGTACAAGATTCTCAAATAACTACAAAACAACACTACATCAGTCGTCAAGCATCATTGTCCAAATTAGTTTCTCCTTGATCTTGATCACCCTGTAATTAACAAAATAATAAAACAAATTACATATATAGTATATATGTTGATACTGGTGTTACGACAATATACAATTGTTTTTAAACACAACAATATATATATATATATATATAAGTCGCTACTTTGATTGTAATAAATAAGATTGATTACCTCGTGGCCATCCCCATGCTGTGATGCTGCTGCTGCCGCCACTGCATCAGCTAACTCATCAGCACTCAGAGCCGCCAAATGCCCGCCCAGTATCTTTAGAAGATCACGATCTCGACATATAGCTCTCACACAGTCAGCTGGAGTATGAATAGCTGGATGACTCGATGACTGTGAAGAGTGGGTAGCAAAGCTGCCTGAGCCACTGAAGGATGGGCGTCGTCGTTGTCCTTGACCTTTGACGTAGTTCTTCTTCACAATAGATGCCCTCTCCCACAATTCTTGATCAATTGGCGGACGTGGGGTGCCTTCAGGATAGCGCTCATTCAATAAACGCTTATAAGTATCCTGTCATCATGTTAACAATTAAATAGTTAAAAATAAATTGGTAAAATTCTAAAGAACGACGTAAAACTTGAAAAACAAGATCAAGTTGTTAAAACTTATTACCGCTATCTGGACAGCATCAGGCAGACCATCACGGGTGGCCACGTACACATCCAGCCAATGGATAGGCTGACCTTGAGACTGAGACTCCTATACAAAATATATTCCAATATTACTAAGTAAACATGTGATATTCTACAATTCATAATTGTAAACATATTAAAACTATTCATACGTACCCTGGTAGTGATATGTTGCAACTGTGAAATACTGCCGCCTCTGTAGGTTGCTTTAGCCTTTTCGCCATCAGGTACACCCGAGGATCTGTTAGTGGCGGCAGTCTTGCGTCTTTTGACCCAGGTCTCATCTCTCCATTGGGCACACATCTCAGCCCATATGGACTGGGTGCACCACCAGGGGCTATGCTCGTGCATGTAATCCTCTCCCTGGCCTGGATGGTCGATCGATGCATTGTGAAGGGATTTTTGTCGTTCTTTGTTCAAATTATCTTTGGTGCGGGCGGCGCACTTCTGCCAGAATAGTGTCTGTATCACTGAAGCCTGCGCGTCCTCCCATTTATACCTTTTCTGCAAATAAAACAACAATAATAATATTAAAACGGTACTTTTAACATATAATCCAACACTACTAAATAATTATCCTTAGAATATTATATTATCTGTCATAATTAAAAAAAATACCTGAAATTCAGCCCAAACTGCATCCTTGTGGGCGATAGGTGTGCTCGCCCACGTAATCACAGGTGTGGGCCAAATCTGTAAGCACAGCTATGATATGCACTTGACGATATTATTATCTAAAAAATCACTATAATATACAACAATTTACATCAAAGATAAGTAGATATATTAAAGCAATTTACATTAGTTATACATCTTGTATAAATGGAATCTAAAATGCTTATATATAAATGATGCGGGACGTACGTGCTATTCGAAGGAGGACGAATCTGAATAAGAATCCGATCATCCGGATTAGTAGGGGCCTTGGGCACATGATTAGGCCCCTACCCAAGCCGCGCTTTTTATGCGATGCTTCAGAAGCCAGCTATATATTACAAATTTCAAGATGTTAGTATGAGTTATATTTGATTACATGTATATATAAATATAAATTGACAATAATGACAGGAAATTGCATTTAAATAGTTAAGTACATAAACATGTCAGTGATATAAAGATGTTAGTATGAATTATATTTGATTACATGTATATATGAATATAAAATGACAATAATGACAGGAAATTGCATTTAAATAGTTAAGTACATAAACATGTCAGTGATATAAAGATGTTAGTATGAGTTATATTTGATTACATGTATATATATGAATATAAAATGACAATAATGACAGAAAATGCTAAACATGTAATGCTAAACATACATTTCATTTGTTCAAGTGTCAATGTCTGATTCAGAATCATCTTGTATACGTATTGCAGATTCATAACCATCATCTGCTTCAGATTCAGTGTCAGATTCAGTTAGTAACTCTTCCTCCTCAGTATCAATATCATCTAACACAAGTATTGACTCAGGATCTAATTCATGTGGTTCATCTCCACCATCTAACTGGATTACTTCATTGTCATCCTCCACATTTATTATAGTTTGAGCATGAAGCATCTGCTCTTGGTAAATGTCCCCATCAACTACTTCTACACGACTGCGCGCGGGAGTATGAATTACAACTTGCCAATCTGTAGGCGGTCAATCCCTTTTCCTAACAGGACTAGGAGTGTAGTATACTTGTACTGTTTGAGTTGGTAAAACAAACTGTTCGTTGGAGTACGCAGACCTATGGAGGTCAATATCGACGATTCCATGTCTGTCAACACGTATCCCTTTTTTTGAATCAAACCAACGACACTTGAATAAGTTAATATGACCCCCGTACGTGCCCTTGTACGACAACTCTACGATTTCCTCCAACTCCCCATAAAAGGTACGACCAAGCTCATTATATGGAAATGGAAACATATTACAATGGATTTTCTTGTTGGCCTTCCGACGACCCAGAAAGGCTATGACGCAGTATGGGTTATCGTCGATCGACTAACGAAATCCGCACACTTCCTTCCGATCAGAATTAGATTTAACCTGGAACAATTAGTGAAGTTATATGTGAAAGAGACTGTTTCGAGGCACGGAGTGCCAGTGTCAATTGTTTCTGACCGCGATCCGCATTTCACATCAACTTTCTGGAAAAGATTACAAGAGTGTATAGGAACACAATTGAGGATGAGTACTGCTTAATACCCTCAGACTGACGGACAAAGTGAAAGGACAATCCAGACCTTAGAGGATATGTTGAGAGCCTGTATCATGGATTTTAAAGGCAATTGGGATGATCATTTACCTCTTGTAAAATTCGGTTATAATAATAGTTACCACGCTAGTATTGGTATGCCGCCTTACGAAGCGTTGTACGGTAGAAAGTGCAGAACTCCACTGTACTGGGATTAAGTTGGTGAAAGACAATTGCTAGGACCAGAGTTAGTCCAACAAACGGCAGAAATAGTTAAAGTGATTCGGACAAGATTAGTAGCGGCTCAGGATAGGCAGAAGAAATACGCCAATCCACACCGCAAGAATGTAGAGTTTGAATCGGGTAGTTTTGTATTTTTGAAGGTCTCTCCTTGGAAGGGAAAGATCAGATTTGGTAAGAAGGGAAAATTGAGCCCGAGGTTCATTGGACCCTTTGAGGTACTCCGAAGAATTGGAGAAGTAGCCTATGAGGTAGCTTTACCTCCGGCATTGGAGCATGTCCACAACGTTTTCCATGTGTCGGTATTACGACGTTATAAACCCGATTACAAACATGTGATAGAATATGAACCCCTACAATTCGAGAAAGATTTATCATACGAAGAAGTTCCTGTTCAGATAGTTGACAGGAAAGAGCAAGTTCTCAAGAACAAAGTAATACCTTCTGTTAAGGTAATTTGGAGGAACCACAACGCTGAAGAAGCTACGTGGGAACTCGAAGAGAATATGATGAAGAATTATCCACACTTATTTTCTTGAATCTGTGAACGCGATTTTGGGGACAGAATCCTTTTAAGGGAAGAGAATGTGACGAAAGACGAAATTATTAATCGAATCGTGATTCTGAGGATAAAATCCTTGTAAGGGGGGAAAGATGTGACGAACGAGAATTTTATAAAGATATTTAAATATTTATTGAAATTAATAAATATTTTAAATGATTTAATTATTGAGTTAAATAATTAATTCATGAATTTATGGTAAATTAATTTAATTATATGTGTTACATTGATTAAATTAATGTGAAGTAATTTAATAGTTCAAAGAAAATATTTAATTGAGTTTATTTGATTAAATAAATTAATTAAATAAACATAATGTTACTTTAATTAATTTAATAGTTAATTAAAGAATTAATAAATTGACATAATTAATAAATAAAAATATTCATTGTGTGATAATATGATTTAATGTAAAGTTATTAAATTTTATTTAATTGATTTAAATAAAATTAATTGATTAATTAAAGTGTTACAATTAACTATATACTAAACTAGTTAATTAAAATAAATGAAAAAGAAATTAAGGGTGTAGCCAAACAAGGCCTTAAGGGGAGTTAGTCCATTTATTATACAACGGATATATTATATATACGTATATTATTCTGTTTAACGTATTTGTTTTCATACTTTCAAAGTCAGAAAAAGAGAAACTTAGAAATTTTCAGAGAGAAGAAGAAAAGATTGAGAGAAATTGAGAAAGGAAGAATTGAGAGATCATTGTGTAACTTGATTATGAGAAGAGGAGCTTGGTACTTATAGGGGAATTCCATACCCATGCAAAGCAATTGCCCCAAGGTTTGAAACAATGGAGCTAACTCGTATAGAGTATGCTAAGAGGTGGATTGTGGAGATTCATCTAGTATAGATTGTACATAATAAAATATTGTTTCATTTTATCAATGATTATATTTTATTGTGATATTGATGTTGTGTTTGTTTGGTTATAGGATGCATGAGGAAGGAAAAGACAACCATACAGTCGAACAGGAGCCGATAGATCCGATAAAGGATCAAGATGATAGTGATGGGAATGACGAGAATATGATGGAGGACCTGTTCGAAGAGAACATGGCGCTGGAGAATAGAGTGACACAGTTAGAGCAAGAGAATGCTACTCATCAATTCACTAAGACTCAGTACAAAGAATTGGCATATCAAGCTCAGACCGAGCTTGCTGAGATGAAGATACAGTTGCAGGTGCAGACAACCTTGGCTACACAGATGGTTGCCATGAATGCTGAGCTAAAAGAGAGACTAGAACAAGAGGAGATAAAGCTGGGAGTGTTAAGAGTTGAGCATGAAGCCATGCGATTTGAGTTCGATCTAGAGATTTCATATAAGATCAGGATCGAACAAGCATAGATTAGAGTATCCAATATGGTGGACTAGCTTGAGGAGAAGCTGGAGGCTAGTGAGGTTCGAGTGGATACTTTGGGACGATCGTTGGATGCTGCTTACATGGGTCAGCGGGTAGGAGTGAGGAGATCCTTAGAGATAGGCGAGTCGAGTCGATCTGTTAGACGTCGACTTATGGATGGACTCATTCCACCAAAGCAGGAGCGTGCAAGCACACCCCCTCTAGACGCGCAGTGATAGTTTAGTAGTTTTCTATTGTATATAGATGCAGTAGAACCCCTTTTGTTTATTAGGGTTTTATGCTTGATGTAAACCTCAGACTGTGTGAGGTAGTATGTTTGTTTGATGTATCCCCATTTATGTGTATAGGGGAGTATGCCTTTTGATAGATCCCATCTCTAGATGTTTAGAATGGGATAGTTAGCATTTATAGAAATATGCCAGGCATGTGTACGACACTAAAAATTTGTTATATGAATATAAATGCGGTATTATGATTAAATGTTTGATTAAGTAGATAAGTTGTGAGAATGAAGATAGTAAGTTATCTCTGTGATAATTGAAAGTGTTATTAAGCTGAAAAGGTCATTTCAGAAAGCTGAAAAGGGTATTTTAGCAAGCTAAAAAGGGTATTTCAGCAAGCTGAAAAGGGTATTTCAGCAAGCTAAAAAGAATATTTCAGCAAGCTGAAATGGAAAGTTCAGTAAGTTGAACATGAAGATAATGTGATTATTAAAGTTTAAATTACATATTGTATTTTAAATACTTAGAACATATAATGAAACTCGAAGTGATAATATAAGATTTTGTTAAAACCAGATAATGCCGTCAAGACGTCAAAATCGTAACCAGAGGGAGGAACGTTCTGTGAACAATGAAAGGGATCAAGATGACCCAATGCAGAACTTCGCAAATATGATAGCTCGAGCTATACGAACTCGTACACCTGCGGCGAGGAATCAAGCTGATAATAGATTAGCAAACTTTAAAGATTTTAAGACTGTAGGACCGCCAGAATTCAGCGGAACCAAGGACCCCATAGCAGCTCAAACATGGGTGAAAGAGATGGAAAAGGCCTTTATCATTGCTAGGGTAGCCGAAGAGCAAAAGACAGCTTTTGCTACCTACTTGATGAAAGGTGAGGCTAATTACTGGTGGGAGACGAACCAAGCTAGAGCCAGAATGGAGGTAGTAACATGGACCCGGTTTAAGGAGTTGTTCTTAGAAAGCTATTTCTCGGAGGCCATGCAAGCTAGAATGGAAGTACAGTTTCTTGAATTGAAGCAAGAAAATATGACAGTTGCCGAATATGCAGCAAAATTCAATGAGCTAGCCAGACTCGCACCTCATCAGGTGGATACAGAACTATGAAAGGCGCGTAGGTTTGAAAATGGCCTGAAGCCGTGGATACACAGTAAAGTTGCAGTATTACAAATTACTACATTTTCAGCGTTGTTAGAGAAAGCTATCATTACAGAAGGGAGTAGTGAGGAAATATCTAGATTCAATTGAGAGAAGAATAAGAAGAAGATTGAAGGAGGTCATCAGAGTGCCAGCAGTGGGGGCAGTAACACTAAGAAACGCAAGTGGAACAGTGCCAACAAATCGGGAACTCAACAAGGGAGTACACCACTGAAGAAGCCAACATGTGTAAAGTGTGGAAAGAATCACTCTGGGGAGTGTATGAAGGGAAAGAATGTTTGTTATAACTGCGGCCAGGAAGGTCATATCTCACCGAATTGTCCTAAACCAAAGAAGGGAGGTTGCTTTTCTTGTGGGGGAATGGGGCATCGATTTAAGGATTGTCCATTCAATAAAAGTACTGATGGAGGAAGTGGAAACAGGAGCAGTACCCCAAAGTTAACCATTGGAGGGCCAACGCAGCAGAGCAAGCCGATAGCCCGAACTTTCAACATGACTGTACAAGACGCAGTCGCATCAAAGGAGGTGGTGTCAGGTATAATTTCGATCAATAATATAAATGCATACGTATTATTTGATTCGGGAGCTACCTGTTCATTTGTGTTTGATGAATTTGCTAAAAAATTAAACTTACCATGTGAAAAGTTAAAGAACCCAATGAATATAGAAATTACAAACAAAGAAGTGATCCCTGTAGAGTTTATCCATAACAATTGTGGTGAAAATAAGGGGACATAAGTTAAGCGTGAATTTGATTCCGATACGCTTAGCAGAATTTGATGTTATCTTAGGGATGGATTGGTTGTTTAACCATGAGGTAGTTATAGATTGCCAGAAAAAGATTATACACCTTAAGACACCAAATAAGTCTAAGGTGGTTTTTTATGGTAGCAAGTCGCCAAGACAAACAAGTTTTTTGTCGATAATGCAGGCCAGGAGGATGTTACAAAAAGGATGTGAAGGTTATTCGGCTCATATAGTGGATACACGGGTTATGAATTTGGACATAGGGCAGATACCTATAGTTAATGAGTTTGGGGATGTCTTTCTGGAAGAACTTCCAGGACTTCCGCCAGACAGAGAGATAGAGTTTGTGATTGATTTAGTACCGGGGACAGCGCCAATATCGAAAGCACCGTATCGAATGGCTCTGGTAGAAATGAAAGTATTGATGATCCAGCTACATGAATTATTGGACAAGAAGTACATTCAACCTAGTGTATCTCCATGGGGAGCATCGGTGTTGTTTGTGAAGAAGAAGGATGGTTCGATGAGGTTGTGTATGGATTATAGAGAGTTGAATAAGGTGACAATCAAGAACAAATATCCGTTACCAAGAATAGACGATCTGTTTGATCAACTTAAAGGAGCGAGATTTTTTCTAAGATTGACTTAAGGACTGGTTACCATCAGTTAAAAGTGAGGACGGAGGATGTACCAAAGACAGCATTTAGAACTCGTTACGGCCATTATGAGTTCCTAGTGATGTCGTTTGGATAGACGAACGCACCAGCTGCTTTTATGGACTTGATGAACAGAGTATTTAAACTGTACTTGGATAAGTTTGTAGTTGTGTTCATTGACGACATTTTGGTGTATTCGAAGAATGAAGAGGAACATGCCGAACATCTTCGAATTGTATTGGAAACCTTAACAGAAGAGAAGTTATATGCGAAATTCTCAAAGTGTGAGTTCTGGTTGAAGAGGGTTCAGTTTTTGGGGCATGTCATCAACAACGAGAGAATTTCTATTGATCCAGCAAAAGTAGAAGCGGTGAAATATTGGGGACAATCGAAGACACCGACAGAGATCAGAAGTTTCTTGGGATTGGCAGGATATTACCGAATGTTTATTTAGGATTTCTCAAAGATAGCAACACCATTGACTAATCTGACGAGAAAGACTGTTAAGTATGTGTGGACAGAGAAGTGTGAACAGAGTTTTCAAGAACTAAAGAAAAGATTAAGTGAAGCACCTGTGTTATCTTTACCAGATAGTACGAGAGGTTTTACAGTGTATAATGATGCGTCATACAAGGGACTAGGTTGCGTGTTAATGCAGAATGGTAAGGTCATTGCGTACGCGTCACGACAATTAAAGGACTATGAAAAGGGATACCCTACCCACGACCTGGAATTGGTTGCGGTAGTGTTTGCCCTTAAGATTTGGAGACATTATCTCTACGGAGAAAGGTGTGAGATTTACACAGACCACAAAAGTCTGAAGTATATCTTTACACAAAAGGAGTTAAACATGAGGTAGAGGAGATGGTTAGAATTGATCAAGGATTATGATTGTGATATTCTATATCATCCAGGGACGGCCAATGTAGTGGCAGATGCTTTAAGCAGGAAGAGCATAGAAAAGTTGTTTGTATTGACAGACCAAGAAGAATTAGTAAGAGAAATTGAGAAAATGGAGTTGGAGGTGAAAAATTTGAAGGATTCGGATAAAGTGATAGAAATGGAAGCAAGTCCGACTTTATTAGACAAGGTGAAAGAATCACAAGAGAATGATGAAGAATGCGGTAACATCAAGAAGCGATTGGCTGAAGGTCAAAAAGTTGAAGTATAAGATTGACGGCACTGGATTACTGAGATTTGAAGAAAGAATTTGGGTACGTGCAGTACCAAAGTTAAGAGAAGAGATTCTTTAAGAAACGCACAATACGAGATACTCAATACACCCAGGAAGCACGAAGATGTATCAAGGTTTGCGTCAACATTATTGGTGGCCAAACATGAAGAGAGAGGTTGCTAAATGCATCAGTTGATGTTTAACTTGTCAAAGAATCAAGGCAGAGCATCAACGACCTACTGGACTATTACAGCCATTGGAAATTCTGTAATGGAAATGGGAGCACGTCATGATGGATTTTGTGGTAGGCCTTCCAACGACACAGAAGGGTTATGACGCCATATGGGTGATTGTCGATCGTCTTACAAAGTCAGCACACTTTTTGCCGATCAAGATCAGGTATACTTTGGACCAGTTAGCCAAGTTGTATATCAAGGAAATAATTTTGAGACATGGAGTGCCGGTATCAATTGTGTCTGATTGAGATCCGCTCTTCACGTCAAACTTTTGGAGGAGTCTTCAAGAAAGAATGGGGACACAGCTAAGATTAAGTACCGTGTATCATTCACAGACAAATGGGCAGAGCGAGAGAACGATTCAAATACTAGAAGACATGCTCAGAGCCTGTGTGATGGATTTTCAAAGGAAGCTGGGAAGATCATCTTCCATTGGTGGAGTTTGCGTATAACAATAGTTATCATGCAAGCATTGGAATGCCGCCGTATGAAGCCCTGTATGGAAGAAAATGCAGAACGCCCTTATGTTGGGACTAGGTAGGTGAACGAAGACTGTTGGATCCGGAATTAGTGCAGCAGACCGTGGAGATCATCAAAGTGATAAGAGTTCGACTGGTAGCAGCTCAGGATCGACAAAAGAAGTACGCAGATATTCATCACAAGAAAAGAGACTTCGAAGTGGGAAGCTATCCATTTCTCAAGGTATCTCCCTGGAAGGGGAAGATAAGATTTGGGAAGAAAGGTAAACTGAGTCCAAGATTTATTGGACCATTCGAAATACTAAAGAAGATAGGTGAAGTGGCATACGAGGTAGCTCTACCTCCTGAACTGGAACATGTTCACAATGTGTTTCATGTGTCAGTGTTGCGTCCGTATAAGCCGGATTACAAGCATGTGATATCCTACGAGCCGATTCAAGTCGAGAAGGACTTATTCTACGAAGAGGTCCCTATAGAAATTTTGGATAGGAAAGAGCAGAAATTGAGAAATAAGGTTATACATTCTGTCAAGGTCCTATGGAGAAACCACAATGCAGAGGAAGCTACGTGGGAGCTTGAGGAAAAGATGAGGAAGAATTATCCGAATCTTTTTGAGTAACCTTCATGGAATTTCGGGGACGAAATTCTTATAAGTAGGGGAGAATGTAATAACCAAGAATTTCTATGTTGCATTGTAAATAAATATATTAAATAATTTATAATATATTTGGATGATTAAGTGATTATGTGAATAATATGCTACAATATTTAAAAGAAGTTTCACTAATAAGTTAGTGAACTAACCTAAGTATTTTAATAACCTAGAAAATGGATTTAAGGTGTTAAACCCTAACTAAATACTCAATAAACTTGAATACGACAAGTCTAATTGGGTTATGTAAGTGAATTAATATTATTGATGGATAATGATATGGAAATATCAATAATAATGAGCATTAGCTCAAGAGATAATTAATTAAGAAGAGTAAATAAATTAAACAAGCCCAATTATATTTTTAGTGTGGGACTTGTAGATAAAATTAATTTAAGGGCAATTAAATTATTAAATTGGCTCAATATATCATGTATAAGATAAGTATACTAATGGCCCAATTTAATTAATTAGGAAAGCCTAAGTTTATGTTTGTTAGTAAGTAAAAATAATAAAAAATTTGCAAGTCCAAAAAGAAATTAACTTAAAGTCCAAATTTTAGCCCATTTGGGAATGGCATTATAGTCATTAAATCAAGCATATAATAAAACAAAAGTGGAGAGAAAGGGAGGCCAAGTGGCCGAAAATGAGGAGGAGAAGAAATGGGGGATGTATGTAATAATTAGTGTTACTTTAGTAGGTAAATACCTTTATTAGGTGTTACCTTATTAATGGAACAACACTTTTGTAATTGCTTGCAAGTTATCTTTTGTAATGATGAGAGAGATGTGATAAGCTTAGCAAAGATATGGATTGATATGCTAGATTATCAAATCATTTTTTTGTTTGCTAGCACACTTAGTTATTCATTTGTGTTTTCACTTTATTTTTTTTTCTTCCCAACGTAAGAAATAGAAAGAGAAAGCAAAAAAAAATAGAGAAAGAAGAGAGAGAGAGCACGGGTGGAGAAGAAGAAGAAGGGAAGAGGGTTGGATCTAGATGCACCCAAGATTTATCACATATTACGGGTATAGAAGAAGAGAAGCCAAAAAGTCAAGGTATAAAACTAATCTTTAGACTTTACTTTTCTTTTCTTTTCTAGATTTGATGGAGAAAAGGGGTTGTGATTTGGAAGTATGGAACCCTTTAAGTTATGTGTTTTCTATAGTTTTATGGGTGGATCTAACTTGTACAAGTATTAAAAAGTGGATCAAAAGGAGAGAAATGAAACTAGGTTTCTAGAAATCTAGAAAACCCTAGATTTCTCTCCCTTTGATCAAATGGTATATTAAATCTACACTTTCTTTTCATGATCCGTCGAAGAAGGGTGTTAGATATATGTGTTGACTAGTTAACCCAAGTGGTAGAACTTGAAAATCACATGTCTAGCAGTCGTGGTATGCGTTTTGGTCAAAACAGTCCACGTAGTGGACAAAAAGCTTTAAAAAGCTCTCTGACCAGTCTGCCACGAGGGCAAGTTTCGTCCACTTAATGTGCTTTAAAAATTCGAGAAAACTTTGGAGAGGTAATATCAGAGGTTAGATAGCTCCTGTAAAATTTTGAGAATTTTTGGCCATACGATTTGAGAGTTATGCATTTTACGACCGAGGACTACTTTTAAAACTCTAACCGAATAACTCTCTGTGTATTGAAAAATTATGAAATATTTATTGGAAGTACATATACATAACAAGAGCCTACCCTAAATATTTCAGAATGTTTGGAGTCAATTTCGATTTATGAAAAATTTGACAATATTTGGCCATTATGGACAATTTAAATATAGTAAATGAATTTTAAAAATTCCCAGAAAAATATATTTTCATGAGGGGATTATATGTAGCTACTGTCCAGAAAAGAAATGGTTTTTGAGTTGTTTTGCTATTTTTCATATAAATGATGTTATATGGTTAAATGAATTTAATTAAATATATGATGTCAAGAATGTGAAAAATATGGTTTCATGACTTGAGATCCTTAAGCATGGTTGATGCAGATTTGTGGTGAGGATTTCGGTCAGTGGTGAATAGTGGTTATGTGTATGGTATTTTAGAAGATTTAAATTAATTAATTAATGAAAGAAAAAGTAATTAAATAAATTATTTATTAATTCAATAAATGATTTAAAATATCTTTATATGATTAATGATATTAGATTAAAATATTATTGGTAATATTAGACTTAAATGTTATTAAAAGTAGATAACATTAGTTTGAAATATTATTATTTAATTAATAATATTAAACGGGAGATTAAAATTTAGAAATTACTTTATTTTAATTATAAGTCGTTGAAATTGGTATGCAATGGACTATATTATGACGGTAGTAAATTGAAATGAGAAGTCAGGGTATTGAAATGGATTCAGGGTTGCTGAAATAATTTCGGTTTACTGAGTTTGATTTTGGTCTGCTGAAATTATGATTTCAGGATGCTGAAATATATTTTGGTTTACTGAAATGGTATTTCAGTTTACTGACATGTTATCTAGTTTACTAAGATAACATATAAAGGGAAAACTTATAATTATAAGTTATGGTATGATTAAAAGATTATCAAAGTATAACCATAACAATAAGACTTTAATATAATGTCTAATACTTAACTATATGATTAAATGTTAGACACTTTAATATAAGATGATAAGATTATAAGTGAGTTATGCTATAACTAATCGAAAGATCAATTATAGGTCTTTTCTCTAAAGAAGTTAAAGTAAATTGCTTAGCAGTAGACCGCGATTGAGGTAAGTTCTCTAACTCAAACTTGAGTTATATTTTCAAAGCATGTTAGTGAATAGTTATTGATGATTATTCACATCGATATTAATTGTTGATATTCGCACTTGGTGCAATCGAATTCTTGTTCTACTATTATTGAACTGTGAATTGTTTAAAGTTCTTTCATTCATGAACTGTTTATGAGATGGATCTATGCTAGTTGTATCAGCTAGATCAAACATGTTTAAATTTGTTAAATCAAATATGTTTTTAAAGCGGTGCCTAACCAATTGAAATGGTAAGGACTCTTGACTAAGAAAAAGAACAATTTTACTAAAGCATTATTGGAAAATAATTGTTGCTAGTATATTGAGTGATTATGCATATTTCACAGGGTATGAAAGGCTGATCTCCTTGATTACCAAACTTTATTAGAAGGACTAGTTTAAATACTGACAACCTTAGTATATGTTCATAGTTATTTCAAACCACTTAGCATCTATTATTCAATTATTCGAATGTTCAGTTATAGAGATTAATTCATGTTCTTTCACTATCCCTTTATCTGATTGAACTTTGAAAGTTAAAATCTTTTCTAATCATGATATATCTCTTTCATATTTAAGCTTGCTAAGCAAATTAGTTGCTTACTCTTGTTATATCATGACAATTATTTTAGCTAAGCCCGAAAGTTCGAGTAAGAAGGACAAGGGCAAAGGAAAGGTCCAAGAATAGTTAATATAAATGTTTAAGTATTATGAGATACTATGTTTGATGTTTTTTGTAAACCTTTTGTGTTACTTTATGTAACTTAAGTAAGGTATGTTTATGTTAAGGTAATAGACCTTGGGATATTGTATAAGACTTTATTATAATGAACAATGTATATTTATTATTCCGCAATAGTATATAGAATGCTTATGATGATGACGTACCGTGAGCACTGAATCTGAGGTTAGAGAACCTGGATTTGGGGGCGTCACATCCTCCCTATTCATAAGGAGCTGACCCTAGACAATTGGAGCAGCGTCCCTTGCCTCATTCAAAAATGGTAAAAGGGAAGAAAGTCCATCTGCCCTAGAATATGGTTTCATTTACTGCTTATTTTGGTCGCACAGCTATAGAAGTAAATTTTGTCATGCTTTGCTAAATGCTTTGTATGTTTAAGTAGATTCATATATTAAAGCGAAAGCATTTTTTTTTTCAGGACTCCAGAATTGGATTTGTTTGTCCCTGCTGTGAGATGCCAATCTGTCATAGTGACTACAACTTTGATGTAGAACTGAACTTCGACTTGATGGAGGTTGATCAAGAGAAGATAGATGACTATGGGGTGCCCGAGGAGATCAAAGAATGGGTTGAAGATAAACCCAAACCAAACCTCGACCAAACCACCACTCGACCAAACCACCACTGTCACTATCAAAACTTTAGAAAACCTTAAAGAAATCCAGATAGGCCTAGGCCTCACCCAAGACCAAAAAGCCGACCTAATTGAACTCCTAATGCAGTTCCAGGATGTGTTTGCATGGTCACATGAAGACATGATTGGTTTGTCTACTGACATTGTCATCCATCGAATACCCATTAAAGATGGATTCAAGCCAGTTAAACAAAAGCCCAGACAATTAAAACCTGAATGGAGTCTGAAAGTCAAAGAAGAGGTTGTTAAGCAATTCAAAGCCTGCATCATCATGGTATCAACATACCCGGAGTGGCTGTCGAACATAGTTTTCATGCCTAAGCCCGGAGGGAAGGTACGAGTATGCGTGGATTACCGGAATTTGAACAAAGCTTGTCTCAAAGATAATTTCCCGATATCTTTCATCCACATCCTGATAGACAATATGGCGCAGTATGGCATATATTCTTTCGTGGATTGCTTTGCTGGTTACCATCAAATTATGGTCGCTGAAGAGGACAGGGAGAAGACAGCTTTCATCACTCCCTGGGGAACCTTCTGCTACAGACGATTGTCCTTCGGCCTCATCAATGTCGGTGCCATGTATCAGCGAGCCATGATGGCCCTGTTTCATGACATGATGTATAAGGAGATAGAGGTTTATGTGGATGACATCATCGTCAAATCACGGAAGGAGGATGATCACATCAACCATCTCAGGAAGTTGTTCAACAGGTTGCGTAAGTATAACCTCAAGCTGAATCCAGCCAAATGTGCTTTTGGCTTCAAATCGGGCAAGTTGTTGGGATTCTTAGTGAGTAATAGAGGCATTGAGCTGGATCCCGCCAAGATTAAAGCCATCACGGAGATGCCGGTACCCCGAACAGAAAAGGAAATACGCAGGTTCCTAGAAAGAATCAATTTCATAAGCCAGTTCATTTCCCAGCTCACAGCAACTTGTGAACCCATCTTCAAGCTGCTAAGGAAGAATTCCTCCACAAAATGGAATAAGGATTGCCAAAAAGCTTTCCTTGCCATCAAAAAGTAGCTGATCGAAGCGCCTGTCTTGGTACCCCCGAGGGATGAGGTTCCCCTGTTTATGTACTTGTCCGTCAATACCAACGCAATTGGCTGTATACTGGGACAAAAAGATGATAGTAGCAAAGAGAGAGCTATCTACTACATCAGCAAAAGATTCAGCAACAGTGAACAGAAATACACTCTGATTGAGAAGACGTGATGTGCGTTAGCATGGACCACCATGAGGTTACAACACTATCTGCATGGGCACACGACCTACCTCATATCCCACATGGATCCACTGAAGTACGTATTCAACAAGCCAATGTTAAATTATTGATTATTCAAATGGCAATTGATCCTCCAACAGTTTGACATTGTCTAAGTGACTCAGAAGTCCATCAAAGGTCAGGGCATTGTAGATCAACTAGCCGAAGCACCATTAGAAGGGTTTGAACCCTTGGAGACTTATTTCCAGGATGATGGGATCATGGTAATTCAACAAATCTGACAGGAGAATACAGTCCAACCTTGGAAAATGTATTTTGATGGAGCGATAAACATAGAAGGTGTCGGAGCTGGGGCAGTCCTTATCTCTGGTACAGGAGAACAGTATCCTATGGCTACCAAGTTGTAGTTTGTCAACACCAACAACACGGCTGAGTATGAAGGCTGCATAATGGGGTTGAAACTAGCACAGGCCATGGGTATCCAGCGTCTACTAGTCTTTGGAGATTCTGAGTTGGTCATCAGACAAACCACCGGGGCGTATCACACCAAAGAATTGCATCTGCTGCCCTATCACCGGAAGGTCATCAACATATCCTTGGATTTTGAAGAGATCACCTTCATCCACATCCCTTGAAGTAGGAACGACTTTACAGATGCATTGGAAACATTGGCTTCCCTGATGCACATATCTGGTAAGAGGGGAATTCCCGACATCAAATTCACAAACAAAAAGGCATCGACATACGGGAATTATATTGGAGAAATATTAGATGAAATAGCTCCTATCAAACAACCTTGTATCAAGACATTAAGGAATATCTCTGAGATGGATCTATACCCTCCGGGGTAAGCCAAGCTGAAAGAAAGCGGATTCATAAGATGGCTATGAAGTTCTATCTAAGCGGAGACGCACTCTACAAAAGGGATGCTGCAATAGTCCTGTTACGATGCCTCGATAAAGAGCAAGCCCAAAGATTAATGGATGAAGTCCACGGCGGATTCTGTGGTCCACACATGAGCGGTCATTTGCTAGCCAAGAAGATATTAAGAGCAGGGCATTACTGGATCTCTCTGAAAGCTGATTATGATGATCATGTCAGGAGATGCTACCAATGCCAAGTCCATAGAAATGTTATTCACGCTCCTCCAAATGAGCTGCACAACATGAGTTCACCATGGCCTTTCTCCATGAGGGGAATGGATGTGATCGGGGCAATAAACCCAAAGCCAGCAATGGGCATTGATTCATCTTCACCATGATCGATTATTTCACCAAGTGGGTTGAAGCTTCCTCTTTTCCCAAAGTCACCCAAGAGGTAATCATTGGTTTCATCAAAAATAATGTCGTATGTCGATATGGACAACCCGAGGTGATCGTCTCAGACAACGCCAAGAATCTAAACAATCAGATGATGAGAGACTTATGCAACAAGTTTCATATCAAGCATCTCAATTTCGTCATCTACCGGCCCAAGATGAATGGTGTTGTCGAAGCGGCCAATAAGAACATTAAGATGATCATGCAAAAAATGTTCGCCAATCACAAAGGATGGCCTGACCTGTTGCCTCTGACTCTGTTAGCATACAGGACATCAATGCGTACCTCTACTGGGGCTACCCTCTATTCATTGGTCTATGACATGGAAGCAGTACTTCCCATAGAAGTAGAGATAAAGTCCTTGCGAGTGTTAATAGACGCTCAGATAGAGGAAGACCAGTGGTTGCAAGAGCGATACCACCAGCTATCCCTGATAGATAAAAAGAGGGTTGCAGCCATTTTCCACGTGCAATTATATCAGCAAAGGATTGCTCGATCATACAACAAGAAAGTCTGAATCCGGTAATTCAAAGAAAACGACTTGGTATTGAAGAAAGTTCTGGCCAATCAAGGTGAAGCCAAAGAAAAGTTCGCCCCGAATTGGGAAGGTCCTTTCATTGTCAAAGAAGTGTTGACAGGAGGAGCTATCAGATTGCAAGAGATGGACGGGAGCGAATTTCCCTAACTCATCAACTCAGACATTGTAAAAAGGTACTATGTCTAAAATACATGCCAGCCATCATCCTGGTCCTGTGAATTGATATCATCTGCTAGATTAAGATTGGTATTACGTGTAATTGATATCTGTCTTCATCACAAGTAGCAAATTAGTGATACTAATTGTGGACAAGCTTTTGTGTATTGCTAAGGTTATCAGGAAACAAGTTAAACAAATCGAGCTTATGTGTTTGTTGCTTGGATTAGCCTAATTCTGTATGTCTTAATACTTCTGTCATATTAAATCTAGAGAGTCTGTTCTAGGTTATATTACAGTTAGAATCTGGTGAAGAGCTTGTTTCATACAGTGACGATCTAAGGAGAATTTCGGGTAGCAGAGCTTGTTGCTATCTAGGGCTAATAGTTTCATTGAAGGATAAATACTGTAAAACTTGATTACTCCATAATTGTGAAAAGGTGATACTGAACTGAAGAACTGAAGCTTTTTATTCATTGTTAATTCTTATTACTTTATTCTTGTTAATTTAGTTAATCAATTCAAAACCCCCTTTAATTAGAAATCATAGGATAAATATAAAATAAATCACTCTCTATGGGATCGATCCTTGCTTGCTACTGTGCTAATTGTTTAAATTTGTAAAATAAAAGTGAGGTAAATTTAGTAGTGCTAACGACAACTACCAAATTTTGTCGCCGTTGCCGGGGAGTGTTATTTATTTTTGTTTATTATTTGTTTTCATTTATTTTACTATTTTCTTTTTGTTTTATGACTCAATCCTCTCACTCTATTAACTTAAATTTTGATCAAGAGATAGAGAAAACTGTAGATACAAAAGAAGCTCTTGTTCCAACACTTGAGAAGGAAAAGATGGTGGTGCCGAACAACAACCAGACTTTAAAAGAACTGGCTACTCCAGACCTTGATCAACCATCCCTGTGTATTGAATATCCTACCTTAGATGTTGCTTTTGAACTTAACTACGGACTAATTTGCTTTTTGCCTATTTTTCGTGGTCTTACAGGTGAAAATCCATATACACATCTAAAGGAGTTCCATATGGTGTGTTCCACAATGAAATCACAAGGAGTGCCAGAGGAGCAGATCAAGCTTAGACTTTTTCCTTTCTCATTAGCAGATTTGACTAAAGACTGGTTATACTATCTTCCTTCAGGATCGATACGATCATGGACTGATATGCAAAGGCTATTCTTGGCGAAGTATTTTCCTGCATCAAGAGTTGCTGATACAAGGAAGGAGATATGTGGAATCAGGCAGTTCAATGGAGAAACTCTCTACAAGTATTGGGAAAGGTTCAAGAAGTTGTGTTCTAGTTGTCCACCTCACGGGATTGATGAGCAACACTTGATTTAGTACTTCTACGAGGGGCTGATACCAATGGAAAGAAGTATGATCAATGCGGCTAGTGGAGGAGCATTAGTAGACAAGACACCGGAGGCTGCAAGAAATCTAGTTGCAAACATGGCTGCGAACTCACAATAATACGAAACAAAGAATGATCATGCTCCACAAAGGGTAAGTGAGGTAAGCACGAGTGAATTGGTACAACAAATTTCTAACTTAGCTGCTGTGGTGTAACAATTAACAACAGGAAACGTGCCGGTTGCGAAGGCTTGCAGAATATGCTCAAAATCAGGATATGCGACAACTGATTGTCCCATAGTGCAAGAGGATGTAATTGTTCATCAAGTTAATGTTGTGGGGACATTCTCCGGACAAAATCCACATCAATGTGAACCTTGGGCAAACAATAATTCCGGATGGATAGATCATCCCGACTTGAGCTATGAAGGTACTAGGTCACCAATGCAATCTGTCTTTTCAAGTATGCAACAAGATCTTCGGCAGACTCAACCTCAGTACCACACATATACCAAAGAAGTATTTGACAATTCTGGAACATCCATGGAGGATATGTTTAAAGCATTTATGAGCCAGACACAGCAATTCCAGCAAGATACAAGGACTTCTGTTCAAGAATTGAGGAACCAAGCGGGTCAGCTTGCAGCCACGGTAGGGAGGTTGGAATCTCAAGGCTTAGGGAGGTCACCCTCTCAAACTATTGAGAACGTAAGTGCAATTACCCTGGGATGTGAAGATGAGGAGCGAGAGGAGACAATGCTTGCTTCAAAAACGGATGGTAGTGCTATATATGACAATGAAGTGAACATGGAATTTGATGAGGAGGAACAAGAGGATGATTTGATAACTTCTACAGATTTCTACAAGGAGGATATGGATAACGTTATATCTTCATCGGTGCAAACAGTGAATACACTAAATGATAAACACTATGGGACCTTTACCATGGAATTGGATGATGGAAATATCCAGTTCAGCATATATGAGACAAAAAGGTATCTTGGTAATATTAATTTTGTTTTTGCTACTGATGTTGTTAACTCTATAGTGCAGGAATCTCTTGAGCAAATATACAAGAAGGATTTGAGGGCTGGAATAGAGCAAAATCAAGATCTGAAGGATGTCCCTAATGAAGTGAAATCATTACCAGTCCACTTGAAGTTCACAACTCTGATTACATAGAATGAGAAGGATGATGTCAAGTCAATGACAATAAACAAGGGCAGCTGCTTGGGAGGCAACCCAAGAATTCAGATTAGATCTTTATATCCCTTTTCTTTTTAATTTGTTAGTAGTAGTTCTTTCTACTGTGCATGATTTTCTTACATTGGGGACAATGTCAAGTTTGAGTGTGGGGGGGGGGGGAAAGATTTAGGTTTTTATTTTATTTTTAGGGATATTGATCTGTCGATTTTGATAGGAAATAGGAAAATTTGATGCCTTTGAAAATTTTTGAAAATTTGAGTTCCATGATTCCATTTGGCTATGTGTTCTCAGTCATGATCCATAGTAATTGATTTGAGTTGAATTTGTGTCTCATGAGTACTTGAACATGTGATATATGCTTAGTTGGCTTAGTTATCTGTGGAGTTGTCTATATGCACTAATCTCATGCTCTAGAAGTATTGAACTGCTTATGCTTTTTGCTGGACCATGCAAAAAAAAATTCAAAGTTGAAAACTAGTGAAATTATTGAAAAAGACGAAAAAGAGAAGTCATGTGGTGGGATGAGATGGAGCGTAAAATGCACTCTCCCATAAATACGTATGAATAAGTGAGATATAGCATAAAATGCACTCACTTACAAAAGAATGATTGAGGAAGGAGAAACAGAGCATAAAATGCATTCACCGGAAACAAATAAGAAAATGAAAAGGTTCAGGTAAAGAAAATTAAAGCATGAAAATATGTTTTGAGTCTTGAGTGGTGTGCACGGTTTTCGCTTCATGGTAACTAAGTTGAGTAAGTGTGTGGATCATAGAAAAGTGCTTATGTGATTACAATTTAACTTAATGAAATTCATTGGTGAAGTGGCGAGGTGCTTAACTTGAGTTGATTGATGAAGCGTTGATTATGTTTTTGTGGGTTTAGTGTTGATAATCTTTATTTGATCTTAAAATCTTTTGACATAATGGTTGAATAGAATTGTTTTTGGAAATCAAACTTTTGGTTTACACGAGGACGTGTAAAGGCTAAATGTGGGGGAATTTGATAAGTGCATATTATTCATTTATTTCAGTTCCATTATATTTAGTTTATTACATGTTTTATAGTATATATGGACTTATTAAGATGTTTATTTATTTCAGGAGGAATTAGAGCTAAAATGACTAAAATGATGCAAAAAGAATAAGTTTGTGGGTTTTTAAAATCCAAATTAGAAATTGCATGCACGGTTTGGTGTTGGATATGCAGCAATATGTTATTCCAAGAGGGGCCCAGATTTGCTTGCCAATTCAAACATTAGCAGCTCACGTCCAAATGGGAGTACAACATATTTCAACAATTGAGGAGCAGCTTGCAATTTAATGGGCCTTGGAGCAGCTAACGTTGGACAAGCAATTAAAGGAAAGGAGCCATGCAATTAAATAGAGGGGCCCACGCTAGCAAGAATCAAATTATATGTCCTAATCCTAATTGTCCTAGCATCTCACGAAATAAAGCAGCCCAACATTTCATATGCAATCATCAAATTGGAGTGGGTCACGGTTTAAGCAGCTCACATTTTATTAGCAGCTTACGAATTGATTATATACATGGCCCACGGGTTCAGCAGCTTTGCAAAGAAGAATTAGAGCATCCGGACGCAACAAGCATGACCATGCAAATAAGCTGAACAGTAGCCTGCCCTGCTGGGGCGGGGCATTTACATTGAAGATCCCCGCTGGGGCGGGGAGGCGCGCTAAATGCTGAAATTCTCCTACTTCGCATAGGATTTGGATGCAAGTTAAGGGAATATTAGGGATGGAATATTAATGTTATATAAAGGGGTTGATAGGAACATATTGGGGGGATCCATTCTCTCTTGTATTTCATATTTTTATTTCTTTCATATTAGATTTAGGCTTGCTTGGAGTCATGAACTAATTCTTTCAATTCAGTTCTGAAAGGATGTTGAACCTTATTCATAATTAACGGTTTGATCAAGTTTATTTTATTTATTTTTTCTTGCATGAGATTTATTCTGATAATCTACTTTAACTTCTTGTATGTTATTCAATCTACTAATTTGATTTCTGCAGGATTAAATTAGTGAATTGATATCATCTGCTAGATTAAGATTGGTATTACGTGTAATTGATATCTGTCTTTATCACAAGTAGCAAATTAGAAATACTAATTGTGGACAAGCTTTTGTGTATTGCTAAGGTTATCAGGAAACAAGTTAAACAAATCAAGCTTATGTGTTTGTTGCTTGAATTAACCTAATTCTGTATGTCTTAATGCTTCTGTCATATTAAATCTAGAGAGTTTGTTCTAGGTTATATTACAGTTAGAATCTAGTGAAGAGCTTGTTTCATACAGTGACGATCTAAGGAGAATTTCGGGTAGCAGAGCTTGTTGCTATCTAGGGCTAATAGTTTCATTGAAGGGTAAATACTCTAAAACTTGATTACTCCATAATTGTGAAAAGGTGATACTGAACTGAAGAACTAAAGCTTTTTATTCATTGTTAATTCTTATTACTTTATTCTTGTTAATTTAGTTAATCAATTCAAAACCCCCTTTAATTAGAAATCATAGGATAAATATAAAATAAATCACTCTCTATGGGATCGATCCTTGCTTGCTACTGTGCTAATTGTTTAAATTTGTAAAGTAAAAGTGAGGTAAATTTAGTAGTGCTAACGACAACTACCAGTCGCTTAGGTATCCAGCATGATAAAATGCTATCTACGAATCCGTACGGAACCTAGAAATCTTGAATAGTTAAGGAATGCCCCATCATCTAGTCTACTATCCCTCTAGCTGTATGGGGCAGACTATCGTACCAAAACCTCAATGAGGATGCTACCGAAGATGGTGGTGAATGCTCAATGCGGCTAACCGTAGATGACGACATCTGTATCACTGTATCATAAGACCATCCAGGGGTCAAAACTGAACTCACCTGTCTAAGTGCATATCCATGACATAATATATGCATAATGACAATGATAAACATGATGCAAAAGATAGAAAATATCATGCATATCTAGAATAAACTATCTACTGTAAGCATCATCTCTGTCTGCTCATACAATCTAAAATAAAAAGTACAGGGAGATGGGGCACAGCCGCCCAACTACTAACAGAGGCCTATCAAAAGATATAGCAAGAAAAGCTATCCGAAGAGACCAAGAATGTCTGCATCCAGGCTTTTAACCTGCTCCAGCTCCTCCTGAGTCACAAAGTCTAGGCCAGTGGGAATGTCCGATCGATACAAGGGAGGATCAGCACCTGCAAAGCTGCTAGAAAATGGACCTAATGAGGGGCCCGCTCCAGAGTCGAAAGGAGCAAAAGAATCTGCCTCAGATGGCTCTCGGCCAAGGTGCCTAATGAACAAATGTTCCCTCTCTAATTGTTGGGTCAATCTTGTGATCTGATCTAGATGAGTCGAATCTCGGAGGCAAGCTATCCAGTCTGTCATCATCACAGACCCCGGCACCATATCTGCCATGAACTGGGTAGCACGTATCTGAGCCCCAATGGTACGAGGACTTCACCAGCTGTGAAATTCCTCCTGGCTATAAGGACCCTCTGATAGGGTGAAACCATCTACGCCCACCATAGGAATGTTTGTGATTGGCTGAGCTAGTGGCCAACGATGCCAAGCAGAAGGAATAAAGGGAATGCGGATCTCTCCCATGGTGCTCCGAATAGCATGCTCTCCTTAATAGAGCTCCCAACCTCCCTCTATCAGAAATGGAACTCGGCGGGTGGATAATGCAAACTCCCGGCCAGTGGGAAAGCCGTCCTCAAACCCGACTATCAAAAAGTCTGAGGTATACGGGACCCATGAGATCGAACCAGCCGTCAATAGCTCGAGCTACAGGCGGGAGTGTATTGGGTATTTTCTATACGCGCTACACGCAAGTATACGTGATCCACAAGTAATATACTGATAAGTCAGATATCGTACCCACAGAGACAATAATTCCTATTTAATCTAACAAGTACTAGTTTTATACTATCCCAGCTTTATTAAACTAACGATTAAAAGATGTTGTTATAACTAAATTACTACTCAACCAATTTCAACACTAACTCAAGATTTTCACAAGTTTTTAGAGAATTAAGCCTGCAACTTTACTTAACATTTCACTTTAGATAATATCCTTTTCTCTAATTTATTTCAATTATTCCAGATTATTAATCAAGAACACTAAAGCAGATATAACCACCTCTCGATGCATTATACCCATACTCACTCGCATCCATAAATGATAGAATTAAGCAAGACACCCTAGATAACTAATTCACTATATCTCTATGTGAATTACAATTAAATAAGGTTTGAAAATCAAGTTCTTTAACAGATTACATATGGCATAAAGGTATATCTTTATCCTTAACACGAATCATGAGTTCCATCTATGAAGAAATCACAAACACGTGTCACTATGGCTAGTTCTAATCCTATATGTCCTCTCTCCATTTCATATAGGATAACAGATAATTGTTGATCAAGCAATTATATAAATTAAGCATAACATATAGCAAATAATCCGGGAATAATATCCATAAACTGAATTCAAGAATATTTAATCATCCATTACATAAAAGATCCATCATAGGCTTAAATAAGTAATTAGTTCATAACGAATGAATAAAAACCCATAATCCATAGAGTATTAATCATAATGAATACAAAGTAAGATGAATAGAGAAAGAAAGGAATATAAAACTCATGTCGTTACTCGTCTCCAAGTCGCTCCGCGTTCGTCCGAATATGCTCCGCTTCAATTCTCCTTGCAAGTTCATATCAAAAACTAGAGCTTCAAGGTGGCTAGGTATCTCTCTATAAGTCTCTTTACGTTCCTTATATATCAACATGCTTGAAGCCTTCCTCTCTCCTTAGATTGCATCAAAGTCTAACTCGGGAAAGGAAACAGCCGCCTTGCATGTGCGCCTTCCCGCCCCAGCGGGAGGTTTACTCAACGAAACCCCGCCCCAGCGGGGCCAAGTACTGTCCGCATGCTGATTTCACATATAACTTGCTAACTTCGTGGTTGCTCCTCCTTTTCTAGAATGCATGCAAGGCTTTGTTGATTCCGTGAGCTACTATCTCTGGCTCACTTATGCTGATTGCCATAAATCCTTTCTCCCTATCCGTGTGCTGCTACATCTCTGGCCCACTTGATATATGCTTGCATGAGCATAATTTCATGTAATTAGAAAGCTGTGCTGCCATTAAACTCGACCCACTTAATCATTCCAAAACTAAACCGAAGGCTAGGCTGCCTCAATTTCCATTGCAAGCTCATGGACAATTAAATATGATGAATATGCTCAACAAATAAAGATCGTGGCCCACTTAATAACTTTCATGAATAGCTTGTTTAATTCTGTTAGCCCAATAATGCTCAATTTGTCTCTAAATTATTTCCAAAGTCAAGGGACCCTCCAAGTGTGCTGAAAATTATCCTTTTAAGCTTCTTTTACATCCCTTTCATTTTCTGCACACAATAACATAAAACCTAGTAAAATGATGGGAAAATTACTTGAAAATAACAAGAACCAAGCTATAACGAATACCGATTCGCAGGTATGAAACCCACTCATCAGAGTGGGTGCATCCCTCGGCTACAAGGACCTCCGTCAATGTGGAATGATGCTAACGCCATCCCCGAGGATAAGTCTCCAAGTCCAAAGTAGTGGCACGACGTAGGCACGGAAGCCTCTCATATGCCCAGAACTGGCCATGCAAATATCAAAAGTCCTCAGTGATCAAGACTAACATATATAAATGAGGAAATCAAAAAGGTACAAGAGAGATGTACTCACCAGCAGGAATGGGTAAAAGCCTAACCAAGCCTCCGTCACACCCTCCGAGCGCATGCGCCTCCATTAGAGAAAATAGGCAAAGGTATAGGTACCCCAATTAAAATCACTGAGGCGCTCCACGTGCCGAGTATGACTGACCAGGGTAAAGGACACCGTCGAAGAGTTGTCCATAAGAAAACAACCCCTGATGATCACTAAAAATAGTCGCCTCAGGATGCAATCTCTAACCCTCTGATCATCAGGCAGAGGATCAGTCAAAGCCCCACTCTGGGCATCTACGCTCAAGGGACCAGAACGGATCGTCCGACCCTTGATGACCATCGCAGGAACTCCCAAAAGGGACCGAACGACAGTAGGTGAAATGTCAGCCACAACCGATACTGGCACACCTGTGAACTCTATCCCTGTGATGAACCTCCAGTTCATAGGCGTCATCATCACCTCGCAATCCAACAAATGGAGAGACTGAGTCTAGTGGAACCAGCGCTCAGATAATGCCCTCAGATAACCCCAGGGGCAAGGTGGGGAGGGATAGAAAAGAACACCTGAAACCCCCAGGTGTCAACAATGGCCCTGTACTCCGGATGCAGAGTATGGTACAAAGAATGCACATTAAACTAGTTCCCCCTGGGCTGCGTAAAGCCGGGAACCAGCATCAAAAAGCTAATCCAGATCAAGCCTGTGCCTTGAAAATGGCAAAAGAAAGAAAGAAAATCCAAAAAAAAACTTCAGTCACCTCGTTGGCGTGAAGGTATCTCGATGGATGGCGCCTCAAATCTCCTAAAAGCTCCTGAAGTGGCACCACAATGCCTGGAAGCTCCGTACGTGGAGCCTGACCTGGGACAGGATCATTAAAAGGTACATCCTCATCCTCCACGTCAACTGGTGGATAAACCCGGATAGGACGAATCACTGACTCAGCCAATCTGCGAGGCAGTCGGGCCAGCCGTGGCTAAGGAACATCAGAGACTCTCCTCCTCCTAACTCCTAGAACAACCCTACTGGCACTATCGGGTCTATCTGGATCCATAACTTGGACAAAGTCTCTAAATCACCTCAGAAAGGGTGAGGTAAGCCTAAAACATGTGGCTTATCAATTTAAATCAATAATTCTTGCATTTTTAGTCCTAAATCATGCATGGGTCAACCAAAATCCCCAATAGAGTCAAAATTACATGTTTATTAAATGCTCAGGCTTTTGAAAATTTTTTGCCAGTCTCCTTTGTAAAATGGATTTTTCGCATGCACACAGGCATGACTAGGTGGCCATTTAGTAACACACCTACCCAAAAATAGAAACAGTTCATATTATGAAAAAAAATCAAAAGTAAACTCCACTTGGCAGCTAAATTACCATGGACATTTTTAGTTAAAAATCCAGGCTCACTTGGCCTCAAAAAGGATGAGTAAACTGATCAAAAATGGCGTCAATTGACTATCTCAGAAATAAAAAAAAAATTACACTAAAACATGCATCACAGTAAAATATGCATACTTATGAAGTCAGAAATTTTTTATCAAGTCATATAAGCATACATATTTGATACATTGCGTTTAAAAGCACGCTACGTGGTTTACAACATTCTAACGGTCAAAACTAGAAAAGAAAGGATATAAACGTTACCAGAGATGTGCAGAGCATTTGTGCGCTGACAAAATCTGAAAAAAGCTGCCCGAACTCCGTAGATCTGAGAAAGAAAATCAGATTTCCTTTAGAATTCAAAACAGAAAATGAATCTGAGAAGCCTCTGCTGCCCATCTTAAACTCGCAGGAGGGAGCGACCCCACCTGCACCTGCCGCACCTCTACCTGCGGCTCCCTAAGGTGGGGCCAAACCCCTCTGACTTGGTCCAGTTCGAGTGAAAACGGAGTTTACAGGAGCTAAAAAGTCAAATCCGGGAAAAAACTACTACGCGATTGAGCGGATTGTCCTAAAATCTTGCGTATGAGCGGCGAATTCTTGACGAAAAGAAGAACTTTATGGAAGCCATTGGTTATCATCCCGAAGCGATATCCGGGGATCAATGATGAGATCTGCTGAAAACTGCAAAAAATTGCTAAAAACTGCCACTGTTAGAGCATCGGGAAGGTCCGACGGTATGAATGGCAGGTTCTGATTATATTAAGGCATCCAGATTGATCTGAGGGTGTGACTTGTCAGAAAGAGTACCCCCATGTCGAGATTGATCAGGTATGACATTTCAACCATTAGCGACAACTCCAGCGAAGCATCGGGAACGGTCCGGTGGTATCAGCCGTTGAAGGCTACTTCAGCGATGGTTAGATTTCCTGACATTTCAATCATTGGCGATAACTCTAGCGAAGCATCTGGAATGGTTCAGTGGTATCAGCCATTAAAGGATACTTCAGCGAATGTTAGATTGCCTGGCATTTCAGCCGTTAGCGACAACTCCAGCGAAGCATCGGGAACGGTTCGGTGGTATCAGCCGTTGAAGGCTACTTCAGCGAAGGCCAGATTGCCTGATATTTCAGTCGTTGGCGACAACCCCAACGAAGCATCAGGAACGGTCCGGTGACATCAGCCTTTGAAGGCTACTTCAGCGAAGGTCAGATTGCCTAACATTTCAACCGTTGGCAACAACTCCAGCGAAGCATCGGGAACGGTCCAGTGGTATTAGCCATTGAAGGCTACTTCAGCGAAGATCAGATTGCCTGATATTTTAGCCGTTGGCGACACCTCCAGCGAAGTATCGGGAACAGTTTGGTGGTATCAGCCATTGAAGGCTACTTCAGCGAAGGTCAGATTGCCTGACATTTCAGCCGTTAGCAACAACCCCAATGAAGCATCAGAAATGGTCTGGTGACATCAGTCGTTGAAGGCTACTTCAGCGAAGGTCAGAGAGTCTGACATTTCTGCCATTGGGGACAACACCAACAAAGCATCGGGAACGGTCCGGTGAGATCAGCCGTTGAAGGTTGCTTCAGCGAAGGTCAAATTGCCTGACATTTCAGCCACTGGCGACAACCCCGGCGAAGCATCGAGAATGAGCCTGTGGCAAAAATAGTATATCAGTTTATCCCCATAGAGGACAGATGATGGAATCTGTTATACAAATCCTTAGAGGGAGCATCGAGAAAGATTCGATGGTGATCGAGACTTTGCAAGATGTCGTTCGAATAGGCGTCAAGGAAATTCACCAAAGGCTATCATGAATGGCTTCATTACTAGCAGAAAGTGATGAGAATAGTCTGTGATAGCCTACCAGTGATACCCTACCAGTAATAGCCTAGCACCATAGGGAGTATCAACAGACATGGTAAGCCATTGGCCTCCAACTAATGCAACACCAGGGCTATCACGGATAACGTTATCTCCAGCAGAAAATGACGTAAACAGTTAGTGATAGCCCCATCCCCTCGAAGGTATCTAACATTCATAAAATATCATGCCATGCATTGCATTACATTTGCATTTATCATATTTCCAGTGTTTAGCAATCTTTATCTTGTTCATTTCACTTCATTGCATAAACATGATAAAGAGGGGCATCTGTAGACACTCGAAATTTTTCATTCCTGTTGTAGACACTCGAAATTTTATGTTCCTATTACTAACCATACAGGGGGGCAAAACCGTCTTTTCAACCCCGGTCTCAATACCGACATGTCAACTAAGCCCCGATCTCAATACCAGGATATCAACTCAACCCCGATCTCAATATCGGGATGTCAACTATACCCCAGTCTAAATACCGGGATGTCAACTCAACCCCAATCTCAATACCGGGATGTCAACTCAGCCCCGATCTCAATACCGGGATGTCAACTCATCCTCATCACAAAATTGAGATGTCAATTAGCCCCGGTCTTAATATCGGGATGTCAACTCAGCCCCGGTCTCAATACCGAGATGTCAACTCAACCCCGGTCTCAATACCAGGATGTCAACTCAACCGCGGTCTCAATACAAGAATGTCAACTCAGCCCCGGTCTCAATACCGGGATGCCAACTCAATCCCGATCTCAATATCGGGATGTCAACTCAACCCCGATCTTAATACTGGGATGTCAACTCAGCCCCGGTCATAATACCGGGATGTCAACTCAGCCCCGGTCTCAATACCGGGATGTCAACTCAGCCCTGGTCATAATACTGGGATGTTAACTCAGCCCCGGTCTCAATACCGTGATGTCAACTCAACCCCGATCTTAATACCGGGATGTCAACTCAACCCCGGTCTCAATACCGGGATGTCAACTCAACCCTGATCTCAATATCGAGATGTAAACTCAACCCCGGTCTCAATACCAGGATGTCAACTCAACCTCGATCTCAATATCGGGATGTCAACTCAACCCTGGTCCCAATACTGGGACGTCAACTCAGCCCCGGTCTCAATACCGGGATGTTAACTCAACCCCGGTCTCAATACCGGGATGTCAACTCAACCCCGGTATCAATACTAGGACGTCAACTTAGCCCTAGTCTAAATACCGGGATGCAAACTCAGCCCCGATCACAATACCAAGATGTAAACTCAGCCCCGGTCACAATACCGGGATGTCAACTCAGCTACGGTCTCAATACCGGGATATCAACTCAACTCCGATCTCAATACTAGGATGTCAACTCAGCCCCGGTCTCAATATCGGGATGTCAAATCAATCCCGGTCTCAATATCAGGATGTCAACTCAACCCCGGTCTCAATACCGGGATGTCAACTCAACCCCGATCTCAATACCGGGATGTTAACTCAACCCCGGTCTCAATATCGGGACGTCAACTCATCCCTAGTCTCAATACCGGGATGTCAACTCAGCCCCGGTCATAATACTGGGATGTCAACTAAGCCTCGGTCACAATACCGGGATGTCAACTCAGCCCCCGGTCACAATACAGGGATGTCAAATCAGCCCCGGTCATAATACTGGGATGTCAAGTGAAGCCTCGGTGACTATATCGGGATGTCAAGTTCGACCCCGGTCATTATACAGGGATGTCAAGTCAAACTTTAGCGATAACATCGGGACATCCAGTTCAGCCCCGATCACAATCTGGGAGGTCAGGTCAAGCCCCGGTCACAACCCGGGAGGCTAAATCAACTTCGGAGACAACCTCGAAGCATCATATCATCCCCAAAGACAACCCAGGGAAACCAAGTCAACCTCGGAGACAACCCTGAGGACAAACAGAATCGACTAGGATCAAAACCTCGGAGATAACCCCGGGAAAATAGTCGGAGACCGTGCCAGTACAGAATACAACCCCTGGAGGGGCAAAACGGTTATTTTACCAACTTAAAGCCAATCCAGTCAAAATCAAGCCAAATTGATGCCATCAAGGTCAGAAAAAACCCTAACATTGATCCCGAGTGAAAACAGCACAATACAGCTCAACGGACAAACTGCGAAGAAATGAAGACCCAGTTATGAACCGTCTTCTTGGACTCAAAAAAGGTTTAGTCCCATATCATAGTGATGCTCTCCGCAAGGGCTTTTCAGAAAGGTATAGCACGCCTCAAATAGACGCTCCGGTCAAAAGTTAGAAAGTTTTGAATTTGACCTCGCGTTGCTCGGAGTGCTCATACTTCGAGGCTACGGGACCAACCAGGTGGGGCCTGCCATGTGGCGCCGTAGGTGACCCGAGGCTGTCGTGGGTAGACCCGCTTCCATCGGGTCTTTAAATACAAGTGCACCCCCAAGCCAAAAAAAAGAAGAAAAAAATAGAAAACGCTCTGAAACTCCGCCTATTTTGTTTCCTAGCCCGACTTTTAGTACTCCAAACCCAGATTTTATTACTCTAACACGTAGGTATACTCATATACTACCACATACCAAAAATTGAACGGTGGAAATGTCCATTTGAAGCCTACCAAGTGGCAAAAAGCCCGTGTAGCAGCCCATTTTAAGTATTTTTATGATCAAAACTCGTTTTCTACTTCATTGCGTATTTATACACGTGCACATAAAGTTTCATCTTCTGATTTTGCCCGAAACTCAGTTCCGTGGCCGTTTTTGCGTACTTTTTAGTACATTTTAGTACATTTATACGTTTTTTTGCATTTGCATAGCCTGGATCGACGATCCGCGGCTTTTACTCTCTTTTATGTATATATATCTATATATGTACTAACTTTTCCGGACTGGGTCGCAGACTCGTGTCCTTTTTGGCTTTAATATGTATTTATTTAACTATATATATATACTAACTTTTTAATTATGTCAAGCCCGGATGGCAAATCCGTGGTAGTTACTGCTTTTATATATATAACTATATAACTATATATATATATATTTTTAACTTCATTTGGCATGGATTTTGACTTCGTGGCCTTTTTATTATTTTAATATATATATATATATATATATATATAAACTAACTGTATATATTAACATTTATATTTCTGTTTGGCCTGGATCATTTCGTGGCCTTTTTACTACTTTTATAAATATATATATATACATATATATATAAATATATATATATTTATATTTATATTTTGTCAAGCCTGAATTAATTTGTGGCTCATTTACAGCTTTTATATTATATATTTCAATTTTGTCAAGCCTAGATTACTCCGTGGCTTTTTACAGCTTTTGTATATATATATATATATATATATATATATATATATATATATATATATATATATATATATATATATATATATATTTCCATTCCAGTTTAGGCATAGGATTTGAAATTCATCGCCCTTTATAGCTTTTATACATATATATATATATATATATATATATATATATATATATATTCATTCTGTCAAGTTTGGATTACTCCGTGGTTTTTTACAGCTTTAATAAATATATATATATACATTCTAGTATGGGCCTGAAAGTGAAAACCCATCGCCCTTTACAGTTTTCGTATATATATAATTATATATACATATTCTTTATTCATTGTGATTAAATTCCTGCATTTAAGTATTCATTTTATATGAATTGGCATTGATAGCCATTTGGCGAACTAGATTTCTTTAAATCTAGCCCTTTCTATCTTTCAAACGGTTCAAAATAGGTCCAACCTAAACCGGAAAGCTAGAATGGCTAAGATTTATGTAAATCTAGCTTTCTTTCTAGTTTCGTTCATTCTTAAAGCAACCTCGCGACCCTTAGATCGCTATCTAGTGGGAACGAGAAGCTTTGGCTACGTGCATGTCAGGATTTGACTGATGAATCCTTTATTTTTTGCGACGTCTAGATGTAGATATACATTTTTTGTGAATATATGTGATGTGTAGGTTTTCTTGGCTTCCCTCTGTGAGCCTAGGAATCTTGGGATTCATGATCAAATTGATCAGAATCTGATTCCCACGATGGACGAACTCCACATTACAAATGTACCCCGCCAGTTTTTTTGTAAAAATGTACATCTAAAAGACCTTAAAACGGTTATCCGGGTTTAAGGACTCGAACATAATGAAATAATGGTTTATCGTGCCAGAATCACTCTGATGGTTGTCATGCCCATAAGAAGACCGGCACATGTATATATTTTGTGATCGATGATGCTTCGCAACCCGACAACACCATATCTCCGCCAAAGATCATATCCCTAAGCTCTGATACCAACTGTGACTCCCCCAAAATAGGTCCACACAACCCATTCTGAGTTGCCAAATACATGGTACAGAATCCAAATACAAATCTTTTTATATAAAACTGTCGTGAAAAATACGAACCACACAAACTATGAGCTTCAATACAGATATTATGTCGTATATAATACGAAAATATCAACGCTCAAATTCAGTCCTCATTATAATTATTATCACACTATTTTACAAAATAGTGAGGACTACTATAGCACTATCTCGAACCATCACTCCATTCCCCAGCTAGTCCCAGCTATATTCTCATTTCCTGAAGAGAACAATCAAAGAAAAGGGTGAGCTCAACTAGCCTAGTAAAGAATATTATAACCAAGATAATTAAGAATAAATTATCTTTAGCCTTTAACAATAATAGATCAGAAAAAATATAATGGAAAATAAGTTTTAGATCAACAACTGTAGCGGAAATAACAATCCATTAGAAGAGTCAAGTAGAGCATGATGTCTACTTTCTTCTATGATTTAAAAGTCCATCATCAATATTTTATCCCTGTAACATCAATCAATAAATATTTTAAATCAATAATTTATCTTTGCACTACGGGCCAAAGATATTCATTTGTATCACCAGTGGTTATGATCATGCCAAATACCTGTTCATCTTTGCACTACGGGCCAAAGATATTTATCAATCAACAGTTCATCTTTGCACTACGGGTCAAAGATATTCATCAATAAACAGTTCATCTTTGCACTACGGGCCAAAGATAACTTTCACCACAATTTAAGACTGAGAATGATGAAAAATGATATAAAGAATGAATCAAGTGAGATCAAGGATAAATATTAGAGATTTGTAATTTAATTTATCCAAGTTCAAGAATGATCAAATTGCCAACATAATAATCAATTCTGGAGCAAAATTCAAGAATGATATTCATATATCAAAAATAATTTGGACAGAAAAGAAATTAATTTTTATCGTGAATAGTACCGTATGAATAATACCCCGTGAATAGGATCGTATGAATAGTGCCCCGTATGAAAATATTAAAATTTGATATAAAAGTTCAAACAAGTATTCCGGTGAAATGATATTAGATGAAGCGCAAAACTCAAAGAATTTCTAATCATTTCATTAATTATAGAAGCAATACTTACCATAGTAAGTTTAAATTTAAGAATATAAAATGAAATAATATCACTTTCATAATATGGATTATAAAAGAAAATAATATTCTTTACGAATATTGAAAGAAAATAACATCTTTTACCTTAGTAGAAAACTAGATTTGACTGGTATACCAGGTATTATTCTGAGAAAATCTTGCACTATAAACTACACTCAAAGTATTCTTATACTCACAATATAATAGTAGAAGCACTCATGTTTTGGTGTCTTAGGATGAAGGGGTAACCCCCCTTTTATAGTGCATCCTCGGAAGAAAAATAAAATAAGCTGCCTAACTTTTTTTTTCTCCGCCTAACTGTCCTTTTTTTCTTTCCTGATCTCTTTCTTTGCCTAACCTGCCTAACTTTCTTTCTTTCTTTCTTTCCTATTGGTTGATGAGGGGCCCACAATTTGGAAATAAAATTATTTTGCAGGAAGTATTCCTCCCATTAGGAAAAAGACAAGTGCACAGGAAGTTTTGAAAAAACTTAACAATCTGACAAAATTAATATAATATTATAATATTATATTAAAAAAACTATACTATTATAATATAATATTTTAATGAATATTTTATCGGATGAGATAATTATAATTCCACAGAAAAATATGCCAAACTTTCAACAAATATCTCATGCTAAATTTCTCCATTTGTAACAAAAATTGGACAATTATCCACCACATAACAATTATTCACAATTAATATTATAAGGTCACAATATTGACAACCAGATCGTTCCTAGGAAAGAGGGGCTTTCCGATCTTTCCGATAAGGATTTATCCTTATTGGCGCGCAATTATATAACCTAACCAATTTTCTTGACAGAACTTTCTAGACATTGTCAATAATGCTATCTAATAATATTATTTAAATAATATGAGTTACTGTGTTGTAACAATTATTGATTTGATAATATAAATATTATGCAATTATCACTGTAGCAATTATTGAATGAAATACTGAGTGACTTCTTACGTAAGCATCAATAATCAGAGATACTGTGCAATACCATGTGCTACTGTGCAATAACGCGTATTACTGTACTTTTATCACCGGGTATTTCAACAGTTAACGGTAAAAGTTTCGCCGTTAATTTTTAGAAAACTTATTTTTGTCGTTTTCTTCATCCGACAGTTATTCTATTATGGCTCACCAATGATTGCGCCGCCGTACGAATATTCCCCGACAAAAAGAATATTATCCAACAAAATGAATATTTCCCGAATATTTTATGACAACTTGCTTACTTTGTAAAATTTGCACATATTACCCATAACTATCACATTTATCAAATCCACACCTTACTATTTAAAATAATATATAGAGAAAATTAAATCTTATTCATAAAAAGTTGGGGACTTACACTATTATAACGATCGAGAATTTTGTATTTCATTTAAAATATTTATTGAATTAAATAAATATTTTAGTTAATTTACTTATTGAGTTAAATAAATAATTGATGGAATTTATTGTGGAGTAATTTAATTAAGTGTGATATATTTATTAAATTAATGTTTAATAATTTTATGGTTTGAAGATATAATTTAATGCGTTAATTAAATTAAATGAATTGTTAAATAATTACAATATTGTGTAGTAGTGATGTTCTAATTTAATTTAATATTTAAATTAGAGATTTAACAATTTGTTAAATATGATTATAATGAAAATTATAGTTATGTGGCAATTTGATTTAATGCACAACAGAAGGTAACAATTTTTGGTGGGTAGCAGGTAATTGAATGGAATAGACTGCATACTTATCTGAAATTTTTGACAAAGAATGCAATGCAGCTATTGTCTCTTTCAATTCTTGAGTCTACTAAATTTCTTCTCCTTTATCTAACTCCAAACGGTTGATGATGACAACCTCCAAGCTTTCCTTTTGTATTTGATCATTCACCTCTACCCCTTGCTCCTCCTTCTTAGGCCTTGAATTCCTGCTTGAAAAAGGTAAAGGATTAGTCTCATCCTGAACAGAAAAGTTAGTAATTACCTTAGATGGTTCTGCCTCTTCCTTGAACTGCTCTTCATCAACTTCATCAGTGGTTTTGGGCACTTTCAACTATTCACTAATCCTCAATGTTTTTGCACTCACATTATTCTCCTTCAATTCTTGAGTCTGCTCAATTTCTTCTCCTTTATCTAACTCCAAACTGTTGATGATGACAACCTCCAAGCTTTCCTTTTGTATTTGCTTATTAACCTCTATCCCTTGCTCCTCCTTCTTAGGCCTTGAATTTCTGCTTAAAAAAGGTAAAGGATTAGTCTCATCCAGAACAGAAAAGTTATTAATTACCTTAGATGGTTCTGCCTCCTCCTTGAACTTCCCCTCATCAACTTCATCAGTGGTTTTGGGTACTTTCAACTGTTCACTAATCCTCAATGTTATTGCACTCACATTCTCCCTTGGATTATCAACAATTTGAGAATGTGATTTTTCAGAACCTTGCACGTCCAATTGATCAACTGTGGTAGAAAGCTGACTCATCTAGTTCTCCAGATTGTGTATGGAAGCCCCCGTCTCTTGTTAAAATTGTTATGTCTAGGTTATGATAGCTTCAATCATATCCTCAAGAGATGGTCCATAATGGAAAGGAGCAACTTGTCTAGGTGAGTATTGTTGTTAAGTAGGTTGAAAACCAGACTGCTCAAGTGCAAAAATATTTTGTACCGGCTGTCTTTTACCCTCATAGCTCAAGTTGGAATGATTTCTCCATCCTGGAATGTAAGTGTTAGAGTAGGGATCATATATTCTCTGAGGTTGTACCTGAAAATTCCCCCTACATTAACTTGTTGAATAATTTCATATTCTTACAGTGTTGGACACATGTCTGTATTATGACCTGAACTAAGCAAATTTCACACATATTTGCTACTTCCATATTCCCTGCAGTAATTTGTTGAATCATGGCAGTTAGATCATAAAGTTGGCGTTCAAGATTATATATACTTCCCTCATTCACCCTATGATCCATCCTACTTCCATAATGTTGTGTCATGTTTGCAATTAAGGTCATTGCAAATTCTAGAGTTTTGTAAACTAGAAAGAAAATACAAAAAAAACAAAGAAAAAGTAACAAAGAATAAATAAAAACAAGTAATAACTCCCCGGCAGTGGCGCCAAAATTTGGTGTGTTGTCGCAGGCAACCAAAAATAAAATCTTACTGCGAAAAATAATTATGTAGTAGTGCAAGTAAGAGTCGATCCCACAGAGAATGACTTGTCTTGTTTTTATGCTTTGTAACCAAAATTGGTGGTTTTATATTGTGATTGTTAATTAAAGTAAACTAAAATAAAAAATAATGCAAAATAATTTCACGAAATAAATTAGAGAAAACAAACCATAGATTAAATCAACTTCCACCTCAGAAACTTACACTGATCATTGACTCAAGCATAATCAATTAATGTTTTGAATATTCACCGTTAGAATTAATTCACCATTTAGAATCATTTCATGTCTTTCCTTAATTTTAGTTAGATAGAAACAAGCGATCTAAATAACCCTAACTACTAAACAACTTCAGAGAAGCGCTAAAAGTTTAATCTAGAAGATGCTTTAAGAATAGAAAAATCGATGAAGCTAAAAAACATAAGCACAATCGGTTGTATTTAATTTAGTTGAGAATTCTTCCTAAGATTTAATAATCTAGTGATCTGTAGTCAATTATTAATCTTTGTTGCTTCACAAATTAGAGTGACCAAACAATTACGGATTTGACATCTAATTTAGCAGTAGAATTCAATGATTAATAAACTATTATGAATCCTAGCAATAAAACATATCAATCATAAAATTCTTGTACATAAAAATAATCAATACTCAAAATATAATTGAACAATTAAAACCAATTAGATCTCACAGTGTAATACTTCTGAGGTTTCCGTCTCCTTAATCTAAGAACAGAAATTTAGTTACACATGACCTTGAAAAAACCAAAGAATTATAGAGAGGAAAGTTTGTAGATAAGTCCCTAAACTCTCTTAGTAATCCTCAATTTATAGGCATAAGACATTAATTCTTTTCCATGTAGGTTTCAACTTTCTAGTGACAATCAAGTTCCTTCAAAGAGATCTTCTAGATAGAATTTTCTTTCCTTCTTTGGATTTGACTTGCACACCATAATTATTCCACCTCATTCTTTCTCCTTATAGGATTCTTCTTGTTTATTTCCTTCCATGAATGAGAGCATTAAATATTGCTTAATCACCAAGATATTGACTTTATTGTAATAAAATATTAAATCCTACAAAATATTAAAATAAAATATATTAATTAAATAAACTAATATAATTAAAAAAGAAAAATATTTAATTGCACCTTAAATAAAAATATAAGAATAATGAGTATATTTAGGCACAAAGTAAATACAAAAGATTAAACATTAAAGAATAAAAACATAACATATTTTATTTTGTTGACTTAGTCATATTCCATCCTTGTGTTTTGATGATGACTTGATTTTTGTACTAAATCTTTCTATGACATTTCAGGTATTTGATAAAAAGGAACCTTGGTGGTGTACTCAAATAGATTGAAGATTTTATTGTTCTAGGAAATAATATGTAACGTCAATTGCATTTAATTGATTTTTCAATCAAGGCTTTAGGACATATTATGTGCATTTAATATTATATTTTATGCATGTCTAAATTGAAAGAGATTTTAAAAATAATGAAAAGGTTTTTCGGTAATAAGTAAAATAATCTTGTTACTTGATTAATTTTAAATAAGACATAATTTTATCAAGAACAAAAGTTTTAAAGTATTATTGAAAAACGTGACATTAGTAGATATTTATTTAATGCATATCTGTATACACGTGTAATAAAGTAAGTTATATATATATATATATATGGTGGCGTGTGTATACTAAAGAAGTGGAGGCTATATGGTTGAGATATGCTACAGGAACGGATTTCTAAGAAGTCATGATTACAGAGAATCTTGGAACTCTAATACACTTTATATATTGGAAAGTGTATGGGTTATACCTTTTTGCACGTTATTTAAAATATTGCTGCATCAGGAGTAAGATAAAGTCAAACAATTAAAGTGAGTTATATATGTTTATCTTCATGATTTGTTCCGGATTCATCTACAGCGTAAAAAAAGATTTAAATTATTTAAAAGATATTTTGCTGTTATGATAAACTTTCATATATCTCTTTGACCATTCCTAATATACATTATCTTTAGAGATATATTATAAAAACGGATATATTTTCAAATCAATTGGAGATAGGATTTGTTCTTTAACGGTAATATAGTTTTTGACTATAAAAGTAGCTGGATCTAATAAAGTTTAACACGATTACTCTTTGCATTAATTCTGAAATTGAAAAAGCTATTTGATTAATTGGTGTAAACTTTATTGGTTGGGTACTGATATTCTGATATTTAATCAGCTGATTTTCAGGTGAGCTTTAATTGCTAATATTTCGTTATTATTTGATAATTGCATTATATAGTTGAGTCTTGCATTGTTAAATTGATTATTTTGCATTGATCATAGACCTCTATATTTGTAATCTATTTTCTATTTAGACTAAGTATAGTCTAAAGATTTTAATCCGTGTGGATTAGAGAAGTGTTACAAACAAGTTCAAGGAAGCAAATGTGCTTAAGGAGTGCATAGGTGCACAAGGAGCAAAAGTGCTCAAGAGAGTTTAATTATTTTAATTATTGTAAGAATCTGCTTTGTAATAAGTATTGATTTATAAAGAAATAAATAAAGTGAGTCTCCAATACTAGTTGGTATTGGACTTGGAGTAAACTACTATTATAGAGGGTAGTAGTTGAACCACGTAAAAATTCTTGGTGTTCATTTAATTAATTGTGCTTAACTTAATTGGTCACAAGAGATTAACTAAATTAAGTTTAAGATTATAAGTTAATATATTAAGAAATTTAGTTATACATAATTTAACTTAATTTATAATTCATCAAGCTATATTTAAAAGTCTTTAAACTATTTTATAAATTTGGGGTCCTGAAATAATCATTTCAGCAAGCTGAATTATGGACAAGTTTTAACTTAAAATAAAAATCGGTCATAGTTGTTCTCACACTTATTCAACCCCCCTTCTAAGTGTGCCTATCTGAATTTCATTTGGTATCAAAGCTTGGCCCTACTTATCTTGGTCTTAAAGGTGACTTGTAGGGAAAGATTCTGACCTAGCATAGTTCGAGAACAACAATTAAGAAGGTCAATCAACTAATAGACCATCACTGCTGTATGGAACCAAAAACTATAACTTTTGGAAATTCTGAATGAGGATCTATCTTAAAAGAGATCCTTGGGAATGGTGGGTCGTGGAAAATGGACCAGTTATTTCAAAGAAAGATGATGGGACACCAAAGACTCTGCTAGAAATGGATTCAACCGAAACCTACATCGTCTCCTATGATTCAAGGGCTATGAACACACTTCTTAGCGGCATGGTACAATCCGAGATAGATAAAGTCTCCTCATGCAACACAGCCAAAGAGATATGGGATACTCTAGTGGTAAGTCATGAAGGTACCTCTAAAGTACGAGAAATCAAGTTAAGCATGTTCATGCATGACTATGAAGTTTTCAAGCTCGAAAAAGATGAAACCATCAAGATGGATCAAGCAAGATTTTTAGTCCTTATAAACTCCTTGAAGTTACTGGATAAAACTATTCCACAAAGTGAGATTAATTGTAAGTTACTTCGGGCTATGCCCAAAAGGTTTGCTTCTAAAATTACTACTCTTCAAGATTCTATCAGCATTTCCTCTATAGATACTTTAACACTTTTTGGTGAATTAGAAGAATATGAACATCAGTTAAAGAGATATGATGATGAGGAGGAAACTCCTCGAAGAAAGGTCTTAGCTCTTAATGCAGGAAATGAAGAGAACTTGATGATGACTCGGATGAAGAAATAGCTATGATGTCAAGAAGACTCAAAGGACTACTACAAAGGAAGAACAAAAGGAAAAATACTTTAAACTCAAATAAGTTCAAAGGAAAGAAAACCGAAGAGCCATGCTTCGAATGTGGACGTCCAGGTCACTTCAAGAAAGACTGCTTTCAATTAAAGAACAAAGGAAAGACAAACTACAAAGACAACAAAAAGATCAAAGCCCTTATTACTTAGAGTGATGTGGAATCCGAAGTAGAGATCGATGCCAAAGACGAAATAGCTCAAGTGTGCTTCGTGGGAATTGAAGGAGAAACTAATCAGGTATCTCTTAATGAGCTAAATTCATTAAAACAAGAAAATGAAAAATTAAAGGAAAAGAATGCATGCTTAAAAGGTTTAGTTAATGCATTAATGAGTGAAGTTGATTCTTTAATAGATGAAAAGAAAGAAATTAAAAAAGAGTCATCATGTAAAGAGGAAAAGATTTTGATTGCAAAGAATGATTATTTAGACAATTATAACAAAATACTTTTTAATAAGGAAAACTATCTAAATAAGAAAGTTGAAAGATTGACTAATGAATTAAAAATGAGAGATGTATGTATTGATGCATTTAGTGATGAGTTTCACTGCAAAACTATTCCAACTAATGAACTACAAAAGGAAATAGAGTCATTAAAATTAACACTTGCTAAATTTGTTTAAGGAGAAGAAAATTTGGCAATCTTATTAGGAAAACAAAGACCTAGTTTTGAAAAATAAGAAATTGGCTATAATTCCACTTACAAAAAGAGAGATGTAAAAATGCTAAAATCAAAATTAAATTTTGCTCTCCTTTCACAACATGTAAACATTGTGGTATTAAAGGTCATTTAGATATAAACTATTTTAAGAAACAAAATAAGATGTGGATTAAAAAGGGTGATTTACTTGCAACTAACACAAGTGGACCAAAAAAGATATAGGTACCAAAAGGATGAATTATTTTTTCTTAACAGGTATGTTTGAAGGTAAGAGTTCCATCTCAAAAATGGATTCTTGATAGGGGATGCTCTCGTCACATGACCGGTGACAAATCAAAGTTCATGGAGCTAAATCTCAAGAAGAAGAATGGAACGGTTACATTTGGAGATAATCGAACCTGCGAAATAATTGGAAAAGGTAAAATTGGTAATGGTAAGGTTAATATCAATAATGTTCACCTTGTTAATGGTCTTGAATTTAATTTAATAAATATTAGTCAATTAATGGATAATGTCCATCAAGTTAATTTTGAGAAAGATAAATGCACAATATTTCATAGTACTAACAAAACTACTCTAGTTGCACAAAGAGAAGGCAATATATATACTTTTGATTTTGAGCAACAGGATGAAGAACTATGTCTTGCCTCAGTACAAGATGAAGCTAATCTATGGCATAAGAGGATGAAACATGTTCATATGGATCTAATCAAGAAGCTGTCTTTGAAAAGTCTCGTAAAAGGATTGCCAAAAATAAAGTTTAAAAAGAAGGGGATATGTATTCCTTGTCAATTGGGGAAACATGCGACACCCCCGAATCCGGGTCCTCTGACCCCGGTCCGGTCGCCACGAAATAATACTAACATCCACCTTTAAGTAACATACGATAACTAAAATGCGAAATCTAATAAACGTACGTCGTTCATTCAAAAGGTGTTACTAGTCCCAAGATTCGATAACCTTAATACATCAATACAAACATACCCTAGAATAAACATTAGGGTTCATATTACATTAACAGTAATTAAACAAATCATAAAGACAAAGTCTGCTCCTTGCAAACCATCCTATATCTTTCCTTTACCCTTGTCCTTCCCTGAGGGCTCGGACTTAACTGCAATATAAGTCATGATATAGCAAGAATGAGCAACAAGTTTGCTCAGCAAGTTTAAATACAACAATAAAGGATATATCATGATGAATAGAAAAATACCTGACAATGATTTCAACAAAATAAATATCTTAAAGATTAAACAATATGAATGTTAGAATGATTCAACAATCTGTGTGATTCAATACTATGAATATCTGTATGATTCAACGATATGAATATCTGTAAGTTTCAACAACCTGCATTATTCAACACTATGAATATCTGAAAGATTCAATAATCTGACTATTAAAAGAAAAGATAATAATTGCCTTTAGAATGACTGATAGTCGAGTAGACTTTGAACTATAACTTTTCAATGGGTTTAATAGCTAGTTGACCCTTTTTGGATTACTGACTTCTGGCTACAGAAACTTAGTACCTCGAGGAGATCAGCCTCGGGTACAACGTGAATATGCATAACACTTATATCTGCTTTCTCGTATCATATATATTAGATACCTGGGCACACTCCTACATATGAGGGGTGTTCTGTTCCATCTAAGAATCCTTACCATCAATTGGTTTGGATAGCTTTAAGGAAAACTTCATACACTAGTCTGACAGAGCAAAGGTTCAGACTCTTACTGACATAGTTCAAGAAATTTAGAACCTTGAATAATGTACAAGTCCAAGACTGTACGAGCTCAAATGCACTAGGTGCGGACATCAATAATATCAATGTGGAATAATTGATAAGTAATTAAACCACTAAATAACATGCTTGAAAATAAAGTTCAAGCAATTAAGTAAACAACTTTCGATTCAACAATAACCTACTCAATACAATATGAGAAGGATAGAGAACTTGCACAAAGTGAAGTTTAAAATTTGCATAATATATGAATTTGTGTAAATTCGAGGAACTTGCACAATACTCAACGTGTGAAGTTCGGGGAACTTGCACAATACTCAACTTGTGAAGTTTGGGAAACTTGCACAATACTCAACGTGTGAAGTTCGGGGAACTTGCACGATAATAGATTCCTTGCATAAAATAAATGCATAGGCTTAGACACTTACAACATCAAAGAGTGAAATTCGGGGAATTTTACCATAATAGATCCCTTGCATAAAGTAAATGCATAGGTTAGGACATTTGCTTACAACGTTCTTTGAGTAAAGTAAACACAAAGATAAGATACTTGCACAATATACGAGTTTGTATAAGTTTAGAGAACTTACATAATAAAGAAATGAAGTTCGGGAACTTGCAAAATAACCAAAGTGTGAAGTTTGGGAAACTTTCACAATACTCAAAATGTGAAGTTCGGGGAACTTTCACAATAACCAAAGTGTGAAGTTCGGGGAACTTTCACAATAACCAAAGTGTGAAGTTCGGGGAACTTTCACAATACTCAAAGTGTGAAGTTCGATAAACTTTCACAATACTCAAAGTGTGAAGTTCGGGGAACTTGCACAATACAATAATAACCTGCTCAATACAATATGAGAAGGATAGAAAACTTTCACCAAAAATAAGTGAAGTTTAGAAACTCGCTTACACGGTTCATTGAATAAGGCTAGTACAAGAATTTAGAATACTTGCACAATAAGGTCCGGATACTTGTACAATAAATAAGTATAAGTCAAGAAAAACTTGCTCAAATAAAAGAGTAGTTCAGGAAAACTTGCAATATAATAATACCCTACTCAATATAAATTTGAGTAAAGTTAGGGAGACTTGCCTGATTGCTCAGCTACAATTAATTCTAGCTTTAATTAAACGGCGTTGGAACGACCTAATATTAACAAGTCGATCTCTCCAATTAGTATATATAAACTAATATAAGTTCACACATACAAGAATCTAGTCATTATATAATTCTATCACATAGTTCACGTAAGTCAATCTAATCCTGTCTTTAGATTTACTAACTTTAGATTACTCAGTTTCTATGCGTCAATTTAGGCTTGAACACATAGCACTTCCAGTTACTGATATAAATCAACACACAAGTTTATCAAGTTTATCTAACTCAAGTTCAAAAGCTAACATGTTCATTCTATATCCACTTCAAGACCACATGTTTGTATGTCGGACATTCACATACTTCAATCAATATAAGTTCATGCTTCAAGATTGGTTACTAAGGTCATGTTATCACATAACAAGGCTAAACAATACATAATATGCATGCTCGTGCGTATACTATACATGTATACTTTAATCCACCTATTTCATGTCTTAGAAATTCATTTCCTATGAATACATGCATATGTGAAATCCATGCTTTAGCTAAACGAGGTCCATGTTAATATGCTTATAGGCATAACAAACTTTAATGTACATGCTTGTATGATCAATATGTAATCCTCATAGTGTTTGATCTTTCACATTCTATATTTTCATTAAAAGTTGTACTTAATCAACAAAGGTAACTTAGTATATGTAAAGCATCTCATAGTCATGACTCACATGTATTAGAGTGCATACCTAAACCACGTAAACATCCTCATATGGTCAGAATTTCACAAGACAAAATTGTTGGTCAAGTTGGCTTTCCAAAGTTCTTAAGTTTCTTTTTTTAAAATCACTAGAATCTTGTAATCACGTATGTTAGTGTGTTCAACACTTTAAACACACATGTTATGCCAATATAGATCATACGGTCATGTTATAAAAATATCAGAATATATACATATGCTAAGTTTATGTCAAGGTTCATATTCGAAATTGTAAGTTTTCCTTTTTAAAACATATATTGTCCTTTTATAAAATGTGTGGCCATGACATATACGTATAACATCTTGGAATACGTACTTATATCATGTTATTGTACTGATATCTACATTTAAACCATGTTCACAAGCTTGATCAAAGTGGTATCATATGCTAGCATGGACAGAAATCACAACAGAACACAAAGCTGCTGGTGCAGGCCCTGAGCAGCTGCACCGGTCTCAGTCCAGACGCAGACGCAGGCTGCTTCGACAGTTCCTCAGCCCAACTCACAAATTTTATACGAAAATCAATTCAGTTATGCTACAACGTACTCCTAACATGCTTATGATCTTTACACAACACTTAATAATCATATTCCAAATCAAATATCAACTAATACATGCTTAATTAAAATAATCAAGAACTTAGCAATTTATCAAAAAATGAAGAATGGGGATAGGAAGTTATACCTCTGTGAAACAATTGAGCTGCAATATACTTTCTTAATCTCCTCTATAATAACAGTATACTCACTCTTTATAAGTTCCTTAGCAAATATTTCTCAGCAATGAAATGAAGGAGAAGGGAAGAGTTCTTATATAGCCAATTTCTTACCCGGTTCTTGACATTGTTCCTCAAATCAAACTAATGGGAGATGCAATTAGCTAATGGTTATCAAATAGTGGGTGAGGAGTTGATATATCTCATCATAATCTCCACTCCGTTGCTCATTATTGCTACAAGGCTATCCTAACTTTGCTGAGTTTGAGGAGTGTAGGCACGTGAATGAGAAATGAGGGTGGGACTCTCATTTAGGGACAATGTAAACTCAGCCTTTGCAATTGTATATATATTATGTATGCTCAACACTTAGCACAATATATACATACTTAGATTATATAATGTATATGCACATAGATATACTTAAGTTATATGTATTTATTCCATATACATTTAAATGGGTGATACTATGTTATAGCAATTAATAATGAATAGGTACACAACATATAATCCATGTACATTTTTTATTAACACCAGATATCAAGAAATTGGGTATTATTATAATAATAACTGTTATTATAATAATTATAATAACTTACTGAAAGTATTATCAATTAATAATGTTTATTGATATTATTGTATGGTGATAGGGTATTCGTAAAAGTTTTTCCTACACACATCATGTAACTTTACTAATGCAAATAAATCTTACTATATAATATATAGACATATTAATATGGCACCTTATACTATATAATATATAGTTTACTACCATTAATAGAACACATGCTTGTATAAAATAATTTAACCAAGTAAATATAATATTATTATAGTAATCTCTTACTCATTCATAATAATAATTAATCATCACATTATCAACTAATTACTTCCAATTGGAATTAATCAAACACGATTAAATCTCTACACTATATTCACGTAATTTGAATAATTTGAATATATAATTTACTAACACTTTTATCAATATTCTGATATAAAAGTCTCAGGGTTAATCTACTAATTTAAATAACCATTAGTGATTTCCTTTAATAAAAATCCTTGCATTTATTCGCATAGGTTTAATTCACATAAGCACATAACCACATAAGGTTTAAATAAGTTTGAAAAATTAACTCTTAAAAATTTTAAATCACAGATCAAATTAATAAGAAGTTTAAAATTCCTAGTCGTTACAAAACAAGTAAGAACCTCATTTACGGCAAAGAACATGGTATCAACTTCTTCTCCCTTGCAATTACTTCATCTTGATTTATTTGGACCTGAAAGACATTCTAGTATTAATGGTAAATTTTATGCATTTGTAATAGTTGATGATTTTTCTAGATACAAATGGGTACTGTTTTTGAGAACTAAAGATGAAGCATTTAAAGAATTTGAGAAATTGATAAGAAACCTGGAAACAAAGTATAGTTACAAACTCATTAGAATCAGAAGTGATCATGGTACTGAATTTTAAAAAGATTTAATAATATTTTGTGATCAAAAAGGAATTAGCCATGAATTCTCAACCCCAAGGACTCCCCAACAAAATGGGGTGATGGAAAGAAATAATAGGACACTACAAGAGACAGTAAGAACACTACTGCAAGAGAGTAAGCTCCCAAAGAAATTTTGGGATGAAATGGTAAGTACATCATGTTATGTTCTAAATAGAGTGCTTATCATCCAATTATTTTGAAAATCCTTATGAGCTTTTAAATAATAAAATTCCAAATATAAGTTATTTCAAAATGTTTGGATCTAAATGTTTCATTTTAAATACAAGTGATAATCTGGGAAAATTTGCTGCTAAGTCTTATGAAGGAATATTCAATTGGTTATTCTCAAAATAGTAAAGCATATCGTATTTTCAATATTAGAAAATCATGTGTTGAAGAGTCTGTCTATATCACATTTAATGAGACTAACAATGATCTTCCAAAAGAAAGAGAAGAGGATGCAAGAAATTTGGAGATAGCTGTGAATTCAGCAAACCGAATGAACACTTTTAGCAAACTGGAATGGATGATCAACAAGAACATGAACTAGAAAACTTACAAGATGTTGAAGAAGACTTTCATGATCAAGATGAAGTCATTCATGATAACCAAATGCCAAAGACAGCTAGATATCTCAAAAATCATCCTCCAAAAAATATAATTGGAGATATCAACAAAGGGATAACCACGCGAAGAGGGTTGCAAAACCATTGTGCATTCTCTGTATTTTTGTCACAAGTTGAGCCAAAGAATGCTAAGGATGTTATTCTTGATGAAAATTGGTTATTTTCTATGCAAGAAGAACTTCAACAATTTGAGAGATGCCAAGTGTGGGAACTTATGCCCCCTTCAAAAAATGTCTCCATCATTGGTACAAAATGGGTATTTAAAAACAAGCTTGATGAGCATGGGACAATCACTCGTAACAAAGCAAGGTTAGTAGCTCAAGGATACAACCAACAAGAGGGGATCGACTATGAAGAAACATATGCACCAGTCGCAAGGCTAGAATCAATTCCGATATTGTTGGCCTTTGCATGCTATAAAAGGTTTAAACTTCATCAAATGGATGTAAAAAGTGCATTCCTCAATGGATACATCAATGAAGAAGTATATGTCAAACAGCCTCCTAGATTCGAGCATGAAAAGTACCACAATCATGTCTACAAACTAAACAAAGCTCTTTATGGTCTTAAACAAGCTCCAAGGGCTTGGTACGAAAGGTTAAGTAAGTATCTTCTGTCAAATGATTTTATTAGAGGTAAAATAGATTCTGCATTATTTATTAAACATAAAAATATAGATATCATTATTGTTCAAATATATGTAGATGTTATAATATTTGGTGCTACTAATGATTTTCTTTGTGAGTGATTTTCTAAGTGCATGCATAAGGAATTCGATATGAGCTTAATGGGAGAGCTAAATTACTTTTTGGGACTTCAAATCATGCAAACAAAGAAAGGAATTTATATTCATCAAACTAAATACACAAAAGAGTTACTCAAGAGATTTGGCTTTGAAGGATCCAACTCAAAAGGTACACCCATGAGCACATCAATAAAGCTTACATCTGATGACAAGGTATTGATGTTGATTTAACAAAATATCGAGGTATGATTGGATGATTATTATATTTAACTGCTTCTAGACCTGATATAATGTATAGTGTATGCCTTTGTGCTCGATTTCAGGCAAAACCCAAATAATCACACTTCAATGTTGTTAAATTTTTAAATATTTAAGTGGTACTATTAACTTAGGGTTATTTTATCCAATCTGCAATCACTTTGAACGAATGGGCTATTCAGATGCTAACTATGCAGGGTGCCAAATCAATAGAAAAAGTACGAGTGGTGCTTGTACGTTTTTGGGACAAAGTCTTGTATCTTGGCATAGTAAAAAGTAAACCTCTGTTGCTCTTTCAACTACTGAGGTTGAATACCTAGCTGCAGGAAGTTGTTGTTCTCAGATATTTTGGATGAGACAAACCCTATGTGACTTTGATATTTTATATGATTGTGTGCCCATATACTGTGATAACTCTAGTGCTATAGATATATCAAAAAAATCCTTTTCTATATTCACGTACAAACATATAGAAGTAAGGCATCATTTTTTAAGAGATAATGTGTCAAAAGGATTAATTAAGTTAATTTTCATTCCCACAGAAAATCAAATAGCAGATATCTTCACAAACCATTAAGTGAAGAAAGGTTTTGTATGTTACGAAGGGAACTTGGAATGTGCATGGTATAATATTATTGAGATTCTGTAATATGCATCAGTTAATTAATCGTTATTACACCCTACATGCATATTAAAATATTAATTTACGTGACATATTGATGTTGTCTGATAAACAGTCCATGTTTAATAAAATCATTGGTTTATGGGATGCGTAATCATAAACTCTTATCATCATTATTTTTCAAAATTTGAAAAGACAAGAGCCACCTCGTTCTCTCAGGAGACGTATGTCCTTAGATGTCTACATACATGCATTTCTCTTTCTTACTTTACCCATTCCCTTCTCCATACATCTCACTCTTACTTTTCATTTTTTGATTTCCCTTCTCTCACTAGATTTATACTTTCTGTTCTTATCTTCCATTTTTTTCTATTCAAAACCACTATGAGGACTCGCACCAACAAGCGATTTATTATCGATTCAGACGATGATCAACCTTTGTTGTCGTCTCAACCGGTTGTAGGACCTTCACGAAAACAAAAGAAGCTGAAGAAGGCGGTCTCTGTGGATACGGACTCATAAAACACTATGTCTTCAGACGAGTCAAACTTTACTTCATCCTCGATGAAGAAAACTGGACCATCTAGGCGACGAAAATCAACCATGCCTTCCTCTCAGCCCGAGTCTCCACCGCCACCGCCTTTGGTAAACCCTGTCCTAACTTCTGATCTCCCTGAGAATTTCTTTTGCAGTAATGCATATGAGTTTCGCTTTAAATCGATTATTGCACAGAAATAATTTATCTATGACAAATCAATTGACCAAATATGTTATTGTGTAGCAGATGCTTATTGTGTAGCAGTTTTCTCTATCTCTTGATCAAAATTTAAGTCAATAAAGTGAGAGGATTGAGCCATAAAACAAAAAAAAAAGAAAATAATAAAAATAAAAATAAACGAAAACAAAGAATAAACAAAAACAAAGAATAAACAAAAATAAATAACACTCCCCGGCAATGGCGCCAAAATTTAGGAGCTGGTAAGTATTCCCGTCTGTCACGCGGGTGACCCGGGTTCGATCCCCGGCAACAGTGCCAAAATTTGGGAGCTGTCGATTACACTCCTAAATTTACCTCACTTTCACTTTACAAATTCAAACAATTAGCACAGTAGTAAGTAAGGATCAATCCCACAGAGAGTGATTTATTTTATATTTATCCTATGATTTCTAATTAAAGGGGATTTTGAATTGATTAACTAAATTAACAAGAATAAACTAATAAGAATTTAAAATGAATAAAAAGCTTCAGTTCTTCAGTTCAGTATCACCTTTTCACAATTATGGAGTAATCAAGTTTTACAGTATTTACCCTTCAATGAAACTATTAGCCCTAGATAGCAACAAGCTCTGCTACCCGAAATTCTCCTTAAATCGTCACTGTATGAAACAAGCTCTTCACCAAATTCTAACTGTAATATAACCTAGAACAAGTTCTCTAGATTTAATATGACAGAAGCATTAAGAAATAAATAATTAGGCTAATCCAAGCAACAAATACATAAGCTCGATTTGTTTAACTTGTTTCCTGATAACTTCAGCAATACACAAAAGCTTGTCCACAACTAGTATAATTAATTTGCTACTTGTGATGAAGACAGATATCAATTACACGTAATATCATTCTTATTCTAGCAGATGATATTAATTCACTAATTTAATCATGCAGAAACCAAATGAGTAGATTGAATAACATATAAGAAGTTAAAGTAGATTATCTGAATAAATCTCATGCAAGAAGGAATAAATAAAGTAAACTTGATCAAACCGTTAATTATGAATAAGGTTCAACATCCCTTCAGAACAGAATTAAAAGTATTAGCACATGTCTTCAATGTTGTAGATGATAGAATATAGAATATGATTGAATGAAAGAATGAATAATACCCTGACTATTACATCTATTTATAGTGCTAGACAAAGTCCTAAATCATATAAGAACTAGAAATATAAATCCTAAAAGGAATTACAAATCATAATTAGTTTCTATAAAGAAATAGAATCTAATAAGAAAATAAAATCTCAGTCTAAAGCAATCCTAATTCTAATAGCAATATTAATCCAAATCCATGTAGAAAGATGCCAAAATCTGCTTTTAGAAACTTTCCAAAAATCCAATATTTCCAAAAAAAAAAAAATCTATTCAAATCAACTTGTTTCCATCCTTTTAGCTTTAATTCACCTGAAAACAATAAACAACTTATTAAGCTCATATACACATGAAACATGCAATAAAACCAAACATAAAGGAATAAAAAATCATGAATATTGTGTACTTATCAAATTCTCCCACACTTAATCTTTTACACGTCCTCGTGTAAATCAAAAGTTTGATTTCCAAAAAAACTCTACTCAACCATAATGTCAAAAGATTTCAAGATCAAATCATGATTATCAACACTAAACCCACAAAAACATAATCAATGTTTCATCAATTAACTCAAAACAACAACCATGCCTTTTCACCATTGAATTTCATTAAGTCAAATTGTATCCACATAAGCACTCTTCTATGATCCACACACTTACTCAACTTAGTTACCATGGAGCAAAAATCGTGCACACAACTCAAGACTCAATACATACTTTTTCTGCTTTATTTTTTTTTACCAGAACCCTTTCATTTTCCTCTTTGTTTCTGGTGAATGCATTTTATGCTCTGTTTCACCTTCCTCAATCTTTCTTTTGTAAGTGAGTGCATTTTATGCTCCAACTCACTTATTCGCACATGTTTATGCGAGAATGCATTTTACGCTCAATCTCATCCCACCACATGGTTTCTCTTTTGCTTCTTTTTTCTCTTTTTCAACAATATCTTTGATTTTCAACTTTTCTGATTATTTTTTTCCATATGGTCCTGCAAAAAGCATAAGCAGTTCAATAGTTCTAAAGCATGAGATTAGTGCACATAGACAACTCCACAGATAACTAAGTTAAATTAGTATATATCATATGTTCAAGTACTCATGCGACATAAATTCAATTTAAATCAATTACTATAGATCATGACTTAGTTTTTCTCAATCATTAACCAATTAAGCATCAAATAGATTTTGAAATTTAGCATTGATTTTTAATTTTTGACTTTAACCTTCGAACACAGGAAAATAGAATTATGGAACTCAAATTTTTCAAAAAAAATCAAAAGGCATCAAATTTTCTATCAAAATCGGATCAATATCCCTAAATAAAATAAAAACCTAAACCTTTCCCCCCACACTCAAACCTTATATTGTCCCCAATGTAAGAAAATCATGCAAAGAAGAAAGAACTACATGTAAATAAAAAAAAATAAGTAAAGGGATAGAAAAATCAAATCTGAGATTTTGGGTTGCCTCCCAAGCAGCTGCCATTGTTTATTGTCATTGGCTTGACATCATCCTTCTCATTCTATGTAATCGGAGTTGTGAACTTCAAGTGGACTGGTAACGATTTTAGCTCTAAATTAGGAACATCTTTCACTTTACGGTCCTGCTCCATTCCAACCATCAAATCCTCCTTGTATAATTGTATTTGATCAAAAGATTCTTGCACTATAGAGTCAACAACATTAGTAAAAAAAAATAGAATCAACAATACCAAGATACCTTTTAGTCTCATATGCGTTGGACTGGACATTTGTATCATCCAATTCTATGGTTAAGGTTTCATTTACTATTTTTGTTGTTTGTACCGATGTATCATCTATATCCTCTTTGTAAAGATCTGCAGAACTTATCAAATTATTCTCCTCTTCCTCTTGTTCCTCCATTTCAAACTTTGAATACCTAATTTCTTCTTCAAATTCAACAGCAGTCTCGAGTACTTTCAACTGGTTTTCGCTAGTGAACTCCTTATCATCTTTAAGTTCTTGCTCCCTCTTCGCCATTTCTTCCAGGAATTTTTCATTAGACTCTGTATACCACATTGAATTCTTTCCAACTTTCCAATTCCTTGTTAGAACTTGGGGAAAAGGTAGTTTCGGTTCATAAGCTGAAAGAGGTGGAAATTTATGCTTAAGTATATCACTGCTGCCTGTTTCACTATTATCGGACTTACTTTGTATTGACTTTCCTTGTTGCTGATCCTCTGCACCACATCTCAATGTTATGGCACTTACATTTTCAACAGTTTGAGAAAGTGACCTTCCTGAACCTTGAGATTTCAACCTCCCTACTGTGGTTGCAAGCAGACCCACTTGGTTCCTCAATTCTTGAATAGAAGTCCGTGTATCCTGCTGAAACTGTTGTGTCTGACTAATGAATGCTTTGAACATATCCTCAAGAGATGGTGCAGAATTGGTAAGTACTTCTTCGGTATATGTGTGGTACTGAGGTTGAGTCTGCTGAAAATCTTGTTGCATACTTGAAAAGATAGGTTACATTGGTGGCCTAGTACCTTCATAGCTCAAGTCGGAATGATCTCTCCATCCGGGATTGTGAGTGTCTGCCCAAGGATCACATTGATGTGAATTTTGTCCGGAGAATGTCCCCATCGCATTAACTTAATGAATAATTACATCCTCTTGCACTATGGGACAATCATTTGTCGGATGCCCTGATTTTGAGCAAATTCCACATACTTTTGCAACTTGCATATTCCCTGCAGCCATTTGTCAAACCATAGCAGTTAATTCAGAAATCTGTTGCTCAAGATTACAAGTGCTTACCTTTTTTACCCTTTGTGATTCATGAGTCATCCTAGTACCATACTGCTGTGAGTTTGTAACGACCCCAAAATTCTTACAATATAATTCTCCTTCTCGATCGTTAATAATACAACTTTATTCTAACTTTACACCATGATTCGATATTAAAATCACTAAAAATGCATAATATTTAAAACTTTTATATAATTCTTTCTTTATTGCCCTGAATCGCAACCTTTACCTTACATATCTTTGATTCAATTCTATTACATGAATCACTTCCTCTAAGTTACTATACAAAGTCTTACATTACAATTATTATCCATATACATCGGATAACTCAACTTTACAACTTAAAAAAAACATTACAATCAAAACATTAAATGCATTTCTCATTTACGTAAGTAAGCTTCTTGAATTACTATTGAACTCTAACATTCAACTAGCACGTATCATTACCTTGCATCCTTGACCTATAAAAATGGTTATTTGCAAGAGTGAGCTTGACAACTCAGCAAGATCTAACAGTTTACATGCATCACATAGCACAAAAATAACATACTCAACATACATCTCATAATCGTTAGAGTAACATAGCATACATGCTTTAATTCACATAACAAATATAAAGATTGAGTTCCTTACTCAATCAACATTATTTAACCAAAACAATGTAGTCATAAATTGACTTTAACATTTTATGATTTTAACATATATAACATATCATGCTCGCTTACAACATATATAACATATCATGCAATTTGAAACAGTTCATCAAGTTCACGTAGAAAATAAGAACCGAAAGACTTGCCTTTATAGTTGTTTACCAATAACAGTTTAACAGCTTACAGCTATCTGCACTTCACGTGCCCTACACAATTATATAATCATGCACATCAACTATTAGTCACATAGCAACGCATAGTAGTTGTAATGTAATTTTACTCTACATCTCATAATCCTTTCTATTAATTAATACACAATGTTCAGTTAGATTGTGTTAACTTTCAATTCATATCTCACTATATTTCTTATTAGTCATACTCGAAGTTCATTCAAGTGTTTAAGCCTTGCTAAGAATCCTTATTGGTTTAATATTAACCCCCTTCCATATCTTATAGTGTTCATTTCAGTTGATTTGAAACACTTTTTACGTACATTAACACTTGCCACGGCATTTCGACGTTCATTCGTCACACGCCCGATTCGTCTCTCTTGTGTATGCTTAGTGTGCTTATATAACTTATCTAATACACCATTTATTAATGTTAAGCATTATGATATTTACTAACATTCATGTTTTATAACTTAGAATAACATCTATTATCGTCGATAGCACTATACTTGCGTATGTGCATGTCCGACTCCCTCCGATTGCCTCTGAATACGCTTCAGTCCCAAAGATGACCATTTTGACCCCTGCTAACGACCTCAAATCAAAAAAGTTAAAGAACAAAAGTTGTAGGTCTACTCGTGCTCGTTCCGAATCATCTTGAATCTCCTCAATCGGAGTTTGTATGAAAATGTTATGATCATTTTACTACAGGAGGTCAAAATAGTTTTGCATTACACTACTTAAACCACTCCGTACAGCTTGTAGCCCCGCTGGGGAGGGAGTTCCTAGGTCAAAAGCCCTGCTGGGGCGGGGGCCCCTGCTGTTGGGTTCCCCAGCTGGCGAACTTGCAGAGAAATAAGCCAATTTGGCTTATTTCTTCGCACCAAAGTCCGATTTTAACTAACACAATGTACATGAAACTTTATACAAATAAAATTTTACACTTCTAACATGATTTTAACATACAATAACCCCACAACACATAATCAAAATACCTAATTTTATGATTATGCAGAAAACACCATTTTTAAGCGTTCTTAACGAAAATTAACACTGTGAATTCGTTTTTAACCCAAATCACATGATTCAAATCATGTTTTGTTCGTTTCTTGATATATTATTATAATCTATGATCAATTTACATAACATATCACACCAAACACTAATTTTGATATTTAAGAAACTATTTTCCAAGTTAGTTCATTGTAAATTGCTATTTTCATAAAACTTATACTTTTAACAAAATAATTCACCAAAATTTTAATTCTCAACCGATTCCATTCATAATACATGCATTATTTTCATTATTGAAGATAGTATCATGAACATCTTTCAATTTTGCATATTAATACATACTACATCATCAATTTTCATTCTAAAATCAACCAATATAATAAAAACTCATAAGAACACAATTCTTCATGTAAAACTTATTTTCATGGATTTGATTACTGAAAACTCACTTATAACCACATAGACCAAATTATTCATACTCACGAACCTATATTATAGATTCGTTAACAAATAAATCATAAAAATCCATTTTTATGAAGAACTCAAGAAATAATAAACTAGAGTTTCTAGGGCTAGATTATTACCTTCAATTCTTAGAATAGAAGATGATTAACAACTTTGATTAACAATCTTCTTCTTCCTCCTTGATTCTCAAAAATCTTCTCAACTCCTTAGAGAATTTCTTCTCTTCTCAACTTTCTCTGAACTCTCTTCTTTGTTTCTCCCTTTCTCTTTTCTTCTTTTAGTTTAGGTTTAGAATAACTTAGCGTAAACTCATATAACTGATAATATGTATACTAATATAATATAACTGCTAATTAATTAACCCATATAATAAATATATTAATTATACTTAATACATGAGTTACAAAGTTTGGAATTTAAAAAGCCTTAAGGCTTGTTTGGCAAAACAAGTTATTTTAAAAATAGATTTTTAGTAATTAAGGCCCTGTTTGGCAAAACGGATTTAAAACAATGCAAGGGCTTTGTTTGGAAAAACGGTTTTAAAATTTTTTTTTATTCTTTTAATAAATCCTTTAACACATCTTTTTAATGTTATCCTTTAATTAATTAAATCTTAACATTAATTTAATTAATTAAAAGTTTAACATCATTAATCACATAAAATTGTCACATTATAATTACTCGCTAATTATAACATCATGTAACAATTATCACATTACTACATTTAATTTAATTATCTCAATTAAATTAGAACTATAACATAAAATCATTACATATTAATTAAATTAAATATTAAATAATTATTTAATTAATATAATACACTTAATTACATTATTCTATATTAATCACATAATTATTTATTTAACTCAATAAATAATTCAATTAAAATATTTATTTTAATTCAAAAAAATTAAAATTAATATTTAAAATCCTCTTCACATCAATTCACATATTTCACAATATATGACACGTATACACATACTCAAACTCAAAACATCAGATAATAAGAATTTTATTTATTAAATTCTCATTTATAAATTTTTTAAAAATCTGGGTTATCACATCCTTCCCTCATAAGGATTCCGTACTCGAAATCAACGAAAACCTTCCTTACTCGGTTTTCACAAAATCTCTTCACAATTTTTCTCGTTGAATAATTTCAACACATTATCTTAACAAAAAATTTATACATATATACTATTCCATTCATTTCTTCAATCATATCAAATATTATATATATTCTTTAACTCGTTCATTTCCTTTCTAAGGATTATTACCATATACTCTACTCGTCGAATTCATATATTTCATAATTCACTATCTTATAAGTATTTGGGTTATCACATTCACCCCTTCTTCTAAGAATTTCGTCCTCAAAATTTTTTATTAATATTCATATATCAATATATAAAAATAGATTTTACGTTAATCCTTGTGCACTGGATTGTTCCGTTCCACAACTACTTCTTTCTAAGGAATATCCTTCTTGCTACATTCTCCTTCAAAATAATAAGAGTCTTTCACAATTGCTCAATAATTGGGAAGCGATATAAATAACTCAGGAATTTAAAAGATTCTCAAATTATGCTGAGAAGTCATAAGACCTTGAACTCATCTCTAGGTTTAACAGTGTTTCACCCCCGATACTTCACACTATAAACCGCTCTAACAAAATGTTTAACAATCACACAGACTGTAAACATCCTACATCGGTGCTCTTGGTGATCAGACTATCGCACCATTACGTCGTGCACAAACGTAGTACATCGTAACGACTATATGCATTACACTCGAAACTATTGTCTCCGATTACATGTCCCCTTTAATAGGGTTGTTCACCTCAGCTTCTTAACATCTGAATCCGCACCAAAATAATTTGGTTTGGCATAGTTTGACCAAGAATGCTCGAATTTCATAAACATCTTTCAATACTGGTCTAGCTGAATCAAGTAGCATAGACTTCTAGCAACAATTCGGACATCAATCGAAATATATATATATATATATATATATATATATATATATTTAACCAACTCAATAAAAAAATTATAGTTTAAAGAAACTAAAAATAAATAAATCTTTTTATAATATCATGATACCGTACCGTAGAAATGATACGTTGAGGATTGTCGGCATACTACACCATACCATGGTGGGCTGACGATCATACGATCACATCCAACACTAGGTTTAACTGCATTGATAACTTCCTCGATTATTATTTCTACACCATATCAAATGATGCATATATAAAATACATTTTGAAAATTTCAAATCATTTTTGTCTAGCTGAGGCAATTAACATAGACATGTGAATAATAGCACTATTTTAAAAATCCATTGGTTCAATCATTTGATCCAATGTTTTTCAAGAAAACAGAAGTGCAACATCAGCACGAAGTCAATAAATTTTGAAAATCTAGCAAAGCTAATAGATTTAGAATATCAAAATTTTCTCCATTACTTTATCTCTTTACTCCACCGCTTCATTACTTAATCATTCTATCAATCTTCAACACCATTAATGCTTTCTATACTATAAACTTTTTATACCCAGTATAGTTCATCAAACTTACCACACTTTGGAAGTTCAGGAGCTTGCCACAAGAATATTAGTTTAAGAACTTGTCCTAGCAATACGTAGTCAAAGAACTGATCAGAGACTGTCCATATGCTTAGGGGTTCAAAAACATACATACGACTATGAATCACGAACTTACCATAAGTATGAGTTTTAAGAACTCGCCTAACCTTAAGATCATCTAATGTAATCTTAATATCATCTCATCTAATCTCTATTGACTCTAACTATCAAATATAAATATGGGACAAGAATCACCTTCTCACCATATATATATCGATAGCGCGACACCAACATTCCAATAATTATCAATATGATAAACCAAGTGTACGCACAAAATCCCTGCCCATACAGAGGTTTGTATAACTCAGCCACCACATGAGCTCTCAGTTGAAATCTCATTTAACTCTATCTTGCCCATAATTTCTCGCTCTATGCTCGATACAGATTTTTTGTATCTCATCATTTATAACTCCTCGTGAGTTTACCTCATAATATATCATTGTACATTCTCGTTATAGCATCAACTATAACTATTCAATCATTATAGACCATCTGTCTTTTACAACTTTAAAAGATCACGCCGTGATCTTATTCTATAATCATCTTCTTGTGATTCTTTTCTTATCTCATTATCGTTTTGTTTTAAAAACTTCTTATCTTACCTTTCATCATATCATACTATGATTTCATTTATGCTTTTAATCTTATAGACTTTGTCTATTCATCGTTATTTGTCATCTTTATTATTGTAGTTAGGCAACTCCTGATTCTTATCTACATATCTCTTCAAGATTCTTCTTTGAATCTTCTTGTTTATTTAACAACTCCTCTTTTAAGAAATTTCTAATTTCATTCATATAGCTCAATATTTTATTCGGGTCTTATTCTTCGTCGTTCTCATCTTCTTCTTATATTATTTCTAGGACTTAATTCATCCTATACATCTACATATGTGAAAAGAATCACTTTTTCGTAATACGTAACTTAAACTTAACTTCTTATAACCTAAGGTCATAGCCTGAGGTACTCTTACCTAAGGTGTATAACCTATCAGCTTTGATACCAACTGTAACGACCCCAAAATTATTACAATATAATTCTCCTTCTCGATCGTTAACAATACAACTTTATTCTAACTTTACATCATGATTCGATATTAAAATCACTAAAAATGCATAATATTTAAAACTTTTATATAATTCTTTCTTTATTGCCCTGAATCGCAACCTTTACCTTACATATCTTTGATTCAATTCTATTACATGAATCACTTCCTCTAAGTTACTATTCAAAGTCTTACATTACAATTATTATTCATATACATCGGATAACTCAACTGTACAACTTAAAAAAAACATTACAATCAAAACATTAAATATATTTCTCATTTACATAAGTAAGCTTCTTGAATTACTATTAAACTCTAACATTCAAGTAGCACGTATCATTACCTTGCATCCTTGACCTGTAAAAATAATTATTTGCAAGAGTGAGCTTGACAGCTCAGCAAGATCTAACAGTTTTCATGCATCACATAGCACATAAATAACATGCTCAACATACATATCATAATCGTTAGAGTAACATAGCATACATGCTTTAATTCACATAACAAATATAAAGATTGAGTTCCTTACTCAATCAATATTATTTAACCAAAATAATGTAGTCATAAATTGCCTTTAACATTTTATGATTTCAACATATATAACATATCATGCTTGCTTACAACAAATATAACATATCATGCAATTTGAAATAGTTCATCAAGTTCACGTAGAAAATAGGAACCGAAAGACTTGCCTTGATCATTGTTTACCAATAACAGTTTAACAGCTTACAGCTATCTGCACTTCACGTGCCCTACACAATTATATAATCATGCACATCAACTATTAGTCACATAGCAACGCATAGTAGTTGTAATGTAATTTTACTCTACATCTCATAATCCTTCCTGTTAATTAATACACAATGTTCAATTAGATTGTGTTAACTTTCAATTTATATCTCACTATATTTCTTATTAGTCATACTCGAAGTTCATTCAAGTGTTTAAGTCTTGCTAAGACTCCTTATTGGTTTTATATTAACCCCCTTCCATATCTTATAGTGTTCATTTCAGTTGAATTGAAACACTTTTTACGTACATTAACACTTGTCACAGCGTTTCGACGTTCATTCGTCACACGCCCGATTCGTCTCTCTTCTGTATGCTTAGTGTGCTTATATAACTTATATAATACATCATTTATTAATGTTAAGCATCATTATATTTACTAACATTCATGTTTTATAACTTAGAATAACATCTATTATAGTCGACAACACTATACTTGTGTATGTGCATGTCCGACTCCCTCCGATTGCCTCCGAATACGTATCAGTCACAAAGATGACCATTTTGACCCCTGCTAATGACCTTATTTCGAAAAAGTTAAAGAACAAAAGTTGTAGATCTACTCATGCTCGTTCCGGATCATCTTGAATCTCCTCAATCGGAGTTTGTATGAAAATGTTATGGCCTTTTTACTACAGAAGGTCAAACCAGTTTTGCATTACACTACTTAAACCACTCCGGACAGCTTGTAGCCCCACTGGGGCGGGATTTCCTAGGCCAAAAGCCCCGCTGAGGTGGGGCCCCCTGCTGTTTGGTTCCCCGGCTCGCAAACTTACAGAGAAATAAGCCAATTTGGCTTATTTCTTCGCACCAAAGTCCGATTCTAACTAACACAATGTACATGAAACTTTATACAAATAAAATTTTACACTTCTAACATGATTTTAACATACAATAACCCCACAACACATAATCAAAACACCTAATTTCATGATTATAAAGAAAACACCATTTTTAAGCGTTCTTAACCAAAATTAATACTGTGAGTTCGTTTTTAACCCAAATCACATGATTCAAATCATGATTTGTTCGTTTCTTGATATATTATTATAATCTATGATCAATTTACATAACATACCACAACCAAACACTAATTTTGATATTTAAAAAACTATTTTTCAAGTTAGTTCATTGTAAATTGCTATTTTCATAAAACTTATACTTTTAACAAAACAATTTACCAAAATTTCAATTCTCAACCGATTCCGTTCATAATACATGCATTATTTTCTTTATTGAAGATAGTATCATGAACATCTTTCAATTTTGCATATTAATACATACTACATCATTAGTTTTCATTCTAAAATCAACCAATATAATAAAAACTCATAAGAACACAATTCTTCATGTAAAACTTATTTTCATGGATTTGATTATTGAAAACTCACTTATAACCACATAGACCAAATTATTCATACTCACGAACCTATATTATAGATTCCTTAACAAATAAATCATAAAAATCCATTTTTATGATGAACTCAAGAAATAATAAACTAGAGTTTCTAGGGCTAGATTATTACCTTCAATTCTTAAAATAGAAGATGATTAACAACTTTGATTAACAATCTTCTTCTTCCTCCTTGATTCTCAAAAATCTTCTTAACTCCTTAGAGAATTTCTTCTCTTCTCAACTTTCTCTGAACTCTCTTCTCTGTTTCTCCCTTTCTCTTTTCTTCTTTTAGTTTAGGCTTAGAATAACTTAGCGTAAACTCATATAACTGATAATACGTATACTAATATAATATAACTGCTAATTAATTAACCCATATAATAAATATATTAATTATACTTAATACATGAGTTACAAAGTTTGGAATTTAAAAAGCCCTAAGTCTAGTTTGGCAAAACAAGTTATTTTAAAAACTGATTTTTAGTAGTTAAGGCCCCGTTTGGCAAAACGAATTTAAAACAATGCAAGGACCTTGTTTAAAAAAACAATTTTAAAAACTCTTTTTATTCTTTTAATAAATCCTTTAACACATCTTTTTAGTGTTATCATTTAATTAATTAAATTTTAACATTAATTTAATTAATTAAAAATTTAACATCAATTAATCACATAACATTGTCACATTATAATTACTCGCTAATTATAATTTCATGTAAGAATTACCACATCTCTACATCTAATTTAATTATCTCAATTAAATTAGAACTATAACATAAAATTAATACATATTAATTAAATTAAATATTAAATAATCATTTAATTAATATAATACACTTAATTACATTACTTCATATTAATCACATAATTATTTATTTAACTCAATAAATAATTCAATTAAAATATTTATTTTAATTCAAAAAAATTAAAATTAATAGTTAAAATCCTCTTCACATCAATTCATATATTTTACAATATATGACATGTATACACATACTCAAACTCAAAACATCAGATAATAAGAATTTTATTTATTAAATTCTCATTTATAAATTCTTAAAAAATCCGGGTTGCAATTAAGTTTTTTGAAGCGTTTGGAGTTTTGTCTACCAGTGCTCCTCCACTTGTTGCATCAATCATGCTTCTATCTATTGGTAGCAACCCCTCATAGAAGTACTGGATCAAGTGATGATCATCAATCCCATGAGGTGGATAGCTGAAACACAACTTCTTGAACTTTTCCCAATACTCGCAGAGAGTTTCTCCATTGAACTGCCTGATTCCACATATCTTCTTTCTTGTATCGACAACTCTTGATGTAGGGAAATACCTCTCCAAGAATAACCATTGCATATCAGTCCATAACCGTATTGATCCTGAAGGCAGATAGTATAACCAATCTTTAGCCAAATCTACTAAGGAGAATGGAAAAAGTCTAAGCTAGATCTGCTCCTCGTCACTCCTTGTGATTTCATCACGGAACACACCACATGGAACTCCTTCAGATGCTTATATGGATTTTCACCTGTAAGACCACGAAAAGTAGGCAAAAGATGAATAAATCCAGAGTTAAGTTCAAAAGCAACGTCTAAAGTAGGATATTCAATAAAAAAAAGATGGTTGATTCAGATCAAAAGTAGCCAGTTCTTTCAAAGTTCTGTTATTGTGTAGCAATTTTCTCTATCTCTTGATCAAAATTTAAGTCAATAAAGTGAGAGGATTGAGTCATAAAACAAAAATAAAAAGAAAATAATAAAAATAAAAATAAACGAAAACAAAGAATAAATAAAAACAAAGAATAAATAAAAATAAATAACACTCCCCGGCAATGGCGCCAAAATTTAGGAGCTGGTAAGTATTCCCGTCTGTCACGCGGGTGACCCGGGTTCGATCCCCGACAACGGTGCCAAAATTTGGGTGCTGTCGTTTACACTCCTAAATTTACCTCACTTTCAATTTACAAATTCAAACAATTAGCACAGTAGTAAGTAAGGATCGATCCCACAGAGAGTGATTTATTTTATATTTATCCTATGATTTCTAATTAAAGGGGATTTTGAATTGATTAACTAAATTAACTAGAATAAACTAATAAGAATTAACAATGAATAAAAAGCTTCAGTTCTTCAGTTCAGTATCACCTTTTCACAATTATGAAGTAATCAAGTTTTATAGTATTTACCCTTCAATGAAACTATTAGCCCTAGATAGCAACAAGTCTGCTACCCGAAATTCTCCTTAGATCGTCACTGTATGAAACAAGCTCTTCACCAGATTCTAACTGTAATACAACCTAAAACAAGCTCTCTAGATTTAATATGACAGAAGCATTAAGAAATAAAGAATTAGGCTAATCCAAACAACAAACACATAAGCTCGATTTATTTAACTTGTTTCTTGATAACCTTAGCAATACACAAAAGCTTGTCCACAATTAGTATAACTAATTTGTTACTTTTGATGAAGACAGATATCAATTACACGTAATACCATTCTTAATCTAGCAGATGATATCAATTCACTAATTTAATCATGCAATAGATTGAATAACATATAAGAAGTTAAAGTAGATTATCTGAATAAATCTCATGCAAGAAGGAATAAATAAAGTAAACTTGATCAAACCGTTAATTATGAATAAGGTTCAACATTTCTTCAGAACTGAATTGAAAGTATTAGCCCATGTCTTCAATGTTGTAGATGATAGAATATAGAATATGATTGAATGGAAGAATGAATAATACCCTGACTATTACATCTATTTATAGTGCTAGACAAAGTCCTAAATCATATAAGAACTAGAAATTCAAATCCTAAAAGGAATTATAAATCATAATTAGTTTTCATAAAGAAATAGAATCTAATAAAGAAATAAAATCTCAGTCTAAAGCAATCCTAATTCTAATAGCAATATTAATCCAAATCCATGTAGAAAGATGCCAAATCTGCTTTTAGAAACTTTTCAAAAATCCAATATTTCCAAATTTTCTTTTTCTCTTCAAATCAACTTGTTTCCATCCTTTTAGATTTAATTCACCTGAAAACAGTAAACAACTTATTAAGCTCATATACACATGAAACATGCAATAAAACCAAACGTAAAGGAATAAAAAATCATGAATATTGTGTACTTTTCACATTCCACAAGGAAACTCATATTTAAATCAGCAAAATTCCACTGAATAGTTCCCAAACTTCTTAACCAATCTATCCCTAACACAACATCACACCCTCCTAGGGTTAACAAAAACAGATTGGCTAAAATGTTAAAGTTTTGCATCTTTAAAAGAAATGCCTTACAACAACCAGGGCAAGGAAGGGTGTTCCCATTAGCAACTTGGACTGCCAAGTGGCCTTCCTCCATTAGTAGTTTTGCCCTTCTTGCCACATTCACATCAATAAAACTATGTGTACTACCGGTATCAATGAGAACAATAACTGAACTTGTACCAATTTTCCCAACTAACCTCATGGTTTTGGGAGAAGGTGCCCCTGCAATGGCATGCAATGATATGCCCAATAGTTCAACTTGCTGATCTGCAGGTATAGTATATGTATCATATTGGTTTAAGGTCTCTTCTTCTTCCAAATCTTCTTCTCCTCCCCCTTCAAATTCCATTCCCTCCAGTAAGTATAGTTTGGGTCTGCTGCATTTTGTTGGGAATTGCATATTCAAATTTGATGTTGAAAGTAAATAAATATGCATGTATTATCCAATGATGTAAAGTACTTATTAAATCATATGTACAAGGACTTAGAGTAAAGATCAAAATTGTTAAGTTGATCTAAGTTGAGCGATTATCATTATGTAAAAGAATGTGTAGTAGAAAGATCAAGCTTGTTAGGTTGGTCTCTTGAGTTGTAATAGATAGGACTAAACAGATTGTAGTCTGTCGAGCCAGCCAAGAGATTGCAAAAGCCAAGGAAGAATCGTAGTGTGTCAAGGAAGCCTCTCTCGGAATCCCAGTCTGTCAAGGAAACCACTTTCAAAATCGTAGAGACGGTCTGCCAAGTGCCTCCGAGCCAAGTCAAGAATCGCAGTCTTCTCTCGAAATCGTGGAGTCTACAAGTCGTCACAAATAAAGATCGTAGTCAGTCAAGTACCTTCAAAGCTAAAGCCGAATCATAGAGTACTCTACGATTCTCATCAATTAAGAAATCTAGACTGAATCACTTATAAGCACTCTCCAACACACAACGATCGTAGTGAGAAGGCAACGATCGTAGTGAGAAGACAACGATCGCAGTGCTTCTTCAGTTAGCGTCAGAAGTGTCAAGATTCGCCTATCTGATGAAAGAGGATGTCTAACAGTGAAGACTGACATATGAACATTGACATTTCGGGAATCCCAATGCTCTCACAAATATCCTTAGTTTGAATCAAAGAAACAAAAGGGAAAAGAAAAGGTGACTTCCAACTAGTCTGTTGAAAGTAACTTTTCAGGTGTTAGGTGAGAAAGCAATCTGCAGTATCAGGCAAGTCAAAAAGGAGTGCACCAATATCCCAGAAAGTCAACATCAAGTGATCAGAACGTCTGAAGCATTAAATGCTCAAACGGAAGCTTTTCATCGGAAAGAATTCAAAGGCTCCTACATAAGGCAAATAGATTGAAGATTTCAGATTAAGCAAGAACGCACAAATCTCAAGAACATCTCAAAGCCAAACTCTACGATCCTAAAGAAATATCTTGCTTCGCTACTCAGTTCTTCAGAACTTATGCTTAAGGCAACTAAGTAGCACCACAACGAACAAACTCTCATCAACAGAGATACCAAATCTGCTGGGCTTAAAGAGTTCTCAGTGAACTAGTATTCCAAGTCTACTGGGCTTGAAGAGTTCTTAGTGAACTAGAAGTTCCAAGGCTGCTGGTCTTGAAGGAATCTTAGTGATTCAAAGATGTACCTATATCCTTAGTGGATTTTCTACTCGTGGAGTAGAAGAGTGGATTAGGAGTCTTGAGTACTCTGAACCACTTAAAACAATTGTGTCATTTACATTCTATCATTTACTAACTATCATATCTGTCATATCTGTTATAACTGCTATTTGAACTATAAACTTGATTTTATCTTAAGGGGAATAACTAAATCATATATTCCGCTGTGGTTAATTAATTATTTAATTAACAAATCTGTTAAGTTATTTTTGAAAAGTAAAAGTCTTAAAATACCTATTCAACCCCCCCCCCTTCTAGATAATTATTGTGCCTCCGGGAACTAACACATTTGTGTCCTTGATGGTACTTTTCATCATAAAAATAGCACAAACCTTTTTCTCTTCTTTCCTACATTTGGTTGGGACTTATACGCTTTATGGGATATGGGTTTCTTCTCTGGACTGGTGGGTTAGGTCTCTGGTGTTGAGGGGCTGGAAGTCTAAGTATGAGATTTTGTCTAGGTAATCGGAGAGGAGTAAGCTTGAATGAGGGTGTATATGGGCTATTTTGGGCTTGAGTGTTTCGATAAGGGTATTATTTTCTAGTCACTTCTTCTTGTAGCCGAGCCAAACCAAAAGCAGCAGCAAGAGTATTTGGTTTGAACATGGTAACAATAATTCGCAATTCATCTTTTAAAGCACTTAAAAAAGTACTTATACAAAACTCTTCACTTACCCCACTTATTTTATTGGATAGGATCTCAAAAGATGTTTGGTAATCCTCTATGCTCCCTATATGCCTTAATTTGGTGAATGCACCCACTAGATCCTCGTATGCCGAAGGCCCGAATCTGATGCAGAGAGCCTCTAAGAAGTCACCCCATTTTGCCCCTGGGTTTGATTCTTTCAGCCAATAATACCAAGTCAATGCCTTCCCTTCCATGTGGAAAGAACAAATTTCCAACTTGTGGTCCTCCGGAGTCTCAAAATAATTGAAGAACTGTTACGCCTTCAAGATCCATTCATTGGGATCTCCCCAATCAAAACGAGGAAAATTCAATTGAATAGATCGAGCCTTAATTCCCCCAAGTCCATCAAATAGAGGATTAGCATTTACTTTGACATTGTTAGAAGTCCCTGTTGGGTTTGTACGTAACGCAATCATGCAATCAAATCACATAAATAGGGCGAAAGCGCAAAAAACTAGGTTTTTAAAAATTTATACAAACCCATAACCATAATCATTCTTGTGCATCAATTATCAGTGAATATAGAAGGAGAAAAATAGAATTATACCTTTGAAGATCCAAGCTTCCTCAGGTACAAGTTCTACTCCTTTAATTCCTTTGATTACTCTATAGTGGCTCCTTCCCTTGATCAATGTCAGCCACCCAAATGTTTGGCCTCTAATGGTGATCCACCAAGGAAGATGAAGAACTCAAGAAGATGGGTTATTGGCTTAACCCTTGTTTCTATCTCTATAGAATATGTGTACTCCCAATTCTTGAAAAAATTTACGTCCCTTATTTCTGATATAAGACTCTCTTATATAGATATTAGGTTAACCCTCCTAATCTAATTAGAATAGGGTTTTATATAATTAATTAATTAAACACTTTTAATTAATTTATATCCTAATCTTATTAGGATTTAGAGAGAGTACTGATGTTATATTAATTCCTAAACTCCTTTAGAATTAAAATAATAATAATAATAATAATATTAATAAGACTCCTCTTATTAATTTATATTTAATATTTCTAAAATATTAAATAATAAACATTAAGCTATTTAATTTATTCTATCACCATAGATTAAATTAATTATACTTAATGCATTATTACTATCATGCCATTTTCTTCTTAAATAATTTTTCTTCCTTTTATTGTGTGACCCTTTAGGTTCTCCATATTAAATCGATTGTGAATAAATCAATTAGAACAATTCTAATCTTATTTAAATAAATAAATTAAACTAATAATTTATTTAAATAAATAACATTTATTCTACAATAGGGATAAGCCTCCCTAGCGATCAACGACTTTTCAGATAATATAGATTTCAACATTAATCATAAAAGAACCTGTGAGTTAATAGTTACCGTACAATTCAATCCTTCCACCATACAATGTCCCAATTAAATATAAGACATGGATTTACTGTAAAGTCTTAATTTATTTAATCATATATATTTCGATTAGAAAATGCACAACTCCAAATAATGCAAATTAGAAACCTCTTTCTAATTTCATTCTACCTTGGCCAAGGATTCCTGGGTTGTCATTTAACGAATCATATAGGACATATCTCCTCTTTTACTAGAGGTGGTAGATTCTTTATTGATCATACATTATCTCCATATGCAACTCATTATACCCAAGCATACCCTATATATATCTTAAAAGGCCTTAAGGAATAAGTCAAAGTATAATTTGTTACATACAAGATACTATGATGATCTCAAGTCCAAGGATCACCTATACTACTTTCACATTAGGAATTCCTATTGACAGGCGAGTAAAACTCCATTAGGTATTCCATAGCGAGTCACGTTCAGTGAACTTATTCTCCAATAAGCACCTACATACTTGCTTTAGTGTCTCCACATAAATGACCATGAGATCAGTCATCCTCATTTAATGAGCAAGCAATATATGTACCAATCTATCCGGATTTACTAATCCCCATTTTAGTAATCCCACGATTGCGAACTATTTTAGTTTTTAAGCTTTCTAAGAATTTAGATCTCATTAGCATGATCTCATCATGATTCTAAAAGCATTACTTAAAACTATAGGTTATTTACATATTATAAAAACAGCACCATGTAGATAATTAAATGCCTTAAATGAATATTTTATTAATAAATAAATAAGATTATTTACAAAATAGGTGCTTTATCATCATACATGATTGGCTTGTATGCACACTACTATCAATCTCCCACTTGCACTAAAGCCAATCGCCATGGTATCTCATACCCATCTTCTCTAAGTGACGATCAAACTGCTGTTGTGTTAAAGCTTTAGTAAATGGATCTGCAATGTTGTCTTGAGAGTCCACACGCTCCAAGGTGACGTCTCCTCTTTCAATGATCTCCCTGATCAAGTGAAATCGCCGCAACACCTGTTTGGATTTCTGATGAGACCTGGGTTCCTTAGCTTGTGCAACCGCTCCGGTGTTGTCACAATATACGGGAACTGCTTCTCCAATGCTAGGAACCACACCAAGTTCAGTTATGAACTTCTTCATCCAAACAGCTTCCTTTGCAGCTTCACTTGCAGCTATATACTCTGCCTCTGTCACTGAATCAGCAACTGTTTGCTTCTTGGAACTCTTCCAACTCACTGCGCCTCCGTTCAAGGTAAACACATACCCTGAAATAGATTTACTGTCATCTTGGTCTGTTTGAAAACTTGAGTCCGTGAATCCCTCGAGTTTTAATTCAGACCCACCGTAGACAATAAAAATATCTTTAGTCCTTCTCAAGTACTTTAGGATATTTTTCACTGCCTTCCAGTGCTCTTCTCCTGGATTCGACTGGTATCTGCTTGTTACATTAAGTGCGTAAGCAACATCTGGTCTAGTACATATCATACCGTACATGATAGATCCTATTGCAGAAGTATAAGGGATCTTACTCATACGGTCTCTCTCCTCAGGTGTCTTTGGGGCCTGTTTCTTGGAGAGATGTATTCCATGGCTCATCGGCATGAGACCTCTTTTGGAATCTTCCATGCTAAACCTCTTTAGCATCGTATCAATGTACGTTCCTTGGGATAAGCCGAGCATCCTTTTAGATCTTTATCCCCAAAATATAGGATGCTTCACCCAAGTCCTTCATGGAGAAGTTTTTAGATAACCAGATTTTAATTGATTGTAACATAGGAATGTCATTCCCTATCAGTAATATATCATCAACATATAATACTAGGAATGATACTGCGCTCCCACTAACCTTCTTATATACACATGGTTCATCCTCGTTTTTGATAAAATCAAACTCTTTGATTGTCTCATCAAAACGAATGTTCCATCTACGAGAAGCTTGCTTTAACCCATAAATGGATCGTTGCAGCTTACAGACTTGATTTATTCCAACTTTTGAAATAAATCCCTCTGGCTGTGTCATATATACATCCTTCTCAAGTTTCTCATTGAGGAAGGCCGTTTTCACGTCCATCTACCAGATTTCATAGTCGTTGTAAGCTGCAATCGCAAGTAAAATCCGAATGGACTTGAGCATGGCTACTGGTGAGAAGGTTTCATCATAGTCAACTCCTTGTCTTTGTTTGAAACCTTTTGCAACCAGTCAAGCCTTATAGGTCTCTACCTTTTCGTCTGCTCCAGTCTTTCTCTTAAACACCCATTTACACCCAATAGGTTTAATACCTTCAGGTGGTGAAACCAAAGTCCATACTTTATTTTCATACATGGAGTCCATTTCAGATTTCATGGCTTCAAGCCATTTCCCTGAGTCTTTATTACTCATAGCCTGTCCGTAATTCAATGGATCATCATCATTCATGATGTGTACCTCATCGTCATCCTCTATAACGAATCCATACCTCTCAGGTATCTTTGGTACTCTTCCAGATTTACGAATAGGGTGTGGTACAGTAGGTTCTTCTACTTGGTCAGGTACCTGACTTTGATCTGTGGTAACTTGTGGTTCTTGAACTTCTTCAAGATATATCTTACTCCCACTGACCCCTTCATGGATAAACTCTTTCTCCAAGAAGGTAGCATGTTTCGCAAAAAACACCTTTTGATCAGTTGGATGATAGAAATAATACCCTACGGTTTCTTTAGGGTATCCCACAAATCTACACTTATCGAATTTAGTCTGTAGCTTATCATTTTCAAACTTTTTGACATAAGCTGGACAACCCCAAGTCTTAACATGCTTAAGATTTGGTTTCCTCCCTTTCCACATCTCATATGGAGTCTTTGGGGCGGATTTGGTAGGTACCTTGTTAAGTAGGTATGCAGTCGTTTCTAGGGCATATCCCCAGAAGAAAATTAGAAGGTCGGTAAAACTCATCATGGATCGAACCATGTCCAACAGTGTTCAATTTCTCCTTTCAGATACTCCATTTAACTGTGGTATACCTGGAGGAGTCCATTGTGAGATTATACCATTTTCTTTGAGTCAATTGAGAAACTCACCGCTTAAGTATTCTCCACCTCGATCTGATCGAAGTATCTTAATACTCTTGCCCGTTTGTTTCTCTACTTCACTTCTGAACTCTTTGAACTTTTCAAATGATTCTGATTTGTATTTCATGAAATACACATATCCAAATCTTGAGTGATCATCAGTGAAAGTAATAAAATAAGAATACCCACCCCGTGCACTTGTTGTCATGGGTCCACAAACGTCTGTGTGAATCAATGCCAACAACTCTGTAACTCTTTCTCCTTTTCCACTAAAAGGAGATTTAGTCATTTTACCCATGAGACAAGATTCACAAGTTGGATATGATTCATAATCGGATAACTCAAGGAGCCCATCCTTATGCAACTTGGATAATCTTGTTTCATTGATATGACCGAGTCTACAGTGCCACATATAGGTATAATTAATATCATCTCTTTTCCTTTTCTTAGTTTGTTCAATTTGAAATATATTTTCTTGTAAGTCAAGTGTATAAAGTCCATTTCGCAAATTTTCAATACCATATAAAACATCGTCTTTATAAATAGAACAACCATTGTTCTTTATAATAACGTCAAAACCTTCTATATCCAATACAGAAATTGAAATAATGTTTTTAATAATATTCGGAACATAATAACAATTATTAAGATAAATGGACTTGCCCGAAGGCATTGCTAAACAATAAGTTCCTACAGCTAATGCAGCAACCTTTGCTCCATTCCCCGCTCATAGGATCACCTCATCATTGTTCAGCTTTCTACTTCTGACCAGTCCCTGCACCGTGTTACATATGTGAGAACCACAGCCGGTATCCAATACCTAAGTAGAATTATGACTTTCAAAAAAATTAATTTCAATCATAAACAAACTTTGATTGGAAGTCGAAGCTTCTTCAAGCTTCTTCTCTGCTATAAACTTCTTGCAGTTCCTCTTCCAATGTCCCGGCTCATTGCAATGAAAGCACATTCCTTTAGTTGGTTCAAGTTTCTTTTATTCCTTTTTTTTCCCCTTTCCCTTAGCCTTCTTGGATTTCTTCTTTTCAGAAGACACCTTGGGCCTCTTCCTTTTATTGGAAGAATCCAACATCAAGACATGGTTCTTCTTGGATGAGAAGTGACCTTCTGCAGTTTTCAGCATGTTAAGCAGCTCAGGCAAGCTGACATCTGGCTTATTCATGTGAAAATTAACCACAAACTGCGAGAAGGTCTCAGGGAGTGACTGCAAGACCAAGTCTTGACTCAACTCCCCATCCATGACGAACCCAAGCTGTCCAAGGCGTTCAATCAAATTGATCACCTTTAGGACATGAGTCTCGACGGCAGTACCCTCGGTCATCTGAGATCGGAAGAGCTCCTTAGATATCTCATATCTAGCAGTCCTACTCTGTTCACCATACAACTCCTTGAGGTGAATCAGCATAGCAGGAGCATCCATTTTTTTGTACTGACGCTGAAGCTCGTTATTCATGGATGCGAGCATGATGCATTGAGCCACAGATGCATCATCTTGCCATTTATTGAAAGTGACAATCTCTTCCTCAGAGGCTGTTTCCGAAACAGATTCAGGGATAGTTGAATTTAGGATATAAGAAATTTTTTCAGCAGTGAGAACAATTCTCAGATTTCTTAGCCAGTCCTCATAATTCGGGCTGGTAAGCTTGTTTGCATCAAGTATGCTTCGTAGTGAGATTAGTGATTTTGACATTTTTAAAATTCTGCATGTGAAAAGACAACATTTTAGCAAACATTCATTTTATTAACTTTGCATACCAAAATAAATTTAGGTCTTTATTTTAAATTGGTATCTCCCACTATTTTCATCAAACTATATTACCCTCACTTATATAGTTCGGGAATATCTAATTAAAGATTTTCTAGTGAGATTAAGGATCCCATTTCAAATGTATATAACCTTGTGGATAGCACAACAAGCGATATACAAATAATTAGGTAGACAACTCTTGTCAATTACATCACCATGTAACTCCCTTTTATTTTGCCTCTTAAATCATAATGGTCATGTGTGTGCACATCCGAACTAAAATAATTTAAGTTAAGTCCAGCCTAGCACTTCCATAAATTCAAAAAAAAAAAATTGTCCTTGTGGATAGCACAACAAGACTAGATCGTTCAATTTTCTTGATAAGCATCAAATGTGATTAATTAACATCTTAAATATTCAATACCCGTCTTGTGGATAACACAACAAACTCATATTAAATATTTAATACTCTATTAATTAAGCATGCTAGAAGGCGACGTTCGATATTCCAAATATCATTTGAACGCTTCAGACTTAATATTATTTCTTTAAGGGGTTTGTTATTATTTGTCTCATCTTGTTTAGCGCGCATGCACATATATATATATAAAATACGCGACATTTTATTAAACATGCGAAGCATGTTTGCATAAAATATAATATATATAATATTTAGCATGCAATATAGAATACTATATTTTACCCGGATTGATTATGGGCATTTATTCTAGTTTGGTTCACTAGAGCCACCAAGTGAACCAAAAGGTCAAACCTAGGAGTGCAAGAATTTAAATTTTAAATGTAACTATTACATTTAAACCCGGGCTCCATACAAACGGGTCTTCACGCGCTCCTTGCTCCTTGGTCTCCAATTTCTTCAAAATAATTCTAACTATCTCTATTACATTAACTATTTAAAATTAAATAGAAACCTTGATCAGTAGTCAAGGGAAAGTACATAGAAAGGAGATAGAATTTACATCGAGAATAAAACTAGAGAAAACGAGGTACGCAGACCCCATTTTATAAAACCCATTCATTCAAGCATTCAACCAAAATAAAATCCAATCACATTGGTCATAGTCCATAATCAATCCCTTTTATTACCATACATATCATCATACGTATCAATAAAACTTATTCATCTCATGAAAATAAATTCATTCCATATATGTATTAATATTAGTTAATGGGCAAAAGTTTGCTAAACTTTGTTTTTGGAAAAATAAACTCCTTTATTTCATTCAAAAATAATTCCAAATTAAACTCTTTAATTTTAGCAATTCTAAAATCTCATTTCATATAAAATAAACATCTTTATTTTAAACTTTTATTAATTAAATAAACCATTCATTTAATTAAATAAAACAAAAAAAAAATTCAGTTCCTGTCCAGTGGCGCAGCTACGCCAGGAATGTAAAGGGAACCGGCGCAGCTGCGCAACATGAAAACCAGGAACAGTAACCGGCGCAGCTGCGCAGCAATATTGCCTTGTACCGGCGCAGCTGCGCTGTAGGACCCCAACTTTTATGAATAAAGATTTAATTTTCTTTATATATTATTTCGAAATAGTAAAGTGTTGATTTGATAAATATGAAAGTTATGGGTGAAATGTGCGAATATTTTAAAATGAGCAAGTGGTTATAAAATATTCTGGTTGTCGGGAAATATTCGTTTGGTCGTGGAATATTCTTGTTGTCGGAGAATATTCGTACGACGGCGCAGCTATTTGTGGGCCCCCACAACGGAATAACTGTCAGATATAGAAAGCGACAGAAATAACATTTTTACAAGATAACGACGTAGTTGTTACCGTTAGTACTGTTGAAATACCCGGTGGTTAAAATACAGTGATACGCGGTGTTGCATAGTAGCACACGGTATTGCACAGTATTTCGAATTATTGAGTCTTACGTGAGAAGGAACTTATTCAATTATTGTTACAGTAATTACTGTTCAATATTTTATATTATTGACTCAATAATTGCTACGTTGATATTTTATATTATTGACTCAATAATTGTTACATTGATATTTTATTGACTCAATAATTGCTACGTTGCCATTTTATATGATTGATTCAATAATGGCTACAGTTGATATTTTGGTATTATTGATTCAATAATTGTCACTGCACAGTATTTCACATTATCAACTCAATAATTCATATTATTTGAATAATATTATTAGATAGCATTATTGACAATGTCTAAGGAAGTTCTGTCTAGGAGGAGTTATTTAATTGCACGCCAGTAAGGAGAAGTCCTTATCGGAAGGCCCCCTCTTTTTTGGGAACGACCTGGTTGTTAATATTGTAGTTCTGTAATATTATTTGTGAATAATTAATTATTGATTTATATGATAAGGGAATATTTATTTTGTGGATATTAAAGAAGGAATTGGCGCTGATGATTTTTTATCAATATTTTGGTGTGAGAAATCATCTGGTTGTGGATTTCGGATAATTTATGTTTGAAATTTGGAAAAACTTTCTTCTACAAAGTTGTAGAGAATTAAATTTTCTATAGAAAGGACACATCATTTGTATTTTTCTGACAAGGGGGCTATTTATTATGAATTATTGAACTTTCGAAAAATAAATATTTTTTTATAAAAAAAGTGGGCCCTACTTTTGTTGGTTTGTTTAAAATCTGATGTTTTGAAGCAGCTAGGATTTTTTTTAAAAAAAATATTATTTTATTCATTTAGTCTCCTTTGGCATCCTAAGCTTTTCCTATAAATAGGGTGCTTAGGTTAGAATTGAAAATCACACCAGAATCAGAAGTTTTCTCTCTCTATAATATCGAGCGTATTTTTGTGAGTATTTCGATACTTTGAGTATTAATATTCAGCGCAAGTTTCCTTCGATATTATATCCGATATTCCAGTCAGAGGTACTATCTTTTTGAGGTAAGGGATGTTATTTTCTTTCGTAAATGATGTTATTTTTTTCAATATCATTATACCGAAATATTGGCATGGATTTTATGTTAAAATTCTTACTTTTTCCGTCGGGGTTACTATTCACGTATACGGCACTATTCACGTATACGGCACTATTCACGTATACGGCACTATTCACGAAAAAATTAAATTTTCTTCTATATGTCCAAATTACTTGTTAAAGTTCTTATCTTTGATTGAATCTAAGTTTTGAGCTTTATTCTTGAATTTTGCTCCACAATTGATTATTACGAAGTATTTTTGAATACTAAAATACGAATCCTTAATCTTATCCTTTATTTCACTAGATTCGTTATTTATATGGTTTTTCATCATCCTCAGTTCTAAGTGGTGATATAACTGAATATCTTTGGCCTGTAGAGCAAAGATGAATGATTACCTGATGAATATCTTTGGCCTGTAGTGCAAAGATGAATATTTGATTCGAGATGTATATTGATTGATGTTACAGGGATAAAATATTGATGATGGACTTTTAAATCATAGAAGATAGTAGACTTCATTCTCTGCTTAACTCTTCTAATGATTTGTTATTTCCGCTGCGAATATTGATCTAAAGTTGGTTGTTCATTATATTTTATCTGATTTGTTGAAGACTAACGATAATTTATTTTCCATTATCTTAGTCATAATATTCTTTACTGAGCTAGTTGAGCTCACCCTTTTCATCTGTTGTCCTCTTCAGGAAATGAGAATGTCGCGGGAACTAGTCGGGGGACAGAGTGATGGTCCGAGTTAGAGCAGTAGTAGTCCTCACTATTTCTGATAAATAGAGTGATAATAATTTTAATGAGGACTTAGTTTGAATTTTAATATTTTCTACATATTTGTATTGACACTCACAGTTGTGTGGTCGTATTTTGCACGACCGTATGATATAAAGTTTGTATTTGAATTCTGTACCATGTATTTGGCGACTCAGAATGGGTTGGGTTGACTGGACCTATTCTGGGGGGCGTCACATGCGCAGCTTCGCAGAAACTGAAAAAAAATTTGTTGCCCAGAACTCGATCCAATCGCATATCATACATGTATGGAATTACATAGACTGATAATTAGCACAAGATTGGCTCTGATACAACTGTTGGGTTTGTGCGTAACGCAATCATGCAATCAAATCACATAAATAGGGCGGAAGCGCAAAAAACTAGGTTTTTAAAAATTTATACAAACCCATAACCATGATCATTCTTGTGCATCAATTATCAATGAATATAGAAGGAGAAAAACAGAATTATACCTTTGAAGATCCAAGCTTCCTCAGGTACAAGTTCTACTCCTTTGATTCCTTTGATTCCTCTGTAGTGGCTCCTTCCCTTGATCAATGTCAGCCACCCAAATGTTTGGCCTCTAATGGTGATCCACCAAGGAAGATGAAAAATTCAGGAAGATGGGTTATTGGCTTAACCCTTGTTTCTATCTCTATAGAATATGTGTACTCCCAACTCTTGAAAAAATTTACGTCCCTTATTTCTGATATAAGACTCTCTTATATAGATATTAGGTTAACCCTCCTAATCTAATTAGAATAGGGTTTTACATAATTAATTAATTAAACACATTTAATTAATTTATATCCTAATCTTATTAGGATTGAGAGAGAGTACTGATGTTATATTAATTCCTAAACTCCTTTAGAATTAAAATAATAATAATAATAATAATAATAATAATAATAATAATAATAATAATAATAAGACTCCTCTTATTAATTTATATTTAATATTTCTAAAATATTAAATAATAAACATTAAGCTATTTAATTTATTCTATCACCATAGATTAAATTAATTATACTTAATGCATTATTACTATCATGCCATTTTCTTCTTAAATAATTTTTCTTCCTTTTATGGTGTGACCCTTTAGGTTCTCCATATTAAACCGGTTGTGAATAAATCAATTAGAACAATTCTAATCTTATTTAAATAAATAAATTAAACTAATAATTTATTTAAACAAATAACATTTATTCTACAATAGGGATAAGCCTCCCTAGCGATCAACGACTTTTCAGATAATATAGATTTCAACATTAATCATAAAAGAACCTGTGAGTTAATAGTTACCGTATAATTCAATCCTTCCACCATACAATGTCCCAATTAAATGTAAGACATGGATTTACTGTCAAGTCTTAATTTATTTAATCATATGTATTTCGATTAGAAAATGCACAACTCCAAATAATGCAAATTAGAAACCTCTTTCTAATTTCATTCTACATTGGCCAAGGATTCCTGGGTTGTCATTTAACGAATCACATAGGACATATCTCCTCTTTTACTAGAGGTAGTAGATTCTTTATTGATCATACATTATATCCATATGCAACTCATTATACCCAAGCATACCCTATATATGCCTTAAAAGGCCTTAAGGAATAAGTCAAAGTATAATTTGTTACATACAAGATACTATGATGATCTCAAGTCCAAGGATCACTTGTACTACTATCACATTAGAAATTCCTATTGACAGGCGAGTAAAACTCCATTAGGTATTCCATAGCGAGTCACGTTCAGTGAACTTATTCTCCAATAAGCACCTACATACTTACTTTAGTGTCTCCACACAAATAACCATGAGATCAGTCATCCTCATCTAATGAGCAAGCAACATATGTACCAATCTATCCGGATTTACTAATCCCCATTTTAGTAATCCCACGATAGGGAACTATTTTAGTTTTTAAGCTTTCTAAGAATTTAGATCTCATTAGCATGATCTCATCATGATTCTAAAAGCATTGCTTAAAACTATGGGTTATTTATATATTATAAAAACAGCACCATGTAGATAATTAAATGCCTTAAATGAATATTTTATTAATAAATAAATAAGATTGTTTACAAAATATGTACTTTATCATCATACATGATTGGCTTGTATGCACACTACTATCAGTCCCTCCCCCTGGGATGAGTTAGTTGTAATTTGTACCAAGCTGTCATAGCTTGATGCTAAATTATTGAGTTGTTGCAGCACACCTTCTATAAACATTCCATGTCTGGATTGCTCTTCCTTTAGGGCAGTGGTTATCCCTTGTAAATTGTTTATTGTTTCAAATAACTGTGATAAGCGTGTTCCCTCAGCCATATCACAGGAACACGACTCTGACACTAACTTGTTAGACCCAGAAAATTGATTTAGATGAATTCTAGCAATTTGAGGAGCCAGAAAACCTCCACAAATGCACACGACCAATTGAGATTCAAATGATGAAACTTATTCATAATACTCTGGCCTTTAATATGCTTTACAGACTTACAAGGAAATAGAAAATAACTGTAGCGCCCCCAAATCCAAGTACCCAGAACCTCGGACCTGGTACGTTACGATACATCATTTTTATAACTATTGCGGAAGATATAAACATAAATTATTTATACAATAACTTTTACAACATAATTCCCAAGGTCTGTAACCTTAACTTAATACCTGCATTCAATATCCTACACGACATACAATGTCATTTTTATCCTAGACTATTACCATTTTAACCGTATAATAATTCCATCCTGGAACTTGCCTTTGACTTTGACTGTGTCCGAAGTTTCGTCTTTAATCTGAAATATTTATCATGATATAACAAGGGTGAGCAACAAGTTTGCCTAGCAAGTTTAAGTTCAAATGAAGATATATCATGATTGAAAAGAATAATAAGCTGACAAACTTTCAACAATATAAGAATTGTGAAAGAACATGAATCAATAATGCTGAATAACCAACAATGAACATGCATAATTTCAACTGAACATGATAATGAAAGTGATCAGCCTTTCATACCTGATGAATATATATAACATGCACTAAATGAGAATCAATAATTAGTATAGATGTGATATAATCAACAATAATTAATCATGAACATGTTTTACAATAACAACTTGAGTTCGAGTTAGAAAACTTGCATGTATAGTCGATTACTGCTACGCAATTTAATTTAATCGCTTTATTGTAAAGACTTATCAGTTATAAGATTAATCTTTCAATTAGCATAACATACCTTATAAGTAAACTATCTAACATTTAAACACATAGTCAAATATTAGATAACCTTAACACTATACATATACACAAATCTAAACCTAGCACACATCAAGTCTTTAATAATATTCAATATAGTATACTGAATGATTTTTCACAAACAACTAACAAATTAATTTTCGTCTAGTCTACACTATTTTTACAGTGAGTTAGATCGGTTACTAATTCGTAAATCCCTTCCCCATATGAAGGAGTCGTTTAGCCCAGCTACTATACATCAACCATTAAAGAGTATGACTGTACTACCTTAAACTTAACATTACTGTATCATATAACTTATGAATTAACACTTAGTCTTTCATTTTATAAGTCCTTTATAATTAAGTAAGCCAAATACCTAATCCAGCAACCTGGATTCAGACTGAATTTCAATTTAGTAAATTATTTTTCAATCCAGCAGACTGGATTCAACTAACCTCCAATCCAGCAAGCCTGGATTCAACTGTCATCCAATCCGGCAAGCTTGGATTCAACTAACATCTAATCCAGCAAGCTTGTTTTAACTTACCTACAATCCAGCAACCTAGATTCACTAATTCTTCAATCCAGCAACCTGGATTATCCAAACAGATCATTCCAGCAAATTAATGGTCAAATCATCTTATTATTTTTTTACCTTTTGTCCACACATAAATACATGTATTTCATACACAAAAATAATTTTTCAGGAATTTTTCAACTTCCTTAAGTATTTTTCAAAAATCCATTTCTAGTCAATTTCTTAAGAAAATAACTTCCTCACGCTTAACTCCAAAAATTCCCAACTCTTGACGAGATCTTACACATGTTATCATGAGCCTCCAGTTTAAATTTCGTGGCCATCGGAGTTATAGAACTCCGGTTATATCGATTTTTGTAGAAAAAATATAAATATTAAAATAGTCATAACTTGCTCATTTTAAGTCAGAATGAGCTCATATTTGGACACAAGCTACTTTATAACATATATTTTAATGGCCCAAAAGATTAAAATTTATTACACAAATTAAGTGACCGAAACTGCCCTTCAAAAATTCGGACAACCTACTTTTTGAGTTTTTCAAATTTGGCGTCCTTTGTTCAAAACAGTCCACACGAAAATTTACATATAATTTTTCAGTGATTCCATTTGAAAAAGTTAGAAGACTTATAGATCTAACTCCAAAAATTAACCACACTCAAAAATTTAAAATACACTAGGAGATATGATCGTTTGAATTTCATGTTACGTTTTCTCAAAATCTGATTTTTCAGTTTTTGTGTTTTCTAAGAAATCTTCCTAGATCTCTTGATTAACCAAACATTAAACATCATAAACCATTATAATATATACTAATACACCTTAAGATCATTGATCTACCATGATCCATGATCTATTACACCAAACATACACCAAATTCAAGCAAAACATAATTTATACTGAAAAAATAAAAGTTTTCTAACTTTTTAAAACATAGTTCTTTTTTTCTTGCTTTTGATCTAACTTTTGATCATCAAAAGTGATAGATCTAAACATATAACACTTATAAACATATAGATCTAAGATTTTGGAGTTTTAAAATCTTAGAACCAAATTTTGATTCAAATAACTAAAAATAACTTTGATAAAAGGTGTTTTATACCTTTGATCTCTTCCTAGCCTTTCTTAATCTTTCAAAGTAGATGATGATTTTAAGTAGAATGAATATCAGAGTTTCTTCCTTTCTTTCCTCCCATCCCACCGTCCCTCTCCTCTCTCTCTCTTCTTTGTTTTGCTTTGCTAGCTAAATGAGAAATAAGAGATGAGAGAGAAATAAGATGGGATTTGATTGTTAATAAAAATTTATAGATATATTGTGTATATCTCATCTATATCTCCCAACATCTCTTTCTCTCTCCTTATCATTATGATGTTGCTTTGCTTGCACACTTGGAGAAATGACGAGGCACATTAATAAGGTGACACATAGGGTGAGTTAATGGGGAGTTGTTGAGAGTTGGTAAGGAAAATGATTACATTCTTCCCCCTCCTTTTTTCCTCTATATAACCGGCCATGTGGCGTCTTTCCCCTTCAAATTTTTTTTTATATCATATAATACTTTATTAAATGTCCAACATGACCCTTTTTCATTGGGCCAAGACTTGGGCCATTCCATTTAATATTTTGGGCTACCAATTAATTAGCTTGGGCCATGTAAATAACCATAGTTCATTAACTTTAATTCTATCCTACCCTAATTATTTAATTAGGATTTTCATTCACTTAATAAGTAAATCAAATTCTTACTCATGCACACTTCATTTCTTAACTCAATTAGAATTTCTTTAATTAGATTATAAAATTAATAAATTGAGATAATAAAATAAATCTCTTAGAGTTAGTTAATATTTTCAATATTAATATACTCCCATGTCATAGCCCTTAGGTTATTTAATTCCTATACCTAATTTATATATTAGGCTACATTAGCTTCTTTTATTTGCTTATTATATAATAAATAAATATAAGCAATCAAATAATATTCATACACATATCAAATAATTTAATACTTTGAGAAATGTCCCACAAATCTCATATTATCTTTATTTTTATCATTCTTCTTGTACAAACATATACTCCCTCCGTCCCAAAATAACTGCTCAGTTTTGACTTTTTTTAGTCAAATTGACTATTTTTAAAATTAATAATTAAGCATGTATAAATATATTTTTAACATTATAAAAATTGGTATTAGTAGTAAATTGTATATACTTTTTTTGTTATAACCTCTGCACCTATATTCTGACAAAAATTGTACAAAAAATAATTTTAAAAAATAGTCAGTTTGACTTTAAAAAATTAAAACTAAGCAGTTATTTTGGGACGGAGGAAGTATATCACATCACTATATATATATATATATATATGTACCTATACATATACACATTTTAAGAATTCAAACCAAACCATATAGGTTCTTTAAAATTTTTAACTAAATCCTCAAATTCCCATCTAGGTTTTATTCTTTAACCTTTATTTTAATCATTTAAGATTTTATAAATTCTCGAGTTGTTACATTCACCCCTTCTCTAAGAATTTCGTCCTCGAAATTACAGTCTATTATTCTCTACTCCTTTTATTCACCAAGACTAGGTTTACAAGTTAACCTTTACCTGATTTTATTCTCATTTAATGAGTACATATTGCTTTCTTCTATGAGGAACTATTACATCATCACATTCTACCCAGACTTCTCTCTAAGGAGTTAAAAATTTTCATATCATGCTGAGGGATCATATAGACCATGAACACATAATTTTAGCGGTATGCACACCGAAAAATGATAAATTACTAGGTATGTTCACAATCACAAAGAAGGTAAACTACCAATACTAGTACTTTAGGTAATTAGCCTATCGTACGCTTACGTCATGCATAACTTATCAATCATGTCTCGCGAATATTTACGCTACAAATAGATTGGATTATTTTATCCAATCGACATAGTTCACCTCAGTCTTATCATAGGATTTCGCACCAAAATAATTTGGTTCAAAAAAAATTCTCAAAGAGATACTTGAATTTTTATAAATATTTGTCTAGCTGAATCAATTAGCTTAGACGTATATCAATAATTCGAACATCAATCGAAACATTTGTATTGCCAAATTCAATTGGCAATAAATTATCTTTAAAATTCTGAAAATCATTTTATGACGTCATGATACCGCACTATATTTATAGTCCGTTTGAGGATTCCGTCATTTTATGATTTTGTCATATTACATCATACCATAGTGGATTGACGATCCTTAGATCACATCCAACACTAGGCAATTCTGTATTGATGACTCTATTATTTTTATCATCTTTGCACCAAGTTCCATGATGCATTGATGATATATAAAAGATATTTTGATATTTCAAATCATTTTTGTGTAGCCGAAATAATTAGCATAGACTCTTTTTTAAACAGTTCAAAATCATTAAAAAATCATTTTTGGCGTTATCATGCCACAACTGGTAACAATGTGTTAGTGGTTCGAAGCCCACTTCTACACACTTGTAACCATGTGTTGTTGATAACAAAAAATTCATTTATATTTTTAAAAGAACATCAATGTGAATTTAGTTTGATGTCAAAAATTTAAAGTCTAGCATAGCTAGAAAATTTAAAATACCTATGCTTCCACCATCAACTCCAATTTTCTCTAATGTTCTATTACTTAATAATTCTATCTATTTCTATCATCCTTAAAACTTATTACACGAAAAAAATCTTCAATTCTTCATCTACAACTTTTCTATACCCCAATATAATTCATCAAGCATACCACACGTTATGAGTTCAGGAACTTTTCACAATAATATGAGTTTAAGAACTTATCCTAGCAATACGTAGTTCAAGAACTAATCAAAAACTGTCCATACACTTAGGAGTTCAAAAATATACCATACAATTATGAGTCACAAACTTACCATAAGTATGAGTTTTAAGAACTCGCACCTAATCTTATATTCTCTACCTATCCATTATACACATGAGAAAAGAATCACCTTCTCAACATACATATAGCGAATAGCGCGACACCAACATTTCAATGATTATCAATGTGATAAACTAAGTAGTCATTAGACCAAAGCACAAAACCCCCGCCCATACAAAAGCTTGTACAACTCTGCTATCACATGAGTCCTCAATTAAAATCCCACATAATCTTAACTTTCTCTTTACTCAATACGAATTTCATTTAATCCGTATCTCATCATCTTTTTCAACTCTTTTGTGTTTAACCCGTACTATTTCATAGTACCATTTTTAGTACAGTAATTCTGCTATAAAATTTTCAATTAATCAATTGATCATCTGTCCTCCTATGTCCTCATCAGATCACGTTGTGACCTTTTCTTATAATCATGTTCTATTACGATTATTTTCTATCTTATGATCGTTTTGTTTTACGATATTCTTATATTTCTCTTTAATCATATTATATTATGATTTTACACTTTTCATCTTATAGACTATGTCTATTTATTATCACTTTTTATCTTTAATATTGGAGTTAGGTAACTCCGAATTCTTATCTTACAGTTCTTCAAGATTCTTCAATGAATCCTATTTATCATCTTCTTTACTTAATAATGAACTTTTCAAATTCATCTCTTAGTACTTAAACTCTATTTGAGTTTATTCCTTATCCTCATCTCTGCGGTTATAACCTAAGGTAACCCTACCTAAGGTAACCCTACCTAAGGTTAATAACCTACAGTTTTGATACTAACCGTAGCGCCCCCAAATTCGAGTTCCCAGAACCTCGGACCTGGTATGTTACGATACATCATTTCTATAACTATTGCGAAAGATATAAACATAAATTGTTTATACAATAACTTTTACAATATAATTCTCAAGGTCTGTAACTTTAACTTAATACCTGTATTCAATATCCTACACGACATACAATGTCATTTGTATCCTAGACTATTATCATTTTAACCGTATAATAATTTCATCCTGGAACTTGCCTTTGACTTTGACTGTGTCTAAAATTTCGTCTTTAATCTGAAATATTTATCATGATATAGCAAGGGTGAGCAACAAGTTTGTCCAGCAAATTTAAGTTCAAATGAAGATATATCATGATTGAAAAGAATAATAAGCTGACAAACTTTCAACAATATAAGAATTATGAAAGAACATGAATCAATAATGCTGAATAGCCAACAATGAACATGCATAATTTCAACTGAACATGGTAATGAAGGTGATCAGTCTTTCATACATGATAAATATATGCAACATGCACTAAGTGAGAATCAATAATTAGTATAGATGTGATATAATCAACAATGATTAACCACGAACATGCTTTACAATAACAACTCGAGTTCGAGTTAGAAAACTTGTCTGTACCGTCGATTATTGCTACGCAATTTAATTTAATCGCTTTATTGTAAAGACCTATCAGTTATAAGATTGATCTTTCAATTAGCATAACATACCTTATAAGTAAACTATCTAACATTTAAACACATAGTCAAATATTAGATAACCTTAACACTATACATATACACAAGTCTAAACCTAGCACACATTGAGTCTTTAATAATATTCAATATAGTATACTGAGTGATTTCCCACAAACAACTAACAAATTAGTTTTCTTCTAGTCTACACTATTTTCACAGTGAGTTAGATTGGTTACTAATTCATAGATCCCTTCCCCATATGAAGGAGTCGTTTAGCCCAACTACTATACATCAATCATTAAAAAGTACGACTGTACTATCTTAGACTTAACACTACTGTATCATATAACTTGTGAATTAACACTTAAGTCTTTTATTTTATAAGTCCTTTATAATTAAAGAAGCCAAATACCTAATCCAGCAACCTAGATTCAGACTGAATTTTAATTTAGTAAATAATTTTTCAATCCAGCAGACTGGATTCAACTGACCTCCAATCCAGCAAGCCTAGATTCAACTGTCATCCAATCCGGCAAGCCTGGATTCAACTAACATCTAATCCAGCAAGCCTGGATTCAACTTACCTACAATTCAGCAACCTAGATTCACTAATTTTTCAATCCAGCAATCTGAATTATTCAAACAGATCATTCCAGCAACTTGATGGTCAATCCAGCAAACTAGATTCTAATCCAGTAAACTGGATTCCCCTTTTTTAATCAAATCATCTTATTATTTTTTTATCTTTTGTGCACACATAAATACATGTATTCCATACACAAAAATAATTTTTAAGGAATTTTTTAACTTCCTTAAGTATTTTTCAAAAATCCATTTCTAGTTAATTCCTTAAAAAAATAACTACCACATGCTTAACTCCAAAACTTCTCAACTCTTGGCGGGATCTTACACATATTATCGTGAACCTCCAGTTTAAATTTCATGATCATCGGAGTTATAGAACTCCGGTTATAACGATTTTCGTCGAAAAAACGCAAATATTAAAATATTCATAACTTGCTCATTTTAAGTCGGAATGAGCTCATTTTTGAACACAAACTACTTTATAACATATATTTTAATGTCCCAAAAGAATGAAATTTATTACATAAATTAAGTGGCCGAAACTGTCCTTCAAAAATTCGGACAGCCTACTTTTTGAGTTTTTCAGATTTGACGTCCTTTGTTCAAAACAGTCCACACCAAAATTTACATAGAATTTTTCAATGATTCCACTTGAAAAAGTTAGAAGACTCATATATCTAACTCCAGAAATTAATCACACTCAAAAATTCGAAATACACTATGAGATATGGTCGTTTGAATTTCATGTTACGTTTTTTCAAAATCTGATTTTTCAATTTTTGTATTTTCTAAGAAATCTTCCTAAATCTCTTGATTAACCAAACATTAAACATCATAAACTATTATAATACATACTAATACACCTTAAGATCATAGATCTACCATGATTCATGATCTATTACACCAAACATACACCAAATCCAAGCAAAACATAATTTATACTAAGAAAATCATAGTTTTCTAACTTTTTAAAACATAGTTCCTTTTTTCTTGCTTTTGATCTAACTTTTGATCATCAAAAGTTGTGACGCCCCCAAATCCACGTTCCTTCGAAACCTCGAATTCGGTGCAGTCACGATACTACTATCGTCAAACTATTACATCTTTTAATCATTAGTAAAAGAATACAACTTTGTTTATTATAATTTAGAATATAAATTCTATTCATATCCAAGATCTCGTCTTTACATCATATTCGATATTACTAAAATACGGAATAATTTAAACTTTTCAATATCCTTTGAATAAAAATATTTTTATTGATTCCATAACTTTGATACCGATTACAAATCTTGAATCAACTATATAATATGATTCCTTCTTATCTGAGTTATCGTATAAACATTTACAACTCAACTCGATATCCTCTATGTATTAATTAATACATTCTTACAATACAACAAGTATTAAACAGTGTAAGCAACTATCGAGTACATCATCTAGAATCTAAACATGGTCCAGACAATAATCTAAGTAATATTCTTCAATGCGATACTATCTATCTTTATCAATCAAGAAGCACGAAATCTTTACCGTGAATCCTTAACCTACAAAAGTGGTTGTTTGCAAGAGTGAGCTCGACAGCTCAGCAATTCTAACAGTCCTCATGCATCACATAGCATATAACATCATACTCAGTTCATGCATTTATAAATAGTTTATATTTACTACGCATGTTACTTTTCACATAACAAGTATATCATCAAAGATCAACTTTCAATCTCATTTATATCTCATATACAGTTCATATATAAGTTCACATTATCACAGCATAATATAATTCAACTAACAGTTATTGGATTCATATATCAAATAGGAACTGAAAGACTTGCCTGATTTGTAGTTTAATAACTACGACTTAACTACTTAAGAATCTCTGCACTTTGTGTAATCCTACACAGTTATATTAACCATAGAGATCACACTCATCAGTTATATGCATCCACACATTCTCAATGTAATAATAAATGTTACATTGTTGTCTAACTTGTTTCTTAGAACCTTGTTTCACTTTCTTATCTTGTTCTTAGAATAACTATGTAAGTATACGTATACTTTAACCATACGTACTTACTAACATTCTTCATATACACATACATGTCTACCACTAATCTATTTACATATAGCTAGTGTAGTCCATCTTTTGAGTTAATCATTCTCATTTGTCATTACTAACACATAAGACCATAACAAAGCAAATATACGCTATTAACCGTCGAAGTTGGATTCAAGTATTAACATATGGTCCTACATAGCATATATTCATATTAAAGGATACTTTCATGCTCATTCAACCCTTTTCACGTTCAATTTACACGATATAGGTTCTAAGTCAACATTTCAACAATTTAAGGCCACTCGAGGTCGTGAACATCACAAAGTTTATCATGCTAGTTCTTTAAACATATAAAGTATTCATGTAACTCATGTTGGGCATGTTTATGAATATTCATTCTTCATACATGTAACTATCATAGTTATTAATTTAAAAACATGCTTCGTTTATCACTTTAAAACAAGCTCGAACTCATGCTTGGTTAGTTGTCAATATATCCAATCACATACGAATCATATTTAGAGACGTAATAAACACAAACATGGCATCTTAAATCTTTAGAATCTAGCTACTCATACTTAATGCAACTTGATTTGAAAACATATTCAAGTTCGCCTTTGAAATCATTTTAAACTTGAACGATACAATTCGACACATACAAGATAACTTTAAAGCTCTTATCATATGTAGTTAAAGTATGTTAACATCTTCACAAGATCAGAATGTCCACGTCTCACGTATGTGGCAACGTTCATATTTAAAACTATAAATTTAAGTTTAAAACTATAAGTTTTTCATCAATCATGTACACTATCATGATTATTCATGCTTATGTCATGTAATGTACTAATATCTATAGTTTGATCATGTTCACATGCTTGTTCCAAGTGAGGCCACATGCTAACACTTAACAGAACTGAAACAGAAACCAAAACCAGAAACTGGGACAGGGGACCGGCGCAGCTGCGCAGCTCCCCAGTTCAAAACTGGCGCAGCTGCGCAGGGCCTTACCCAACTCAAGTCTGGTACCGGCGCAGCTGCGCCGCTGGCCAGTACAAAACTGGCGCAGCTGCGCAGGTGGCGGCCAGGGGCAGAGACAGCCTGCTTCGGCAGAACTTAGCCCAAACTCAAAAATTTTCACAGCAATTCGATTATGAGCACTATATATTAGTTCTATCATGCTTATAAGCCCATATAACAACTAAGTAGACATTCCTCAACTTAATTATCATTTATCTCCACCTAATCAAGAATTTGAAATTCAAGAATAAAAAGTTTGACAGAAACGAAATGAAGAATAAGAAGCAACTCGTATACCTTTGCTATATGAAGATGAACTTGCTGCTATAACAATCTTTAGACTCCTTACTATCATGTTGTATTTTCTCTCAATTTTCACTTAACATAAATCTCAGCAAATGAAAACATGAAGAAGGAGAGCTTCATATTTATAACCAAATCAATACCCAGACAAATGCAAAATCTCCCAAATCAAACCAATAGATTGTAGAATTATATGGAGGTTAGCAATTAGTTGGTGAGAGTTGTTGAAACTCATCATGAATTCCTCACCCTTGCTCATCATTTGCTATGGAATGCTGAGGTTGAGAGCAATAGGGAGTAGACTAGCAATTGAGTTAATCACGTGAGAGGGAAATGTGCCTCTTATTATGGGACAATGCACATACTCAGCATTCTAGCAACACACAACACTTAAATTATTATACACATAACATATACTTAGATTATAATTTGAGTCACAATGTACTTTCAATATATAACTAATATTACAATGTAGTAAGTAGGGATACATATATTCAATATATAATCCATGTACATCTTATTAACACCGAATATAATTCTATCGGGTATCATCACAGTGTATTGTCTCCTTTATTATTAAATTTTATTAATTCAATAATTGTTTACTTATATATTCATGATATATTATTTTATTGTATACTTAATATATACATTGTCACACCCACATTTCATGTACCTATTACAACTCAATAACTTTACTATATAGTTTATATTCATATATAGCATAGTCGCATTGCACTTTATACTTCGCATAACATATAGTTAACTATCATACGTTATACTTTAATATCGCATGGTTGCACATAGAAATTAATAAATTACTTATCTTATCAATTAATTAATAATAATATTAATTAATCCATTTTTCATTAATCCATGGAATTATAATTCTCACGCTAATTGATTAACACTTTATATGATTTATTATCACGTTAAATAAATATAAATCTTTTTATATTTATAAATCATTTACTCATTAATCATATTATCAAATAATTACTTGATAATAGTATATTGTTCATAACAATAATTAATATTATAAGACAATTTATCTCATCACAAATCCGATTATACTTATAATCGATTTTCTTATTATTATACTATCACTAGCCATAATAATTTAACATACTATCATAATAACAATTAACAATTAATTTAGATTAATTGTTTAATTAATAATTCCTCCATCATTAAATTAGTCAAATCATTACTGAATCTATTATTGTGCCACACAAGGCATCTCTCACAATCTCAAACTTAAGCTTATCATTATTCTCATCACTTACTCATTTCTCACCACATTACTACTTATAACCTGTTCAATTAAATTAGAACTATTAAATCCAAGGTCCACATATAAATATTTTATAAATCGAATATTCAAATATTATATATAACTTTTACGGAAATATAATAACTCAAGCTATTAAAATGTTAAATTACTTCAATTAATTATACTTATAATAAGTATAACATTTACGCTTATAATAATTAATATATACTCTATTAATTATTCTAATAATAATATTCACGATCAAATAATAACTTAAGTTATTTTATATATTAAAATAACTTAGTTTCCTTTCATTAATTAAACTCCCTTGAAAATACATTTAAAATTATGTATTTAGCCATATCATAAAATATTATGTTTTCTCCAAATAAGCACATTCGTTATTAGAAAATAATTTACTTATTGTCTCATGATATTATTCTTAATATAATATCAAATAACTATATGTATGACACATGTACATATATTATATATAGAAAATAGATAATAAATTTATTTTCTATTATAATAAATCGTTTCCATCAATTTAATTACATATAGCAAATACGTTTTAATATATTTACTATATTAACCAATCACACCTCATACAAAAACATATAAGGTAATATTATTATTCAAAAATAACATTTCCTCCTTTTATTAAAATAATTCAATATTAGAAATTATTTTAATATCCTTTATTAGAAATATATAATAACTATTTCTCTTTCTTTTCTATAAATTGTTCCCCAAAATAATTTCTTCAAATATACATTTAAAGATATAATGATTTCCATCTCCCTTTAATAACGTATATATATTTAACGTTATTCGCACATTAGACTTTCTCACATATTACCACTCTAAGTAATATATATAAAAGTACCAACTATAATTATATATTCAACACACATATTAATTCACTCTTTTACTTAAGTAAATTAAACACTGTACTATATCATCATAGTTAATTAAGGTTCAATACTGACATTATATTATTCCATAATATAACTCACAACTTATATTAACTAATATTTATTCTTATTAGTTAATTCCTTAACTAACTCATGCTTCACTATCCAAACCTATTCACGGATAGCTTAAGTGCTATTAATAACTTATATTATAAACATACTAGTTATTAATACACATACACAAGAATATGATGATTTATACATTAAGGATATTTAATGTCACCAACTTACTATGATAAAATAATTCTATAAATTATTTAATATCGATAGGAATTTATCCACCTCCTTTATCTCAACTGGATCGTCTCTACGATAAGTAACAAATATATATTAATAATATATTTATAAATCACAAAACACATATTACATAGTTCATATTACCCTATGTAATATAATACCACATACCTCATATCACATATATATATATATATATATATATATATATATATTCAAACCCAATACATGCCTTAGAAATTTTATTTATTAAATTCTCATTTTAATAATTTTATTGAAAATTCGGGTTCTTACAAAAGTGATAGATCTAAACATATAACACTTATAAACATATATATCTAAGATTTTGGAGTTTTAAAATCTTGGATCCAAGTTTTGATTCAAATAACTAAAAATAACTTTAATAAAAGGTGTTTTATACCTTTGATCTCTTGCTAGCCTTTCTTAATCTTTCAAAGTACATGATGATTTTAAATAGAATGAAGATCAAAGTTTCTTCCTTTCTTTCCTCCCATCCCACCGTCCCTCTTCTCTCTCTCTCTCTCTTCCTTGTTTTGCTTTGCTAGCTAAATGAGAAATAAGAGATGAGAGAGAAATAAGATGAGATTTGTTTGTTAATAAAAATATATAGATATATTGTGTATATCTCTCAATATCTCTCTCTTTCTTTATCATTATGATGTTGCTTTGCTTGCACACTTGGAGAAATGATGAGGCACATTAATAAGGTGACACACAGAGTGAGTTAGTGGGGAGTTGTTGAGAGTTGGTAAGAAAAATGATTACATTCTTCCCCCTCTTTTTCTCCTCTATATAACCGGCCATGTGGCCTCTTCTCCCTTCAAATTTTCTTTTCTTTTTATATCATATAACACTTTATTAAATGTCTAACATGACCCTCTTCCATTGGACCAAGACTTGGGTCATTTCATTTAATGTTTTGGGCTACCGATTAATTAGCTTGGGCCATGTAAATAATCATAGTTCATTAACTTTAATTCTATCCCACCCTAATTATTTAATTAGAATTTTCATTCACTTAATAAGTAAATCAAATCCTTACTCATGTACACTTCATTTCTTAACCCAATTAGAATTTTTTTAATTAGATTATAAAATTAATAAATTGAGATAATAAAATAAATCTCTTAGAGTTAGTTAATATTTTCAATATTAATATACTCCCATGCCATAACCCTTAGGTTATTTAATTCCTATACCTAATTTATATACTACCTCCGTCCCATAATAAGTGTTTTTTTAGCTTAAATCACACAAATCAATACACAAATTACAATGACAAAAATACCCTTAATATACTTTATTTATTTTGTTTGAGACTTTTTTTATTGTCTTTTGGTCTCTCTTTCTCTTTCTTCAACCTTTCAACTTCTCAATAAATATGCAATAAATACCATTGTTTGCATAAGGGCACATATGAAAAAATATTATAAAAATTGTATTGAAATTCTAACACATCACTTATTTTAAAAAAAAATATTAAGCCTAAAAAAAGCACTTATTGTGGGATGGAAGTAGTATTAGGCTACATTAATTTTTTTTATTTGCTTATTATATAATAAATAAATATAAGCAATCAAATAATATTCATACACATAACAAATAATTTAATACTTTGAGAAATATCCCACAAATCTCATATTATCTTTATTCTTATCATTTCTCTTGTACAAACATATATATCACATCACTAAATATATATATATATATATATATATATATATATATATATATATATATATATACATATATGTACCTATACATATACACATTTTAAGAATTCAAATCAAACCATATAGGTTCTTTAAAATTTTAACTAAATTCTCAAATTCTCATCTAAATTTTATTCTTTAACCTTTATTTTAATCATTTAAGATTTTATAAATTCTCGGATTGTCTCTATAACTGACCCACTACTTACAAATAAACAACTCACCCACTACTTACAAATAACAACTCACCCACTATTTACAAATAATAACTCACGTAATAAATCATGGTCATTACTGCTACAACCCATTGACTTGAGAAATTTGTTTAGAGCTGAATGACTGAATCAGTCAGTCATTCAATACTTTTGTTTTAAATAAAAATCGTCTGAATGACTGAATCGGTCAGATTTTTGGTCTGAATGACCAAGTATAATTTTTTTGACTGAATAGGCTGAATGACTGCTGAATGAAATATTTTATATTTTATTTTATTTTTACAAAATTAACTATTATATTAAATAGTATTAAATAAATTTACAACAATTTTAAATTTTTTCAGAAAGTTAAAATAATAAAAATATGTTATTCCAGATATTTCAAACATGTCAATTATCAAATAACTTTTTTCATTCAGTATTCATAATTGTACTTCATTCAGCTCATTCAAATTATTTAAACATTCAAAACTATTTCATTCAATTTTATCAAATACCCCTTAATCTAAACCAAACTGAATTAAAAAACATGAATAATCAAAAATATCCTTTAACAATTAAAAAAAAATCCCTAGCTTTCTTAGCCCCATTTCCAACATTCTGGGCGTGTAACATTATCTTAAACAAAGATGATTTTTCATGTATTCATCGTTGGAGATATTGAGAAGATGGAGAAGCAGAGAGAAGATAGAGAGGAGGGAGATTTTCCCTTTGTTGGTTTCGCCATATCTTCCATTTGTAAGTTGTAATTAAGATTTGCATTTACACATCATCACGGAATCCATCGCAATCACCAGATCTACTACTTTACCGGTCATTGCGTTCATCCATAGTCAGATCCAATAACTTACGAATTGAAAAAGTAATAGAAGATATAGCAGATCAAGCATAAAAGTAATAAACGAAGAAGTAGAAGAAGACCTCTGCGTTCATAACGAGCATCTCCGATCAGATTTGGCCTAAATCCTGCTGCTGCTGCTCCAATAATTTGAAACCCTTGGATATCCATGTCATTACTTATTAGGAAAAATATAATTTGGTTCGGGAATGACTTATTTTAAATGACTTAAAAGGTAAAATATAAATTAATTTAGATGTGATTTATAAATAAAAATATTCAGTATCAATTTAATTTATAATTTAAAAATTAAATTAAAATAAGTTATGAAGATATTCGCCTCATAATAATTTATAAGTTAAAATAAATATAAAAATTATTAAAAAGACATTAATAAAAAGAGAGAAAAATAAACATTATATTTAGTTAAACTAACTTATTTTAAAATAATTTATAAATTATTTTAAAATAAATTATAAATATTTATTTATTTGTTCAACTTAAAACTCAACTTATAAATAAAAAAATAAATCATTTCCAAACAAGTATTCAGTAACAAATGACTTATTAATTGATTTGAACAACTTATAAATCAGTGACAAACAGCACTCAAAAATAGTCATGTCCTAGGAACTTAAAAAGGCAAATCATTAAATATAGACAGTCAAAAATAAGTCAACAAACGTCCACTAAAAAAAATAAAAATAAATTATCTTTTTACTTGAAAATTTAATGTGAAATTTATACTTGGTTGATTAATACAGAAAATAAGTGTAAACTCATTTATTTTTAACGTCATTTACCATTTCCTACAATTACCTAAACACAAAAAGAATTTTTACTAATGAATCAAGAATCAAAAAGCACCATTTGTTCTTCCAATATACAATGCATAAGCGTTCCGCATATAATTGGAAAAACATGGGCCAAAAGAAACACTCTACAGAGAAGAACCTGAGGAGCTATAAAGACCAGTTAGGGGACTGAAAATTCTCCCCCTGAATCTCTCTCACTCGGTCTCAAATATTATCTTTCTTAACTTACTGTCATCCTATCTTTTCACAGTATGGAGTAGGCTCGGACCACCTCAACAATCGGTGCCCGGCACAATGGACACTTTCCCCCGCTGTGCACCAACTCATTTGCACATTTTGAGCAAGTGCACATGTGCCCACATCTGGACAAAATATTGAGGGAGAGGGAGCATCAGCAATATATTATAATGTAAAATAAAAACGCACAAAATAATAAATAAATAAAAACAGATTTCCGCAACAATTTTTAAAATTTAAATAAACAAATAAAATTCACTGCTTAATGGATTATGGGTGTAAGTTGGTGCTGTTTCTAATTCCATTTTCCAAGCAAAGTATTTTTAATTTCTTGTTCGGAGGTTTGGGCGGTGATAAAATAAATGTTTGTGTATGTATATACTGTTACATAAACGAATAATAGGATAGCCAGCATACCTGTACAATAGAGAATCAATTTGGCTATCACAACAAACACAACAAGTTCCTTTCCTCACATGACCCCATCTAGAACCATCCTCAGAAGTCTCAACTATTCCTGTGCAATGAATTTAATCATGTTAGTCCTTTGTCTAAATTGGAGAGAAAAGTTATTGCAACTATGGATTGAAGCAAATGAAACAGAAGATAAAATATCTGGAATCTTCAAGGGGAGGCAGGAGCTTTTATTTCTATCTTATAGAAAACATTCCGTACTTAAAAAAAACCAGTACAAGGATGATTAAATTTAATTACTGTCTAGACCTTGATCACCAGTTGACCGATTCAGAGCAGCAGAGACTTCCTGTCTGACCGAGCGCTGCAACTCCAGTTGCATGTCCATGCAAGCCTCCAGCATCCTCTGCATGTGGCTCATACCTTGCTGAAGCCTTGCCATGTCTGCTCTTAGATCGTTGATCATCTCCCATTCCTGTGTCAAATGAGCATCAATCGTCGAAATACTTTCAAAATTCACAGACACATGTATTGACTGCCATAGAAAGGCCTAGGGGAAAATATTAGATAATTAGTCGAGGTTAATCAGTTAACCAGTTAATCCGTTTATTACTATTAACAAGTTGATTGTTTCCGTCAAGGTTGCAGGAGAATCAAACATCGGACATAACATTTGGGTATTGTGGGCAATCTAATCTCACCAAATGCAGCCCTAACAACTAAAATTGGTCCAGCACAAAAAGTATAAAGGTGCTAAAAATAGTTGATAAAAAAAATCTGAGTGTGGCTAAATCCCCTCAACCACTTGAATATTTGAAAATGTTTTGAAACTCCCATTATAGTTGGTTTCAGTCAAGGTTGCAGGAGAGTCGAACATCGGACATAAGATTTGGGTATTGTGGGCAATCTTATCTCACCAAATGCAGCCCTAACAACTAAAATTGGTCCAACACAAAAAGTATAAAGGTGCTAAAAATAATTAATCAAAAAAAATAAAAATCTGAGTATGGCTAAATCCCCTCAACCACTTGAATATTTGAAAACGTTCTGAAACTCCCATTTTAGACCGGACATATTTATAGGTGTTATAAAAGCAACTTATTTTAGTTGGATTGTACAGCCAAGTATAGAGCTCCAATGCTAACCCAATTGACATGATCCTTACCCAGAAGGGGGGAACAATGAGTTAAAATCAAGAAAGATAATCCATCCTATCCTAAATGTCTACAATAATTTCTGTACCATAAGAGGAGGCAAAGGCCCTAGAAATAATATGTTAAACAATGGCAGAGGTACTCATTTTCAACAGGACAATCATATGCAACATTTTTTAAAACCAAAATTATCAGGAGGGTAAATTATATGCATAATATATGTATGAAGAGAAAATGTCCTCAAGAAGTAGGAAGGAAACCACACCAGTTTACAAGTTCAAACTTTCAATAGTGCAATAGGAATATAACTTACAAGTTCAGAGCGATGCATGCTATGACGAGACCAGCTAGAATGATGCAAATCCTGGTGCCAAATAGGCTGTGGTGGGGGTACTGGAGGAGACCGTAGTAGTGAAGGTCTAGTAATAGCATCATGCTGATCCTCATTCTGCACATCCCTTTGCTGATCCTGATCCCGCTCTGGTGAAGCAGGAGTGGGTAAGTTTCTATGAAGATCCCAGTCAATGGGAGCCCGGCCCTGCCTTTCCACATATGACTGAATTAATTGGTCCAGGCTCTCACGAAAACCACTACGAAGAAGATTAGAAACACTTCGCCTGCAGACAGCAGAAAATCTCATTTAGTAACATGTTAAATTAAAACAGCTCAAACACTTGCACCAAAGACTACAAAGACAGAACGAATATAAATACCTGCTTAAAAGTTCCCTAAGTTCCATACTATATACATTATCATCATCAGGTGGGTGAAATCTGTTGATTCTTCTCACTGGAACGGCTCTCCGTATTCTAGGGGGATCAGATGGTGGTCCTTCTGACCAATTTTCGGCAGCCCCTTGAGAGGCATCCTCATCCCAAACCTCACGGGTTTCTTGGAGATGACTAGCTTCTCCATCATTTCCTGAAGTTTCCTGGGGCCAATTAGTAACTGGATTTTCCTGCCAATTCCCATCCATGTCTACAGCAGTCCCCACTCTCCATTCATTGAACTCATTGAAAGTTGTTTGTTGCCAGTTTCCTCTGTCATCTTCAATAACTTGCTCGTGCCTCTCACCTCCTTGATTAGCAGCGGCTTGTTCATTTATACTTTGGGAATCTGCGATGCCTTCCAAATTTCCATTAGATGTCTGATGAATATCACTTTCTTGAATCCGAATTTGTAGTTGCTCATTGTTTTCATGTTGAACCTCCTGTGAAGGATTTGTGCGAGTCTGACCACTTCTATGATCAATGTTGTTAGTGTTAGATGAGGTTTCAGAGTGGCTGCTTACTTGACCACGAACAATATTTTCTAATCTTGAGCGGAATCCATTCCTGGTTAAAAAATAAGAGATCATGATGTTAGCCAGAAACAAATTTAAAAATCTCACACTGAATAAAAAGAAAACTTTCAAGTCAAAAGAATATAGATGTCTTCCACTAAAATATGTGATAAATATTCCGTCTAAGTAGGGATACATCACCCAACAACCATCAAAAGAAAGTTCATGCTTAAGAACACAAATTTGTTAAAAGAAACAACAAGGCTAGAGTTCTTGTTGAAAGGAAGCAAGGAACAACAAATCTATAAAAAAACTAACAAAAGATATCTCGTATCTTCCAAGCACCTAGCTCCTGAAGCAAAACCAAAGATTGAGTGGATCAGATGAAGAGCACTGCAGGTGATTGGTTTTAACAAAGTAGTATTTTTCATTTTGCTGTTTAATTTTGAACTGATTTATAATCTTTTTTAATCTATAATGGTTAAACAACACTAGCTTTAATATTTCAGGCTAAGAATCTCGCATTGTAATCAGAATATTACGTGTTTATGCAGACTATTTAGCACCAAGTGACGATCTGGAAGAGTGGTGCGGTGTAGTGCGATGAGATGGATTGGATGGAACACTTGCAAATTTAGAACTTTTGACCAAAGTTCTTTCATAAGAACCTAAAATAGTTTTGGGTTGCACAATTGTTAAAGTGCTTTTGAAATAATAAAAGACAATATCATACAAAAGTGTATTATGGACTTCTAATTTTTTTCAACAATTTAAGGACGAATTTGTAGGTTTATTTTGGTCAAAAGAGCTTCTACCAAAAGCACAAATTTTCTGCATATGCCAAAAGTACTTTTTATCCAAAATCTCTACTCACTAAAAGCACCTTTAAAGGGTCACCAAACACTAAAAATATTCTCAAATTTAATTTAAAAGTGTTTTTACTCCATAGCACCACTCCACCAAATGGGCTCTAAATACCGATTTCAATCATAAAATGTTTCCTTACTTTTTGCATATGTTGTAATCAAAAGTGAAAGTTTTCAACGGATACTACACCACCTCGGACCATTATAAAAGGAAAAGAAACCTTTAGATAAAATATGTAGAAACAAAATAATGACAACATAATACCAAATGTTACTGAAGACAAACTGAAAACAGAGGGGATTAGGTTGTTGCCATGTGAAACTGAAGGATTGCGAGAGTCGGTGACGGAGACTGTGAAACCCAAGGAAGAATAGGACTAAAAAAGAAAGGAACTTTGGAGTTTGGCTCAACTTCAAAAGGTGCCGTTAGAAATTTTGTTAGGCTCAGTTTAAGTTTAGTTTGCTGTTATACTTATTATTTTATATTTTAAGTACCTATAATAGTCAGAGTCTTTTAGTATCAAAAGTGCTTTGAGTCTTTTAGAATTCTCAAGAATTTTTTCGCACGTAAATACAAAATGTAGCCATTAATTATCACTCAAATATAATAACAAGATAAACATTTATTAATCTAGTTCTTAAAAGTTCTAATGACTACATAAACGCTTTCTTGTAAACTGTTGGGTAATTCAATAAATTGATTATGTTTGCTGAGTTTTTCTCTAGTTTCCAGCTTTAATAGCTGAATGTTCTAGGCCCAGATCTTGTTATAAGATTACTCCAACGATGTGGATTCCTCCCACATTTCACCCATACCCTCAAGTTCTACTCCTCTTTATATATCCTATATCCTTGGCTACTTCAATTGGCAAGGACCAGTTGGGCCAGATGAGTTCTCTAAGCGGCTTGAACACCATTCAGAGGGAAAACATAAATGTGCAACATTAACAATTATTAGAGACACTAGTAATGAAAAGAAAAAGGTACAAACCACAAGTGAAAATTAAGAAATTCCCATAATACATGTATGATTAAATATGCTGCATACCTCAAACCAGAGACTGTGTGACGTTGCCTTAACTGAACTAATTCATTTGTAGCCACTGAAGGCGGTCTCTCATCCTCTACAGAACTTTCATTCCGCAAGAATCTGCCCCTGAGTAGAGACTGCAAAAATATGTATATCATTCAATTCATGATTGCACATTTTGCTGAAAAGATATATCGAACTCTCAATAATCTTTCAAATGCTCAACAAGTAGACAAATAATTTGCAGTGCTATAAAGATTTTTCTCATTATTACAATTTATTTTTATTTTTTGATAACAGATAGGACAATAAGGGAATATCTAGATGGTGAGAATGACGATATATCAGTCCAAACTTTAAACTTATGATGTCTATTGTAAATAAACACACGGTACATTTCAGAGCAACCTTTACAGTTATATATTGTAATTAAAGATACTCTACATTCACCAAGGTCCTCTGATTGAAATCTGACCCACTATCAGAGCATTGCTACAATCCAATGATTCCAAAAAGACATCAAACATATTTTCAGCAAAAGATATATCGTACAATTAAAGGTTCAGCAGCATCAAAACTTCTTAATGAATCAAACACACATCAAGTGGATTTTCATCTAGAGGCAACCTATCAGATTTAGGACAAAATTGAGGAGATTCAGCAGGTGAATGTTTACTTAACAACTTCAGAGTGAAATATGAGTAATAATGCACCACAAATAAAAAGATATAAGCTAAGGTAAAACCTTGTTCTACCTCCACTGCTCATAAAACAGGTACAAATCTTAGGGGAAAGGGGGCATAATTTCACCCTTATCCTAACTAATGCATACATTCTTGAACCAGCTGATTTGGCCTATATTGTTACCAGGAGTTCAGAAATAACTTGCATAGTAACAAAAGAACTTCAATGTCAACGTTTTAGGAAGTATATTATTTACAACTTTATATTAAGTACTTTTAAAACAGCAAGAAAAATTAAACATTTGAAAACATCTAAATCATAAATATTAAGCAACTACCTGGATGCGACTGCGATAAGCAAAATCAGAAACAGCCCGATGCTCCATCAAACCCTGAAGTTCCCTCTGCCTTTCCCTCTCAATCCTTAGAAGCAAGTCAATCACAGCTTGTCTTCCACGTAGCCGCAGAATGTCTCTGGGAATTTGCTCAGGATGGCCGTCATCATGGTCAGTAACCAACCCTTCCCGAGGTCTCTCAACTTGAGAACCAGGTGCTGCAACTTGTTCCTCCCTCTGACCACTACGTGCTACTCTCTGCTGGCTTGTCATTTGCACCCACTCCCTCACAACCCTCACCCTTTCACGCTCAGTTTCACCGAGCCATTCTGCTCTTGGACTATCACTCCTTTGTGCAACGTTTGAAGGAACACTGATACCGCTCTCCATCCATCCCCTAACAATATGCCTGACCCTCTCCCTTTCAACTTCACCAAAATCAGGAGACAGCTCACGACTAGAACTGCCATGATCCCTGCGTTCATTTTGTCGTTCCATTTGACCATGGGACCAAGTTCCATAGTCATTCTCACTATCATCCTCCAAACTACCCTGGTTTTCACTTTCTCGGCTTTCAGACATATTCGTAGTTGAAACATTTGTGTTAGACTCAACACTTCTCTGCCGCCTCAGCCTTTCTCTGACCCTTACACGGGCACGATTCAGCACATGTTCGTCCTCCAACTCCCTCCACATCTGCAAAATGGAAGATGCTTGCGAGCTTGGTCTCTCCACATTACCCTGCCTCCTTGAAGTCGGAGACTGAGACTCTCGCAAGAACGACGAATCAAGCATAGAAACAGTATGTAAACCGGCAAGTGCCATCAACTCAGATTCACGATTCCTCCTCTCAATGGTCGTAATCATCTCCTGCGCTTGCCGGGCTGCCCACCTGCTCAGAATCCGTGAGTGGCGCCTCCTAGCAGCAGAAGACTCAGCCAAATCATCGCCTTCAAGATCCGACCTTCTCCTTCTCCTTACAAGCTGGTCCCCTTCATCATCCTCATCTTCAGTATTACGCGTGGAGCTACATGACGCATAAGACATACAATCATCCAAGTGCCCCCTCATTAATTCCTCGAACCCACACTCAAAATCAACATGGCCATCAGCTGTGCTCTCAGGCTTCTGTTGTGGTTGCTGTCTTACATCTGTCATATTTACCCAATACCCACCGCCACCGCACTGAATTGTAATCACCAAACATCCCTACTTCAAATCAACCAACCAAAACACAAACAAACAAAAAACCCACCTTTTCCTAAACCTAAAAACCAAACGCTCCATAATATACACAAAAATTGTCCAATCTGCACAACAATTTAACCAAACCCTAACTCAATATCAAAATTCAGCGAATTCATCCAAAAAATGCCTCAACGGACAACAACCACTGTTTCCACACACCACCTGATCAAAGCAAACATCAAAATCGCATTCTTCAACAATAACGCACAATTCAACACAAAAATAAGAAACCCAACATTAAAACCGAATCAAACCGAGATCCACCAACAAATACGAATCAGAATCCTGCAGAAATGCTGTTACAACCATTTGAAACAAAAACAAAATCAAAATTAACGGAAACCAAAAACGTACCTAGAAGAAGCGTGTTCTTCTGATACAGTGTTATACAAAAACACCCCAGCTTCCCAATACAAACACATAGTATAAATACAAACACATAATAGTATAATATTATTTATAGAGGGAGAATAAGATTGAGTATACGAAATTGCTTCCAGAGAGAGAAAACAAATACAGGATGGTACGGAAATTATAAACAATAGGGGGGAAGAGAGAGAAGGGTTACTTTTGTTGTTTTGAAAAGTTTCTGTTTTTGTTTTTTTTCTTTTTCGTTTTAGTGTTTTTGTTTTGTTGTTTTTATAAGAGGAAGGAAATAAAGACCAATATTTTTCTGGAGAGAGAAATTACTCTGAGATTGACACGTCATCGACTTTGTTGATTTTTATATTTTATATTTTTATAACATAATTTAAATATAGAAATATACTCTACAAATCGATTTTCTTATATTTATCCAAATATATGTGTGTGGCCTTGTTTGTCGCAACTTATTTTTAAAATTTTATAATTTATTTTAAGAAGTTGTAGTGCAAGAATTTTAGTGGCGTCATGGACCGGGAAACTATACTATTATGGTGATACATTTGTTGAGCAATTAATTTTTTTCATTAAATTATCTTTTGTACATTACAAATACGATAGGGGAGGATTTATTGAAAGTCTTGTTCGGAGAAAAAAGACAGTCTGATTGTAAAGTCGGTAAATTTCTCTTTATAAAAAAAAAGACTAAAAGAACAAGAAATAATATCACAAAAAATAATGATTGCAAACACTAGAGTTAGACCTTATACCTTAAACTAGAATAAAATACAAAAGTGACTATTGTACTATAATGGTATTTGGATATTGTGTCCTTTTTAGTCAATACAAAACAAAACCTTTATTATTCAAAAATTTGAATTGTGAATTATATTGTGCCATGTGGCGTTAACTTATACACATGACACGTTGACATATCAATTTAACACATTTGAGTTAAAAATATTTATTCTCTCAAGATTTGAACCAAAAACCTCATACTCCAAAAATTAACAAAACATTTGATTACCAACTAAGTTAAGAATATTAATGTTATCTCTTAAAAAATTATTACTAACAGTAATAGTGTAGACACTCGAAATTTTGCTTTCTTTATACTAACCTTGCAGAAGGGCAAAAGCGTAATTTTACTTTAGAGACAACCCCGAGATAGGGGAAAAGCATCTGATCACCCCGGAGACAACCCTGTGAATGATTCAAAGGGACGTCCGAACAAGACGCGTGCTGAACGAGGATCGCAAAGCTAAGAAAGTGTCCGCTAGAAGTCACCTCAGCAAACCTCAAACTGCATGCCATCAAAGATAAGTTAGTTAACTGCAGTCTGGAACCGGAAGATACCTCTCAGCTACCAGCATCATCTTCCCGGACCCCGATTCAGTCAGACTCGACCTTATTCCACAGCCTTCTACAAAGACTTTCTGAGAGTTTGGCCTGCGAGGCTCAACTTTCTCCAAACCGAGACTGAAAGAACGAACTTCCAGACGGCGGGACCCATGGGGCCCAGCCGCAGGTATACATGCGGCTGGCTCCGGGATCATAAATCAACAACATCAGCTCATAAAGAAAAAAGAGAGGAAGAGTTTTAGAGAGAAATAGTTTTTAGAGAGAGAAACCCTCGGATTTGATCATTCTACACACATTTTGAGTTGTTTTCTCTTGTTTAACACATACTTTGGGTCTCGAGAGTGTTCTTAGTTGATCCCGGGTAATAAAACGCTTGTTCACGCGTCCCCCAAGTTGAAAAACGCTCATTTTAATCACTTTCTTTGTAAACTTTGTTTAATGTACTAGATTGATGTTATATATTGCTTAAATCTAGTTAAACTTGTTATTTTTAAGTATATTGTGTACTAGTTGGTAGATATTGAGTTTCTACCGGTTATTTATTGCATATTTGGTTGTAAATCAATTTCGGAGGCAAGATCTACTTAGATCTAAGTCGGATCTAGCCTTTTGGGTGGTTATTAAGCATGAAGTTTTAACCCGTATGCTAGATCGGCTTAGATCCGTGGTAGATCTACGCATTTACTGCTTTTAATCAGTCCCGATTACCCCGTATAGCCCTAGATCTATATTTAGAGGCGGAAGGGGTTCGAAGTGGCTTGAAATTGTGATTTCAACCGATGAAATCATCTAATATCAAAGTCTAGGACATTTTACATATATATTTGCGTATAATAATGTGAGCCTAGGAATCCCGGTGTCGAGATCCCATGATTGGATTCCGACTTGATTCCCACGATGGACCAGTTTTTGTGATGTAATATTTAAATAACGCAAAAATATTGTATATGTAATGTTTGGATCTTGAAGACGAACTCGAGGGGTTAGTCCCGAGAAGTCGGATTCAAGATCCTGTGATAGTGAAAACTTTGATTGTGGATGCTCGAATACATCGAGATGGCTTACATGCCCGATGATGAGCCGACCCTTTTTTGGCGCTTTCTAGCATGCATTTTCACCAAAACGATTTCCAAATCAAACTAGCAAAGAGCTTTCATAATAACAATAAAGCGAAAAATAAAGTTTTATATAAATCAAATCCTTTGTGCATAGGGTTAAAGAGGTACAACACTACTTTCGTAATAAATACATAAACTAAAAAATCAGTAATGGAAGTATTAAAGGTCCTCGATTACTATTCGGGCGAAGGATTTGAAAATCTTGTGTTTTTTTTCCAAAATATCATATAAAATGTATATTTTGTTTAAAAATGAACTTTTGCTAAATCAAACCCTTCGTACATAGCTGCAAAAGAGGAACGACACTACTTCTAAATAACTCACCAGGAGGCTTAGAACAAACTTTCAAACACACAAACACACACACTTTTATGCATAAGGAATCAATAAGATGTGGTACCGTGTTTTCAGAGGAGTCGGAGGGTGCCTAACACCTTCCCCTCGCTTAACCTAGCCCCCGAATTCCACGAATCTCGGGTTTCAGACCAATCTTACAGAGTCACATATTGGACTATATTGCTAAAACCTTCAAAACTCGAATAACTTGGTACATCCATTTACATTATATCAACTGGCGGCTCTGTCTCATTCAGTCCAATAATCAAAATTGAATAATAAAATCAATCTTTTCAAAGTCGTCGACACTTATGTCGGTATCGCTTTCCTAAAACCTAACCCTTTAATAGAATCTATAGACATAGTGAATCATGGAAGGGTAAAACAAACAACACAAACTTAGGAAAGACAGACAACCACATCAATATTTTTCCCAGCGTCGACAGGTGGCGACTCTGTTATGGATTAAAGAGGGCTTAAGCCGCGTTCAATCTTTTTTATTTTCATTCTACATATGCATTTTTTGTGTGAATGATCTTTGTGTGTGATTAATGTTTCAAATTTTTAAAGCATTTTGTATTAGTGCCTCACAGAATATATTAGTTCCTCGCACAATGTCATCATTTTGCATGCGGTAAGGACGCGAATGTATGTTGTGTGGTCCCTCCATTAGAAGGTAATCCTGTCGGTTGTTTATTACTGGACTCCTATGGATGTTTCCATTGTGAGGCTCAGGAAATGCACCACTCAGATCCGCTCCAATTGAAAGATGGATGTTTTCATCAAGTAAATTGCGAAGATCTGGGAATCAATTTCAAAAAGCCCGTGAGAGTAACCTTAAGATAAGTCAGCCTCTGATAAACCAAACGCGCGGTGTGTGTCTTCATGCCCTATTTACTCTTCCACATATGTAAATGGCAGTCATCTTGAACTGTCATTTGTACATCCTTCTTATCCTGTCATCAAGTCGACTAACCCCTTGTTTTGCAGAAAAAGATTAAAAAACCCATAACTCGATGCATAACATATCATGCATCCATACCACCTGCCAATATCAATACTAAACTAGATATCAGTTTTGTGCAGATTGGTCCTAGAACTCAATTCTGAGCCAAAAAGGCCCGTTCACCACCAGTCAAAAGGGCTGAAGGAAGTTTATCAGAACCCATCCCTGTATCTCGAGAGTAATTCGAGGAGTTTAAGAAATAGATTGCCGATATGACTACCCTGTTGAGAGAACAGTGTAAAGTATCTCAGGAACCTAAGCATAAGAGTCAGACTGAACCCTCTGTGCCATATGAGAATACCGGAAAAGGACGGTGATACCCAAATGTCCACACCTATCTCTCCCCTCGATGTCGAAGTAGCCAAAGAGGCTGTTGAGTAAAATCTAGTTACGCACAACACGCATGTGACGCCCACAGAATAGGTCCAATCAAACCAACTCATTCTGAGTCGCCAAACACATGGTACAGAATCCAAATACAAACTTTTATATCACACGGTCGTGCAAAATACGACCACACAAGCTGTGAGTGTCAATACAAATATGTAGAAAATATAAACATTCAAACTAAGTTCTCATTACAATTATTATCACACTATTTTATAAAAATAGTGAGGACTACTACTGCTCTAACTCGGACCATCACTCTGTCCCCCGACTAGTCCCTGCGACATTCTCATTTCCTGAAAAGGACAATAGATGAAAAGGGTGAGCTCAACTAGCCTAGTAAAGAATATTATGACTAAGATAATAAAGAACAATTTATCGTTAGTCTTCAACAAATCAGATAAAATATTATGGACAACAAGTTTTAGATCAACAGCTGCAGCGAAAATAACAATGCATCAGAAGAGTTAAGTAAGAAATAATGTCTACTATCTTCTATGATTTGAAAGTCCATAATCAATATTTTATCCCTGTAACATCAATCAATATATATCTTGAATCAAATATTCATCTTTGCACTACAGGCCAAAGATATTCATTTATATCACCAGTTGGTTATGTTCATCTCAATACCTGTCCATCTTTACACTACGGGCCAAAGATATTTATCAAATAATCATCCATCTTTGCACTACAGGCCAAAGATATTCTTTTGTATCACCATTTAAGACTAAAGATGATGAAAAATATTTTAAAGAACGAATCCAGTGAGATAAAGGACAAAAATTAGGAATTTGTCATTTAGTTTATTCAAGTTCAAGAATACTCCATAATAATCAAATGTGGAGCAAAATTCAAGAATGAAGATCAAAACTTGGATCCAATCAAAGATAGGAACCATAATAGCCAACTTGGACCAAGAAAAGAAAATTTAATTTTTCTTTGAATAGTACTGTATTCATGAATAGTGTCGTATACGTAAATAGTAACTCTGACATGAAAAGATAGAAATTTTCATAAGAAAAATTTTACTTCGTAAATAGTACTCGTGAATAGTACTGTATTTGTGAATAGTGCCGTATACGTGAATAGTAACCCTGACGAAAAATGTAAAAATTTCATAATAAAATTCATACCAATATTTCGATGAAATGATATTGAAAGCAATAACATCATTTACGAAAAATATAACATCCCTTACCTCAAAAGAATAGTACTTCTGACTGAAATATCGGATATAATACTGAAGGAAACTTGTACTGTATAGCAACACTCAAAGTATTTAAATACTCACAAAAATACACTCGATATTATAGAGAGAGAAACTTCTGATTCTGGTGTGATTTTTAAATTCTAACTAAACACCCTATTTATAGGAAAATGCTTAGGACGCCAAAGCAGAAAATTTAATAAAATAATAATAAAAAATTTCTATGCCTCTTATCTTTGAAAACCAAATTCCCAGCATTTTTCATCAATTAAAGGACACCGGGTCCAACCACATTCTAGAAACCTCCACCAAAAATTAATTTTAGACCCAAAATTCTGGAACTTCAATAATTCATAATAAATAGCCCTTTTATCAGAAAAATACGAATCTTATGTCCATTCTATAGGAAATTTAATTCTCTACAACTTTGTAGAAGAAAGTTTTTTCAAATTCCGAACGAAAAATGACCCAAATTTACATATGGATGATTTTTCCACACTCCCATTCTGACAAAATCAATCCTTCGTACCATGTTGACAAATCACAAAAAAATCAGCATTTACAACACAAGTGGGGCCCACTCAATTTGGAAAAATCCTCCAAAATGTGTTACATGTTTTTGTTACCAAAAACACCAAAAATAATTCAGATCCAATTTGCTCTCTTCCTCTTCATTTTATTCATATCTCGTGAAAATATCACCATTATTATATTATTAAAATTTTCACATTATACACTTATAATATAATATTATAATAATATATTTGAATGAATTATTTTATCAAAGAGAATAAAATATCAACTCTCAATAATTGTCTCTTTAAAAATTTCTCCATTTATATCCACATTAAATAAATATTTTCTTATCATTTTTATTAATAATTAATTATTCACAAATAATATTACAGAACCACAATATTAACAACCAGGTCGTTTTCAGGAAAGAATGGACTTTCTGATAAGGATTTCTCCTTACTGACGCGCAATTAGGTGACCAAACCCCTTTTCTAGATAGAACTTCCTTAGACATTGCCAATAATGTTGTCTAACAATATTATTCGAATAATATGAATTATTGATTTGATAAAGTAAAATATTGTGCAATGACAGTTACTAAAACAACAATAATATAAAATACTGTGCAATACTGTGTGCTACTGTGCAACAACGCGTATTACTTTATTTTAACCCCCGAGTATTTCAACAGTTCTAACGGTAACCGTTACGCCGTTATTTTTAGAAAACTCAGTCTTGTCGTTTTCTTCATCCGACAGTTTTTCATTATGGGGCCCACAAATGGCTGCGCTCTCGTACGAATATTTCCCGACAACAAGAATATTCCACGACCAAACAAATATTCCCCGACAACAAGAATATTTTATAACCACTTACTTATTTTGAAATATTTGCGCATTTTACCCATAACTTACCACATCTGTCAAATCAACCCCTTACTATTCAAAATAATATATAGAGGAAATTCAATTTTATTCATAATAAGTTGGGGTCTTACAACGCAAGTATGTGTGATCAACAAGTAATAAAGTGAAAGTAGAGTATCGTTCCCACGAGGAATTATTTAATAAAAATTACCAAGTACTAATCTGTAACCAACTTAATCTTATTTAAACGAATGATGTAGTATTTTGAATTAACAATATATAATTAAACTAATTCTAACTACCCCTAGAATGAAACTAGAATATGAAGACTTGAGACTACAATTTCACCTATTGTTTCATTTAAATCAATACACTTCCCGTTAAATCAAATCAATTATCTCGGATTGTTAATCAAGAACACTAAGGTAAAATATGACCATCTCCCGATGTACCATACTCATATCAACTTAAATTCACAGATGATAGAACTAAGTAGAACACCCTAATTAACTAATCCACTATATCTCTATGTGAATTATAATTAAAAAGAGTTTAAGCACAAGTTCTTATCAGATTACATGTGGTGAAAAGGTATATCTCTATCCTAAACACAAATCATGAATTCCAACGCCATGCAGAAATTACAATCGCATGATATTATGATCATATCTAAACCCATAATCCGTCTCTCTATTTCATATGTATTATCACGGTAATTGATAGCTAGGCAATTAAGTAAATATTCACAAACCATAATAGACAATCCAATAATAATGAACAAGACTAACAAGGAAGCATATCAAAGTAAACTACGCAACAAGATCTATTATAATCTCAAAATAGAGTTTAGCTCATGATTAAGTCAAAATCCATAATCTACAATTGTTTATACATTGAAAGATAAAAAAATAGAAGTAAAGAGAAGTTAGGAATTGAGATATGCAAATCTGAATTTCTCTTGCTCCACTCTTAATCTCCAATGATCTTTAATTGCTTCAATCTTCAACTTTAATCTAAACTAGGGTTTTATCTAATCTAATTTAATATAATCTAATGGAATGGAAAAAATCTCTCTAATCCTTGTGAATACTCCTCCTTGTATATCCCTTTTTATGTGTCTTTTAGCCCTCCTTAAAGTCCTTGAACCAATCAGCCAAACAAATCCTTTTTAGATTCAACTTCTAAAATTCCTTTTTTTTCCGACAACTTAGCCCTGGCGCAAATTTTACACTAGGAAACTTAGCCCCGACGCATGAACAATAACCTGAAATTACAAAAAATGTCATTAAGCTCCCAAAAACTTGTTTTGACCCTCTGAAGCCGTTTCCTACAACACAAACACAAAAACAAGTAAAATGAGACACTAAAAATACTTAAAGTTAACAAAGAATCAAGTCTAAAAGGTGTTCAATTCGTAGGTATAAAACCCACTCATCAGAGGTCCCGGTTCAAAAGATGACACGGGAAATAGTAGACCTCCGAGAAGACAGAGAAATTGGAGATATCAGGAAGAAAGTTAGGTAAATGGAGGACGCTATCGGGTGTATGAAAGGGACGGGATCCCACGGGAGCGTGAATTATTCGGATCTATGTATTTTCCCAAAAGCGAGATACCCGGATAAGTTTCAAGTCCCAGAGTTTGAGAAATACAATGGATTGGGTGATCCCTATACTCACTTAAAAGTCTATATAGGTGAACTTGGAACTTACGCCAAGGATGAGATCCTCAGAATGCAGCTATTCCAGAAAAGCCTTACTGGTGAAGCCCAAACTTGGTATGCCCAAGTAGATAATTCCAAAGTCCGAGGTTGGGAGGATTTGGCCCACGCTTTCCTCAACCAGTATAGTTTCCAATCCCAGATGGCACCTGATCGCTACCAGGTTACCAAAGTCAAGAAACTGAGCAATGAGTCGTTCAGAGAATATACGCAGCGATGGAGGCGAATGGTAGCCCAAGTTAACCCACCGATGGATGAAAGTGAGATGGTGACAACTTTCATTGACATACAAGAAGCCCCTTTCTATGAGAGAGTCCTTGCCGAGTTAGGCAAATCCTTCTCTAAAATGATCAAACATGGAGAAATGGCTGAAATGGGTTTGAAGTCTGGTAAAATCAAAGATCTCACTGCTTTGGAGGCCGTAGCAGAGCATATACAGTCGGGAAACTATGCAAGCGCCCCCAAAAGAGTTTTTTAAAGGAAGGAAGAAGATGTCTCTGATAGGTCTCAAAATCTGAGTGTTTAATTTTGATGATAACAAATCAGGTTAAAAGGTCAAAAGGGTAGAATCCTCTCCACAGGATTAAAAGTATTAAAATTGACTTTTTAATTACCTCTAATATTTTGACCAAAAATATTTATTTTCTTACTTCATTTGAATTTATTTTATGACCTTGATAAATCTAATATCAAACGTTAATAAAATGAGTTCATATAACATTTCCTAAGGCAAGGAGATTCCTATTTTATTTTGAAAATAATTTTCAAATTCTTTTCTGGGCAAAAAGTATTTCTAAAAATATATTATATAAGTATATATTTGTTAAATATAATATATATATATATATATATATATATATATATATCCGTGCATGTGTGTGCATGATGGGTGTGTGCCGAACTTGTGTGTGCATGTAAATGTCATGTGAGTGTGTGCCTAACTTAGATGTGTTGGGCATTTGTGTATGTGTCGTGTATGTTTATTGCTACAAAAAAGAAGAAAGCTTGTACTTGTTAATAGGTGGCATACTTGGGCATAAGTTGTGAGTCACATGTAATGAACAAAAATTATTGGGCAAAGTGATGACTCATATGTGCTAAACAAAAATGTTGGGCCAACAACTTCTTATATCCGGCCAAACACATTTGATCCGAGCCATTAAAATTTTCCACCATGCAATCCGGACCTTCTATTTCAAAAATAAATTTTCAAAATTACGATTTTGCCCTAACCTCAAAAATTCTATAAATAGGAGGCTTTTCTATTCGTTTCAATTTACCAATTTTACAAACTGAAAAGCTTATTCTCCTTGCCTACATTCTGTCTAAATAAGCTTTTACTCTCTTCTCTCAATCAAAGTTATAATTCTATTGGAAGAGAAAAATTGGTCAGAGTATTTGAGATAAGTTGTTAAATTATTATTATTCATATCATCTCATACTTGCTTATACATATAGATATTCTGTTATAAATTGCTATATACATTCATATATCTATATATCAATATTAGTAAAGAGTCAGTACTTGGACACCGATATAATTTGGAAGTTATTTCTTTGAAATTCTTCAAACGGTCTTTAAAATCCCAAGTGGCCCTTTACTGATATTATCAATATATAGATTTAGATAATCAGATATAAACTGCGATACACATTTATATATATATATATATATTTCATCTATTATATCTAATAAAGAGTCAGTACTTGAACACCGATATAATTTGGATGTTATTTCTTTGAAATTCTCCAAACGGTCTTTAAAATCCCAAGTGGCCCTTTACTGATATAAATAATCTATATAAATATTGTTTAATATTTTATATACGATTATCAAGTTATGAATCAAAAAATTTTGTCAGTACTTGGATACCGATATAATTCGGATGTTATTTCCTTGAAATACTCTGGACGGTCTTTAAAATCCCAAGTGGCCAAATTATTCACAACGTAGATCAAATATAATATAATATATATAAGTGGGTGAAATAAGTTTGTTCAAGTATTATCTAAAGTGAATTTTATTATCATACTTGATAAACTGTCATCAAATATACTGCTTATATAATTGTTCACAAATTATTGTTGCATTATACAAGTGTGTGTGGTTGTTTAAATTCAAAGTTATATTTATTTAAAACAAAAAAACATACTCTTTATAAAGAAAAATCTTTTTCTTAATCCAAAGAAAAATATTCTTTAAAGAAAAAGAAAATCTTTATTATAAGTGCTTAAATCTTTTATCTGCTTTCACAGAAGCACATCACATAAAAGTTTTTGAACTTTTATCATATACTTAAATTCTATATCTACTTATTTGAGAAGTATATGTTCTACAATTTTATCTGCTTATTATTAGAAGCAAATATTTAAACAAACTTTTTGTAAAAGGAAAAGGTTGAGTTAGTTTATTTTATACTTGTGAGAAAGACAAGAATTCTTTGACCAAGGCCAGAGTCTCAGAGAGGTCAGCTGGGAGTTGGGTCTCTAGTGTACTTGTGAGGTAAGGAAGAGATTGTTGTTTCAAGACCAAGGGATAGAATAGTTCTAAGCTCAAAAGAAGGTTCAACTAAGCTTGAGGAAGGAGCTGGGAGTTCACTGTCCAAGATAGTTAGTTGTGGATAGTTGTAAATTTATCTTTAAAACTTTGTACTGGCTTCTCCGCCTATTGAAGGAGTATTTATTACATGGAGTAATAGGATCTCAAGTCTTGGAGAGGAGCTTGAGACTGGACGTAGCAATATACCCGAGCTGTATGTTGTGAACCAGATAAATATCTGTGGAATGTGTGATTGAATTTTAAAACTGCTTATTAATTTCATAAAATTAACCCACTAAAATTCAATAAGGCCATAGATAATTTTTAAACTGTAATAATCTATTCAACCCTCCCTTCTAGATTATTATTGAACTTTCAATTGGTATCAGAGCAGTGCTCTTTAACTTGTTTGTTAAGTGAGTACAGGCATACCTAAGAGTAGATCCATCTATGGCCTACACAAATGCTACCGATTGAGGAGAAGGACTATCAATGTCCAGACCTCCACTATTTGATGGCACAAACTTTGCCACATGGAAAAATAAGTTCAAAATCTATGCCAAATCACAAGGAATCAAAATTTGGATGGCAATAGAACGAGGTGTAAAGATCCCCACAAAAATCAAAGATAAAAGCTCGTCGAAAAAGATATTGGGGAATTCACCACCGAGGATGAGGAGATTATGAATATCGCCTCCAAAGCTGAACAAGTGCTAACCAGTGCTCTTATAGAAAAAGAATACAAAAGAGTTAGCAACTGCAAGAATGCTAAAGAAATCTGAGAAAAATTGATTGTAACCTATGAAGGGACCAGTCATATCAAAGAAACTAGAAAAGATGCTCTAATCCAAGAGTATGAAAGCTTCAAGCTGAAAGAAGGTGAGAAGATCATTGATATGGAAATTCATTTTTCTAGAATCATTGATGAGCTAGAACAACTGGGAAAAGCTTACACAACAAATGAGAAGAACAGAAGGATTCTTACAGCCCTTCCATCTGTATGGAAAATGAAAGTTACAGCCATCAAGGAAATACAGGATCTAACTGCTTATCCTCTTGATAGCCTCATTGGAAATCTTCGTGCCCACGAAGTCGACATGCTAGTCGAAAAAGCAAGATCAGACACAGATCTTAAAAAGAAAGGAATCGCTTACAAAGCCTTACTTGTTGATCAAGAAAGCGATGATGATGAATTGAATGAAGAACTCTTGAGTCTAGATAATAACGAAGTTGTATTATTATCAAGATAACTCAGAAGAGTAATTCAAAACAAAGCAAAGAGATATGACAAAGGCTTTATGAAAATAAATAACAACTTTAACAACTTCCGAAATAAGCAAGCCTTCAAGCCAAAAGTTCCAGGAGGGAATTTTAAGGCTACCAACAGCAACTTCAGAAATGTTGGCTCAAATGAAAATTCAAATAACTGTTTTGAATGCAACCAACCAGGACACTTCAAGAAGGATTGTCCAAAACTAGCCAACAACAAAGTTCTAGTAGCTGAAGAAGACTGGGATCTAAGTGATGAAGAAGAACCTACTGAGCCAACCGAAGAAATCGCAAATTTATGTTTAATGGCGGACAATGACTCATCACCAAAATCTGAGGTAAATTCGGAACATCAAGCATATAATTTTTTATATAAAGATAATGAAGATTTTATTAAATTAAAAGCATCATTAAAAGAATTAATTAAGGCAAATAGAAATCTTGAAATAGAAAATTTTAATTTAATTATGGAAAATGAAATCTTAAAACATGAAAATGAGAAATTAGAAAATAACTCTTCAGGAAATCTTGCAGTAAAAGAAGAACTAGAAAAATTAAGAAAAACAAATGAAAATCTTGAAAAGGAAAATTCTACACTTATTATTTCTATGAAAAATCTTGAAACTGAAAATTTAGTTCTTGCTGTGATTATAGAAGATTCTCAAAAACAAGAAATAAGTAAAAAAGAAAACTCATCTCAGAAGTTAGAAAAACAACTTGAAGAATCTGATTTAATAAGTCAAATTAAAATGTTGACTCTTGAACGTGATGACTTAAACTCTACAGTCATTAAATTTACAAAAGGAAAATAAAATCTTGACGTTATGCTCAGCCAATAAAGATGTAGTTTTAATAAATAAGGATTAGGGTATATCGGAGAATCCAGTAAGATAAAACATAAAAAACTCTATCATATTAAAAGTAAAGAAAAAGGTCATGCATCTCCTTTTGATAAATGCTCTTACTGTAACAGAAATGGTCATTCGATTTACTCATGTAATGCTAAGAATGGAAACTACACAGGAAAAATGATTTGGGTACCAAAAGGAAGTTACACTGCACCTATTATCACAACAAAAGAATCTCTTTATCATGAAAGACCATCTAGAAACTCTCATCAAAATCCTTCATTTAAAAGAGTTAGTCATGCATATTATAAATCTGCTACTCATAGAACATGTGTGTCTACGAGTGATTATTATCCTGTACCAAACTTTGTAAAGGAAAACACGAACAATCCTTATACAAATTGGAAAACTTACCCAAAGGACCTTTCTCATTAAAGGGTACCAGTTTGCGAATCTAATATATGTTGCAGGTATGTCTCACAGCTGATTCTAGGAAAAATAAATGGTACCTTGATAGCGGTTATTCAAGACACATGACAGGCGACAAAACAAAATTGAGCAATCTACAAGCTACAGACTGTAATGAGGTAACATTTGGAGATAGCAACAAAGGTAAAGTTGTTGGAATTAGAAATATTTATAGTAAACACATAACAATCTCTAACATTCAATTGGTCACAGGACTCAGGTATAATCTTCTATCTATCAGTCAACTATGTGATAGTGGTTTTAAACTAACATTTAGTCCTCATAACTGTTCAATATATGACCAAAGTGGAAAATTAATTCTACTTTGTCTTAGAAGTCAAAATGTGTACACATATAATTTAGATACATACTCACACATGGACAATGTGTGTCATGTATCTGCAAATGACGATCCTTGGCTTTGGCGTCGTAGTTTAGGACACATTAACATGAAATTAATTAACAACATATCTTCTAAAGAACATGTTTGTGGTCTTCCTAAACTTAAATTTCTTAAAGACCATATTTGTGAAGCCTGTGAATTAGGAAAACAAATTCATGCATCTCATAAACCTAAACTCACAGTTTTAACCTCTCGACCACTTGAACTCTTGCATATGGACTTAGTTGGATCTATCCCTAAACATAGTATAGGTGGTGCCGTCTATATTTTAGTCGTAGTTGATGATTATTCAAGATTCACTTGGGTTGATTTTCTAAAATTCAAAAATAAAGCGATAAACTCCTTCTCTGCTCTATGTAAGAAAATTCAGAATCAACAGGGAAGCTCTATTATTTATATTCGGTCTGATCACGGAAGAGAATTTGACAATTTTGATTTTATAATGTTCTGTGATGAGCATGGTATAAGTCATAACTTCTCTGCACCTTACACACCTCAATCAAATGGTGTTGTTGAAAGGAAAAATCATACTCTATAAGAAATAGCCAATACTATGCTTAATGAATATCGACTTCCTAAATATTTTTGGGCCGAAGCATGTGCAACATCCTGTTATATTTTGAATCGTGTCTTGCTAAGACCAATACTTCTCAAAACTCCCTATGAGCTCTTTTATCAAAGAACTCCAAAAATAAACTACTTTCGTGTCTTTGGGAGTAAATGCTTAATTCTAAATATTAAACAACATCTAGTGAAATTCGACCCCAAATCTGATGAAGGAATATTCCTGGGATATTCACTAAATAGTAAAGCATATAGGGTCTTTAATAAAAGAACTCTAGTCGTGGAAGAGTCAATGAATGTAACCTTTGATGAATCTAAACCTCCTCCAAAATATAAAGAACTGGCAGAAAATGATACAGTTATTGAAGATATTCTCAGAAATATGGAAGAACTAAAAATAGATGACATCTCTCCTTCTGTCAATATTAATCCTCTTGAAAATCCTAATCCTCAGCTAAATGACTTGCCCAAGGAATCACATGCTATAAGAAATCATCCAATAGAAAATGTAATTGGTGATATCGATAAAGGGATTCTTACAAGATCACAAGCACAAAACATGGCCAATCATCTATCCTTTCTGTCACAAATTGGGCCTAAAAATATAAAAGATGCTTTGATTGATGAAGACTGGATAATAGCTATGCAAGAAGAACTTGAACAGTTCACAAGAAACAAAGTCTGGGAATTAGTTCCAACTCCCGAAGAGACCTCCATTATTGAAACTCGATGGGTGTTTCGTAACAAATTAGATGAAAATGGAACTGTTATACGTAATAAGGCACGATTAGTTGCACAAGGGTATAATCAACTTGAAGAAATTGACTATGATGAAACATATGCTCTTGTTGCTAGAATTGAGTCTATGTATGTTATTAGCTTTTGCATGCCATAAAGATTTTAAATTATTTCAAATAGATATGAAATCTGCTTTTCTAAATGATGTTATTGAAGAAGAAGTCTATGTTAAACAACCCCCTGGCTTTGAAGACTTTGATCATCCTGATTATGTGTATAAACTACACAAAGCTTTATACGGTCTAAAACAAGCTTCCAGGGCATGGTATGAAAGACTGAGTAAATTTTTATTAGAAAATAGTTATAAAAGGGGCACAGTAGATACTACTCTTTTTAAAAAATATAAAAATAATGATATTCTTATTTTCAAATATATGTTGATGACATCATTTTTGGATCTACTAACATGAATATGTGTAATGAGTTTTCTGAAAGCATGAGTAAGGAATTTGAAATGAGCATGATGGGAGAATTGAATTTCTTCCTAGTACTACAAATCAAGCAAGGAGAAAAAGGTATTCACATCTCTCAATCCAAATATTGCAAAGAAATGATTAAGAAATTTGGTTTAGAGTTTGTAAAACCTCTTAATACTCCTATGTCAACTACTGATAAACTAACTGTTGATGAAAATGGAAAAAGTGTTGACACAAAGAAGTATCGAGGAATGATTGGCAGTCTCCTTTACATCACAGCTAGTCGACCTGACATTATGTTCAGTGTCTGTAAATGTGCCAGATTCCAAGCAAATCATAAAGAATCTCACTTGGTTGAAGTAAAAAGAATATTTCGATATCTTAAAGGAACTATAGACTTAGGTCTATGGTATCCTAAAGGTCAACCATGCTACCTTGTGTGTTTCTCTGACTCTGACTCTGCCGGTCATCATGTTGATCGAAAAAGCACAAGTGGCACTTGTCAGTTCTTAGGCGGATGTTTAGTTTCCTAGTTTTCTAAGAAACTAAACTCGGTATCTATTTCAACCATCGAAGCCGAATATATAGCTGTTGCACGATGTTGTGCACAGATATTGTGGATGAAACAGACCCTTGCCGATTACAATATAAAATTTAACTGTGTGTCAATCTTATGTGATAATACGAGCACTATTAACTTAAGTAAAAATACCGTATTACATGCTAGATCAAAACACATTGATGTTAGACATCATTTCTTACGGGATCATGTAAACAATGGTATTATTAAACTAAAACATATTGACACATAATTAAATATTGTTGACATATTTACTAAACCACTAAGTTCTGATAGATTTTATAAATTACGTCTAGACTTGGGAATGTTAGATATTGTCTCATAAAATATTAAATTTTCTCTTATTTAAAATCTATTTTTTATAATATATAAATATATTTTTTGTCAAAATTATTAATATTATTAGTTTACAATTTTCTATTAATTTTTTTTTATATATATACTCATAATTATACATATAAATTATTTTTTTCTTCTATATGTTAATATACTTATATTATTTAGTTAAGAATATATTTTTATATATAAGATTTTATATTTATAATCTTTCTCAATTACACATTATATATCAAAAAATTTACACTAATATAAATATTATTAGTTTTATTATACATATGAATATATATAAAATTTATTTATATATGTTAATATGCATTTTATACATTAAAACTTCATATTTATACTCTCTCTTAATTATCAGAAAACTTTATTATTATAAATATTTTACTAAAAATTTACATATATACATAAAAATGAAAATTATTAATTTACTGATTTTAATATAAATATTGTAGTATTTTTTATTATTAATTATATCAAAAATTATATTTTATAACATTTATTATATAATTATATATCTGATCTGATCTGAGCCGCTGATCCAAGAAATCATCCAACGGCCAACTACAAGCCCAATCCGCGTCTATTGACTCCAACCAATCAGAAGCCGGAAAGCATAAGCACATGGATCACGCTCATTAACCGTTCGATCAACACAGGAAAGCACAAATCTATCACAGCCGTCCGATCGAAGTCAAACAGGTCAGCCAAATTATTTAAACGCGTGATCTTATCCCGTCCGTTGATTAAATCTGAGATCAATTCTCAACCATACGATCCATTAGATTAACCTAAATATAAAAACTTAAAATCTATTTTTTTTTCATTTCTTACTCTCTCTTTCTCTGTCTTTCTCTCTCTTCCAGCCGGCACTCCCTCTTCTCTCTCTCTCTCTACACTCAAACGCTCCGTTCTCTCTATCTCTATCCCTCAACTCTCTCAAATCCTAACCCCAACCAAAATCGAGTGATTCAAGTGAGTTTTTCGTCGTCTTTCTTTATTAAAATGAATCTCCTTTGTCTTGATAACATGTTTACCGATTTTGATCTTCGTGTTTATATTATTCTAAAATCTTTTATACTCTTAAGTTATTTTTAAACCCTAGATTTATAATCTATTTCGAGTTCATATATATATATACATATTTTTTGCTTATATTTCTGGATTCGATCCAAATTTTTTTGCTATCTTTGTGTTCTTAATTTTTTTTAAAAAAAACCTAGATCTATAAATGTTTTTCGATTGGTTTAAGGTTTGAATTTTAAAAAAAATATTACTAACAATTTTTTTGTCTTCTTCGTTTGTGTATCTTTTTTTTAAGTTTTTTTTTATTTATTATATGTGTTTACTTTCAAAAACCCTATATATATATATTTAAATTTATTTTCAAAAATTTATTTTCTTCGCCTTCTGTTTACTTTATTTTTTTTAAAAAAGGAGGTGGTTCATCTATATATTTCTTATATATACATATATATTTCAAAAAAATTATTATATATATATATATATATATATTTTAAATTATTTATATTTAAGCATATAAATATTTTCAAAACTCTATATATATATGTGTGTGTGTATAAAATACTAAACTTTTTCATTTAATTTTTTTAATATACTTGCCGATGTGTTTAAACCTTTTTTTTAACTTTCTGTCAAAATCTATGTTTACAAATGTGTTTCTATCAAACCCTAATTTCTGTTATCAAATTCATTTTTCACACACACACACACACACACACACACACACACACATATATATATATATATATACTTTTCAAAACACTAAAATTCCACAAATATTTTAAAAATTTTGTATATTTTTGTATGTTTGCTTATCAGAATATATATATATATATATATATGTGTGTGTGTGTGTGTGTGTGTGTGTGTGTAATGAATGCTGTGTACTATATATATATATATATATATATATATATATATATACACACCTGGTTTATCGACAAGAATGTTTGAGTATGAAATTTTTGATGTATGTGTGTGAATGTGGTTTCTTCCCCTACTGATACACTGGTACTATAAACTGGATCAACTTGAAAGCAACTTAAGTTTGTGAAATAGCTGTGCTAAGGTAATCTCTTTTCTTTTCTGATTAAATTGTGAATATAGTTGGATGCCTATTTTTTTAAAAGCTTCTATTTGTGTATTTGGCTGTCTATCTGAAATTGAATAACTATAATGAGTTTCATGTTTATGTTCTGTGTATATGGCTGTCTGAAAGCCACTGGTTGTATATATGACTGTATCATTGTTATATGCTGACATGTATAATAGAGATCATGTGCTATATCAGTTTTATATAACACTGACTTGTTGAATCAATGTGTTGACACACTATATCTTGATATGGGCATCCAGCAATGACAACATGTTAGTGTTATGTAACATTGACTGGTTGTATCTCTATGTTGATTTGTAATAGTTTGATATGGGCATATATGTGATATCTATGATGACATATCTATGTGTTGAATCCCTATACTGGGTTATTATCTTCTAATACGGGCCAATAAGTAATGATAGCATATCTCTTTGTTTGATATTGGATCATACCTGTTATGTCAATAACCTGCATATTTTTGAAATTTGTTTGTGTCTTCTGATTGGACTTCTGGGCAAATTTTTCAAAAAGGGATAATCTGACAAAAGATTTAAATATGCTAACAGTACTAAACATGCCTGTCCGTTACTGCTCACAGTGCACAGTCATCACTTGAGAACTATTTAGTTTTTGACATTCAGGTCATGCCATATTAATTAAACTGAGTTTTTTAATTGTACTTTTTCTATAAAAGGATAGCCTTTCAAAAACTTTATCTTCAAATCTCTTCTACTACTTGTCTGCAGTTTTGTTTATTCACTTACTTTCAAAACATGAAACCTATCCATTCTTCAAAAAGAAAAAGGTTTGAGATATTTACTGAGCCTCACCCTGATTTATATACCCCATTGTTGGTCACACCTACTGCCAAAAAAAAAATGAACACATAAAGCATAACTTGCTTCCTGGGGTAGGAACTTCTTTCAATAGTTTTCCAGGTCTGTTAGAAAAAATAACAAGCATAGGATGGGACTGTCTTATCTCTTTTACAAATAGAGAGAAATATCCTAGCTTGATTTGCTGAATTCTATGCTCACATGTCTTTTATTCATGATTCAACTGGTTTTCTTACCTGTATTAAAACCTGTATACAAGGTCAAGACTATGTGATAGAAGAAATTCTTCTTTTGCATGCTCTTAATCTTAGAAAAGAATTATTGGATTATCCCAAGATTAATGAATACACCTTTCCCATAGGAATTACTACTACTGAGTGCCTTACTTTTAAACACAATCTTGCACTCACCACTGATCAACTTGTGCCTGCCAATTTGTTTGAATATCCATGCAAAGTGCATCTTGATTACTTCACTGCTGACTATCAGTTTTTAGGAAAAATTCTGAGCCATAATTTCATGCGTGTCAGAAATGACAAAATGTTAAGTCCCTTTGACTTAGAACTTACGAATGTGTTCTGACTGAATGCATGCCATATAGTCTGCCATTTTTTCTCTTGACATCTTTTGAATTCTGTTACTCTAACAACTACATGGGGTATGGACTTTTGTTGACTAGAATTTTTATACATTTGGGTGTATCTGTTCATCTTCATAAGGCTCAAATGATTCACAATAGCAATATTGTGTCACACTTAGACCTTCCTTCTAAGCCTTTAATTATCTTCCAACCAAATGACACTGACCACATAGAGACACATTTAAATCTACTGTCCCAAATTGATTCTTTAAACAGCATGAGTCAGTTATCCTTGAAGAATCAATCTAAACTTATGAGTTAGTTAGAGGCTTTACAAATGTCTGTACACCACTTGCAAGACATGATGAATGTATTGATGGAACACCACAAGGTATCAATCCCCCCCTACAATTTCACTACCACGACCAGCTCTGCCCAGCCTGACCATTCTGGTCAGACCCCTCCTGATCTGCATCTCATAAACATGGGTATGAACTTCTCCCCACTCAACTTTGATGAACTCTGACTATTGAGGAAGAATGTAAACTAACTACTCTACTAACTATTCTGGATGACTGTAATAATCACTAACAAACTGATAATTAGGATTATTATTATATGTTTAATTATTATTCTAACTTGCAGGTAATTACTGAAACTAACAAGTTTCTGCAGGTACTTTGATATTTTCTTAAATCCCTCTATTTTTGTTAATGACAAAGGGGAAAAAGAAAAATATCAGATGAGAAGAAAAATATCAGATTACTACATAGTATAACTTATACTAAGTAATAATCTGATAAGTGAGCAGATATGAATCTGTTGGATATAACTGTTATAAACTACATGAATAGTTTGGATGGTGTGCATGAGATTGACAGGAACTGCTATACTAGATATAACTGCTATAACTGTATGTTTGGACAGGGTGGATGGTTTGTATGTTGAATGGTTTGCATACCAGATATAATTGTTATAACTGCATGAATGGTTTGGTGTGTCCGTCTGATAGTTTTTAAAAAATATGATGGGTTTTCAAAATTTTAAAAAAATTCTTTCTAAAAACCTGATTCATGATCTAAGGGGAAGCTTCATGAATCAAGGGGGAGTTTTGAAAAATAAATATTTTTGCTTGTTGTAATCATCAAAAAGGGGGAGATTGATAGGTCTCCAAATCTGAGTGTTTAATTTTGATGATAACAAATCAGGTTAAAAGGTCAAAATGGTAGAATCCTCTCCATAGGATTAAAAGTATTAAAATTAACTTTTTAATTACCTCTAATATTTTGACCAAAAATATTTATTTTCTTACTTCATTTGAATTTATTTTATGACCTTGATAAATCTAATATCAAGTGTTAATAAAATGAGTTCATATACTAACATTTCCTAAGGCAAGTGTAACGACCCGAAAATTCATACAATACAACTCTCGACATCGGTCGTTAACAATGCATCCTTATTCAGACTTTACATCATTAATCAATGATACAATCACTAAAAATACGGAATATTTAAAACTTTTATATTATTCCTTCTTTATTTTCCTGAATCTCAACCTTTATCATTACATAACTTTGATTCAAATTTATTTCATGAATCGCTTCGTCAGAGTTATTATAAACTAAAACTTACAACCAGGTTCAATAACCTTTATACATCGGATAAAATTTAAACTTTACAACTCCACATCGGTTAACCATCATACATTCTCAAATACATTATCTGAAACCTTAAACAGGTTCCAAAATAATAACAATTCAGCCAAAGTATATAAATCTTCATGCATTACATCTGATTCATTTCTTTCAAGTAGCACATAGCGTTACCTTGAATCCTTAACATGCAAAAGTGATTATTTGCAAGAATGAGCTCGACAGCTCAGCAAGATCTAACAGCTTTCAAGCATCATAGAGCACATAAATACATGCTCAACATACATCTCATAATAATTAAAGTAATATGGCATACATGTTTTACTTCACATAACAAATATAAATATTGAGTTCCTTACTCAATCAACATACTTTAATCAATCAATGTAGTCATAAATTGACTTTAACATTTCATGCTTACAACATATATACAACATATCATGCCCTTTGCAAAATAATTTAAAAATAGTTCATCATCAAGTTCATGTAGAAAATAAGAACTGAAAGACTTGCCTTGATCGTTGTTTGCCAATAACAGTTTAACAGCTTACAGATATCTGCACTTCACGTGCCCTATACAATTATATAATCATGCACATCAACTATTAGTCACATAGCAAAGCATATTAGTTGTAATGTAAACTTTACTCTACATCTCATAAACCTTCCTATTATCAATACACAATGTTCAATTTGATTGTGTTAACTATCGACTTATATTTCACTATATTTCTTTTTCGTAATATTCAAAATTCATTCAAGTGTTTAATTCTTTCTAGGACTACTTATTGGTTTTATACTAACCTCATTTCATATCTTATAATGTTCATTTCATTTGACTTAAAACACTTTTTACATTAAGTAATACTTGTCATGGCGTTTTGGCGTTCATTCGTCACCCGCCCGAATTGTCTCTCTTGTGCATGCTTAGTGTGCTTATGCAACTAATCTAATACATCATTTATTAATATTAAATATCATTATATTTACTAACATTCATGTTTCATAACTTATAACAACATCTATTATCGTCGACAGCACTATACTTGCTTATGTGCATGTCTGACGCCCTCCGATTGCCTCCGAATACGCATTAGTTATAAAGATGATCATTTTGACCCTAGCTAACGACCTCAAATTGAAAAGGTTAAAAAACGAAAGTTGTAGGTCTACTCGTGCTCGTTCCGGATCATCTTGAATCACCTCAATCCGAGTCCGTATGAGAAAGTTATGGCTGTTCTACCACAGCAGGTCAAAATAGTATTTGTTTGTTTATTTTTTCTGACCATGACCAGTGCAGCTGCGCCCCAAATGGCCTTGGGGGCTGCGCAGCTGCGCCACAAGGGCCGGAGGGAGGTTCTAGGCTTGGTTCTTCTCAAATTTCTGACTCTTTCCTCCTTCTAATATTCATAAATCAAGCTACGCACATCCGATTGAGTCCGTTTTCGACTCTATAGATTCGTAATTCATAGAACTACACATCTACATGATAATTATGATACTTCAAAAACATTAGCAGTTCATTATAAGCGTTCCAATTTAGTGTTCATGCTATTTTTTTATATTTTACACATATTTAGCGAATTCATTCACCACGGATTCGTTTCTTAACCAAATTGATTCATTCAACATGCGTTTTTTTTGTTTTTCATCATACTAACAACATCCATAATCAATTTCAGATTATATACATGATCTAACCATCCAAATAGGCCATAAACAAAATTCCTTATTCTAAAAACATATTTACATGAATTTGATAACTCTAAAATCGTTTATAGATGACATATCACATATTATACACGCCTATAAACAAATATATCCTTATCCTTTATCAACCCAAACAAATTATAGAGAAATCTAATATTTGAGGCAAACAAGAGTAGAGAGTTTTAAGGTTGTATTAATACCTTTTGATTCCTTCTTAACCCAATTAAATGATGAACAAGGTTCTTTTCTTCTTGTTCTTCCAAAGCTCTTCTCCAATTCTTAGAGAATTCTCTCACTCACCCTCACTCCCAAATTTCTTTTTACTGAAGAACAAGCTAACTCATGAGTTTTGTTTTTAACGTAAAAACTCAATTCCTTCATCGGTTACCAAACCCCAAAGGTCACAAGACCTTGTTTGGCAAGCTTCCTTAGGCACCCCTTTCAATTATTTTAATAATCTTTTATCATATGGTACATTTGTCACACATAACCAAACCAAACTTATAATTTCATATTAAGTTACATTGAGTTTATTAATCACTTAATTTATCAAATCACTCCATATCAACATAATAAATTTATTTAATAAATCATTCATCCTCTAATTTAATTATTTAATTAAATTAGAGCATTGTAATTCCGTTAGCGTAATAAAATACGCATCGATTATAAAATTGTTTATCATCAATTTACTTAATATCATCATACATGAATAAATTATTCCATAATAATTTTCATCAAATATTTACTTTATTTAATAAATATCTCAACTAAAATATTTATTTTACTCGATAATTATCTTAACTATTTACGAAATTCTCAATCAAATTACATTAACATATTACATTTATATGTAACACATTACCCACTTATTTTATTAAAACCAATATATTTACATTAATTCACTATTTTAATTAAGTGAATTACTCTCATTATTTATGAAATTTAATTCATAACAATTATAGTGCCAACAACGCATAATAATCAAATTATATTATTCAACAATATAACTTCCAACTTAATTAACTTAATTCCCTTTTCAAACAATTTCGTTTCCCTTCTTTAATAGTTCAAATAAATTAACTACCAAACCTCATTCCTCCAACCTATGAATATATATATATATATATATATGTATATATCTTCTATATTCACACCACATCATATACTTCATCACATATAACACATCTATACACATATCCAAACTCAAAACATCTCGTAATAAGAATTTTATTTATTAAATTCTTATTATAATAATTTTTGAAAATTCGGGTTGTCACATCCTTCCCTCCTTATAAGGATTCTGTCCTCGGAATCACCGAAACCCTACCTTACTCAGGTTTTCATCAAATCTCTTTAAAAACATTTATCGTTGAATAACTTCAACACATTACCTTAGTATAGGTTTTATATTTCCTACTACATTCATTTCTTCAACAAATTCTAGGTTTTATTTCATACCTTTCACTTGAACTCAATTATATTTTGAGTATTATATATTCTTTAACCCGTTCATTTTCTTTTCAAGGATTATTACCATATACCTTACTCATCGAATTCATATACTTCATAATTCACTATCTTATAAGTGTTCGGGTTATCACAACAAGGATATTCCTATTTTATTTTAAAAATAATTTTCAAATTCTTTTATGGGCAAAAAGTATTTCTAAAAATATATTATATAAGTATATATTTGTTAAATATAATATATATATATATATATATATATATATCTAGACCGGGCAAAAAATAAGTTTGGATTGGTTTTGGGTTACATAAAATAGATTTGGGTTGGTTTTGGAACCAAAACCATATTACCTATATTTAATATGGGTTATGTGGTTTGGACTTAAATGGTTATGGGTCGAATCCAGGTCGACCTATTTTTCAAATTATAGTTTCACTAAAATCTTAATTTCTGTTATACTAAAAGAGTCTTATTTTAATTTTTTAGATCCAAGTTTGAAACTAAAAATTTTAATTGATGTGACTAATTTGAGTATTAAAAACATCAATTTTGTAATTATAGGTACTTTCAAAAAAAATTATATTAATAATTATTATGTTAATTAAAATTAATGAAATTATTGAGAATTTTATTACAATAATCAGTAATTTTTTTTTTTTGGAGTATATATATAATCAGTATATATTATTTTTTTTGGGGGTGAGGGTGGGGTGGGGGTGGGGGTGGGGATGGGGGGCGGGCTATATACATAATCTATAAATATTATTTTTTGGTGGTGGATGAGGGGCGGGAGGTGGGTGGTGGTGGGCGTATACATAATTAATAAATATTATTTTTTTGGTGGGGTTGAGGACAGGGGGGGTGAAAGTAACTTAAATCAAACATCACAGTACCGTATTAAACAAAATACATCATAGATGGATATAGTTGTTGTTCTGTATAGACTGAAGTAGTATGGCAGTACTTAAAAGTACTTTAAAGTTGATTTACGTTAGTTAAGTACAATTGATTTGTGATATTAAAGTTATAGTATATGTCTGGCTTTATGTTTGCAAGATATGACTTCTTAATAGATTCTTGTGATTGTGGTCCAATGGTTTTGGGGTGGGGGTGGGGTAGGGTGGGGGTGGAAGTGTATATACATAATCAATAAATATTAATTTTTTGGGGGGTGAGGGTTTGGTTTAGGTGGGGAGTGGGGGTGGGGGTTAGAGTGGGAGAAATTAAATTAAATTATATAATATAGTATAAAATAATTTATGGAGAGAAGGAGGAAATAAAATTTAATTATATAATATAAATTGTATAATTTAAATGAGTTATTTTAATTAATTAATGGAGGATATATTAATTATTTAAATTAATAGTTCGTTACACTAAAAGTGTAAACTTTATTATGGATTAATTCCATAATTAGTGAAATAATTTTTATACATAATTACAAGTGTATAAATTACAAAAGTATGTAATATGCATATAATGTAATATGTATAATGTATATGTGTTATATAAGAATGTAGTGTAATAATGCATACATATTGATGTATTAGCTCTTCAAAGTGTAAAAAATTATTATAGACTAATATGGGTCAAAAGTAGTTAAACTAGATCCAACCCATATTTGTAATAATAATATAGGTCCAAAACTAAACCAACCCATCACTTAAAAACTAGTTAACCAACCCAATAGATCCAAGTGGTTTTTGTTAACTATATGGATTTCAACTTAAATTGCCAGGTCTATATATATCCGTGCATGTGTGTGCATGATGGTTGTGTGAACTTGTGTGTGTGCATGTAAATGTGCATGTGAGTGTGTGGCTAACTTAGATGTGTTGGGCATTTGTGTATGTGTCGTGTATGTTTAATGCTACAAAAAGGAAGAAAGCTTGCACTTGTTAATAGGTGGCATACTTGGGCATAATTTGTGAGTTACATGTAATGAACAAAAATTACTAGGCAAAGTGATGACTCATATGTGCTAAACAAAAATGTTGGGCCAACAACTTCTTATATCCGGCCAAACACATTTGATCCGAGCCATTAAAATTTTCCATCATGCAATTCGTACCTTCTATTTCAAAAATAAATTTTCAAAATTACGATTTTGCCCTAACCTCAAAAATTCTATAAATAGGAAGCTTTTCTATTCATTTCAATTTACCAATTTTACAAACTGAAAAACTTACTCTCCTTGCCTACATTCTATCTAAATAAGCTTTTACTCTATTCTCTCAATCAAAGTTATAATTCTGTTGGAAGAGAAAAATTGGTCAGAGTATTTGAGATAAGTTGTTAAATTATTTTTATTCATATCATCTCATACTTGCTTATACATATAGACATTCTGTTATAAATTGCTATATACATTCATATATCTATATATAAATATTAGTTAAGAGTCAGTACTTGGACACCGATATAATTTGGAAGTTATTTCTTTGAAATTCTCCAAACGGTCTTTAAAATCCCAAGTGGCCCTTTACTGATATTATCAATATATAGATTTAGATAATCAGATATACATTGCGATACGCATTTATATATATATATATATATATATATATCTATATTTCATCTATCATATCTAGTAAAGAGTCAGTACTTGGACACCGATATAATTTGGATGTTATTTCTTTGAAATTCTCTAAACGGTCTTTAAAATCCCAAGTGGCCCTTTACTGATATATATAATCTATATAAATATTCTTTAATATTTTATATACGATGATCAAGTTGTGAATCGAAAAATTTAGTCAGTACTTGGATACCGATATAATTCGGATGTTATTTTCTTGAAATACTCTGGACGATCTTTAAAATCCCAAGTGGCCAAATTATTCACAACGTAGATCAAATATAATATAATATATATAAGTGGGTGAAACAAGTTTGTTCAAGTATTATCTAAAGTGAATCTTATTATCATACTTGATAAATTGTCATCAAATATACTGCTCATATAATTGTTCATAAATTATTGTTGCATTATACAAGTGTTTGTGGTTGTTTAAATTCAAAGTTATATTTATTTAAAACCAAAGAAACACACTCTTTAAAAAAAAAAATCTTTTTCTTAATCCAAAGAAAAATATTCTTTAAAGAAAAAAAAATCTTTATTACAAGTGCTTAAATCTTTTATCTGCTTTCACAGAAGCACATCACATAAAAGTTTTTGAACTTTTATCATATACTTAAATTTTATATCTGCTTATTTAAGAAGTATCTGTTCCACAATTTTATCTGCTTATTATTAGAAACAAATATTCAAACAAACTTTTTGTAAAAGGAAAAGGTTGAGTTAGTTTATTTTATTCTTGTGAGAAAGACAAGAATTCTTTGACCAAGGCCAGAGTCTCAGAGAGGTCAACTGGGAGTTGGGTCTCTAGTGTACTTGTGAGTTGAGGAAGAGATTGTTGTTTCAAGACCAAGGGATAAAATAGTTCTAAGCTCAAAAGAAGGTTCAACTAAGCTTGAGGAAGGAGCTAGGAGTTCACTGTCCAAGATAGTTAGTTGTGGATAGTTGTAAATTTATCTTTAAAACTTTGTATAGGCTTCTCCGCCTATTGAAGGAGTATTTATTGCAGGGAGTAATAGGATCTCAAGTCTTGGAGAGGAGCTTGAGACTGGACGTAGCAACATACCCGAGCTGTATGTTGTGAACCAAATAAATATCTGTGGATTATGTGATTGAATTTTAAAACTGCTTATTAATTTCATAAAATTAACCCACTAAAATTCAAAAAGGCCATAGATAATTTTTAAACTGTAATAATCTATTCAACCCTCCCTTCTAGATTATTATTGAACTTTCAATTGGTATCAGAGCAGTGCTCTTTAACTTGTTTGTTAAGTGAGTACAGGCATACCTAAGAGTAGATCCATCTATGGCCTACACAAATGCTACCGGTTGAGGAGAAGGACTATCAATGTCCAGACCTCCACTATTTGATGGCACAAACTTTGCCACATGGAAAAATAAGTTCAAAATCTACGCCAAATCACAAGGAATCAAAATTTGGCTGGCAATAGAACGAGGTGTAAAGATCTCCACAAAAATCGAAGATGAAAAGCTCTTCGAAAAAGATGCTGTGGAATTCACAACCGAGGATGAGGAGATTATGAATATCGCCTCCAAAGCTGAACAAGTGCTAACCAGTGCTCTTATAGAAAAAGAATACAAAAGAGTTAGCAACTGCAAGAATGCTAAAGAAATCTGAGAAAAATTGATTGTAACCTATGAAGGGACCAGCCATATCAAAGAAAACAAAAAAGATGCTCTAATCCAAGAGTATGAAAGCTTCAAGCTGAAGAAGGTGAGAAGATCATTTATATGGAAACTCGCTTTTCCAGAATCATTGATGAGCTAGAACAATTGAGAAAAGCTTACACAACAAATGAGAAGAACAGAAGGATTCTCAAAGCCCTTCCATCTATATGGAAAATGAAAGTTACAGCCATCAAGGAAATGCAGGATCTAACTGCTTATCCTCTTGATAGCCTCATTGGAAATCTTCGTGCCCACAAAGTTGATATGTTAGTCAAAAAAGCAGGATCAGACACAGATCTTAAAAAGAAAGGAATCGCTTTCAAAGCTTTACTTCTTGATCAAGATAGCAATGATGATGAATTGAATGAAGAACTCTTGAGTCTAGATAATAACGAAGTTGCATTATTATCAAGACAACTCAGAAGAGTAATTCAAAACAAAGCAAAGGGATATGGCAAAGGCTTCATGAAAACAAATAACAACTTCAACAACTTCCGAAACAAGCAAGCCTTCAAGCCAAAAGTTCCAGGAGGGAATTTTAAGGCTACCAACAGCAACTTTAGAAATGCTGGCTCAAATAAAAATTCAAATAACTGTTTTGAATGCAACCAACCAGAACACTTCAAGAAGGATTGTCCAAAACTAGCCAATAACAAAGTTCTAGTAGCTGATGAAGACTGGGATCTAAGTGATGAAGAAGAACCTACTGAGCCAACCGAAGAAATCGCAAATTTATGTTTAATGGCGGACAATGACTCATCACCAAAATCTGAGGTAAATTCGGAACATCAAGCATATAATTTTATATATAAAGATAATGAAGATTTTATTAAGTTAAAAGCATCATTAAAAGAATTAATTAAAGCAAATAGAAATCTTGAAATAGAAAATTTTAATTTAATTATGGAAAATGAAATCTTAAAACATGAAAATGAGAAATTAGAAAATAACTCTTCAGGAAATCTTGCAGTAAAAGAAGAACTAGAAAAATTAAGAAAAACAAATGAAAATCTTGAAAAGGAAAATTCTACACTTATTATTTCTATGAAAAATCTTGAAACGGAAAATTCAGTTCTTGCTGTGATTATAGAAGATTCTCAAAAATAAGAAATAAGTAAAAAAGAAAACTCATCTCAGAAGTTAGAAAAACAACTTGAAGAATCTGATTTAATAAGTCAAATTAAAATGTTGACTCTAGAACGTGATGACTTAAACTCTACAGTCATTAAATTTACAAAAGGGAAATAAAATCTTGACGTTATGCTCAGCCAACAAAGATGTAGTTTTAATAAAGAAGGATTAGGGTATATCGGAGAATCCTGTAAGATAAAACATAAAAAACTCTATCATATTAAAAGTAAAGAAAAAGGTCATGCATCTCCTTTTTATAAATGCTCTTACTGTAACAGAAATGGTCATTCGATTTACTCATGTAATGCCAAGAATGGAAACTACACAGGAAAAATGATTTGGGTACCAAAAGGAAGTTACACTGCACCTATTATCACAAAAAGAGAATTTCTTTATCATGAAAGACCATCTAGAAACTCTCGTCAAAATCCTTCATTTAAAAGAGTTAGTCATGCATATTATAAATCTGCTACTCATAGAACATGTGTGTCTACGAGTGATTATTATCCTGTACCAAACTTTGTAAAGGAAAACACGAACAATCCTTATACAAATTGGAAAACTTACCCAAAGGACCCTTCTCATTAAAGGGTACCAGTTTGTGAATCTAATATATGTTGCATGTATGTCTCACAGTTGATTCTAGTAAAAATAAATGGTACCTTGATAGCGGTTGTTCAAGACACATGACAGGCGACAAAACAAAATTGAGCTATCTACAAGCTACAAACTGTAATGAGGTAACATTTGGAGATAGCAACAAAGGTAAAGTTGTTGGAATTGGAAATGTGTATAGTAAACATATAACAATCTCTAACGTTCAATTGATCACAGGACTCAGGTATAATCTTCTATCTATCAGTCAACTATGTGATAGTGGTTTTAAAATAACATTTAGTCCTCATAACTGTTCAATATATGACCAAATTAGAAAATTAATTCTACTTTGTCCTAGTAATCAAAATGTGTACACATGTGATTTAGATACATACTCACACATGGACAATGTGTGTCTTGTATCTGCAAATGACGATCCTTGGCTTTGGCATCGTAGTTTAGGACACATTAACATGAAATTAATTAACAACATATCTTCTAAAGAACATTTTCGTGGTCTTTCTAAACTTAAATTTCTTAAAGACCATATTTGTGAAGCCTGTGAATTAGGAAAACAAATTCATGCATCTCATAAACCTAAACTCATAGTTTCAACCTCTCGACCACTTGAACTCTTGCATATGGACTTAGTTGGACTTATTCATAAACATAGTATGGGTGGTGCCGTCTATATTTTAGTCCTAGTTGATGATTATTCAAGATTCACTTGGGTTGATTTTCTAAAATTCAAAAATAAAATGATAAATTCTTTCTCTGCTTTATGTAAGAAAATTTAGAATCAACAGGGAAGCTCTATTATTTATATTCGGTTTGATCACGGAAGAGAATTTGACAATTCTGATTTCATAATATTTTGTGATGAGCATGGTATAAGTCATAACTTCTTTACACCTTACACACCTCAATCAAACGGTGTTGTTGAAAGGAAAAATCGTACTCTACAAGAAATGACCAATACTATGCTTAATGAATATCGACTTGCTAAATATTTTTGGGCCAAAGCAATTGCAACATCCTGTTATATTTTGAATCGTGTCTTGCTAAGACCAATACTTCTCAAAACTCCCTATGAGCTCTTTTATCAAAGAACTCCAAAAATAAATTACTTTCGTGTCTTTGGGTGTAAATGCTTTATTCTAAATACTAAACAATATCTAGTGAAATTCGATCCCAAATCTGATGAAGGAATATTCCTGGGATATTCACTAAATAGTAAAGCATATAGGGTCTTTAATAAAAGAACTCTAGTCGTGGAAGAGTCAATGAATGTAACCTTTGATGAATCTAAACCTCCTCCAAAATATAAAGAACTGGCAGAAAATGATACAGTTATTGAAGATATTCTTAGAAATATGGAAGAACTAAAAATAGATGACATCTCTCCTTCTGTCAATATTAATCCTCTTGAAAATCCTAATCCTCAGCTAAATGACTTGCCCAAGGAATCACATGCTATAAGAAATCATCCAATAGAAAATGTAATTGGTAATATCGATAAAGGGATTCTTACAAGATCACAAGCACAAAACATGGCCAATCATCTATCCTTTCTGTCACAAATTGGGCCTAAAAATATAAAAGATGCTTTGATTGATGAAGACTGGATAATAGCTATGCAAGAAGAACTTGAACAGTTCACAAGAAACAAAGTCTGGGAATTAGTTCCAACTCCCGAAGAGACCTCCATTATTAAAACTCGATGGGTGTTTCGTAACAAATTAGATGAAAATGGAACTGTTATACGTAATAAGGCACGATTAGTTGCACAAGGGTATAATCAACTTGAAGAAATTGACTATGATGAAACATATGCTCTTGTTGCTAGAATTGAGTCTATGTATGTTATTAGCTTTTGCATGCCATAAAGATTTTAAATTATTTCAAATGGATGTGAAATCTGCTTTTCTAAATGATGTTATTGAAGAAGAAGTCTATGTTAAACAACCCCCTGACTTTGAAGACTTTGAACATCCTGATTATGTGTATAAACTACACAAAGCTTTATACGGTCTAAAACAAGCTTCCAGGGCATGGTATGAAAAACTGGGTATATTTTTATTAGAAAATGATTATAAAAGGGGCACAGTAGATACTACTATTTTTACAAAATATAAAAATGATGATATTCTTATTTTACAAATATATGTTGATGACATCATTTTTGGATCTACTAATATGAATATGTGTAATGAGTTTTCTGAAAGCATGAGTAAGGAATTTGAAATGAGCATGATGGGAAAATTGAATTTCTTCCTAAGACTACAAATCAAGCAAGGAGAAAAAGGTATTCACATATCTCAATCCAAATATTGCAAAGAAATGATTAAGAAATTTGGTTTAGAGTCTGTAAAACCTCTTAATACTCCTATGTCAACTACTGATAAACTAACTGCTGATGAAAATGGAAAAAGTGTTGACACAAAGAAGTATCGAGGAATGATTGGCAGTCTTCTTTACATCACAGCTAGTCGACCTGACATTATGTTCAGTGTCTGTAAATGTGCCAGATTCCAAGCAAATCCTAAAGAATCTCACTTGGTTGCAGTAAAAAGAATATTTTGATATCTTAAAGGAACTATAGACTTAGGTCTATGGTATCCTAAAGGTCAACCATTCGACCTTGTGTGTTTCTCTGACTCTGACTATGCTGGTCATCATGTTGATCGAAAAAGCATTGGTGGCACTTGTCAGTTCTTAGGCGGATGTTTAGTTTCCTAGTTTTCAAAGAAACAAAACTCGGTATCTATTTCAACCATCGAAGCTGAATATATAGCTACTGCACGATGTTGTGCACAGATATTGTGGATAAAATAGACCCTTGCCGATTACAATATAAAATTTAATTGTGTGTCAATCTTATGTGATAATACGTGCAGTATTAACTTAAGTAAAAATACCGTATTACATGCTAGATCAAAACACATTGATGTTAGACATCATTTTTTACGGGATCATGTAAACAATGGTATTATTAAACTAAAACATATTGACACAGAATTAAATATTGCTGACATATTTACTAAACCACTAAGTTCTAATAGATTTTGTAAATTACGTCTAGACTTGGGAATGTTAGATATTGTCTTATAAAATATTAAAATTTTCTTTTATTTAAAATCTATTTTTTGTAATATATAAATATATTTTTTGTCAAAATTATTAATATTATTAGTTTATAATTTTCTATTAATTTTTTTATATATATATATACTCATAATTATACATATAAATTATTTTTTTCTTTTATATGTTAATATACTTATATTATTTAGTTAAGAATATATTTTTATATATAAGATTTTATATTTATAATCTTTCTCAATTACACATTATATATCAAAAATTTTACACTAATATAAATATTATTAGTTTTATTATATATATGAATATATATATAATTTATTTATATATATTAATATGCATTTTATACATTAAAACTTTATATTTATACTCTCTCTTAATTATCAAAAAATTTTACTATTATAAATATTTTACTAAAAATTTACATATATACATTAAAATGAAAATTATTAATTTACTGATTTTAATATAAATATTGTAGTATTTTTTATTATTAATTATATCAAAAATTATATTTTATAACATTTGTTGTATAATTATATGTCTGATCTGATCTAAGCCGCTGATCCAAGAAATCATCCAACGGCCAACTACAAGCCCAATTCGCGTCTATTGACTCCAACCAATCAGAAGCCGGAAAGCCTAAGCACACGGATCACGCTCATTAATCGTTCGATCAACAAAGGAAAGCACAAATCTATCACAGTCGTCCGATCGAAGTCAAACAGGTCAGCCAAATTATTTAAACGCGTGATCGCATCCCGTCCGTTGATTAAATCTGAGATCAATTCTCAGCCATACGATCCATCAGATTAACCTAAATATAAAAACTTAAAATCTATTTTTTTTCATTTCTTACTCTCTCTTTCTCCCTCTTCCCGTCGGCTCTCCCTCTTCTATCTCTCTCTCTCTCTACACTCAAACGCTTCCTTCTCTCTCTATCTCTATCCCTCAACTCTCTCAAACCCTAACCCTAACCAGCCAAAATCGAGTGATTCAAGTGAGTTTTTCGTCTTCTTTCTTTATTTAAATGAATCTCCTTTGTCTTGATAACATGTTTACCGATTTTGATCTTCGTGTTTATATGATTTTGAAATCTTTTATACTCTTAAGTTATTTTTAAACCCTAGATTTATAATCTGTTTCGAGTTCATATATATATATATATACATATTTTTTGCTTATATTTCTGGATTCGATCCGAAATTTTTTGCTATCTTTGTGTTCTTAATTTTTTTTTAAAAAAACCTAGATTTATAAATGTTTTTCGATTGGTTTAAGGTTCGAATTTTTAAAAAAATATTGCTAACTATTTTTCCGTCTTCTTCGTATATGTATCTTTTTTTAAATTATTTATTTATTTATTATATGTGTTTATTTTCAAAAACCCTATATATATATATTTAAATTTATTTTCAAAAATTTATTTTCTTCGCCTTCTGTTTACTTTTTTTTTTAAAAAGGAGGTGGTTCATCTATATATTTCTTATATATACATATATATTTCAAAAAAATTATTATATATATATTTTAAATTATTTATATTTAAGCATATAAATATTTTCAAAACTCTCTCTCTCTCTATATATATATGTATAAAATACTAAACTTTTTCATTTAATTTTTTTAATATATTTGCCGATGTGTTTAAACCCTTTTTTTTAACTTTATGTCAAAATCTATGTTTACAAATGTGTTTCTATCAAACCCTAATTTTTGTTATCAAATTCATTTTTCACATATATATATACTTTTCAAAACGCTAAAATTCCACAAATATTTCAACAATTTTGTATATTTTCGTATGCTTGCTTATCAGAATATATATATATATATATGTGTGTGTGTGTGTGTGTGTGTGTGTAATGACTGCTGTGTACTATATATATACATATACCTAATTTATCGTCAAGAATGTGTGAGTCTGAAATTTCTGATGTATGTGTGTGAATGTGGTTTCTTCCCCTACTGATACACTGGTACTATAATTTAGATCAACTTGAAAGATGCTTAAGTTTGTGAATAGCTGTGCTAAGGTAATCTCTTTTCTTTTCTGATTAAACTTTGAATATAGTTGGATGCCTATTTTTTTAAAAGCTTCTATTTGTGTATATGGCTGTCTATCTGAAATTGGATAACTATAATGAGTTTCATGTTTATGTTCTGTGTATATGGCTGTCTGAAAGCCACTGGTTGTATATATGACTGTATCATTGTTATATGCTGACATGTATAATAGAGATCATGTGCTATATCAGTTTTATATAACACTGACTTGTTGAATCAATGTGTTGACACACTATATCTTGATATGGGCATCTAGCAAGGACAACATGTTAGTGTTGTGTAACATTGACTGGTTGTATCTCTATGTTGATTTGTAATAGTTTGATATGGGCATATATGTGATATCTATGATGACATATCTATGTGTTGAATCCCTATACTGGGTTATTATCTTCTGATATGGGCCAATAAGTAATGATAGCATATCTCTTTGTTTTATATTGGATCATACCTGTTATGTCAATAACCTGCATATTTTTGAAATTTGTTTGTGTCTTCTGATTGGATTTCTGGGCAAATTTTTCTAAAAGGGAAAATCTGATAAAAGATTTAAATCTGCTGGCAGTACTAAACATGCCTATCCATTACTGCTCACAGTGCACAGTCATCACTTGAGAACTGTTTAGTTTTTGACATTCAGGTCATGCCATATTAATTAAACTGAGTTTTTTAATTGTACTTTTTCTATAAAAGGATAGCCTTTCAAAAACTTTATCTTCAAATCTCTTCTACTACTTGTCTGCAGTTTTGTTTATTCACTTACTTTCAAAACATGAAACCTATCCATTCTTCAAAAAGAAAAAGGTCTGAGATATTTACTGAGCCTCACCCTGATTTATATACCCCATTGTTGGTCACACCTACAGCCAAAAACAAATATGAACACATAAAGCATAACTTGCTTCCTGGGGTAGGAACTTCTTTCAATAGTTTTCTAGGTCTGTTAGAAAAAATAACAAGCATAGGATGGGACTGTCTTATCTCTTTTACAAATAGAGAGAAATATCTTAGCTTGATTTGTTGAATTCTATGCTCACATGTCTTTTGTTCATGATTCAACTGGTTTTCTGACCTGTATTAAAACCTGTATACAAGGTCAAGACTATGTGATAGAAGAATTCTTCGTTTGCATGCTCTTAATCTCAGAAAAGAATTATTGGATTATCCCAAGATTAATGAATACACCTTTCCCATAGGAATTACTACTACTGAGTGCCTTACTTTTAAACACAATCTTGCACTCACCACTGATCAACTTGTGCCTGCCAATTTGTTTGAATATCCAAGCAAAGTGCATCTTGATTACTTCACTGCTGACTGTCAGTTTTTAAGAAAAATTCTGAGATATAATTTCATGCCTGTCAGAAATGACAAAATGTTAAGTCCCTTTGACTTAGAACTTATGAAATGTGTTCTGACTAAATGTATGCCATATAGTCTGCCATTTTTTCTTTGACATCTTTTGAATTCTATCACTCTAACAACTTCATGGGGTATGGACTTTTGTTGACTAGAATTTTTATACATTTAGGTGTATCTGTTCATTTTCATAAGGCTCAAATGATTCACAATAGCAATATTGTGTCACACTTAGACCTTCCTTCTAAGCCTTTAATTATCTTCCAACCAAATGACACTGACCACATAGAGACACATTTAAATCTATTGTCCCAAATTGATTCTTTAAACAACATGAGTCAGTTATCCTTGAAGAATTAATCTGAAATTATGAGTTAGTTAGAGGCTTTACAAATGTCTGTACACCACTTGCAAGACATGATGAATGTATTGATGGAACACCACAAGGTATCAATCCCCCCCTATAACTTCACTGCCACGACCAGCTCTGCCCAGACTGACCATTCTGGTCAGACCCCCCCTGATCTGCATCTCACAAACATGGGTATGAACTTCTCCCCACTCAACTTTGATGAACTCTGACGATTGAGGAAGAATGTAAACTAACTACTCTACTAACTATTCTGGATGACTATAATAATCACTAACAAACTGATAATTAGGATTATTATTATATGTTTAGTTATTATTCTAACTTACAGGTAATTACTGAAACTAACAAGTTTCTGCAGGTACTTTGGTATTTTCTTTAAATCCCTCCATTTTTGTTAATGACAAAGGGGAAGAAGAAAAATATCAGATGAGAAGAAAAATATCAGATTATTACATAGTATAACTTATACTAAGTAATAATCTTATAAGTGAGCAGATATGAATCTGCTGGATATAACTATTATAAAATGCATGAATGGTTTGGATGGTGTGCATAAGATTGACAGGAACTGCTATACTGGATATAACTGCTATAACTGTATGTCTGGACAGGATGGATGGTTTGTATGTTGAATGGTTTCCATACCAGATACAACTGTTATAACTGCATAAATGGTTTGGTGTGTCCGTCTGATAGTTTTTAAAAAATCTGATGGGTTTTTAAAATTTTAAAAAAATTCTTTCTAAAAACCTGATTCATGATCTATGGGGGAGATTTATGAATCAAGGGGGAGTTTTGAAAAATAAATATTTTTGCTTGTTGTCATCATCAAAAAGGAGGAGATTGATAGATCTCCAAATCTGAGTGTTTAATTTTGATGATAACAAATTAGGTTAAAAGGTTAAAAGAGCAGAATCCTCTCCACAGGATTAAAAGTATTAAAATTGACTTTTTAATTACCTCTAATATTTTGACCAAAAATATTTATTTCTTACTTCATTTGAATTTATTTTATGACCTTGATAAATCTAATATCAAGTGTTAATAAAATGAGTTCATATAGTAATATTTTCTAAGGCAAGGAGATTCCTATTTTATTTTGAAAATAATTTTCAAATTCTTTTATGGGCAAACAGTATTTCTAAAAATATATTATATAAGTATATATTTATTAAATATAATATATATATATATATATATATATATATATATATATATATATATATATATATAGACCCGACACAAAATAGGTTTAGGTTGGTTTTGGGTTACATAAAATAGGTTTGGGTTGGTTTTGGAATCAAAACCATATTACCTATATTTAATATGGGTTATGTGGTTTGGGCTTAAATGGTTATAGGTCGAATCCAGGTCGACCTATTTTTCAAATTATAGTTTCACTAAAATCTTAATTTTTGTTATACTAAAAGAGTCTTATTTTAATTTTTTAGATCCAAGTTTGAAACTAAAAATTTTAATTGATGTGACTAATTTGAGTATTAAAAACATTAATTTTGTGATTATAGGCACTTTCAAAAAAAATTATATTAATAATTATTATGTTAATTAAAATTAATAAAATTATTGAGAATTTTATTACAATAATCAGTAAATATTATTTTTTTTGGAGTGTATATATAATCAGTAAATATTATTTTTTTGGGGGGTGAGGGTGGGGGGCGGGCTATATACATAATCTATAAATATTATTTTTTGGTGGAGGGTGAGGGGCGGGAGGGGGGGGGGTGCGGGGGGTGGGAGGTGGGGGGGGGGGGGTGAAAGTAACTTAAAATCAAACATCACAGTACCGTATTAAACAAAATACATCATAGATGGATATAGTTGTTGTTTTGTATAGACTGAAGTAGCATGGCAGTACTTTAAAGTTGATTTGCGTTAGTAAAGTACAATTGATTTGTGATATTAAAGTTATAGTATATGTCTGGCTTTATGTTTGCAAGATATGGCTTCTTAATAGATTCTTGTGATTGTGGTCCATTGGTTTTGGGTTTGGGGTTGGGGTGGGGGTGGGGTAGGGTGGGGGCGGAAGTGTATACATAATCAATAAATATTAATTTTTTGGGGGGTGTGAGTTAGGTTTGGGTGGGGGGTGGGGTGGGGGTGGGGGTGGGGGGTAGAGTCGGAGAAATTAAATTAAATTATATAATATAGTATAAAATAATTTATGGAGAGAAGGAGGAAATAAAATTTAATTATATAATATAAATTATATAATTTAAATGAGTTATTTTAATTAATTAATGGAGGATATATTAATTATTTAAATTAGTAGTTCGTTACACTAAAAGTGTTAACTTTATTATGGATTAATTCCATAATTAGTGAAATGATTTTTATACATAATTACAAGTGTATAAATTACAAAAGTATGTAATATGTATATAATATAATATGTATAATGTATATATATGTTATATAAGAATGTAGTGTAATAATGCATACATGTTGATGTATTAGCTCTTCAAAGTGCAAAAAATTATTATAGATCCAACCCATATTTGTAATAATAATATGAGTCCAAAACCAAACCAACCCATCACTTAAAAACTAGTTAACCAACCCAATAGATCCAAGTGATTTTGGCTAATTATATGGATTTCAACTTAAATTTCCAGGTCTATATATATCCGTGCATGTGTGTGCATGATGGGTGTGTGCCGAATTTGTGTGTTTGCATGTAAATGTGCATGTGAGTGTGTGCCTAACTTAGATGTGTTGGGCATTTGTGTATGTGTCGTGTATGTTTAATGTTACAAAAAGGAAGAAAGCTTGCACTTGTTAATAGGTGGCATACTTGGGCATAAGTTGTGAGTGACATGTAATGAACAAAAATTATTGGGCAAAGTGATGACTCATAGGTGCTAAACAAAAATGTTGGGCCAACAACTTCTTATATTCGGCCAAACACATTTGATTTGAGCCATTAAAATTTTCCATCATGCAATCCGGACCTTCTATTTCAAAAATAAATTTTCAAAATTACGGTTTTGCCCTAACCTCAAAAATTCTATAAATAGGAGGCTTTTCTATTCATTTCAATTTACCAATTTTATAAACTGAAAAGCTTACTCTCCTTGCCTACATTCTATTAATTCTATTGGAAGAGAAAAATTGGTCAGAGTATTTGAGATAAGTTGTTAAATTGTTATTATTCATATCATCTCATGCTTGCTTATACATATAGATATTCTGTTATAAATTGCTATATACATTCATATATCTATATATCAATATTAGTAAAGAGTCAGTACTTGGACACCGATATAATTTGGAAGTTATTTCTTTAAAATTCTTCAAACGGTCTTTAAAATCCCAAGTGGCCCTTTACTGATATTATCAATATATAGATTTAGATAATCAGATATAAACTGCGATACACATTTATATATATATATATATATATATCTATATTTCATGTATCATATCTAGTAAAGAGTCATTACTTGGACACCGATATAATTTAGATGTTATTTCTTTGAAATTCTCCAAACGGTCTTTAAAATCCCAAGTGGTCCTTTATTGATATAAATAATCTATATAAATATTCTTTAGTATTTTATATACGATTATCAAGTTGTGAATCGAAAAATTTAGTCAGTACTTGGATACCGATATAATTCGGATGTTATTTTCTTGAAATACTCTGGACGGTCTTTAAAATCCCAAGTGGCCAAATTATTCACAACGTAGATCAAATATAATATAATATATATAAGTGGGTGAAACAAGTTTGTTCAAGTATTAACTAAAGTGAATCTTATTATCATACTTGATAAACTGTCATCAAATATACTGCTCATATAATTGTTCATAAATTATTGTTGCATTATACAAGTGTGTGTGGTTGTTTAAATTCAAAGTTATATTTATTTAAAACCAAACAAACACACTCTTTATAAAGAAAAATCTTTTTCTTAATCCAAAGAAAAATATTCTTTAAAGAAAAAAAAATCTTTATTACAAGTGCTTAAATCTTTTATCTGCTTTCACAGAAGCACATCACATAAAAGTTTTTGAACTTTTATCATATACTTAAATTCTATATCAGCTTATTTGAGAAGTATCTGTTCTACAATTTTATTTGCTTATTATTAGAAGCAAATATTCAAACAAACTTTTTGTAAAAGGAAAAGGTTGAGTTAGTTTATTTTATACTTGTGAGAAAGACAAGAATTCTTTGACCAAGGCCAGAGTCTCAGAGAGGTCAGCTGGGAGTTGGGTCTCTAGTGTACTTGTGAGTGGAGGAAAAGATTATTGTTTCAAGACCAAGGGATAGAATAGTTCTAAGCTCAAAAGAAGGTTCAACTAAGCTTGAGGAAGGAGCTGGGAGTTCACTGTCCAAGATAGTTAGTTGTGGATAGTTGTAAGTTTATCTTTAAAACTTTGTACAGGCTTCTCCGCCTATTGAAGGAGTATTTATTTCATGGAGTAATAGGATCTCAAGTCCTGGAGAGGAGCTTGAGACTGGACGTAGCAACATACCCGAGCTGTATGTTGTGAACCAGATAAATATCTGTGCATTGTGTGATTGAATTTTAAAACTGCTTATTAATTTCATAAAATTAATCCACTAAAATTCAAAAAGGCCATAGATAATTTTTAAATGGTAATAATCTATTCAACCCCCCCTTCTAGATTATTATTAAACTTTCAGTCTCTTTGATATTGCAAGGACAATCTGCCAATAAAAGCCCCAGTCTGCCTATCCAGAAACAGAACACTCATCCTGTGAATTCCCGAAATCCTACAACATTAAAAGTTGGGGAGAACAAGCGAAGAAGGATATTTACTCCTTTAGGGGACTCTTTGGAAAATATATTGGCACTACTGATCGCCCAGAAGAAGATCGTTGAGCTTGCTCCACCTTCTAATCCAAATAGAAGGCAATTTGATCCCAGCAAGAAATGCGCTTACCATTCCAACTCATCGGGGCATGACACTCAGGAATGTTGGACTTTAAACACAAGATTCAGAACCTGATTGACAGTGGGGAGATTGTAGTCAAAACGCCAGAACAACCAAATGTCAACAACAACCCTTTACCTCAGCATAATGCGGAAAGAGTCAACATGATCAGTGCAAGAGATAGGGAAAACCACAAATACCTGAGGAAGTTGGGGAAGCACCCTCTATGAATGACTCTACAATATGGGGATACCCGAAAGAGAAGTATATGGTGGAGCAAAACTTGGCCTCGATTAAGGCGTGAGTAGATCAATTGGCAGATCTGGTCGTATACCAACATCAGTTGACCCGATAGCTAATAGATCAAGTCCTACCAAGGCCAACCGACACCATATCCATCCAGGATGTCCTAATCTCAAGAAGGGACCGAATTTGCTACCAAGAGCAGAACAAATGGACAGTAAAGATGGCTAGGGAAGCTAGAATTCAGCACCGACGAGAATTTACATCCAAATGAGAATTCACCCCCTTGAGGCAGTCTAGGGAAGAAATTATGTGCACCTTGATCGATGAAGAAAAGATCACAAAATTTCTTCCACCCTCGGATCCGCGATCAAAGTGTTTCGATCCTTCTAGGTACTGCCTCTATCATTCGAATGCCCCTAGATATGCCACTGAGAAATGCTGGGCCCTACGACACTTAATTTAGAATATGATCGAATCAGGAGAGCTAGAACTGATGAGCAGAACTGAGATCTTCTCTGAGGAAGAGATAATATACCCTCAAGGGGAAAGGAATTTGGAGGAAATGGTAGTTGTTATCCTTTGCATAGAAGGAGTGTCTGGCGGATCCATAGCCATAAAAAGATTATTTGGGCAGGGAAACAAGACTACTCTGGAAATACCGGCACCAAAACCACTGATGTTGGCTCTTTGCCTCAAATCCCATTTCTTAGTCTGAAGAAGGTACCGTGGAATTATGGAGAGGGCATAAAATTGGCACCCGATTGTACAGCTATCGTACCTAAGGAGAATCCACTTTACCTCCCTGGGCGTTTATTGAAACCAGTAACCAAGATATTGGGGAAGGTATCAACGGGAAAGGTCGCAGAATTCCTCCATAAGATGGGGCATAGTGAGGCAAGAACGGTGAAGCAGTTGGAAGCTGCGCCACATTAAATCTCCATTCTGGATTTAGTATTGGCTTCTGACGACCATCATCAAATTCTAATCCAAGTGTTAGAGGAAGCACATCTTCCCAAAACTATTGATACTGAAAAATTCTGGCACCTGATTAGCTATGTATTGGACAGTAATGTGATATCATTCACTGATGACGATATACCGGCCGAGGGAACTGGGCATCGCAGACCATTGCATATCGCTGTCGTATCATCTGGATACGTGGTAGGAGGCGTACTTATCGATGGCGAATCATCCTTAAACATCTGTCCACATGATACTTTGGATAGGATGAAGAGTATCCCGAATCGAATTCGGGAAAGCAATGTAGTGGTACGAGCATTCGACGGATCAAGAAGGGATACAGTTGGGGAAATTGAACTTTCTATAGAGATTGGCCCATTCAGATTCAATATACCTCTCCAAATCCTGAAAATCACAACCGGATATAATCTGTTGCTGGGACGACCGTGGATCCATATGGCTGGTGTCGTTCCTTTAACTCTTCATCAGCAATTGAAATACATATTCAACGGCAATCTAGTCACCGTCAGTACAGAACCTGATTATCCTATCCATAATCTGGGAGATATGCCCCTGATCAGCGTAAATGAGGGTGTTGAGCCCATTATTTTTCAAGCCTTCGAAGTAAGCAACCATACCACTCTGTGGGCGCTCCAGCATTAACTCCCCAGATATCCCTTGTGACGCCCCCAAAATAGGTTCAATACCAACCCATTCTGAGTCGCCAAATACATGGTACAGAATTCAAATACAATCTTTTATAACAAACGGTCGTGCAAACTACGACCACACAAACTGTGAATTTCAATACAAATCGTATATAATACGAAATATAAATATTCAAATTCACTCCTTATTAATTACAATCATTATCCCACTATTTTATAGAATAGTGAGGATTTTTTTGATCTAACTCTGACCATCACTCTGATCCCCGACTAGTCCTCGCGATATTCCTATTTCCTGAAAAGAACAATGGAAGAAAAGGGTGAGCTCAACTAGCCCCGTAAAGAATATTATGACTAAGATAATGAAGAATAAATTATCGTTAGTCTTTAACAAATCAGATAAAATATTATGGACAACCAGTTTTAGATCAACAACTGCAGCGGAAATGACAATTCATTAGAAGAGTTAAATAGAGAATGATGTCTATTATCTTCTATAATTTAAAAGTCCATCATCAATATTTTATCCCTGTAACATAATCAGTATTCATCTCGAATCAAATATTGATCTTTTGCACTATGGCCAAAGATATTCATTTGTATCACCAATTGGTCATGTTCATCTCAACACATGTCCATCTTTGCACTACGGGCCAAAGATATTCATCAGGTAATCATTCATCTTTGCACTACAGGCCAAAGATATTTATCAAGTAATCATTCATCTTTGCACTACAAGCCAAAGATATTCAGTTATATCACCATTTAGGACTGAGGATGATGAAAATAATACGAATAACGAATCCAGTGAGATAAAGGACAAATATTAGAGAATTTATCCAGAGTTCAAGAATGAAGATCAAAACTTGGATCCAATCAAAGATGATTTAGAATTTTTTTTTACCGTGAATAGTACCCTGTGAATAGTAACTCGTGAATAGTAACTTGGGAATAGTAACTCGACATGAAAAGATAAAAATTTCACAAGAAAGTTCAGACCAATATTTCAGTGAATTAATATTAGATGAAGCGAAAACTCAAGGAATTTCTGATCATTTCAGGAATTCTAGAAGCAATACTTACCGTAGTAAGTTTAGAGTTAGGAATCTGAAATGAAACAATATACGAAACTGCAATTGAATTTTCACCCGTCTGGCGGTAGTCCGCTCAGACAGATTATTATTTCCATAATTTAACAACAACTGAATACGAAGGGTTATTCACCAGGCATGCGGTAGTCCGCGTAGACAGGTTATTCCCACAGAATAATAATGAATAGAATAACAACAGGATTTTACTATGCATGCGGTAGTCCGCGTAGACAGGTTATTCCAACAGAATAATAAAGAATGGAATAACAACCCTTACGAATATTAAAAGAAATTAACTCTCTTTATGAATACGAAAGAAATAATACCCCTTACCTTAAAAATTTGGAGACTGCACTAGTGTAATAGCAGAATACTCTTCGTCTTTCTCTCTTATTCTCTCTATACTTTCTCTCTCTATAGCTTTAGTGAATTGGTGAGAAATAATGAAGAAATGAGCTTCTATTTATAGGCTTGGCAGGGTAAAGGTAAAATAGGCTTTTTGCTATAATTTATGATATCATCGCTTACATCATCGATCCTATGACATCATTGCTTATCTCATCGCTCCGATGACATCCTTGCTTACCTCATCGCTCCGATGACATCATTGTTTGCATCATAAAAGTTCAAATTCAATTTGCACTCTTCCACCTCGTTTAACTTTTATACCATGAATTTACTATAATAATGTTACCATTCAAATTATAAAAATTATACTATTATATAATCACATCATACTACTATAATGTAATATTATAATAATATATTTGAATGAATTATTTTATCGGACAAGATAAAATACCAACTTTCAACAAATGTCACATGTTAAAAATTCCTCCGTTTAAATCCACATTGAACAAATATTTCCTTATCATATATATCAAAAATTAATTATTCACAAATAATATTACAGAACTACAATATTGACAACCAGGTCGTTCCCAGGAAAGAGGGGGCCTTCCGATAAGGATTTCTCCTTACTGGCGCTCAATTAATCAACCCCTTTCCTAGACAGAACTTCCTTAGACATTGCCAATAATGCTATCTAATAATATTATTCAAATAATATGAATTATTGATTTGATAATTTAAAATAATGTGCAATGACAATTATTGAATCAATAATATAAAATAGCAAAGTAGCACTTATTGATATAAAATATCAACGTAGCAAATATTGAACCAATAAAATATTATGCAATTATTGAATCAATAATATAAAATTTTGAACAGTAATTATTGTAACAATAATTAAGCAAGTGCCTTCCTACGTAAGAATCAATAATTCGAAATACTGTGCAATACCGTGTGCTACTGTGCAACACCACGTATTACTGTATTTTAACCACCGGGTATTTCAATAGTACTAACGGTAATAGTTTTGCTGTTATTTTTATAAAAAGGTTACTTCTGTCGCTTTCTATATCCGACATTCATTCCGTTGTGGGGTCTACCAATGACTGCGCCGTCGTACGAATATTCTCCGACAAAAAGAATATTACTCGACCAAACGAATATTCCCCGACACAACGAATATTTTATAACCACTTGCTTACTTTGTAAACTTTGCACATTTTACCCATAACTTATCATATTTATCAAATCATCACCTTACTATTTCAAAATAATATATAAAGAAAATTAAATCTTATTCATAAAATTTGGGGTCTTACAACCTCCCATCCTTATAAAATTTCTTCCTCGAAATTGACGTACGTACCTGGTATGTCGAAGAGGTGAGGATACCTTGTTTTCATTTCCGATTCTAACTCCCAGGTCATTTCCTCGATATCATGGTTCCTCCACAAAACTTTTACTTGAGGTTTAACCTTTGAGAGTAGTACATGTTCCTTCCTATCCAAGATCTTAACAAGTACTTCCTCGTATGTTAAATCTTCGGCTATCTCGTCTGGTTCTAACTCAATAATATAGTTTGGATCTTTCACATATTTACGAAGCACAGATATGTGAAAAATGTTATGAACACGAGACATGCTTGGAGGTAAGGCGAGTCTATAGGCCACATTTCCTACTCGGTCAAGGATTTCAAATGGACCAATAAATCGTGGGTTGAGCTTTCCTCTTTTTTCGAATCTCGTAACTCCTTTCCATGGAGCAACATGTAACAATACATGGTCCCCAACATTAAATTTCACGTCCTTTCGATGAAGGTCCGCATAACTCTTTTGTCGATCTTGTGCTGTTTGTATATGTTACCGGATTATTTGAATCTTTTTCGTAGTCATACGTACTAACTCCGGTCCCAACAATGTTGCTTCCCCTAGCTCAACCTAGCATACTGGAGAACGACATTTTTGTCCATACAACGCCTTGAATGGAGCCATGCCTATACTTGCCTGATAACTGTTGTTGTAGGAGAATTCCACCAATGGTAGGTACTTATCCCAACTCCCTTTGAAGTCTAGAACATAGATTCTCAATAGATCTTCAAGAGTTTGGATAGTCCTTTTCGATTGCCCTTCCGTTTGTGGATGATATGCCTAACTGAATTGTAAATCCGTGCTCATATCTTTCTGCAAGCTGACCCAAAATCGTGAAGTAAATCTTGGGTCACGATTCCAAACTATGGATACTGGCATGCCATGCAATCTCACAATCTCATTCATGTACATACGAACAAGACGTTCAAGGGAATAAGTCTCTCGTATCGACAAGAAATAAGCAGACTTTGTTAATCTATCAACAATAACCCAAATCGCATCTATGCCTTGAGAAACCTTGGGAAGACCCGTAACGAAATCCATGGTAATGTGTTCCCACTTACACTTTGGAATCTCAAGTGGTTGCAATGGACCCTTTGGCACTTGATGCTCCGCCTTGACACGTTGACACGTTAAACACCTCGAGATAAACTCCGCGATCTCTCTCTTCATATTGCTCCACCAAAATATATGTCGAAGATCACGATACATTTTGGTACTCCCAGGATGGATTGCAAATGGTGTGTTGTGTGCCTCCATCATGATTCTATACTTCAAATCAGAATCGTCAGGAACACAAAATCTGGAGTTGACTCGAAGTATTCCTTCTCCATCAATCCTTGCTTCTAGAATAGCACCTTTTTGCACCCTCTTCCTCATATTCATCAGCTTTGGGTCTGTAGCTTGAGCAGCTTTAACTTTATCAATCAAAGCTGGTTCTACGCGTATACTTGACATCATCGCATGGGTCCCCGGAGTCTTGAACTCTATCTCCATCTTTTGTAAATCACACAAAATAGGCCTTGAAAGTATTGCATTCGTTCCCGCATATGATCTTCTACTCAACGCGTCAGCTACCATGTTCGCTTTACCAAGATGGTATTGGATGGTATGGTCGTAATCTTTCAACAGCTCAAGCCAACGTCGTTGCCGCATGTTAAGTTCCTTCTGGGTGAAGAAATGCTTGAGGCTCTTATGATCCGTATAGATCTCCACTTTCTCCCCATACAGATAGTGTCTCCAGATCTTCAACGTGAAAACGACTGCTGCCAACTCTAGATCATGAGTAGGATAATTTCTCTCATATTCCTTGAGTTGTCGCGAGGCATAGGCTATGACTTTCCCATGTTGCATGAGAACACATCCTAACCCTTTGCCCGAAGCATCGCTGTAAATGACAAATCCATCTGAACCAGATGGTATCGTCAGAACAGGTGCCGAAATGAGTCTCCTCTTGAGCTCTTGAAAGCTCTTCTCGCATTCCTCGTTCCATACAAATTTTGTATCTTTCCGAGTCAGCTGAGTTAATGGAGTAGCGATTTGTGAAAATCCTTCCACGAATCTCCGATAATAACCAGCTATGCCCAGAAAGCTACGTACTTCGGTCACCGACTTCGGTTGCTCCCAACTTTGTATTGCTTCAATCTTCGCCGGGTCCACAGATACTCCACGTTTTGATACTACGTGCCCAAGGAATGCTACCTCCTCAAGCCAGAACTCGCATTTTTTTAGCTTGGCATATAGCTTGTTTTCACGAAGCCTTTGAAGTATCAGCTTCAAGTGGTGCTCATGATCTTCACGGCTTTTGGAATAGATGAGGATGTCATCAATAAAGACAACCACGAACTGATCCAAATATTCCTTGAATACACGGTTCATCATATCCATAAAAGCAGCAGGAGCATTAGTCAATCCAAAAGACATGACTAAGAATTCATAATGCCCGTATCGAGTTCTGAAAGAAGTCTTTCGAATATCCTCAGTTTTAATCTTCAGCTGATGATATCCAGAACGAAGATCGATCTTTGAAAAGAATTGTGCACCTTGCAACTGGTCAAACAGGTCATCAATACGAGGTAACGGATACCTATTCTTGATGGTGACATGGTTCAACTCCCGATAGTCTATACAAAGTCGCATACTCCCGTCTTTCTTTTTTACGAATAAAACAGGAGTACCCCAAGGAGATGTACTAGGACGTATAAAACTGATGTCTAACAACTCCTATAGTTGGACCTTTAACTCTTGAAGTTCTATAGGAGCCATTCGATATGGGGTTTTAGAAATGGGTTTTGTACCGGGTTCAAGGTCAATAAAGAATTCAACTTCACGTTCCGGGGGTAGACTGGGAAGTTCTTCGGGAAATACATTAGGAAACTCATTAACAACAGAAATATCATTCAAACCTGACGTATTCTGGTTTAGATCAGTGACATGGGCTAAGAAAGCTTGACATCCATTTTTCAATAAACAAATTGCTTTATGACTTGAAATAACATTGATTGATTTTAGTGGTTTGGTTGTTTGAATTCACACAATAGGTTGGTTAGGAATATGAAAACTAACAACCTTACGAAAACAATCAATTTTGGCATGATAAGGGGTCAATCAGTCAATTCCTAAAATCACATCAAATGCAAGTATTTTCAACGATATAAGATCAACAGGTAGGGTGAGGGTACCACTTTGAATCAAGCAAGATTTGTAAACTGTAGATGTAATGAAGGTTTCTCTCAAAGGAGTTTCAATAGATAAGTCAAAGTCTAATTTCTCAGGTGTCAAGTTCAAACGTTGAGCACAAGTAGGTGGAATAAAAGAATGGGTAGCACCAGTATCTAATAAAGTGTAAACTTCGCAAGAGTTTATTATCAGCTTACCCGTAATAACCTCGTTCAGGTTCCTTTCTTGTTGGGCAGTTACGACAAAAGCTCTTCAAGGAACCACTGACTTTGACTTGTCAGGGATAGCCTTTAGAGTCACCATCCCTGCTGGACTTGGTTTCTCTACAAGACACACTCAAGCTATGTGCCCTTTCTTTATACAGTTATAACACACCTTGGATTGTTGTGTGCAGTTGGGGCTGATGTGTCCCTCTTGCCCGCATTTATAGCATGCGACCGGCGGTCGTTCTCCTCTCCTAGAAACAGTTGATGTTGGTGTTGCTGTTGATGCTTTCACGTTCTCATTGTTGTACCTTCTCTTCTTGAAATCTCCCCTTGACTCACTTTTTATATTATCATGGCCACGATTACCACCAGAGTGGTTACCGCTTCTGGCATGATACTTTCCTCCCTGCTGGTTGTCATTGTTTCGATGACTGCTGCCACCGGTACAACCTTGGTTGTCGTCCCTTGGTTGAACATAATCATTATCTCGTTCTAATAACTGGGCCCTATTCACTACATCCGAATATAGAGAAAATTTGTGAGAAATGAGGTATTGATGAATCTCGGGTTTCAAACCTCTCAGAAACATCCGCGTCATACGTTCCTCATTCTCCACTAAATAAGGTGCAAACCGGGATAACTCCTGCGAACTTAGCCTCGTACTGGGACATAATCATGTTGTTCTGTTCCAGTCTGATAAACTCTACCTCTTTCATGTGACAAATACTTTCTGGAAAGTACTTGCCATTGAACAGTTTCTGGAACGCCCCCCAAGACATCTTGAGTGCGGCAGGCTGGGTATGCTTCACAGATTTCCACCAGTAATCTGCCTCTCCACGGAATATAAAGGTAGCAAATGGAACCTTCTGTTCCTCTGTGCATCCCAAGACATCAAATATCTTGGTAATTTGCTTAATCCAATTTTCTACCTTGATTAGATCTGGCTTTCCCTGAAACTCTGGTGGTCCCAACTTTTTAAACTGCTTGGCAGTGACAAGCCGCGAGTTGTTATTTCCACCTGTATTATGAACATAAGTCTCCCTCGTCTGGTTTTGCATGAACCGCAAAAAGCTTCTAAACATCCCGTCATTTATCATTTCTTCGGTAGGGTTGTTTACAGGAGAATTGTTGCCTTCCTGATGCACGTTCTCTTGGTTGGTGATTAAAGGTGTCTCAACTGTCTCATTCACTCCATTGTTTAGATTTTCAGCTGCCATTCTCAAATACTGCCACAAAACAAGGGTTAATCAAATAAATTAACATATCATATATTAACCCTATGTTCCAACCGACCAATTAAATAATAATTAAGCTTAGGTAGGACACACTAGCGAAGGTTTTACTCGTCTCTCCCCTCCTAGTTCTATTCCCAGATCTCCGCCAGAGATTATATCCCTAAGCTCTGATACCAACTGTGACGCCCCCAAAATAGGTTCAATACCAACCCATTCTGAGTCGCCAAATACATGGTACATAATTCAAATACAATCTTTTATAACATACGGTCGTGCAAACTACGACCACACAAACTGTGAATTTCAATACAAATCGCATATAATACGAAATATAAACATTTAAATTCACTCCTTATTAATTACAATCATTATCCCACTATTTTATAGAATAGTGAGGACTTCTACTGATCTAACTCTGACCATCACTCTGATCCCCGACTAGTCCCCACGATATTCCCATTTCCTGAAGAGAACAATGGAAGAAAAGGGTGAGCTCAACTAGCCCAGTAAAGAATATTATGACTAAGATAATAAAGAATAAAATATCGTTAGTCTTTAACAATTCAGATAAAATATTATGGACAACCAGTTTTAGATTAACAACTGCAGCGGAAATGACAATTCATTAGAAGAGTTAAGTAGAGAATGATGTCTACTATCTTCTATAATTTAAAAGTCCATCATCAATATTTTATCCCTGTAACATCAATCAGTATTTATCTCGAATCAAATATTCATCTTTTGCACTACGGTCAAAGATATTCATTTGTATCACCAGTTGGTCATGTTCATCTCAACACCTGTCCATCTTTGCACTACGGGCCAAAGATATTCATCAGGTAATCATTCATCTTTGCACTACAGGCCAAAAATATTCATCAAGTAATTATTCATCTTTGCACTACAGGCTAAAGATATTCAGTTGTATCACCATTTAGAACTGAGGATGATGAAAATAATACGAATAACGAATCCAGTGAGATAAAGGACAAATATTAGAGAATTTATCCAAAGTTAAAGAATGAAGATCAAAACCTGGATCCAATCAAAGATGATTTGGATTTTTTTTTTTACCGTGACTAGTACCCAAAGAATAGTAACTCGTGAATAGTAACTTATAAATAGTAACTCGACATGAAAAGATAAAAATTTTACAAGAAAGTTCAGACCAATATTTCAGTGAAATAATATTAGATGAAGCGCAAAACTCAAGGAATTTCTGATCATTTTAGGAATTCTAGAAGCAATACTTACCGTAGTAAGTTTAGAGTTAGGAATCTGAAATGAAACAATATACGAAACTGCAATTGAATTTTCACCCGTCTGGCGGTAGTCCGCTTAGACAGATTATTTCTACAATTTAACAACAACTAAATACGAAGGGTTATTCACCAGGCATGCGGTAGTCCGCGTAGACAGGTTATTCCCACAGAATAATAAAGAATGGAATAACAATAGGATTTCACTATGCATGCAGTAGTCCACGTAGACATGTTATTCCAACAGAATAATAAAGAATGGAATAACAACCCTTACGAATATTAAAAAAAAATAACTCTCTTCATGAATACGAAAGAAATAATACCCCTTACCTTAAAAATTTGGAGACTGCACTAGTGTAATAGCAGAATACTCTTCTTCTTTTTCTCTTATTTTCTCTATACTTTCTCTCTCTATAGCTTTAGTGAATTGGTGAGAAATAATGAAGAAATGAGCTTCTATTTATAGGCTCGGCAGAGTAAGGGTAAAATAGTCTTTTTGCCATAATTTATGACATCATCGCTTACATCATCGCTCCTATGACATCATTGCTTACCTCATCGCTCCGATGACATCATTGTTTGCATCATAAGAGTTCAAATTCAATTTTCACTCTTCCACCTCGTTTAACTTTTATACCATGAATTTACTATAATAATGTTACCATTCAAATTATAAAAATCATACTATTATATAATCACATCATACTACTATAATGTAATATTATAATAATATATTTGAAAGAATTATTTTATCGGATAAGATAAAATACCAACTTTCAACAAATGTCACATGTTAAAAATTTCTCCGTTTAAATCCACATTGAATAAATATTTCCTTATCATATATATCAAAAATTAATTATTCACAAATAATATTATAGAACTACAATATTGACAATCAGATCGTTCCCATGAAAGAGGTGGCCTTCCGATAAGGATTTCTCCTTACTGGCGCGCAATTAATCAACCCCTTTCCTAGACAAAACTTCCTTAGACATTGCCAATAATGCTATCTAATAATATTATTCAAATAATATGAATTATTGATTTGATAATTTGAAATAATATGCAATGACAATTATTGAATCAATAATATAAAATAGCAAAGTAGCACTTATTGATATAAAATATCAACGTAGCAAATATTGAACCAATAAAATATTATGCAATTATTGAATCAATAATATAAAATTTTGAACAGTAATTACTGTAACAATAATTGAGTAAGTGCCTTCCTACGTAAGAATCAATAATTCAAAATACTGTGCAATACCGTGCGTTACTGTGCAACACCACGTATTACTGTATTTTAACAATCGGGTATTTCAACAGTACTAACGGTAACAGTTTTGCCGTTATTTTTATAAAAAGGTTACTTCTGTCGCTTTCTATATCCGATATTCATTCCGTTGTGGGGTCCACCAATGACTGCGCCGTCGTACGAATATTCTCCGACAAAAAGAATATTACTCGACCAAACGAATATTCTCCGACACAACGAATATTTTATAACCACTTGCTTACTTTGTAAACTTTGCACATTTCACCCATAACTTATCACATTTATCAAATCAACACCTTACTATTTCAAAATAATATATAAAGAAAATTAAATCTTATTCATAAAATTTGGGGTCTTACATCCCCAGAAGTAATGGCAGTTGGCCAAGAGATGCTTTCCAGAGTACATCGATTAGGTCAAGGGTTCGGTAGAAATGGCCAGGGAATCAAGAACCCAATCCACATACCCACGCAGTTGGGAAGGGCTGGATTTAATACTCTGATGGATCCAAATATCGTAACCCTCACAAACACAGGCCATCCATTTGATTCCTCTCAAGCCAGACCTCAATGAAGCCGAATTTAAGGAGTCGTTGAAGAAGGTCCCCGCTATCATCTCAAACCTCATGATCCCTAAAGTCAATCAGAACGGATATAAGGAGATTGGTGATGAAGAGCCTCTCAAGGACACTGCCCAGATGGCCAAAGATAAGAAGTTTTTGGATGAGATTCAGTTACAATTTGTGAGCAGCTTTCGCCTTTCTAAAGATGACATAAAGAAATCCAATGGGGCAGACCTGTCAAATGATCAACCCATCCTCCCAATCCTTAACTGGGGAAGTGTGAACATCCCAAAGGAGGATCCAGGGACATGCTCCAAATTAGTTATGGTCATCTTGAAAGACGCTGATAACTCCAGCAACGCATCTATCCCAGCTATCCGTCAAGATCTAACTACCAGTAATTTGACGATCACCCCTCAGATCGTCCAAAAAGGGTAAAAACTAGAAAATGATCGTTGACAGGGAGCTTTACCTTTATATATTTATGTCTGTTTTATTTTATCTGCAACTTGTTATTGTATTTTGTCATACCAACTGCTGAATCCTTTTGTAATTGACAACCATTTGTATATATTTAGCAATCAAGTTTTTTGTCTCAGGTTTACAAATTTGAGTATTTCTAGCTATGTCCATGACTTGCCAAATTTGAGTAATGAATACGATTTTGATATGAAATTAGACTTTGACTTGATGGGGATCGAGCAAGAGGAAGTGGATGAAGACGAGGTTCCTGAGGAAATAAAAGCATAGGTCGAAGATAAACATAAACCCAACCTTAATCAAACCACCACCATAAATATCGGAACCCCTGACAATCCCAAAGAGCTACAGATCGAAACCAACCTCCCCTCTAGCCAAGAAAAAGAACTAATCAAACTCCTAACTCAATTCAAGGATGTTTTTGCCTGGTCTCATGAAGACATGATAGGTCTATCCACCGATATAGTTGTCCATCGACTACCAATTAAGGAAGGGTTCAAACCAGTCAAGTAGAAATTAAGATGGTTGAAACCAAAATAGAGCCTGAAGGTCAAAGACGAGATTATCAAACAATTCAAAGCAGGAATCATTATGGTATCAACATACCCTGAGTGGTTGTCCAACGTAGTCCTAGTGCCGAAATGTGGAGGGAAGGTGCGAGTATGTGTAGATTATCAGGATCTCAACAAGGCCAGCCTTAAATATAATTTCCTAGTGTCGTTCATTCACGTGTTAATTGACAATACGGCATGTTAGGAATATACATGAGAATGTTATTTCTATTTATATAAGATTTGATTATGATACAAATGAATGAATACTTGCATTAATGAAAGCTGTAAAGTCCTTTGATAGATAATAGGAATATATGTACAAAGACTTAGAATGAATTGATCAAATGTGTTAGGTTGATCCTACATAAACAAAACAACTTTGTAAAGTCCTTCAAAAGAAATGATGTACAAGAACTAGAAATAAAAAGATTAAACTTGTTAGGTTGATCTTATACAATATAATAGACTAGCATGTCTGATCGTCGAGCACTACACCAGCCATTGTAGTCTGCCAGGAGACACAAGGAAGACTCGAGAACTATCAAGGCGGAATCGTAGTCTGTAAGGATAGTAGATCTTGGAGTTTGTAGTCTGCCAGGAGAGACGAGGCAGGATCTTAGTGTGTCGAGAAGAACTTTCTCAGAGCCGTAGTCTGCTGAGGAAGTCATGTTTAGAATCATAGAGACAGCCTGTCTAAGAGCCGACCGAGCACCTGCCAAAGCTAAGTCAAGAATCGTAGGTCACACTTAAAGAAGTGATCTGATCTCGGAGTCGTAGTGTCTGCAGAACCAATGCAAGATCGTAGTCTGCAGAACTAAGGCCTCAACAAAATGCTCACAACACCAAGGCAGAATCGTATTGTCAACATGATTCTCAACAAATGAGCACTCCCAAAATATCCAAAGTATGAAGCCTCTGGTCTGAGCTGTAAAGATACATTCCACCTGAAGGAAACCAGAGAGCACTCAACGAATGGCATGCAAGCAAATAGAAGATCTAAGCACCAACTCAATCAACATCCTGATTGAGTTGTGAAGCTATTCAAGATGAAGTCTTCCACAAGCAAATCAGAAGAAGACTTCAGATATAGTGACTGACTAAAGAAAGTCAGTAAGTGCAGTAGCTGTCAAGAGAACAAAGAACAATGATCTTGGGATTAACCAGGATCGTAGTGTTTGCCAAACAAAGCAGGAGCTGATGCAGTTTACACATAGATACTGGCCAACTTATGAAGAATAAGATGAAAGTGATTAAGCATGGGGCAGACCATTGATGATAGGTGAACAGGAGATCACCAGGAGAAAGAGAGCTGGGTATGCCACAAATCTGATGTGTCTTGATATTCAGAAGAGGCCAGAGCAATAAGTCAAGCTATCAGTTCCTGAGATCAGTCAAGGCAAGCAGAAGTGTTGAAGCATTGCATAAGTGAAAGAAGAGGCGTTCTACATTACAGATCCAAAGAACACTCTTCATAATCGTAGTGTTGTCTCTAACCAGTCTATGAGCAACATTCAACAAGACACACTACGATCAAGGTCCAAGAACATCTGCATCAGAATCTTAGAGTTCAGTCATCTGAAGATTGAAGCATTGGCAATGGTTTAATCTGAAGATTGATATTCGAACGTTGCTAATTGAGAGCTTCGATGCAGAAAGACAACTCCTGTAGATTCGAATCAAGGAATCAGAAAGGAGAAATAAAGGTGACTACCAGCCTGACACGAAAAGGTGACATCTCTGAGGCGGTAGGTGAAGTAGCAGACTGCTGTGTCAGTAAAGTCATGAAGGTGCTATCACATCACATCAGCAGTCTGCACCAAATAACTCGAGATCTGCGAAGCAATTCAAATAGCTTCCAACGGCTATTTTCCAACGAGAAGATCATGGAAGGGTATTTAACAGATGAAGCTTCAAAGATCAAGATTTGCTGAGTTGCATAATTGTTGAGTTGTTAGAATGCTATATTATTGACTCTACGAGTTCCACCAGAGCTGAACAGAACAAGTCTCAGTGGTAGTGAGACTACGAAAGTGGAAGTGAAGCAGATTTGAAGAAGGACTGAAACAGACTAAAGCTTCACTCAACAACGATGAGGATGCCATTGAAGATGGCAGCTAAGCTGAGAGCCGAGAAGGCCAAGAAGATAGAATTCAGGAAAGTGGCAGAGCACAAAGAAGATCCAGAGAGCCACTCTACGAATCTCTATGAATCAAAAGCTGAAACAGAACAGATGCAGAACCATGTCTGCATATCATTCAAAAAGGGTTCAGGGAATGCTAAGGAAAAGAAGAAGTTGATCAGCAATGTCAAGCTTTAGCAAACCCGAATGGTGATGGTGTACAGCTGACATCAGATGCAGATGAGCAGAACAGAAAGAAGCTCAGCTGCACCAAAGAAGAAGTGGTCCAGACTCTACGCAGAATGCAAAGAGGACCACACCAAGCTGCTAAGTACAAAAGATGTTCAAGCTTCAAGACATCTTAGCAGCAAAGCACCAACAACAACTTCAACAATAACAAGTAACCAGGGCCTGAGGGGTCCTTGTCCGGAGGGACTAAATGAAGTTCCAAGCCTACTGGGCTTGAAGAGTTCATAGAGAACTAGAGTTCCAAGGCTACTGTCCTTGAAGAGTTCTTAGTGAACTGAAGTTCTAAGGCTGGTGGCCTTGAAGGAATCTTAGTGATTTGGGGTGATGCCCCTCTTTAGTGGAATTCCTGCTAGTAAAGCAGAAGAGTGGATTAGGAGCTTTAGTCTCTGAACCACTTAAAATCCCTTGTGTCTTTTACATTCAGTCATTTACTTTCTGTCATTTACATTATGTACCTAACTACCATAACTGCTATGTATGTATTAACTCCTTACAACTCAACTAACTCCATGAATAATGTAATAATGTTTATGAATATCAATAAAGGGGATCTTTTACTTATTCCGCTGTGCTTGAAAAGATTCTTATGTTTGTCATATGCTAATTCATTAGCAATATAAAATAAATTGGAAAAGTATTTAAAATCAAAAAGGATCTATTCAACCCCCCCTTCTAGATCTATTGTGTGTCTACTAGGAACTAACAATTGGTATCAGGGCATGTTCTCATGCTATACCCAAAAGCTAATCGCTTTGAGTCTGATCCCAGGCACAAATATTATTCTAAACTTAGTTTAGTAGTAAGTTTCTTGTAAATGCAGATGAGCTCACACGTTGGAAATAATGTGTACAGGTAAATGTGTATATACACCTGAAGCTGCTCAGATTGGTCCATGTTCTTAAATGCCATAGCAACAAGACCAATCCATGTCCAAAGTCAATCTTGTACTCTGCAGATCAGAAATGGGAAGTCAAGAGGCATCAACAACAAAGAATCAAGCGTCCACCATTCTGAAAGATGGAAGGCCATACATGCTAAGAAATGCTTATCCAAAGGAGAAAGAAGAATTTCTCCAATATGTATCTGGCTAACCAGCAGTTGGATGTGAACCCTGAGGTTCAAGGTTATCAAAGAAATAAAGCTGTCAAGACTTTCCTAGCTTATATCTCCTAGACTATGACTGATTGATCTAAGATCAAATGGAGCAACAGGCTGTCAGCATTAAATGCAAAAATATGCACATTAATGCCTAACATCATTATAGTAAGAAAAATGACTGTTAAGAGACTGACAGTGTAAAGGTACGATTCCTCATTAATACTTAATTGTTCATCATATTGCATCACCTTGTGCACTATAACAGTATTCTATCAAGAGACCATACTCTTCCTAAAAAGGAGAAGAAAGAAAGTACACTAAGGTTGGAAACTTAACTGTCAACAAAATTTCTCTCCATCCAAGTTTTAGGTTGAAGATAACATCTTGAAAGAAGTCTGAAATATGTCATAAACATATCAGGATTTAATTAAGCTTAAGTGGAGTAATCCTTGTTGAAGGGGTTGATATGTATATACAAACTTATGTTCTAAGTTTTTGATAATACATAGAGTATAATTAGTTCTAGATGAGTATCTTGAAGATTCTTAGAAACTGATCATCTCCATGAATCAACCAGATACAAATAACTAATAGAGTTGATTCTTACTCTGTGAACATTCAAAATCTGTGAACATAACTAAGCAAAGGATGAAACCATCAAAGAAAAAGAGTGTCTTATTAAAATGATTAATCTTACACACACTCATCATCATACATTTTAAATGTCATATCTAAATCAGACACATGCATGAATATGATTGTTGATGCTGAATGTGATGAAAATTCAAATATATGAGGAATAGGGATTTTGAAAACTAACCTAACCTAGCAAGACCCAATCAAGCTTGGGTACCAAAATAGAAATTATCTAAACCTGCAGGTACTTGGTCTATCTGACCACTCTAAGGAATACTGAAGATGGCTTCAGTCACGAAGACTCAACTAGCTGGAGGCTCAAGACATTTTAGCAATGTTCTTGATAAAATCACCCTATGTCAAAGCCTGTTCTTGAAGACTTGCTGAGCCCCCATGAATGAAGCTCACATGGTTGCTGATCTCCATATGAAAGCGGGCTATTCATGATAAGATGAAAGAAATCCTCTATGCTTATTCACACAAAGCATATCAACTCAGAGGAAAAATCAAAGAAGTTCACATCAGAGGACCATTAAGCATTGATCATGAAGGATGCATCATAGAAGCAGAACTCCACGCGTGCAGTCTATCTAAGAGTCTAAAGAAAATCGCAGTGCTCTCTAAGATTAAGACTAAAGTCAGCTTGTACAAACCAACCCACTACGATTATGGAACAATGATCAAAATTGTAGTGTCCCTTCAATCAGCATTAAAGGTTCATGTATCTGATGAAGGAGGAAGGGCGACAAACTGAAGAAAAGCTGATAGAAGTTGATAAATTGATAGTCTCAAATGACTCGTCATTCATCCTTAGTATATAATGAAGAAACTAAGGAAGGACTATAAAACTGCTGAAAACACCTGCTCAGGTGTCAGATGAAGGAAACTACGTTCGTAGTTCTGTTAATAATTGTGGAGTGATCAGTTCTGAAGATATCTCTCTATGATCCAATAGAGTCTATTCAATCATAATGATCTCATCTAGAAGGAGATATGCAAAGCTTCTCTCTTATACTTATAAAGAAGTAGAAGAAGAATTCATCCCTCCTTGAGAAGATAGCATCATCCATGGGGGAGTAGTGATCTGCAAAGAACAGCAGCACTAAAGGTGTCAAAGATGACTGATGAAGCAAATTCTTCAGATCTTCCAAACAATAAAGATGGTCACTTGTTGACTCAGGAAGATCAAGTGAGAAGTTGAAGGTAGTGGTGAACTTCAGAAGAAGAAGAAAAGCAGTCACAAAACAAAGAAGTCCTCACTCACTACGATTGTTGAATTATTACAAATCGTAGAGTTCAGACTAGTTACTACTGCTAATGGAGAAGCTACAACAGCCTCCCAACTTGAACAACGGTCAGGGCTGAATCAGAAGAAAGGACAAAGAGGAAGATGATCAGGACATGATGTGACATCCCCAAATCCGGGTACTTCGTTTCCACATGATTTGGTGTTCACTTTCTAATATAACATACATCTACCCAATATAACTTCAAAATAAAATACAACCTTTATTCAAAATAATAAAATCTCCCTTAAAATAAGGGTTACAACCTACTTAAAAATCACTCCCAGGGTTACTCTAACCTTGACATAATAATAATGTGTGGAAATAAAAACATAACATTAACGTCTATTACAATCATTTCAAATAATAAAAATAAGTCTTCACTTGTTTTGCTTTCCCTTGCCCTTACTCGTAGACGGGGCGTCAACATTATTAACCTTAGCTGCAATTGTTATATAATGCAAGAGTGAGCAAACAACAGCTCACTGGAGTTTAACAATAATAAATACATGAAAGGATATCTTTAAAAAGAGTTTGAATAACTTAGCTTACTTCAGCAATAAAGAATTGAATAATAATTCTCTATCAACATTAAAATTCGAATATAGAATTTATCTGAGGGTCATAAGACCTTTGAACTTTTGTCCTAGGTTATAAATATTTTCATTTAAACCTTTAACAGTCAATAAGACTATGGACCTTAACTCGTACTTAAAGGGATCAACCCTTCGTACCATGTATTGTGCACAAACATCTTAACGCTTACGCGTAGTAACCTCCCCTAATAATAGGGTTGTTCAACTCAGTAATTTGAATTCAAGTCCGCACTAAAGAAAGTTTGGTTTGGATAAGCTTACAAAGGTAATTTAGAATTCACGTTCATCAACTAAGGATTAATTGAATCGATTTTCAATAACTTGGAATAATTCGTAAGTGAAAGAACTACGAACTATCATATGCTTTAGAAATAAATTTAAAGCATCTCAAAAGAATATTCAAACCTTGCTTGAACAATAAGCCAAAGTTACTTTAATTATATCATGAACTTTCAATAATTACTTGTCCAATAAAAGAACAAATCTCAAACAATGAATAATTGAATTGAAAAAAATAAATGAGTTTAGGGTTTAGAAGACTTGCCTCAAGCACAAGCTACTAATATAATTCACGTTCTTTAACACTTCCTACACATATATGTTTAATCACAACAATCTAAATTAGTTAACACGTAACTAACTTACATAATTAGTTAACCCATCTAGGTTAACTCATTTTTATTTAATTATTAAATTAATAATTAATAATCACATAATTTAATTACATCACATAGGCATGCTCACATAATTAACTTAATTAATAATTATGTATTTTATATTAATTATAATTAAATGAATTATAATTTAAATATTTAATCTAATTATAATTACTCAAATTATAATCACATCTTATTTAATTAAATTATAAATGAATTATAATTTATAATTAATTAACTACATCATGCATTTACTAAATTATAATTTATAATTAATCATGCAAATATTGAATTATAATACACAAGATTATAATCTATAATTGATCATGCATTTATTATAATTACATAAATTATAATTTAAAAATTATCAGTCACTTGATTAAAATTAATCAACTATAATCATTATAATTTTACAAAATTATAATTTAAATTACACCTTTACTCTAATTATAATTATTCAAAATTATAATCACAAATTATATTTTATTAATATTCATTTAGTATTTTAATATATGTTTAATCATGCTATAAAAGTTACTACATAAAATTAGCTTTACAAAATACAAAAGAAAATAAATTTCCTTTTTCCCTGCCACCCCCCCTCCGGGACGGGGGTTTCCTTCTTGATAGGCCAGCCGGGGCGGGCCCCTTCCAGCGAACGCAGACAAGTTCGCGAACTGTGCAGAGAAAAAGCCAATTTGGCTTATTTCTCCACACTAAATTCTAATTCCAGTTCATGCAATTCATATCAATTAATAGAAAACACAAACTTAAAGCTTCTAACATGATTCTAACATACATGAACATTATAACACATCATCAAATAACCAATTTCATGATTTTTTTTTGAAGAAAAAATCATTGTTAAGTGTTCTTCATGAAAGTAAACACTGCATTTTTGTTTTTAAATCAATTCACCCAATTTCAAGCATAATAATTCAATTTCTAAACATGCTATCATCATCTATACTTAATTTAACCCAAGATGAACAATCAAACATGAATTCCATTGATTTAAAGAGAAAACTATATATATATATATATATATATATATATATATATATATATAATTTTCAAAATACTTTTACTGAAACTCAGTGATGATCATGAACTCCTCATATTCATCACATGTATATGAATTAAACAATTAATTAAGCATAGAATTCATATCTAAGCATGCTATAAACACATATAATTCGTATTTATAAAGTTTTCATAAAATTCATATTTATAGAGAACTATCACTACGAAGAACATAACACATAATTTTTAAAACTACAAGTTAGGATTATACCTTTGTTGATTAGGAGAAGAGTATGAAGATGGTGATGATTGTTTTGGTTAATAAGGTTTCTTCCTCCTTCTTCTTCTTTTCTCTTCTTCTCTCTAACTCTCTATCTTTTTCTCTATATTATTTTCTCTCTTCTCTAATGGTGATATTCTTCTAACACTGATATAAAACTAACATAAAACTATATACGTATACTAATAGATATAGGATATAAATATAATATATAACTGAAAATTAATTTACCTATTAAATTTCATCAGTTATAGAATTTTAAAAATCAAAAGCCACTAGGGCTTGTTTAGCAAAACAAGGTAATTTTTTTTAAAAATAGATTATTAGTGCTAAGGCATTGTTTGGTAGAATATGTTTAAAACAATGCAAGGGCCCTGTTTGGCAAAAGCCTTTTAAAACACAAGTAAGGGCCTTGTTTGGTTAAAATCATTTAAATCTCTTTTCTTTATATTAATAAATCTTTTTTAACACATACTTTAATAATTACTCACTAATTATAATTCATGTAACACTTCATCACAAAATTGATCTAATTTAATTATCTCAATTAAATTAGAACTGTACTAAAAATTAATATACATCAATTAAATTAAATATTAAATATTTATTTAATTAATATATAACACTTAATTAAATCACTCCACAAAATCACATAATTTATTTATTCAACTCAATAAATAAATCACACAAAATATTTATTTAACTCAATAAATATTTAAAATTATTATATAAAATCTCAATCGTTACACATGATTTGTCATGAAGAGCACACTACTGTACCTGATCAGACTATGATCTATACTGAGAAGGAAATGCAAGAACCAAGTGATGCTGATGAGAAAGAAAGTTGAAGGTGGTGAAAGAACAGATGAAGATATAGAGATGGTGAAGCTCAGGGAGCGAAATGAAGAAGTGGAATTTCTGCCAGAAGATTTGAGATAAGCTCAGAAAATAAGTCAATCATGGTGCATGTCTATCGACCACACCACGATGATCAAAACCACTTCTGTCTAGTTCATAGAGAACATGAGCTAACCCTAAACAAAAATATTCCAGTTATAGAGTCCCAAAACTTTGTGACTGATGAACTAAATGAAGATCCAAAATTAAGTAGTAACGTCCCAAAACGTGCTATTGATAACCAAATCAACCACACACCTCAAATCGTAGAGTGCCTACGATCAAACATCTGATCGTAGTGTAAGAGCAGGAGGACACCACGATTGCAGTCTACACCAAAACCAACACCATTGAATATCAAGAGTTGGTAAATGAACTCCCCAGCAGAGAAATCAAATGTGATTTCAATACTAACCATGCTAAAGCTCTTCATCTGATAATCGCCTCAGGGATAAACCTAATCCTTAGTTTTGGTGTGACGCCCCACAAAATAGGTTCAATACCAACCCATTCTGAGTCGCCAAATACATAGTACAGAATTTCCAATACAAATCTTTTATAACAAAAGGTCGTGAGAAATACGACCATACAACTGTGAGTGTCAATAAAAATATGTAGAAAATATAAACACTTAAACTAAGTCCTCGTTACAATTATTATCACATTATTTTACAAAAATAGTGAGGACTATTACTGCTCTATTCTGACCATCACACTGATCCCCGACTAGTTCCCGTAACATTCTCATTCCATGAAGAGGACAATAGATGAAAAGGGTGAGCTCAACTAGCTCAGTAAATAATATTATGACTAAGATAGTGAAAAATAAATTATCGTTAGCCTTCAATAAATCAGATAAAATATTATGGACAACAAGTTTTAGATCAATATTCGCAGTAGAAATATCAATTCATTAGAAGAGTTAAGTAGAGAATGAAGTCTACTATCTTCTATGATTTAATAATCCATCATCAATATTTTATCCCTGTAACATCAATCAATATATATCTCGAATCAAATATTCATCTTTGTACTACGGGCCAAAGATATTCATTTGTATCACCAGTTGGTCATGTTCATCTCAACACCTGTCCATCTTTGCACTACGGGCCTAAGATATGCATCAGGTAATCATTCATCTTTGCTCTACAGGCCAAAGATATTCAGTTATATCATCATTTAGGACCGAGGATGATGAAAAAATAATATAAATAACGAATCCAGTGAGATAAAGGACAAAGATTAGAGATTCGTAATTTAGTTTATCCAAGTTCAAGAATACTCCATAATAATCAATTGTGGAGCAAAATTCAAGAATGAAGTTCAAAACATGGATACAATCAAAGATAGTAACCATAACAGACAACTTGGACAAATAAAAGAAAATTTAATTTTTCTGTGAATAGTATCGTATTCGTGAATAGTATCGTATACGTGAATAGTGCCGTATACGTGAATAGTAACCCCGACATGAGAAGGTAAAAATTTTATAAAAAAGTTTATACCAATATTCTGGTGAAATGATACTAGATGAAACACAAAATTCAAAGAATTTTTGATCATTTCAGGAATTATAGAAGCAATACTTATCGTAGTAAGTTTTAATTTGGATATATGAAATGAAATATTATCGCTTTCATAATATGGAATATGAAAGAAAATAATATTTTTTATGGATATTGAAAGAAAGTAACATCATTTACAAGAAAAAAATATTATCCCTTACCTTAAAAGGAGAGTATTTTTGACTGGTATGGCGGGGATATTCTTGAAGAAAACTTATACTGTTTTCTACACTCAAGGCTTTCTTAAACTCACAAGAAATACGCTCAATACTATAGAAGAAGAATTCTATGATTCTGGTGTGATTTTCATTTCTAAACTAAGCATCCTATTTATAGGAGAATGGCTGGGCACTATTTGAATATGAAAATCACGGATGCACATTAAGTTTTTTCACAGGCTGCAACTGACGAAAAATTTTGATTTTACTATTCATTACTGTGCAATAAAATATTCTAATAAAATGAAAATTTTAAATAAAATATAATATATTCTATTTATAATCTAATAAAACAAAACTTATAATATATATATATATATAATAAAACAAAACTGAGATAACTTTCTATCGACGATTTTAAAAAATGGGTAAGTGGGGGTCCATATAATAAGCAAAATTTACAACAAATACTTCAATAAAAACCCTCTATTTATCTCAACTCACTTGGCTTCACAAAACACATTTTTAACAACATTTATTCATCATTAATATTATAACTCGCAATATTAACAACCAGATCATTCCTAGGAAAGGGGGGGGGGGGGCTTTTCGATAAGGACTTCTTCTTATTGGCGTGAAATTAGATGACCAAACCCCTTTCCTCGACAGAACTTTTTAGATATTGTCAATAATGCAAATAATAATATGAATAACTTCGTTATCTCAATTATTGATTTAATAATATAAAATATTATTTAGATGATACTGTGACAATAATTGAATCAATAATATGAGATACTATGCATCAACTACTGTGGCAATAATTGAATAAAACTGAGTGGCTTCTTACGTAAGCATCAATAATCAAAGATACTGTACAATACCGTGTGCTACTGTGCAACCACGCGTATTACTGTTCTTTTATCACCGGGTATTTCAACAGTTTTAACGGTAAAAGTTTTGCTGTTATTTTTAGAAAACCTATTCTTGTCGTTTTCTTCACCCGACAGTTTTTCGTTATGGGGCCCACCAATGATTGCGCCCTTGTACGAATATTCCCCGATAAAAAGAATATTCCCCCCGACCGAACGAATATACCTCGACACAATGAATATTTTATGGCCACTTGCTTACTTTGTAAAACTTACACAAAACACCCCATAACTTACCACATTCATCAAATCAACACCTTACTATTTAAAATAATATATATAGAGAAAATTAAATTTTTATTCATAAAAGTTGGGGTCTTACAATCTCCCCTCCTTATGAAATTTCATCCTCGAAATTGACGTACGTACCTGGTATATCGAAAAGGTGAGGATACCTCGTTTTCATTTCCGATTCTAACTCCCAGGTCATTTTCCCGATATCATGGTTCCTCCATAAAACTTTAACTTGAGGTATAATCTTCGAGCGTAGGACATGTTCCTTCTTATCAAAGATTTTGACAGGTACCTCCTCATACGTTAAATCTTCAGGCATCTCGTCCGGTTCTAATTCAATAATGTGGTTTGGATCTTTCACATATTTATGTAACACGGATATGTGAAAAACGTTATGAACACGAGACATGCTTGGAGGTAAAGCGAGTCTATAGGCCACATTTCCTACTCTGTCAAGAATCTCAAATGGACCAATGAATCGTGGGTTGAGCTTTCCTCTCTTGCCAAACCTCGTAACTCCCTTCCACGGAGCAACACGTAATAATACATGATCCCCAACATTAAATTCCACGTCCTTTCGATGAAGATCCGCATAACTCTTTTGTCAATCCTGTGCCATTTGTATACGTTGTCGGATCATTTGAATCTTTTCCGTAGTCATACGTACCAACTCTGGTCCCAACAATGTTGCTTCACCCACCTCATCCCAGCATACTGGAGAGCGACACTTTCGTCCATACAACGCTTTGAATGGAGACACGCCTATACTTGCCTGATAACTGTTGTTGTTGGAGAATTCCACCAATGGTAAGTACTTATCCCAACTCCCTTTGAAGTCTAGAACACAGAGTCTCAATAGATCTTCAAAAGTTTGAATAGTCCTTTCTGATTATCCGTCCGTTTGAGGATAATACGCCGAACTGAATCGTAAATCCGTGCCCATAGCTTTCTGCAAGCTGACCCAAAGTCGTGAAGTGAATATTGGGTCACGATACGAAACTATAGATACTGGCATACCATGCAATCTCACAATCTCATTTATGTACATATGAGCAAGACGTTCCAGTGAATAAATCTCTCGTATAGGCAAGAAATGAGAAAACTTGGTTAATTTATCGACAATAACCCAAATCGCATCTATGCCTTGAGAAACCTTGGGAAGACCCGTAACAAAATCCATGGTAATGTGTTCCCACTTCCATTTTGGAATCTCAAGTGGTTGCAATGGACCCTTTGACACTTGATGCTCCGCCTTGACACGTTGACACGTTAAACATCTCGAGATAAACTCCGCGATCTCTCTCTTCATATTGCTCCACCAAAATATATGTCAAAGATCACGATACATTTTGGTACTCCCAGGATGGATTGCAAACTGCGTGTTGTGTGCCTCCATCATGATTCTATACTTCAAATCAGAATCGTTAGGAACACAAAGTCTGGAGTTGACTAGAAGTATTCCTTCTTCATCGATTTTTGCTTCTGGAATAGCACCTTCTTGTACATTCTTCTTCATCTTCATCAGCTCCGGGTCTGTAGCTTGAGCAACTTTAACTTTATCGATTAAAGCTGGTTCTACACGTATACTTGACATCATTGAACTCGTTCCCATATATGATCTTCTACTCAACGCGTCAGCTACCACGTTCACTTTTCCAGGATGGTATTGGATGGTATGGTTGTAATATTTCAACAACTCAAGCCAACGTTGTTGTCGCATGTTGAGTTCCTTTTGAGTGAATAAATATTTAAGGCTCTTATGATCCATATAAATATCCACTTTCTCTCCATACAGGTAGTGTCTCCAGATCTTCAACGTGAAAACGATTGCTGCCAACTCTAGATCATGAGTAGGATAATTCCTCTCATATTCTTTGAGTTGCCTATGAGGTGTAGGCTATGACTTTCCCATGTTGCATGAGAACACATCCTAACCTTTTGCCCGAAGCATCGCTATAGATGACAAATCCATCCGAACCAGATGGTATTGTCAGAACAGGTGCTGAAATGAGTCTCCTCTTGAGCTCTTGGAAGCTCTTCTCGCATTCCTCATTCCATACGAATTTTGTATCTTTTTGAGTCAGCTGAGTTAATGGAGTAGCGATTTGAGAAAATCCTTCCACGAATCTTCCATAATAACCAGCTAAACCCTGAAAGCTACGTACTTCGGTCACTAACTTCGGTTGCTCCCAACTTTGTATTGCTTCAATCTTGGCCGGGTCAACATATACTCCACGTTTTGATACCACGTGCCCAAGGAATGCTACCTCCTCAAGCCAGAACTCGCATTTCTTCAGCTTGGCATATAACTTATTTTCACGAAGTTTTTGAAGTACTAGCTTCAAGTGGTGCTCATGATCTTCACGGCTTTTGGAATAAATGAGGATGTCATCAATAAAGACAACCACGAACTGATCCAAATATTCCTTGAATACACGATTCATCAAATCCATGAAAGCAGCAAGAGCATTAGTCAATCCAAAAGATATGACTAAGAATTCATAGTGCCCGTACCGAGTTCTGAAGGCAGTTTTTGGAATATCCTCAGTTTTAATCTTCAACTGATGATATCCAGAACGAAGATCAATCTTTAAAAAGAACTGTGCACCTGCAACTGGTCGAATAGGTCATCAATACGAGGTAGCGGATACCTATTCTTGATGGTAACATGGTTCAACTCCCGATAGTCAATACAAAGTCGCATACTCCCGTCTTTCTTTTTTATGAATATAACAGGAGCACCCCAAGGAGATGTACTAGGACGAATGAAACCAATGTCTAACAACTCCTATAGTTGGACCTTTAACTCCTGAAGTTCAATTGGAGCCATTCGATATAGGGTTTAAGAAATGAGTTTTGTACCGGGTTTAAGGTCAATAAAGAATTCAACTTCACGTTCTGGGGGTAGACAGGGAAGTTCTTTGGGAAATACATTAGGAAACTCATTAACAACAGAAATATCATTCAAACCTGACGTATTCTGGTTTAGATCAGTGACATGGGCTAAGAAAGCTTGACATCTGTTTTTTAATAAACGAATAGCTTTATGACTTGAAATGACATTGATTGATTTTAGGGGTTTGGTTGTTTGAATTCGCACAACAAGTTGGTTAGGAATATGAAAACTAAAAACCCTACAAAAATAATCAATTTTGGCATGATAAGTGGTTAACCAGTCAATTCCTAAAATCACGTCAAATGCAAGTATTTTCAAAGATATAAGATCAACAGGTAGGGTGAGGGTACCAATTTGAATCAAGCAAGATTTGTAAACTATAGATGTAACGAAATTTTCTCCTAACGGAGTTTCAACAGTTAAGTCAAAGTCTAATTTCTCAGGAGTCAAGTTCAAACGTTGAGCACAAGCAGGTGAAATAAAAGAATGGGTAGCACTGGTATCTAATAAGGTGTAAACTTCACAAGAGTTTATGATTAGCTTACCCGTAATAACCTCATTCGGGTTCCTCGCTTGTTGGGCAGTTACGACAAAAGCTCTTCAAGGAACCACTGACTTTGACTTGTCCGGGACGGCCTTTGGAGTCACCATCCCCGCTAGACTTGGTTTCGCTGCAGGACACATTCGAGCAATGTGACCTTCCTTTCCACAGTTATAGCACACATTGGATTGATGTGTGCAGTTAGGGCTTATGTGTTCCTCTTGCTCGCATTTATAGCATACGACCGGTGGTCGTTCTCCTCCCCTAGAAATAGTTGATGCTGGTGCTGCTGTCGACGTTTTCACAGTTCTCATTATTGTACCTTCTCTTCTTGAAATCTCCCCTCGACTCACTTCTTCTATTATCATGGCCACGATTACCACCGTAGTGGTTACCGCTTTTGTCATGATACTTCCCTCCCCACTGGTTGTCATTGTTCTGATGATTGCTGCCACTGGTACGACTTTGGTTGTTGTCCCTTAGTTGAACATAATCATTATCCCGTTCTAATAATTGGGTCCTGTTCACCATATCTGAATACAAACAAAGTTTGTGAGAAATGAGGTACTGACGAATTTCGGGTTTCAAACCTCTCAGAAACATCCGCTTTATACGTTCCTCATTATCCACCAAATGAGATGCGAACCAGGATAACTCCGCGAACTTAGCCTCGTACTGGGACACAGTGATGTTGTTTTGTTCCAGTTTGATAAACTCTACCTCCTTCATATAACGAATACTTTCTGGAGAGTACTTGTCATTGAACAGTTTCTGGAACTCTTCCCAAGACATCTTGAGTGCGGCAGGCTGGGTACGCTTCACAGATTCCCACCAGTAATCTGCCTCTCCGCGGAACATAAACGTGGAGAATGGAACCTTCTGTTCCTCTGTGCATCCCAAGACATCAAATATCTTGGTAATTTGCTTAACCCACGTCTCTGCCTTGATTGGATCTGACTTTCCCTGAAACTCTGGTGGTCCCAACTCTTTGAACTGCTTGGAAGTGACAAGCTGTGAGTTGTTATTATTTCCACCTGTATTACGAACACGAGTCTCCCTCATCTAGTTTTGCATGAACTGTAAAAAGCTTCTAAACATCCCATCATTCATCGTCTGATCGGTGGCGTTGTTTAAAGGAGAACTATTGCCTTCCTGTTGCACGTTCTTCTTGTTGGTGATTAAAGGTGTCTCAACGGTTTCATTCACTCTATTGTTTAGAGTTTCAGTTGTCATTCTCAAATATTTCCACAAAACAAGGGTTAATCAATAAAATTAACATATCATATATTAACCCTATGTTCCAACCGACCAATTAAATAACAATTAAGCTTAGGTAGGACACACTAGTGAAGGATTTACTCGTCTCTTCCCTCCTAGTTCTATTCCCCGATCTCTGCCAGAGATCATATCCTTAAGCTCTTATACCAACTGTGATGCCCCCAAAATAGGTTCAATACCATCCCATTCTGAGTTGCCAAATACATGGTACAGAATTTTAAATACAAATCTTTTATAACAAAAGGTCGTGAGAAATACGGCCATACAACTGTGAGTGTCAATACAAATATGTAGAAAATATAAACACTCAAACTAAGTCCTCGTTATAATTATTATCACACTATTTTACAAAAATAGTGAGGACTACTACTGCTCTATTCTGACCATCACACTGATCCCCGACTAGTTCCCTCAACATTCTCATTCCCTGAAGAGGACAATAGATGAAAAGGGTGAGCTCAACTAGCCCAGTAAAGAATATTATGACTAAGATAATGAAAAAAAAATTTATCGGTAGCCTTTAATAAATTAGATAAAATATTATGGACAACAAGTTTTAGATCAATATTCGCAGCGAAAATAACAATTCATTAGAAGAGTTAAGTAGAGAATGAAGTCTACTATCTCCTATGATTTAATAATCCATTATCAATATTTTATCCCTGTAACATCAATCAATATACATCTCGAATCAAATATTCATCTTTGCACTACGGGCCAAAGATATTCATTTGTATCACCAGTTGGTCATGTTCATCTTAACACCTGTCCATCTTTACATTACGGGCCAAAGATATTCATCAAGTAATCATTCATCTTTGCTCTAGAGGCCAAAGATATTTAGTTATATCATCATTTAGGACTGAGGACTGATGAAAAAATAATATAAATAACGAATCCAGTGAGATAAAGGACAAAGATTAGGGATTCGTAATTTAGTTTATTCAAGTTCAAGAATACTCCATAATAATCAATTGTGTAGCAAAATTCAAGAATGAAGTTCAAAAATGGATACAATCAAAGATAGTAACCATAACAGACAACTTGGACAAATAAAAGAAAATTTATTTTTTTTGTGAATAGTACCGTATTCGTGAATAGTGACGTATACGTGAATAGTGCCGTATACATGAATAATAACCCCGACATGAAAAGGTAAAAATTTTATAAAAAAGTTTATACCAATATTCCGATGAAATGATACTAGATGAAACGCAAAATACAAAGAATTTCTGATCATTTCAGGAATTATAGAAGCAATACTTACTGTAGTAAGTTTTAATTTGGGTATATGAAATGAAATATTATCGCTTTCCTAATATGGAATATGAAAGAAAATAATATTCTTTATGAATATTGAAAGAAAGTAACATCATTTACAAGAAAAAAAATAATATCCCTTATCTTAAAAGGAGAGTATTTTTGACTGGTATGGCGGGGATATTCTTAAAAAAACTTATACTGTTTTCTACACACGAGGCTTTCTTAAACTCACAAGAAATACGCTCAATATTATAGAAGAAGAATTCTCTGATTCTGGTGTGATTTTTATTTCTAAACTAAGCATCCTATTTATAGGAGAATGACTAAGCACTATTTGAATATGAAAATCACGGATGCACAGTAAGTTTTTTCACGGGCTTCAACCGGCTGAAAATTTTGATTTTACTATTCATTACTGTGCAATAAAACATTCTAATAAAACGAAAACTTTAAATAAAATATAATATATTCTATTTATAATCTAATAAAACAAAACTTATAATATATATATATATAACAAACACACTGACACACACACACACACATATAATATATATATATATATATATATATATATATATATATAATACTTATATATATATATAATAAAACAAAACTGAGATAACTTTCTACCGACGATTTTGAAAAATTGGTAAGTGGGGGTCCATATAATAAGCAAAATTTACAACAAATACTTCAATAAAAACCCTTCTATTTATCTCAACTCACTTGGCTTCACAAAACACATTTTTAACAACATTTATTCATCATTAATATTATAACTCGCAATATTAACAACCAGATCATTCCTAGGATTGGGGGGGCTTTTCGATAAGGACTTCTTCTTATTGGCGCGCAATTAGATGACCAAAACCCTTTCCTCGTCAGAACTTTCTAGACATTGTCAATAATGTAAATAATAATATGAATAACTTCGTTGTCTCAATTATTGATTTAATAATATAAAATATTGTGCAGATGATACTGTGACAATAATTGAATCAATAATATGAGATACTATGCATCAACTACTGTGGCAATAATTGAATAAAACTGAGTGGCTTCTCACATAAGCAACAATAATCAAAGATACTGTACAATACCGTGTGCTACTGTGCAACCACGCGTATTACTGTTCTTTTATCACCGAGTATTTCAACAATTTTAACGGTAAAAGTTTTGCTGTTATTTTTAGAAAACCTATTCTTATCGTTTTCTTCACCTGACAGTTTTTCGTTATGGGGCCCACCAATGATTGCGCCGTCGTACGAATATCCCCGACAAAAAGAATATTCCCCCGACCAAACGAATATTCCCTGACACAATGAATATTTTATGGCCACTTGCTTACTTTGTAAAACTTGCACAAAACACCCCATAACTTATCACATTCATCAAATCAACACCTTACTATTTAAAACAATATATAGAGAAAATTAAATCTTTATTCATAAAAGTTGGGGTCTTACACTTGGTCTAAGAGGTTAGCCCTTCCCGAGCAACCTTTATCCAGAAGAAGTGCAAATATTAATTACATAACAAGAATCTTTGCTGAAGCAAGCAACGTCTCATCATAAGAATACAAGCTGCAAATGAGAATTGCCAATCCCTTAGAATCTAAATGAAGAAGTTGTCTATTGAAGCATGACCACATACTACAATCTTTGAAGAAGATGCAAAGGTTATAGGTCAGTCTGGGAAATTGTGGAGTACCAAGCTAAGTCATAAGTCACTCCACGGATTGAAGAAGTCAATAGTCAACATAAGAAAGGTCAAATCTGGTTAACTGACACGATGGAGAAGTTACAGATCGTGACCTATCAACGTCGTACAACTATCCTACTAAGAAACGTGGAGGGAACAGTTACAAGAGGGAAATTCAAATTATTGGTAGTTTCATTTAGGGAGTTCATCAAAAGCTGCAAGCCTATCCAAGCCATACACTCATCCTCTTAAACTAAAATCTAAACACTTCCAAACAATTCAAACCCTCTCAAACAGATATCCTTTCTTAAATCGCTTCTTGATATTTCACAATAGTTCGACAGAGTCTTAAATCTAGAAAGCCCTAACCCTTCAAATGGCAGACTGGCAAGTAATCGCCAGCATTCAACTCGGAACAAAGAAGTTTGAGAAATCCAAGAAAACGTTCAGAGATATTCTGGAGCTTGTAAAGAAGGCTGAATTTTCTGAATGTCTTGAGTCGAACACTCTTATCTATGTCAATTTAGTTAAAGAGTTCTACTCAAATGTGAATATGAGTTCTGGAACTCTAACGACGAAGGTTAAAGGCCAGATTCTAAAGTTAAAACCTACAAACATAAACCAATGTCTAGGTTTCCCTGACCTAGATCTGAAAAATATTGATGAAGTCGACACTGAAGAAGCCAAGAAGATTATGCGATACCAGAGAAACCCTAGTCTGAAGGATATGAAGAAAAAGGAGTTTCCTGAAGAATTTGAGTTCCTCGCAGAGATTGTAGGGAAATGCATACTATGCAAGGACACTGCACATGACACTGTGAGTGATCAACAACTGAAGATTATGTCTGCAATAGTTCTGAAGAAGCAAATCAATTTTGGAGCTATCCCACTCGACCTAATGTCCAAATGGCTGGACAAGACGGAGAAGAAAAAGTTATCAGGGAAACCACTCACAAAGGTGTTCCATAGAAGGTTCTTGAGTATCATTCTGAAGAAGAAGCTGAAGGATAAGATTAAGGATGATGAAGGGGTAGTTCTAAACAGCCATAAGGTGATGACCCCTATGCTATTTTCAAACTAGAAGAAGAACCCAATGGAGAACAAAAGGATGATGACACATGGCAGCAGTAGCAACAGCACTACGAAGAAGAGGAAGGCAAGTGCTATGAAAGAAGAGGAGCTATTACACTCTTAGGATGCAATTATCCCAGAGTCCAAGTCTGTAAAGCCCTTGAAAAAGAAAGCTAAGGTGGTACAGAAGCCAAAGTCAGTTCCCCGAAGAAGTATATCTACTGAAGAGGAAAATGTAGAGTCAGAAGATGAAAAGGGAACTGAGAGCTACAAGGAAGAATCTTCAAGGAGCAAGTCCACTGATGAAGAAGAAGTTGAATCTAAGAAGGAGAAAGCTGAACCCATGAAAGGGATAACTAAGTCTGATGATGAAGAGGAAAATGCAAGTCCTATGGCTAAACCTCAGAGTCGCCATTCTGCTGAAAAGGGAGAATCTAATCCTGAAACAGTTAGATCTCCTAGTGCTGAAGTACCAAGGAACCCTTATGATGGTTCAAAAGATAAAGAGTCTGAAAAAGAGACATCTGCCCCTCCTGCTGTTAAACCTCAAGGAAGTCTGTCTGATGAATCAGAGACTTCAAAGTCTGAAGATGAAGAAAAGCCTGAATCTCCTGAAGTTGAACCTCCAAGGAAAAGAAAGAGCAACAGATTGCTTGCTAGATCTTTCCTACAGAAGAAAAGAGAATCTTCTACAGCAATCATTGAACTCAGTAATGATGAGGCTGAGTCAAAGGAAGAAGATGCTGAAAGAAAAGGAATGAAAATGTCTACAAAGGCTAGAAGCAAGAGAATGAAAGCTACAGAGCTCGAAGTGCCAAGTGAGTTTGCAAAGACTAGATCTGATGAAGATGATGATCAAATGCTGGAACATACTGATGAATTAGTTAAAGAAAGAATGGACAAGTCTGACTCCAGATCAGGATAGGAAGAAAGTAAAGAAGACTCCAGTTCTGAGGATGAGGAACCAGAAGATTTTCACATCCCTTTCCCTGTTCATCACAAGAGAAGAATAGTAGTGGAAGTTGATGAAGAACCACTTGATGTACTTCTAGGAAAATGGATTAACCTTGGAAATGAAAGGTTGAATGTGGTAATGATGACTGCAGAATATCTACTCAATAATTGTGAAGCTATGAAGCCAGACACTTCAACAGTGATATATGATCCTGAAATCAAAGACCATGCGATAAGATGGTTCTATCCTCACATGCCATGGGTAAAGGCATCCCTCACTAGAGACATCAGGTACTTCTCATGGTGCTTCTCTCACCTTCCCAACTTGGAGCTAGTAGCATAAAACTTTCCAAGGGTGAAGAAGTTTGCAAATCTGCTGATCAAGGATCAACATCACTTCAGGGTCTATCGACAAGCCTGCAATCATTACATTCCCTACGAATGTCGAGCAGATTCAGATGGTAGAAGAATTATGCCCAAGTCTGTGATCGTAGAGTCCTCTCACTCTACCTTTGAAGATGGTCAAGATGAAATGGAGAAGCTGTATTCTGCCCAAGCAGCATGGAACTTAACGATCTACCAGATTCTCAGTACCTTTAAAATACTGTCCAAGAGTGAGAATCATAGAGTCCAAACTGATGCTCAGCAAGAGGCTGACCAAACAGCTGTTCAAATAAAGAATGAACAACCTGATGCCTGCTCTCTTCAAGAGCAAGAGTTGCTAAGGAACTCTGAAGAATTGATTGAGGAAATCTCTCTCATTATTGCGGACGTAAAGGACATGTAAACAGGAGAAGGCAATGAGCTGTCAAAAAGACTTCAAGCCAAACTCTCAGACTTATCCCTCAAGCTTCAACTATGGGATTAAGTATTTCTGAAGGCTATGAGCGATCAGAAGGATGAAGCTCTACGAGCTCAAAAGACTAATGAAGAGAAAATTCTGTATCTCTCTGACAAGATTGACAATCTGAAACAGTCTCTCTCCCTATAACTTGAGCTAAGCCAACAAGAACTTAAGATTGAGGTTGGTAACTCATCTCATTTGATGGAGCAGCTTATATCAAATGTGGAGCAGCTCTCACAAGTGATTAAAGACAAAAAGGGGGACAAAAAGAGGCATAGAAAGAGGCATTCAAGGAAGAGCAAGGAGAAAAAAATGAAGACAGAAGAGAAGGCCAAGAGCAAAAAAGCAATGGAGCAAAAGAAAAAGAAGAAAGTACCAGCATTAGAGTCATCATCTAAGGGGGAGCCAAAGGATGATGTCCTCATGAACACAGAGTCTGAGGGGGAGCCAGAGAAAGATGAAGACAAAGAAGAAGAGCATGCAACCGAACCAGAACTTGATCAAGACGAAGAAATGGAGCATTCATCTGTGGGGGAGCAGAGGAAAGAAGAAAAAGAAGAAAAAAAAGATGAGTAGCTGATCAACAGACAACCCGGAGACATACATGGAGCGAAAAAGGTACATCTCTATCTAGTTAGGTATGTTCTGGATCCAGATGTAGAGTGTCATAGCTTATGTAATTTCATATTATCATCAATGACATTCATGATTATCTGTTTTAGAAATACAGTTGCTCACTGTATATAAGATTCATTCATCTCATGCATATGCGCTGATTGTTTTTGTCATAATCAAATAGGGGGAGATTGTTAGGAATATACATGAGAATGTTATTCCTATTTATATAAGATTTGATTATGATACAAATGAATGAATATGCAAGTATGCTTACATTAATGAAAGCTGTAAAGTCCTTTGATAGATAATAGGAATATATGTACAAGGACTTAGAATGAATTAATCAAATGTGTTAGGTTGATCCTACATAAATAAAATAGCTTTGTAAAGTCCTTCAAAAGAAATGATGTACAAGGACTAGAAATAGAAAGATCAAACTTGTTAGGTTGATCTTACACAATGTAACAGATAGACATGTCCGATCGTCGAGCACTGCACCAGCCATAGTAGTCTGCCAGGAGAGACAAGAAAGACTCGAGAACTATTAAGGCTGAATCGTAGTCTGTAAGGATAGTAGATCTTGGAGTTTGTAGTCTGCCAGGAGAGACAAGGCAGGATCGTAGTGTGTAGAGAAGAACTTTCTCAGAGCTGTAGTCTGCTGAGGAAGTCATGTTCAGAATCGTAGAGACATCCTGTCTAAGAGCCGACCGAGCACCTGCCAAAGATAAGTCAAGAATCGTAGGTCACACTTGAAGAAGTGGAGTCTACTGATCATATAAGAGGCAGAGATCATAGTCGAGCCAGATCAGACAAGGACAACAAGCATAAAGGCAGAAATCGTAGTCTGTCAAGATCTGATCTCGGAGTCGTAGTGTCTGCACAACCAATGCAAGATCGTAGTCTGCTGAACTAAGGCCTCAACGAAATGCTCACAATGCCATGGCAGAATCGTAGTGTCAACACGATTCTCAACAAATGAGCACTCCCAAAATATCCAAAGTATGAAGCCTCTGGTCTGAGCTGCAAAGATACATTCCACCTGAAGGAAACCAGAGAGCACTCAACGAATGACATGCGAACAAACAGAAGAATTAAGCAGCAACTCAATCAATATCCTGATTGAGTTGTGAATCATTCAAGATGAAGTCTTCGACAAGCAAATCAGAAGAAGACTTCAGATATTGTGACTGACTAAAGAAAGTCAGCAAGTGCAGTAGCTGTCAAGAGAATAGAAGACAACGATCTTGGGATTAACTAGGATCATATTGTTTGCCAAACAAAGCAGGAACTGATGCAGTTTACACATAGATACTGACCAACTTATGAAGAACAAGACGAAAGTGATTAAGTATGGGTCAGACCATTGATGATAGGTGAACGGGAGATCACCAGGAGAAAGAGAGCTGGGTATGCCACAAATTTGATGTGTTTTGCTATTCAGAAGAGGCGAGAGTAATAAGTCAATCTATCAGTTCCTAAGATCAGTCAAGGCAAGCAGAAGTGTTGAAGCACTGCACAAGTGAAAAAAGAGGCGTTCTACATTACAGATCCAAAGAACATTCTTCATAATTGTAGTGTTGTCTCTAACCAGTCTATGAGCAACATTCAATAAGACACACTACGATCAAGGTCCAAGAACATTTGCATCAGAATCGTAGAGTTTAGTCATCTGAAGATTGAAGCATTGGCAACGGTTTAATCTGAAGATTGATATTCGAATGTTGCTAATTGAGAGCTTCGATGCAGAAGGACAACTCCTGTAGATTCGAATCAAGGAATTAGAAAGGAAAAATAAAGGTAACTACCAACCTGACATGGAAAGGTGACATCTCTGAGGCGGTAGGTGAAGTAGCAGACTGATGTGTCAGTAAAGTCATGAAGGAGCTATCACGTCACATCAGCGGTCTGCACCACATAACTCGAGATCTGCGAAGCAATTCAAATAGCTTCCAACGGCTATTGTCCAACGGGAAGATCATGGAAGGGTATTTAATAGATGAAGCTTCAAAGATCAAGAGTTGTTGAGTTGTAGAATTATTGAGTTGTTAGAATGCTATATTGTTTACTCTACGAGTTCCACCAGAGCTGAACAGAACAAGTCTCAGTGGCAGTGAGACTACGAAAGTGGAAGTAAAGAAGATTTGAAGAAGGACTAAAACAGACTAAAGCTTCACTCAACAACGATGAGGATGCCATTGAAGATGGCAGCTAAGCTGAGAGCTGAGACGGCCAAGAAGATAGCATTCAGGAAAGTGGTAGAGCACAAAGAAGATCTAGAGAGCCACTCTACGAATCACCATAAATCAAAAGCTAAAACAGAATAGATGCAGAACCATGTCTGCATATCATTCAAAAAGGGTTCAGGGAATGCTAAGGAAAAGAAGAAGTTGATCAGCAATGTCAAGCCTTAGCAAACCCGAATGGTGATGGTGCACAGCTGACATCAGATGAAGATGAGCAGAACAGAAAGAAGCTCAGCTGCACCAAAGAAGAAGTGGTCCAGACTCTACGCAGAATACAAAGAGGACCACACCAAGCTGCTAAGTACAAAAGATGTTCAAGCTTTAAGACATCTTAGTAGCAAAGCACCAACAACAACTTCAATAACAACAAGTAACCAGGGTCTGAGGGGTCCTTGTCCGGAGGAACTAAATGAAGTTCCAAGCCTGCTGGGCTTGTAGAGTTCGTAGAGAACTAGAGTTCCAAGGCTGCTGTCCTTGAAGAGTTCTTAGTGAACTGAAGTTCCAAGGCTGCTGGCCTTGAAGGAATCTTAGTGATTTGAGGTGCTGCCCCTCCTTAGTGGAATTCCTGCTAGTAAAGTAGAAGAGTGGATTAGGAGCTTTAGTCTCTAAACCACTTAAAATCCCTTGTGTCTTTTACATTCAGTCATTTACTTTCTGTCATTTACATTATGTACCTAACTGCCATAACTGCTATGTATGTATTAACTACTTACAACTAAACTAACTCTATGAACAATGTAAGAATGTTTATGAATATCAATGAAGGGATCTTTTACTTATTCCGCTGTTCCTTAAAAGATTCTTATGTTTGTCATATGCTAATTCATTAGCAATACATAATAAACTGAAAAAGTATTTAAAATCAAAAAGGGTCTATTCAACCCCCCTTCTAGATTTATTGTGTGCCTACTGGGAACTAACACGGCACAGTTCAAATATATTTTTTCATCGATTACTTTGCCGGATATCATCAGATTATGGTTGCTGAAGAAGATAGGGAAAAGACCACCTTCATTACCCCTTGGGGAACATTCTGTTATCGAAGACTAGATTTGGCCTTTCCAATGCTGGTGCTACTTATCAGAGGGCCATGATGACCTTATTTCATGATATGATGCATAAAGAGATTGAAGTATATGGGGATGATATCATCGTGAAGTCCAGAAAGGCTGATGACCATTGCACCCATCTTCGGAAGTTATTTGAACGACTCCGCAAATTCGATTTAAAGTTAAACCCAGCAAAGTGTGCTTTTGGTGTGAAGTCCGGTAAACTTCTGGGATTTCTTGTGAGTAATCAAGGCATTGAATTGGATCCTGCCAAGATAAAAGCCATCACTGAGATGCCCGAACCAAAGACCGAAAAGGAAATCCGAGATTTTCTGGGAAGAATAAACTTCATCAGCCTGTTCATATCGTGGCTGACAGCAACCTGTGAACCCATTTTGAAATTATTAAGAAAGAACTCCTCGGGAAAATAGAATGAAGACTGCCGAAAAGCTTTCCGTACCATCCAGAAGAGGTTGATTGAAGCATCTGTTTTAGTACCCCCTGTTGGGTTTGTACGTAACGCAATCATGCAATCAAATCACATAAATAGGGCGGAAGCGCAAAAACTAGGTTTTTAAAAATTTATGCAAACCCATAACCATGATCATTCTTGTGCATCAATTATCAGGGAATATAGAAGGAGAAAAATAGAATTATACCTTTGAAGATCCAAGTTTCCTCAGGTACAAGTTCTACTCCTTTGATTCCTTTGATTCCTCTGTAGTAGCTCCTTCCCTTAATCAATGTCAGCCACCCAAATGTTTGGCCTCTAACGGTGATCCACCAAGGAAGATGAAGAATTCAGGAAGATGGGTTATTGGCTTAACCCTTGTTTCTATCTCTATAGAATATGTGTACTCCCAACTCTTAAAAAATTCGTGTCCCTTATTTCTGATATAAGACTCTCTTATATAGATATTAGGTTAACCCTCTTAATCTAATTAGAATAGCGTTTTATTTAATTAATTAAACACTTTTAATTAATTTATATCCTAATCTTATTAGGATTGAGAGAGAGAACTGATATTATATTAATTCCTAAACTCCTTTAGAATTAAAATAATAATAATAATAATAATAATAATAATATTAATAAGACTCCTCTTATTAATTTATATTTAATATTTCTAAAATATTAAATAATAAATATTAAGCTATTTAATTTATTCTATCACCATAGATTAAATTAATTATACTTAATGCATTATTACTATCATGCCATTTTCTTCTTAAATAATTTTTCTTCCTTTTATGGTGTGACCCTTTAGGTTCTCCATATTAAACCGATTGTGAATAAATCAATTAGAACAATTCTAATCTTATTTAAATAAACAAATTAAACTAATAATTTATTTAAATAAATAACATTTATTATACAATAGGGATAAGCCTCATTAGCGATCAACAACTTTCCAGATAATATAGATTTCAACATTAATCATAAAAGAACCTGTGAGTTAATAGTTACCGTACAATTCAATCATTCCACCATACAATGTCCCAATTAAATATAAGACATGGATTTACTGTTAAGTCTTAATTTATTTAATTATATGTATTTCGATTAGAAAATGCACAACTCCAAATAATGCAAATTAGAAACCTCTTTCTAATTTCATTCTACCTTGGCCAAGGATTCCTGGGTTGTCATTTAAGGAATCACATAGGACATACCTCCTCTTTTACTAGACGTGGTAAATTCTTTATTGATCATACATTATCTCCATATGCAACTCATTATACCCAAGCATACCCTATATATGCCTTAAAAGGCCTTAAGGAATAAGTCAAAGTATAATTTGTTACATACAAGATACTATGATGATCTCAAGTCCAAGGATCACTTGTACTACTATCACATTAGGAATTCCTATTGACAGGCGAGTAAAACTCCATTAGGTATTCCATAGCGAGTCACGTTCAGTGAACTTATTCTCCAATAAGCACCTACATACTTGCTTTAGTGTCTCCACACAAATGACCATGAGATCAGTCATCTTCATCTAATGAGCAAGCAACATATGTACCAATCTATCCGGATTTACTAATCCCCATTTTAGTAATCCCACGATTGAGAACTATTTTAGTTTTTAAGCTTTTTAAGAATTTAGATCTCATTAGCATGATCTCATCATGATTCAAAAAGCATTGCTTAAAACTATGGGTTATTTACATATTATAAAAATAGCACCATGTAGATAATTAAATGCCTTAAATGAATATTTTATTAATAAATAAATAAGATTGTTTACAAAGTATATGCTTTATCATCATACATGATTGGCTTGTATGCACACTACTATCAATCTCCCACTTGCACTAAAGCCAATCGCCATGGTATCTCATACCCATCTTCTCTAAGTGACGATCAAACTGCTGTTGTGTTAGAGCTTTAGTAAATGGATCTGCAATGTTGTCTTGAGAGTCCACATGCTCCAAGGTGACGTCTCCTCTTTCAATGATCTCCCTGATCAAGTGAAATCGCCGCAACACGTGTTTGGATTTCTGATGAGACCTGGGTTCCTTAGCCTGTGTAACCGCTCCGGTGTTGTCACAGTATACGGGAACTGCTTCTCCAATGCTAGGAACCACACCAAGTTCAGTTATGAACTTCTTCATCCAAACAGCTTCCTTTGCAGCTTCACTTGCAGCTATATACTCTGCCTCTGTCACTGAATCAACAACTGTTTGCTGCTTGGAACTCTTCTAACTCACTGCGCCTTCGTTCAAGGTAAACACATACCCTGAAACATATTTACTGTCATCTTGGTCTGTTTGAAAACTTGAGTCCGTGAATCCCTCGAGTTTTAATTCAGACCCACCGTAGACAAGAAAAATATTTTTAGTCCTTCTCAAGTACTTTAGGATATTTTTCACTGCCTTCCAGTGCTCTTCTCCTGGATTCGACTGGTATCTGCTTGTTACACTAAGTGCGTAAGAAACATCCGGTCTAGTACATATCATACCGTACATGATAGATCCTATTGCAGAAGCATAAGGGATCTTACTCATACGGTCTCTCTCCTCAGGTGTCTTTGGGGCCTGTTTCTTGGAGAGATGTATTGCATGGCTCATCGGCATGAGACCTCTTTTGGAATCTTCCATGCTAAACCTCTTTAGCACCGTATCAATGTACGTTCCTTGGGATAAGCCGAGCATCCTTTTAGATCTATCTCTATAGATCTTTATCCCCAAAATATAGGATGCTTCACCCAAGTCCATCATGGAGAAGTTTTTAGATAACTAGATTTTAATTGATTGTAACATAGGAATGTCATTCCCTATCAGTAATATATCATCAACATATAATACTAGGAATGATACTGCGCTCCCACTAACCTTCTTGTATACACATGGTTCATCCTCATTTTTGATAAAATCAAACTCTTTGATTGTCTCATTAAAATGAATGTTCCATCTACGAGAAGCTTGCTTTAACCCATAAATGGATTGTTGCAGCTTACAGACTTGATTTGTTCCAACTTTTGAAATAAATCCCTCTGGCTGTGTCATATACACATCCTTCTCAAGTTTCCCATTGAGGAAGGTCGTTTTCACGTCTATCTGCCAGATTTCATAGTCGTTGTAAGCTGCAATCGCAAGCAAAATCCGAATGGACTTGAGCATGGCTACTGGTGAGAAGGTTTCATCATAGTCAACTCCTTGTCTTTGTGTGAAACCTTTTGCAATCAGTCGAGCCTTATAGGTCTCTACCTTTCCGTCTGCTCCAGTCTTTCTCTTAAAAACCCATTTACACCCAATAGGTTTAATACCTTCAGGTGGTGAAACCAAAGTCCATACTTTATTTTCATACATGGAGTCCATTTTGGATTTCATAGCTTCAAGCCATTTCTATGAGTCTTTATTACTCATAGCCTGTCCGTAATTCAATGGATCATCATCATTCATGATGTGTACCTCATCGTCATCCTCTATAACGAATCCATACCTCTCAGGTATCTTTGGTACTCTTCCAGATTTACGAATAGGGTGTGGTACAGTAGGTTCTTCTACTTGGTCAGGTACCTGACTTTGATCTGTGGTAACTTGTGGTTCTTGAACTTCTTCAAGATATATCTTACTCCCACTGACCCCTTCACGGATAAACTCTTTCTCCAAGAAGGTAGCATGTTTCGCAACAAACACCTTTTGATCAGTTGGATGATAGAAATAATACCCTACGGTTTCTTTAGGGTATCCCACAAATCTACACTTATCGAATTTAGTTTGTAGCTTATCATTTTCAAACTTTTTGACATAAGCTGGACAACCCCAAGTCTTAACATGCTTAAGATTTGGTTTTCTCCCTTTCCACATCTCATATGGAGTCTTTGGGGCAAATTTGGTAGGTACCTTGTTAAGTAGGTATGCAGCCGTTTCTAGAGCATATCCCTAGAAGGAAATTAGAAGGTCGGTAAAACTCATCATGGATCGAACTATGTCCAACAGTGTTCGATTTCTCCTTTCAGATACTCCATTTAACTGTGGTGTACCTGGAGGAGTCCATTGTGAGATTATACCATTTTCTTTGAGACAATTGAGAAACTCACCGCTTAAGTATTCTCCACCTCAATCTGATCGAAGTATCCTAATACTCTTGCCCATTTGTTTCTCTACTTCACTTCTGAACTCTTTGAACTTTTCAAATGATTCTGATTTGTATTTCATCAAATACACATATCCAAATCTTGAGTGATCATCAGTGAAAGTAATAAAATAAGAATACTCACCCCGTGCACTTGTTGTCATGGGTCCACAAACGTCTGTGTGAATCAATGCCAACAACTCTGTAACTCTTTCTCTTTTTCCACTAAAAGGAGATTTAGTCATTTTACCCATGAGACAAGATTCACAAGTTGGATATGATTCATAATCGGATAACTCGAGAAGCCCATCCTTATGCAACTTGGATAATCTTGTTTCATTGATATGACCGAGTCTACAATGCCACATATAGGTATAATTAATATCATCTCTTTTCCTTTTCTTAGTTTGTTCAATTTAAAATATATTTTCTTGTAAGTCAAGTGTATAAAGTCCATTTCGCAAATTTTCAATACCATATAAAACATCGTCTTTATAAATAGAACAACCATTGTTCTTTATAATAACGTCAAAACCTTCTATATCCAATACAGAAATTGAAATAATATTTTTAATAATATTCGAAACATAATAACAATTATTAAGATAAATGGACTTGCCCGAAGGCATTGCTAAACAATAAGTTCCTACAGCTAATGCAGCAACCTTTGCTCCATTCCCCACTCGTAGGATCACCTCATCATTGTTAAGCTTTCTACTTCTGACCAGTCCCTGCACAGTGTTACATATGTGAGAACCATAGCCGGTATCCAATACCCAAGTAGAATTATGACTTTCAGAAAAATTAATTTCAATCATAAACAAACCTTGATTGGAAGTTGAAGCTTCTCCAAGCTTTTCTCTGCTAGAAACTTCTTCCAGTTCATCTTCCAATGTCCCGGCTCATTGCAATGAAAGCACATTCCTTTAGCTGGTTCAAGTTTCTTTTGTTCCTTTTCTTTCCCCTTTCCCTTAGCCTTCTTGGATTTCTTCTTTTCAGAAGACACCTTGGACCTCTTCCTTTTATTGGAAGAATCCACCATCAAGATATGGTTCTTATTGGATGAGAAGTGACCTTCTGTAGTTTTCAGCATGTTAAGCAGCTCAGGCAAGCTAACATCTAGCTTATTCATGTGAAAATTAACCACAAACTGCGAGAAGGTCTCAGGGAGTGACTGCAAGACCAAGTCTTGACTCAACTCCCCATCCATGACGAACCCAAGATGTCCAAGGCGTTCAATTAAATTGATCACCTTTAGGACATGAGTCTCGACGGCAGTACCCTCGGTCATCCGAGATCGGAAGAGCTCCTTAGATATCTCATATCTAGTAGTCCTACTCTGTTCACCATACAACTCCTTGAGGTGAAGCAGCATAGCAGGAGCATCTATTTTTTCGTGCTGACGCTGAAGCTTATTATTCATGGATGTGAGCATGATGCATTGAGCCACAGATGCATCATCTTGCCATTTATTGAAAGTGGCAATCTCTTCCTCAGAGGCTGTTTCCGAAACAGATTCAGGGATATTTGAATTTAGGACATAAGAAATCTTTTCAGCAGTGAGAACAATTCTCAGATTTCTTAGCCAGTCCTCATAATTCGGGCCGGTAAGCTTATTTGCATCAAGTATGCTTCGTAGTGAGATTAGTGATTATGACATTTTTAAAATTCTGCATGTGAAAAGATAACATTTTAGCAAACATTCATTTTATTAACTTTGCATACCAAAATAAATTCAGGTCTTTATTTTAAATTGGTATCTCCCACTATTTTCATCAAACTATATTACCCTCACTTATATAGTTTGGCAATATTTAATTAAAGATTTGCTAGTGAGATTAAGGATCTCATTTCAAATGTATATAACCTTGTGGATAGCACAACAAGCGATATACAAATAAATAGGTAGACAACTCTTGTCAATTACATCACCATGTAACTCCTTTTATTTTGCCTCTTAAATCATAATGGTCATGTGTGTGCACATCCGAACTAAAATGATTTAAGTTAAGTCCAGCCTAGCACTTCCATAAATTCAAAAAAGAAAAATTTTCGTCCTTGTGGATAGCACAACAAGACTAGATCGTTCAATTTTCTTGATAAGCATCAAATGTGATTAATTAACATATTAAATATTCAATACTCGTCTTGTGGATAGCACAACAAACTCATATTAAATATTTAATACTCTATTAATTAATCATGCTAGAAGGCGACGTTCGATATTCCAAATATCATTTGAACGCTTCAGACTTAATATTATTTCTTTGAGGGGTTTGTTATTATTTGTCTCATCTTGTTTAGCGCGCATGCACATATATATATAAAATATGCGTCATTTTATTAAACATGCGAAGCATGTTTGTATAAAATATAATATATATATAATATTTAGCATGCAATATAGAATACTATATTCTACCCGGATTGATTATGGACTTTTATTCTATTTTGGTTCACTAGAGCCACCAAGTGAACCAAAAGGTCAAACCTAGGAGTGCAAGAATTTAAATTTTAAATGTAACTATTACATTTAAACCCGGGCTCCATACAAACGGGTCTTCACGCGCTTCTTGCTCCTTGGTATCCAATTTCTTCAAAATAATTCTAAATATCTCTATTACATTAACTATTTAAAATTAAATAGAAACCTTGATCAGCAGTCAAGGGGAAGTACATAGAAAGGAGATAGAATTTACATCGAGAATAAAACTAGAGAAGACGAGGTACGCAGACCCCATTTTATAAATCATTCAAGCATTCAACCAAAATAAAATCCAATCACATTGGTCATAGTCCATAATCAATCCCTTTTATTACCATACATATCATCATACGTATCAATAAAACTTATTCATCTCATGAAAATAAATTCATTCCATATATGTATTAATATTAGTTAATGGGCAAAAGTTTGCTAAACTTTGTTTTTGGAAAAATAAACTCCTTTATTTCATTAAAAAACAATTCCAAATTAAACTCTTTAATTTTAGCAATTCTGAAATCTCATTTCATATAAAATAAACATCTTTATTTTAAACCTTTATTAATTAAATAAACCATTCATTTAATTAAATAAAACAAAAAAAAATCAGTTCCTATCCAGTGGCGCAGGTGCGCCAGGAATGTAAAGGGAACCGGCGCAGCTGCGCAGCATGAAAACCAGGAACAGTAACCGGCGCAGCTGCGCAGCAATATTGCCTTGTACCGGCGCAGTTGCGCAGCTTCGCAGAATTTGAAATTTTTTTGTTGCCCAGAACTCGATCCAATCGCATATCATACATGTATGGAATCACATAGACAGATAATTAGCACAAGATTGGCTCTGATACCACTGTTGGGTTTGTACGTAACGCAATCATGCAATCAAATCACATAAATAGGGCGGAAGCGCAAAAACTAGATTTTTAAAAATTTATACAAACCCATAACCATGATCATTCTTGTGCATCAATTATCAGTGAATATAGAAGGAGAAAAACAGAATTATACCTTGGAAGATCCAAGCTTCCTCAGGTACAAGTTCTACTCCTTTGATTCCTTTGATTCCTCTGTAGTGGCTCCTTCCCTTGATCAATGTCAGCCACCCAAATGTTTGGCCTCTAATGGTGATCCACCAAGGAAGTTGAAGAACTCAGGAAGATGGGTTATTGGCTTAACCCTTGTTTCTATCTCTATAGAATATGTGTACTCCCAACTCTTGAAAAATTCACGTCCCTTATTTCTGATATAAGACTCTCTTATATAGATATTAGGTTAACCCTCATAATCTAATTAGAATAGGGTTTTATTTAATTAATTAATTAAACACTTTTAATTAATTTATATCCTAATCTTATTAGGATTGAGAGAGAGTACTGATATTATATTAATTCCTAAACTCCTTTAGAATTAAAATAATAATAATATTAATAAGACTCCTCTTATTAATTTATATTTAATATTTCTAAAATATTAAATAATAAACATTAAGCTATTTAATTTATTCTATCACCACAGATTAAATTAATTATACTTAATGCATTATTACTATCATGCCATTTTCTTCTTAAATAATTTTTCTTCCTTTTATGGTGTGACCCTTTAGGTTCTCCATATTAAACCGGTTGTGAATGAATCAATTTATTTAAATAAATAAATTAAACTAATAATTTATTTAAATAAATAACATTTATTCTACAATAGGGATAAGCCTCCCTAGCGATCAACGACTTTCCAGATAATATAGATTTCAACATTAATCATAAAAGAACCTGTGAGTTAGTAGTTACCGTACAATTCAATCATTCCACCATACAATGTCCCAATTAAATATAAGATATGGATTTACTGTCAAGTCTTAATTTATTTAATCATATGTATTTCGATTAGAAAATGCACAACTCCAAATAATGCAAATTTTAAACCTCTTTCTAATTTCATTCTACCTTGGCCAAGGATTCCTGGGTTGTCATTTAACGAATCACATAGGACATATCTCCTCTTTTACTAGAGGTGGTAGATTCTTTATTGATCATACATTATCTCCATATGCAACTCATTATACCCAAGCATACCCTATATATGCCTTAAAAGGCCTTAAGGAATAAGTCAAAGTATAATTTGTTACATACAAGATACTATGATGATCTCAAGTCCAAGGATCACTTGTACTACTATCACATTAGGAATTCCTATTGACAGGCGAGTAAAACTCCATTAGGTATTCCATAGCGAGTCACGTTCAGTAAACTTATTCTTCAATAAGCACCTACATACTTGCTTTAGTGTCTCCACATAAATGACCATGAGATCAGTCATCCTCATCTAATGAGCAAGCAACATATGTACCAATCTATCCGGATTTACTAATTCCCATTTTAGTAATCCCACGATTGGGAACTATTTTAGTTTTTAAGCTTTCTAAGAATTTAGATCTCATTAGCATGATCTCATCATGATTCTAAAAGCATTGTTTCAAACTATGGGTTATTTACATATTATAAAAACAGCACCATGTAGATAATTAAATGCCTTAAATGAATATTTTATTAATAAATAAATAAGATTGTTTACAAAGTATGTGCTTTATCATCATATATGATTGGCTTGTATGCACACTACTATCACCCCCAAGGGATGAAATTTCGTTATTCATGTATATCTTAGTCAATTCCAACATTATAGGTTACTTACTGGGGCAAAAGGATGATATGGGGAAAGAAAGGGCGATCTATTATCTCAGTAAATGTTTCAGCTGCGGAGAGTAGAAGTACACACTGATAAAAAGAACCTGTTATGCATTAGCTTAGGCAGCCAAGAGGTTACAACATTACCTACACGACCATACAACTTATCTCATCTCTAGGATGGATCCCTTGAAATACATCTTCAACAAGCCAATGTTGAACTGTGGATTGTCTAAGTGGCAGTTGATCCTCCAACAGATCGACATCATCTATGTGACCCAAAAGTCCATCAAAGGGCAAGGAATTGAAGATCACCTGTCAGCCGCACCAGCGGGAGGTTATGATCCTCTTGAAACCTATTTCCCTAAGGAGGAAGTGATCACTATTCAGCTGGCCAGTAAAGAAGATAGGGGTCAATTTTGGAAAATGTATTTTGACGACGCATTTAACACTGAAGGCGCAGGAGTAGGGGAAGTTCTGGTGTCCATCACCGAAGATCAATACCCCGTGGAAATCAAGTTGCATTTTAACAATTCCAACAACACAGCAGAATATGAAGGATGCATTGTGGGGTTAAAACTGGCTCAGTCCATGGGAGTTAAACGGTTAGCTGTGTTCGGAGATTCGTAACTAGTCATCAAACAGTCCACCGGGGCCTATACCACCAAGGAATTACATCTACTGCCTTACCATCACCATATTCTCAAATTGGCAGGAGAGTTTGAAGACATTGCCATTATGCATATTCCCCGAAACCGAAATGATTTCATCGATGCATTGGCTACATTAGCTTCGTTGGTGAACCTATCAGCAAGAAAGAGAATGCCTGTCATCACTTTCACTGTACAGAGTGCACCCTCATATGGAAATAGTGTAGGGGAAATATCAGATGAGATAGTACCTACTAGACCACCTTGGTACCACCACATTAAAGAATATTTGCGAGACTGATCAACCCCTGAAGGAATGAGTCAAACCGCAAAGAAGCGAATACAGAAGATGGCCATGAATTTCTACCTAAGTAGAGATGCTCTCTATAAGAGAGACCCAGGCGTAGGCCTTCTGATATGTCTAGACAGAGATTAGGTCCAACGACTTATGAATGAAGTACATGGTGGGGTGTGCAGGAGCGCATATGAGTGGACCCCTGCTTGCCAAGAAAATTCTAAGGACAGGACATTACTTGATATCCCTCAAAGCGAATTGCGATGATTACGTCAAGCGTTGTTATCAATGCCAGATCCATGCCAATATTATTCATGCACCCCCGAATCAACTCCATTGCATGACATCAGCATGGCCTTTTTCCATATGGGGAATGGACGTGATCGAACCTGTTGAGCCTAAAGCCAGTAACGGTCACAGATTCATTTTCACTATGATCGATTACTTTACCAAGTGAGTTGAAGCAACTTCCTTCCCTAAGGTCACCAAGGAGGTTATCGTTGGTTTCATTAGAAATAACGTCATCTATCGGTATGGACAACCCGAGGTTATCATATCGAATAACGTAAAAAATCTGAATAACGAGATGATGAGGAATCTGTGCAGTATGTTCAATATGAAACACCTTAATTCGGTTATTCATCGTCCAAAAATGAACGGCGCGGTGGAAGTCGCTAATAAGAATATCAAGAAGATAATGATGAAGATGTCGGCAAATCACCGGGGATGGCCTAAATTATTTCCGTTAACCCTACTTACATATCGAACGTTGACTCTAACCTCGACTGAGGCAACACCTTATTCATTAGTCTATGGCATGGAGGTCATACTTTCTGGCGAAGTGGAGATGGAATCACTAAGGGTGATGCTAGATTCCCAGATAGAGGAGAGTCAATGGATACAAGATCGATATGATCAATTATCCCTGATAGATGAAAAGAGGGCTGCTGCTATCTTTCATGGCCAACTATATCAGCAGCGAATGTCCTGATCTTATAACAAGAAGGTGCGACCACGAGAGTTTAAAGAGCATGATTTGGTACTAAAGAAGATCATTCTAGGCTAGGATGCAACTAAAGGGAAATTTGCCTCAAATTAGGAAGGACCTTTTGTTGTCAAAGCAATTTTATCGGGCAAAGGCTTGAAACTAGAGGAAATGGACAGTGAAGAATTCTCACAACTGATCAATTCTGATTCTGTGAAATAGTATTATGTCTGAGACCCCTTTTATTAGAACTGGAATACTTTGCCTTGATAAAAAAAAGAAAAAAAAGAAAAAAAGAAAAGAAAAGGAAAAAATATCAAGTCCGATTTTTAGGTCTGAGCCTGAACTACGAAAGACATGATCTCCCATCTGCGGGAGTACGTAGGCAGCCATTTATGGTGCGGTTTAACCCTCGAAAATCAAACCAAACAAAAAATCAAAATCCCATCAAACCAAGCTCAAACCCAAATAAACACTTTTCAACTATTCAGGCCAAGCCTAAACTACGAAAGACCTGATCTCTCATCTACGAGAGTACGTAGGCAACCATTTATGGTGCGGTCTAACCCTCGAAAAAGAATCCAAACACTTTTGCCTTATATCCCCAAATCCAAAATCCTAACCTATACAGAAATCGAAATATACCACAAACCCGTCAAATCGACGGCTCATGTGAAGAGGCCTAACGACATCTCAGAATCACCCTGTCAAATCTGGCGCATGTCTAAACGATAAGGCATATCCAGCACATCTGGGCGATAGGCAAAATGACCACCTCCATCGTCAGAACCACCTCGTACCTGATGGTCCAGCCCCATGAGAACCACTAGTGCCTGAGGGTCCAGCCTCGTGATTCTGAGGAGCAAAAGTACTAACTAATGAAGGGTCCCCGCCTAGATGACGAAAATACGTTGACATCTACTCCAACTGATGTCTCAAATTAGCTATCTGATTCTGATGAGAAGGCTCCCGAAAGCATGATATCCAGTCTATCATCACAAGAGACCCCGGAACCACATCTCCTAGAAACTGGGTAGCTCAGGTCTGAGCTCCTATCGTGCGTAGGCCCCCACTAAGTGGAAAAGTCATCAGAAGCGATAGGACCATCTGACAAATGAAACCCCTCTTACCCAGCAGTGGGAATCACTGCAGTCGGACTGAGATATAGGCCAGAATCGCTGAGCCGGAGGAAGAAAAAAAGGAGAATCTCCTCAGTGATACATCTAAAAGCACGCTCCCTGAGGTAGATCTCCCAACCTCTATCAAACATGAATGGAATCTGGCGAGTAGATAGATAATACTCTGGCCCTATCAGTAGACCATCCTTAAACCCCTCAGACAAATGCTCTGCAGAATAGGGGACCCAAACTATGTTGGAAGCCGTCAATGTCTCTAGCTGAAGACGGGCATGGGTGAAGCCCTCCGCGACCGGGACCTCTGATAAAGTAGGCTGGTGCCATCTACGCCCCCGAGGATAAGTGTCTAAGCCCAGAACAGAGATAGGGCAAAGATCAGGAAGCCACTCATAAGCCCAAAACTGTTAATCCAAAGAACCCGACATTAATCATGGAAAAAGATAAACCAATCGAAATTCAGATAAGTGAAATTTAGTCAAAGTGACTCACCAGAAGAAACGGGTAGAATCTGAGCTATGCGTCGGTGACTCCCTTAGATCGCAGTCGCATCCCGTGAAGAAAGATAGCGAATGTGAAAGATCCCCAATCATAGTCCCTAATGCAATCTACATCCCGAATAACCCCTATCAAGCTAAAGGGAACAATGGAGGAGTTGTTCGCAATGAAACAACCCCTCGTGATGGTCAGGAACAGACGCCGCAAGATGCGATCTCTATCCCTCAAATCTGCAGGTAATGGCTACTGTAGTGTGACACCCCCAAATCCAGGTACTTCAATTCCATGGGATTTGGTGCTCACTATCTAAATAAAATACAACTACTGCCCATAATAAGGAATGCAAAATAAATTACAACCTTAAATAAATAATAAAATCTTCTTTATCAAAAGAATTACAACCTTGTTCAAAATATCCCAGGGGTTGCTAATCTTAACGTCAATAAAATGCGAAAATGAAATATCATAACATAAATAAAGTCTTATTACAATCACATCATAATTATAAACAAGTCTTCACTTGTTCATCTTATTTTTGCCTTTACTAGTTGACGGAGCGTCAACACTTTCAACTTTAGCTGCAAGGGTTATACAATGCAAGAGTGAGCAAACAAAAGCTCACTTGGAATAACAAACAATAATGATGATATATTACTGAATAGCTTCAACTGAATTGAATAATATTTCTTCCGTTAAAAATAAAGAATTGAGTATAGAATATGGAATTCATCTGAGGGTCGTAAGACCTTGAACTATATCCTAGGTTATAAACATTTCTATTTAAAACCTTTAACAGTCATTAGATTATATGGATTCTTAATTCGTACTTAGGGAGAATCAGTCTTTTGTACCATGTATTGTGCACAAACATCTTAACGCTTTCGCATGGTAATCCCCTATTAAATAGGTTGTTCATCTCAGTATTTAATAACAAGTCCGCACCAAAGAAAGTTTGGTTTGAATAAGCTTCAAGGGTAATTTAGAGTTCAACTGTCATCAACTAAGGAGTAGTTGAATCGACTTACAATAATAATAATTCAATAATAAAGGATTACGAAATAACTTAATGCTTTAGAATTAAACTTAAAGCAATTGAAAGATAAGATAGACCTTGCTTGAACAATTAAGTCAAGGTCACATTAATTCAATAATAAACTTTGATAAGATATTTATTCAATATATAATCTATAGAGAATAAAATAACTTGCATATGAATAACAAGTTAGAAATAGGAAACTTGCTCAAGTAAAGTTTGAGTTTAGAAAACTTGTCTTAAGCGCAAGCTATAATTACACTCACGTTCCACAATTATCCTACATATTACATTACGTTTACAACATCAATTAATTTTATAACCACTACGTTTAACCGTTGAACTTCTTACTTAAGTTCAACTTAACAACGTGGTTTGTAAACTTAACTCGCTAACTAACCACATGCGTGAGTCTAAACTCACAACATTCATATCACACGTGTATAACACTTTAAACTATCATAATCATACCCTATGATAACAATATCTAAGTTCACACATAACATGTTAATATGAGACTTCAAATTATCTTATACATATCAACAATATGTTATCTTATTGTTTTATACACTTAACATATCATCACATTAAGTTAGCTAATCATGTAATGCATAAAAACTACACAGAACACAACAATATTTTTCGAACAACCTTCACACCCGGTGGGGGCAGGTGTTTTGCGCCTATAAGACCCGTTGGGGCGGGTCCCCCTGCTGGTGGGATTCCTGGTTCGCGAACTGTGTAGAGAAAAAGCCAATTTAGCTTATTTTTTAGCACCAAATTTCGATTTTAACTAACACAATTCATATAAAACTTTATGAAAACATAATCTTAAACTTCTAACATGTTTTTAATATATATATAAACACCATAACACATAATCAAAACACTTAATTTCATGATTTTGGAGAGAACACCATTGTTAAGCGTTTTTAAAGGAAATTAACACTGTGAGTTGGTTTTTAATCCAAATCACACAATTCAAAGCATATTGATTTTGTTTCTAAGCATGTTATCAAAATCTAAACTCAATTTATATAATAGAGCATCATCAAACACAAATTTTGATAATTTAAAGACTATTTTTCAAAGCAAGTTCACTGTAAATTGCTATGAACATGATTTCTTCATGTTCATAATATTTACGTGAATTGAACCATTTAGATTATCATATAACACCTACATAATAGTATATATATATATATATATACACTACAACATGTAATAATCATAATCACATGATTTTCAAAAAAAAACTAATTACAGAGAAGCAACCTTGAAGAACAATAAAAACATAACTTTTAAGATTTAAGAGTTTAGATTATACCCTTTGATTTTTGGAGAAGAAGATGATGGTGATGATTATCTTTTCTTTTGATTTCTCAAAGCCTCCCCCTTTCTTCTTTCTCTCTCTCTTCTTCTCTCTTTTCTCTCTAAATTACTCTGTTCTTCTATTCTATCTTCTAACTCTAACTTAACGTAGTATAGAATATAAAATATAACTGATATAATACATATAATAGATATAATGGATATAAACATATAACTGTCAATATATTATTACCCTACTAAATACATATATCAATTACATAATTTTTGAAAATCATAAGCTATAAGACTTTGTTTGTCAAAACCCTTTAATTTTAAAAACAGATTATTAATAGTTAAGGCCATGTTTGGTAAAAACTCTTTAAAACAGATTTAAGGGCCTTATTTGACAAAACTAATTTAAAACCCTTTTATTTTATTTTAATAACTCTTTAACACATAGTTTATAATGTCACACTTTATTTAATTAAATCCTAACATTCTAATTTAATTAAATACAATCTAACATTCATTAATTAATTAAAATTGCCACATAATACTAAATTGCTACACAATTGTAATTCACTTATTAATCATAATTCATGTAACAAATTAGTAAATCTTTATTAACAATTACCACATAATATTCATCTAATTTAATTATTCTCAATTAAATTAGAACTACACCACACAATTACTTACACATCAATTTGATTAATCATATTACACTTAACTAAATTACTCCATAACATAATCACATAAATTATTTATTTAACTCAATAAATAAATAAATTAAAATATTTATTTAATTTAATAAATATTTATAATTAAATATACAAAATCTCATTCGTTACATGTAGAGTGCCTCGAGCATCATCGACGCTCAAACATCCAGACCGAATATTACGGGCCTTGAAGGCCCACTCCTGAGAAGAAAAACCCAGAAAGGTGCGAACAGCTGTCGGAGTGATACCAGTCTCCAAGGGCACTCTGTCCCAGTAAACTCCAGACCAATGATATATCTCCAGTCCATAGGTGTCATCACAACCTCGCAATCCAGTAGGTGGAGGGACTGACTCTGATGGAACCATCTCTCAGATAAAACTCGTAGATAGCCCCAGGGGCAGCGGCGAGGGAGCAATGGTGAAGAAGACCTAGAATCCCTAAGAATCCACTATAGCTCAGGTACTCGAGGTGAAGTGAATGATATAGAGAGTATATACTAAACGAATTACCCTTGGGCTGGGTAAACTCTGGGACCTACACGGCCTTAAGGTTAAGAAAACTGATTGCTTGAAGAAAAGAAAAATCAATAAAAAATTATTGTAAACATCATATACTTCGTTTGCCTGCAAATGAATGGAGGGATGACAGCTCAGGTCCGTACCCAGCAAATCAGGAACGAATACCTGAATGCCAGGAAGAAATATGGGCGCCGCAGTGGGCTAAGGCGGAGCCTCAGGCTCAAGGATATCTTCCTCATCCAAATGAGGTCAGTCCTCATCAAGAGGACTCAGAACTAGCTCTGTCAACCGCTGAACCTGCCTGCTAATCCGTGGAGTAGGAACGTCAGAGGCAGGCCTCCGCCGGTAAACTCCAGCTGAAACCCGACAAAGTGAAGAGCTGATGGGTCTGTCGAAATCCATACCTAAATAATGAGTTCGTAGGAATCAAAGCAAAGTCAGGTATATTCCTATCCTTTTCAAATTTCAAAATTTCTATTACTTAGAGATAATATAATCCCTGAAATATAATTTAGGTCATCATATCATGCATGTCCTACATGTGCCGTTATATGTGTACATCATTTTCAACTCGCATCCTATCATATCTACACATGCATCTAGGACCCTGACATCTAACTCACGAAAACATTTTGCCAGAGTTTCCCTTATAAAATGAACTATCCGCATGCCCGAAGCATGCATTAAACCACCCTATGAGGGTACACCATCACAGCTAAGCAATTAAATAGCAATTTAAATAATTTTTCTAATACATAGCTAAAATGCGTGTCTAGACTAACTGATAAATTATAATATGTCACATCCATACGGTCCATAAGATTATACGTAAGTATGCATTTCATTATAACATGTCCATCAAGCTATATGTGCATACATATTCAATATAATGTGTTTAATGAAAGAAATACGATTTTTCACCGATGAAAACACGAAAAAGTAGAGTCTATACGTTACCCGTAGTGCGTGGAAGAGACGTAAGATGACGGATCGCTCCAAATTAAGCCCGAATTGAGTAGATCTGAGATAGAGGGTCTGATTTTTCAGAGAAAACTCAAGAAAACTCGAATCGAATGCAAGAAAATGAGCCTTCCCGAGGGTAATAACCCAGCCATGGACAGCCTCAACCATACATTCTCCAGCCGCATGTATTGGTGTGGCTGCCCTAAGTGGGTCCCGCGACTTCCCGTTTGGTAAAATGCAGTCCGAAAAGTGTTATTTTGGGTCCAGAAAGATCACTTTACTTAAGAAGGCACCCTTCCGGGTCATTTTTCGAAAAACCCTGAAAACCCTTCAAAAAGGCAGAAAATCAATAAAAATCAGAAATCCCGACATTGAACGGCGGAAGACTAGTGTGACACCCCCAAATCCGGGTTCTCTAACCTCAGATTCAGTGCTCACGGTACATCATTAACATAAGCATTCTATATACTATTGCGGAATAATAAACATACATTGTTCATTATAATAAAATATTACATCAATCTCCCAAGGTCTAATACCTTAACATAAAAGTACCATAATTACATATAGTAACACAAAAGGTTTACATGATCATAGTATTTCATACTACCTAAGCATTTATATTATTTATTCTTGGACCTTTCCTTTGCCCTTGTCCTTCTTACTCGAACTCTCGGGCTTAGCTGAAATAATTGTCATGATATAGCAAGTGTAAGCAACTAATTTGCTTAGCAAGTTTAATTATGAAAGAGATATATCATGATTAGAAATGAATTTAACTTTCAAAGTTCAATCGGATAAATGAATAGTGAAAGAACATGAATTAATCTTAATATCTGAATATTCGAATAATTGAATATCAGAGGCTGAGTGGTTTGAAATAACCATGAACATATACTAAGGTTGTCAGTATTTAAACTGGTCCTTTTAATAAGTTTTGATAGTCAAGGGGATCAGCCTTTCGTACCCGGTGAAATATGCATAATCACTCAGTATACTAGCAACAATTATTTTCCAATAATGCTTTAGTAAAACTGTTCTTTTTCTCAGTCATGAGTCCTTACCATTTCAATTGGTTAGGCACCGCTTTTAAAACATATTTGATTTAACAAATTTAAACATACTTGATCTAGCTGATACAATTAGCATAGATCTATATCATAAACAGTTCATGAATAAAAGAACTTTAATAAATTCATAGTTCAATAATGATAGAACAAGAATTCAATTGCACACAGTGCGAATATCAATAATCAATTTAGATGTGAATAATCAATAATAATTATTCACTAATCATGCTTCGAAAGTAATAACTCAAGTTGAGTTAGAGAACTTGCCTTGTTTGCGGACTACTGCTATGCAATTCTATTTATCCGCTTAATGAATTTAAATTATCCTCTTTGGAAATACCTAACATGGATCCTTCAATTAGTATCACATATAATTATTCATAACATTATTATTCTTATATATTATCTAACATTAATCACATAATTTAAATATTAGATATCGCATAACTCCTTAATAATATTATCGTTCCTTGATAATACTATTATTATATAATCATCTTAACTCTCAAATAATATTATTAACCTTTTTATAATACTTTATTTGTTTCTTAATATTATTAATTATTTAATAATATTTTAGTCTCTCTTTAATATTATTAGTCTTTTAATAATATTTTAGGTATCTAATATTATTAATCTTTTAATAATATTTTAACTTTTTAATATTATTAATCATTTAATAATATTTTAATGATTTAATATTATTAATATTATTATCATTTAATATTAATTAGATAATAATTGATTAATATTTATACTTATTTATTTTTAATTAAATAATAAATAATTAATTAACATTTATCTTTATTTATTATTTACTATTAATTAAATAATAAATAATTAATTAATATTTATTCTTATTTATTATTTAATATTTAATTAAATAATAATTAATTTATTGACTTTATATTACTTAACTAACATGTGAGTAAGTAATTATAATTATTTATTACTTATTCTCACCTGAATAATAAACAATTTATTTATTTACTTTAAACATTCTTTAATCATTCTTTAATATTAATTAAAGAATAGTTAATAAATTATTTAACCCTATTCATTATTTACTCGTAATTAAATAACAAATAGTTAGCTTAATAACACTAATTTTCATTCATTTATTACTTAATGTTCATTAAATAATAATTAAATAATTAATCATACTTACATAGTATTTAATTAGTTTAATAATCATTTATTAGTATGAATAATTATTAATTAGTAAGTTTTAAATGATTTAAATGAATTTAAACCATTAATTACTTAATAATTACATAACTGTCCCGAAAAATTCTAAATAAAATATCTTAATGTTCTTCACAATTTTAGAAAATTTTCTGTTCAAGAACCACCACAAGAACCGGCCGAAAAAGTGGTGAACTGGCCGCCGAAAAGTTTCGCCGGTTCGCCGGAAAACTGAACCGGTCAATAATCTTTAATATTTCTAACTTTTTGGTTCTATTTTTAATTTTGGGGTCCTTTACTAAAACCTTCATAGAACAAAATCTATCAACTCCGATTGAGGTCCAATCGGACTCGTTGGATTCGTATCTTCTCGAACTATAGTTTTCAGTTATCAAACATTAAATTTGGACCAGTTTTGCTCACTGAAATTGAGCCGGAAGTGGACTAATTTTTCAAGGGTTTCAACCTTTAGAGTGTTTTTGCACAAAATTCATATCTCCCTCATTTTAAAACATTTTTGAGTGATTCCAAAGGGATGTTGTCCTTAACTTATATATCTATCATACCAAGAAAGAAAACCACAAAAACTCTTTGTAGGTTTCAAAATGAAAAACATATATCACACCTTAAAAATCAATACTTATGGAAAAACTCATTTTCATGTGTTTTACCAAACTTTTTAACATAAACTCATATCAACCAACAAGTTAAACTTATTAAACTCTATATATATCATTCTAGCATGCTTCTAACCAATTAGATCTTGAACCCCATAGATCTTACATAAAAACATATCAAACACACTAGATTAGAGTTTTTTTTCTTACTTTTTGAACATAGATTATTTTGCTTCCTTTTTATCATCTCTCTAACACTTAAATAGGTTAGATTTAAACATGAAATCATACAAAACATATACATCTAAGGTTATGAACTTTTAGAACATTAACCCTTTATTTCTTTAGAAACAAATCATAAGAAAAGGAAGAAATTAGTTTAGATGTTTCACCTTGTTCTTATGGCTACTCTTCTTGTTTTACCAAAGAAATTTATGAACTTTGGATGCATCAATCTCAAAGCTCCCTCTCCCCTCTTCTTCTTCTTCTACCCGAGCCCTTCTCTCTTTTGTCTCTCTCCCTCTCTCTTTTTGGTTTGATAGCTAACTAGGAGGTAAGAATTGAACTTAGTAAAAATGTTTTACTAATTATGAAAATTGTTTAAGTATTTAGTAAATATGAATAGATATAGATTGTATATCTATCAACAATATCCCACACAATCTTACTTCCTTTCTCTTCTTTATTAGCTTAGTTAACTTGCAAGAGTAGATAAAAGCAGTGGACGAATGGGAGGTTGACACCTAGCGTAGTTGTTCACCTACTAAAGTTAGGTAATAATTACATTCACCCCCCTTCTTCCTCTCCTTACTAATCTGGCCATGTGGCCTTATTATCCATTCTATTTTGCTTTTATTTTTTTTATTCCTTATTTGCTTTATAAAATGACCAAATACCCCTCCATAAGTGGGCCTAGATTGGGTTTTTTAATTATCATCTCTTGGGCCTATAATTATTAATTTGAGCCTACTAATGGGCTTGGGCCTCCCATCACAATTAATTGGGCTACTAAAATACTTGCCCTATACATCTAATACTGGGCCAGTTTAACAGTTTAGTTACTCATAAACCAAATTATCCACAAGTCTCATGCTTAACTAATTAATTGGGCTTGTTTAAATTACTTATACCTCTTAGTCCATTTAATTTATTATCTCTTAAGCTAATGCTCATCATTATTGATATTTACATATTCACTTAATCACCTAGTCATCCATAATATATCACAGATTAGTTAATATATTTATTTATCATGTAGCACAGAAATTCTTGGTTATTACATCTAGAAAGTCAGTCAAAATCAGTAATCCATCTCATAATCCATCGGCATCAACCCCGATGAGGGTATTCGATTCAACGCTGATATAGAATCCATTGGCATTAACCCCGGAAAAGGCGCTGGCTTAACCTCGATGATGTAATTTATTGGCAACAAACCAGTGAAGGCATCTGCTCAACCCCCTATGATGTAATCCATTGGCAACAAACTAGTGAAGGCATCGGCTCGACCCCAGATGATGCAATCCATTGGCAACAACCCAATGAAGGCATCGGCTCGACCCCGATGATGTAATCCGTTGGCAACAACCCAACGCAGACATCGGCTCGGCCCCCGATGATGTAATCCATTGGCAACAACCCAATGAAGGCGTCAGCTTAACCCCGATAATGTAATTCATTGGCAACAAACTAGTGAAGACATCGGCTCGACCCCCGATGATGTAATCCGTTGGCAACAACCCAGTGAAGGCATCAGCTCAAAAATTTTATACATGACATTGCATCATTAGATATACCTTGTCATGCATTCCCCATGTCTAGTAATCTTTGTCGTGTTCATTCCATTACATTGCATAAACATGACAAAGAGGGGCATCTATAGACACTCAAAATTTTTCTTTCTTTATACTAACCTTGCAAAAGGGCAAAATGTAATTTTACTTCAGAGACAACCCCGAGATAAGGGAAAAAGCATCTGATCACCCCGGAGACAACCCTATGAATGATTTAAAGGGCCAATGACGTCCGAACAAGACGCGAACTAAACGAGGATTGCAAAGCTAAGAAAGTGTCCGCCAGAAGTTACCTCAATAAACCTCAAACTGCGTGCCATCAAAGATAAGTAAGTAAACTGCAGTCTGGAACCGAAAGATACCTCTCAGCTACCAGCATCATTTTTTGGACCCCAATTCAGTCAGACTCGACCTTATTACGTAGCCTTCCGCAAAGACTTTTCGAGAGTTTGGCATGCGAAGCTCAACTTTCTCCGAACCGAGATCAAAGGAACGAACTTTGAGACGGTAGGACCCACGGGGCTCAGCCGCAGGTACACATGCGACTAGCCGCATGTATGTATGCTGCTGGCTCCGGGATCATAAATCAGTAACATCAGCTCATAAAGAAAAAAGAGAGGAAAAGTTTTAGAAAGAGAAACAGTTTTTAGTGAGAATCCCTCAGGTTTCATCATTCTACACATATTTTGAGTTGTTTAATCTTTTTTAACACATACTTTGAGTCTCGAGAGTGTTCTTTGTAACGATTGAGATTTTATATATTAAATTTTAATATTTATTGAGTGAATAAATATTCTATGTGATTTATTTATTGAGTTAAATAAATAAATTATGTGATTTTGTGGAATGATTTAATTAAGAGTTATATATTAATTAAATAAATATTTAATATTTAATTTAATTGATGTATATTAATTTTATAGTATAATTCTAATATTATTGAGATAATTAAATTAGATGAATTATGTGATGAATGTTATATGAATTATAATTAGTGAGTAATTATAATTATGTGGTAATTTTTATGTGATTAATTGATGTTAGATTTTAATTAATAAAATAAGAATGTTAAAGATTTAATTAATTAAAGTATAACATTAAAGTATGTGTTAAAAAGATTTATTAAAATAAAGAAAAGAGTTTTTAAATTGTTTTAACCAAACAAGGCCCTTACTTTTGTTTTAAAAAGGTTTTGCCAAACAGGGCCCTTGCACTAGCTTTAAATTTATTTTACCCAAACAAGGCATTAGCTAATAAAATTTGTTTTTTTAAATAACTTTGGTTTGCCAAACAAGCCTTAGGGCTTTTTAAATTCAAAATAAGTGTAACCTATATAATAATGGGTAATTAGTATATGATATAATTATAGGTATTAATTATTTGTAAGTTACGTATATTATATTATTAGATGTATAATATATGTATTTCAGCTATGTAAATAGTTTTTACGTTAAAACAAAGTTAGAGCAAAGAAAGAGCAGAGAAGAGAGAATACAAAGAAGTTAGAGAGAAAGAAAGAAGAAAAAGAAGGAGAAAGAATTGATAGAACTCAAGCTCATCATCATCACCTTGTTCTTCAATCATCAAAACAAAAAGGGTATAATTACTATCTTATAGTTTTAAAATTTAATTGATTGTTCTTCCTTGTTTTGAGTTCTCTGTGAATATAAAAATTTCATGAGATTGTGTGTAAACATGAATTGTGTATATATATATATATATATATATATATATATATATATATATACTATGTTTATATACTGTTTATAATTGAATTGTATGCTATAAAAGATTATCAGAAATTCAATTTGTTGAAAAAATAAGTTTTAATGGAGAATTTGTGTCCTTATGAATTTTTATATTTTTGGTTGAGTTAGAATGAAAGATTTATGTAAACATAAAATTTATGTGTAATATGTGTTATAGCATGTTTATATATGAGTTATATAGTTGTCTTAGCGATTCAATCCACGTAATTAAGATGAACATGAAGAAATCATGTTCATAGTAACTTACTGTGAACTAATTTTGAAAATAGCCTTTTTAAACTATCAAATTGGTGTTTGATTATGGATTATTATTTAAATTGATCACGGGTTATGTTAATATGTTAAGAATTAGAGTTATTACAATTGGAATTACATGAATTGATTGAAAAACGAATTCGTAATAGAAATTTTTGTCAAGAACGCTTGATATTGTAGTTTTCTTCAAAAATTATGAAAACTGTATTTTGATTATGTGTTGCAATGATTTTGTATGTTATAATCATGTTAAGAGTCTAAAATTTTGTTTTCATTAAGTTTCATGTACATCATGTTGAGAAATATCGGACTTTGGTGTGAAGAAATAAGCCAAATTGGCTTATTTCTCTGTCGTTCGCGAGCTGGGGGAACCCACCAGTAGCGGGCCCCGCCCCAGCAGGGCTTTTAACCTTGGGGGACCCACCCCAATGGGGCAACCTACTGTCCAGGAATTTTGTTTATGCTTCATTGAGGTTTTGTGCAGTGTTTGTTTAGTTAACGTATATTGATGACTTGTTAAGTGTAATAGACAATAAGATAACATACTTTTGATATGTTTAAGATAACTTGAAGTCTTATATGAATATATTTTATGTGTACGTGTGTATTACTTTCATAAGGTACGCCTGATAGTTTAAAGCGTTATAAGCTTGTGAAGTGTATGTTGTGAGTATAGACTCACGTATGTGGCTAGTTAGCAACTTATGTTGTAAACCACGTTGTGACGCCCCCAAAATAGGTTCAATCAACCCAATCCATTCTGAGTCGCCAAATACACTCAACAAAATCCAAATACAATCTTTTATATCAAATGGTCGTGCAAAATACGACCACACAACTGTGAGTGTCAATACAGACATATAGAAAATATAAACATTCAAACTAAGTCCTCATTACATTTATTATCACACTATTTTACAAAAAAAAAATAGTGAGGACGTCTACAACTCTAACTCGGACCATCATTCCATTCCCCGACTAGTACCCGCGACATTCTCATTTCCTGAAGAGAACAATGGAAGAAAAGGGTGAGTTCAACTAGCCCAGTAAAGAATATTATGACTAAGATAATGAAGAATAAATTATCGTTAGTCTTCAACAAATCAGATAAAATATTATGGACAACAAGTTTTAGATCAACAACTGCAACGGAAATAACAATTCATTAGAAGAGTTAAGTAGAAAATGATGTCTACTATCTTCTTTGATTTAAAAGTCCATCATCAATATTTTATCCCTGTAACATCAATTAATAGACATCTCGAATCAACTATTCATCTTTGCACTATGGGCCAAAGATATTCATTTGTATCACCAGTTGGTCATGTTCATCTCAACACCTGTCCATCTTTGCATTGCGGGCCAAAGATATTCACTAGGTAATCATCTTTGCACTACAGGCCAAAGATATTCATCAAATAATCATTCATCTTTGCACTGCAGGCCAAAGATATTCAGTTATATCACCATTTAGGACTGAGGATGATGAAAAAATAATACAAATAACGGATCTAGTGAGATAAAGGACAAATATTAGAGAATTTTTCCAGAGTTCAAGAATGAAGATCAAAACCTGGATCCAATTAAAGATGATTTGGAAGGAATTTTTTTTACCGTGAATAGTACCCCATGAATAGTAACTCGTGAATAGTAACTCAACTTGAAAAGATAAAAATTTCACAAGAAAGTTCAGACCAATATTCCAGTGAAATGATATTAGATGAAGCGCAAAACTTTAGGAATTTCTTATCATTTCAGGAATTATAGAACACTACTTACCATAGTAAGTTTAGAGTTAGGAATCTGAAATGAAATAATATACGAAACTGCAATTGGATTTTCACCCGTCAGGAGGTAGTCCACTCAGACAGATTATTTCCACAATTTAATAACAACTGAATGCGAAGGGTTATTCATCAGGCATGCGGTAGTCCGCGTTGACAGGTTATTCCCACAGAATAATAAAGAATGAAATAACAACAGGATTTCACCATGCATGTGGTAGTCCGCGTAGACTGGTTATTCCAACAGAATAATAAAGAATGAAATAACAACCTTTACGAGTATTGAAAGAAAATAACTCTCTTCATGAATACGAAAGAAATAATACCCCTTACCATAATAAAAATTTGGAGATTGCACTAGTGTAATAACAGAATACTCTTCTTCTTTCTCTCTTATTCTCTCTATAATTTCTCTCTCTATAGCTTTAGTGAATTGGTGAGAAATAATGAAGAAATGAGCTTCTATTTATAGGCTCGGCAGAGTAAAGGTAAAATAGTCTTTTCGCCATAATTTATGACATCATCGTTTATGTGACACCCCCGAATCCGGGTCCTCTGACCCCGGTCCGGTCGTCATGATCTAACATAAACATCCACCTCTAAACAACATACGATAACTAAAATGCAGAATATAATAAACGTACGTCGTTCATTCAAAAGGTGTTACTAGTCCCAAGATTTGGTAACCTTAATACAACATACAAACATACCCTATAATAGGCAATAGGGTTCATATTACATAACAGTAAATTAATTAAACATAAAGATAAAGTCTTCTCCTTGCAAACTAATCCTACATCTTCCCTTTACCCTTGTCCTTCCCTGAAGTCTCGGGCTTAACTGCAATATAAGTCATGATATAGCAAGAATGAGCAACAAGTTTGCTCAGCAAGTTTAAATACAACCATAAAGGATATATCATGATGAATAGAAAATATCTGACAATGAATTCAACAATATGAATGTCGGAAGCAAGAATAATGATTGCTTTTAGAATAACTGATAGTCAAGTAGACTTTTGAACTATAAAACTCCAACGGAATCAATAGCTGATTGACCCTTTGGTTACTGGCTACAGAATAAGTACTTGAGGGGATCAGCCTCGCGTACGCCATGTATATGCATAACATTCAACTCTGCTATTTGTATCTTTATACTAGATACCTGGGGTACTCCCCTATATATATAAGGGGTGTTCTTTCAGTCTAAGAATCCTTACCATCAATTGGTTTGAATAGCTTTTATAAAATTTTATACAATTATCTGACCGAGCAGGGGTTCAGACTCTAACTGACACAGTTCAAGAATTCTAGAACTTTAAATGTTGTACAAGTCCAAGATTATACAAACTCTAGTGCACCAAGTGCGAATAACAATAATATCGATGTGGAATAATTGTAAAGTAATTAAACCACCTAATAGCATGCTTGGAAATAAAGTTCAAGCTTTAAATAATTAACCGTCAATACGATAATAACCAACTCAATACAATATGAGAAGGATAGGAACTTGCACAATAAAGAGTGTAAGGGAACTTACATTCAAATCAAGTGAAGTTTAAGAAACTCGCTTACAACGTTCCTTGAGTAAAGTAAACACAAGGATAGGATACTTGCTCAAGTAAAAGAGTAAGAATTAAAGGACTTGCCTGTTCGCTCAGCTACGATTAAGTTCTAGCTTTAATTAAATCTCGCTGAAATAACCTAACATTAATAAGTCAGTATTCCAATTAGTATGTGTAAACTAATACGAGTCTACACTTACAAGAATCTACTTATCATATTAATCTATCCATAATTCACGTAAGTCAATCTAATCATGTCATAGATTTAATAACTTTAGATTATCTAGTTTCTATGCATCAATATAGGCTTGAACACATAATACTTCAAGTTACTTATATTTAATCAACACACATGCTTTATGATTATAATTTCAAGTTTGAAAACCTAGCATGCTCAACCTAATCCTAATTTAAAGTCATATGCTCTCATGTCGGTAATTTGTATACTTTAATCCACCTATTTCATGCCTTAGAAATTCATTTTCTATGAATACGTGCATATGTGAAATCCATGCTTTAACTCAGCCTTTGTAATTGTATATATATATTATGTATGCTCAACACTTAGCATAATTCATACATACTTAGATTATATAATGTATATGCACATAGTATCTACTTAAGTTATATGTATTTATTCCATATACATTTAGATGGGTGATACTATGTTATCTCAATTAGCAATTAATAATGAATAGGTACACAACATATAATCCATGCACATTTTCCTTTATACCGAATGTAAAGTAATTGGGTATTATTATTACTCATTATTATAACTGTTATCATTATAATAACTTACTGAGATCAATTATTTATTGATATTACTATATGTTGATGAGGTATACATTAATGTTTTCCCACACATGTATTGTCACATAAACATTAGTATGTAACTCTCATAATGTAATTATTCTTACTATATAGTTTATAATGTATAATCATATTAATGTGTCACCTTGTACTATATATAATATATAGTTAACTACCCTATATTAAAGGTTTAACATATCGCATGCTTGTATGAAATGATTAATCAAGTAAATATAATATTATTATATTTACTAATCTCTCATTCATTAATTATTATTTATTCATAATAATTGTTAATCAACACATTATCAATTAATTAATCATAATTGAAATTAATCAAATACGTTTGAATGTTGCCACTATATTTAAATAAATTGAATATTTAATTATTAATAAGCTTATCAATTCTCTGATATTAAAGTCTTAGGGTTAGTCCACTAATTTAAATAAACTATTAGTGACTCCCCTTAACCATTTCACAAATTCACATAACCACATAAGGTTTAAATAAACTCACAAAATTAACTCGTTAAAATTAAATCACATATTTAATAAATAAGGAGTTTAAAATTCATGGTCGTTACAGTTTACATCATCGATCCTATGACATTATTGCTTACCTCATCGTTCCGATGACATCATTTCTTACCTCATCATTCTGATGACATCATTGCTTACATCATAAGAATTCAAATTCAATTTGTTCTCTTCTACCTCATTTTACTTTTATGCCATGAATTTACTATAATAATATTACCATTCAAATTATAAAAATCATACTATTATATAATCACATCATACTACTATAATGTAATATTATAATAATATATTTGAATAAATTATTTTATCGGAAAAGATAAAATACCAACTTTCAACAAATGTCACATGCTAAAAATTCCTCCGTTTAAATCCACAATGAATAAATATTTCTTTATCATATATATCAACAATTAATTATTCACAAATAATATTACAGAACTACAATATTGACAATCAGGTCTTTCCTAGGAAAGAGGGGGCTTTCCGATAAGGATTTCTCCTCATTGGCGCGCAATTATACAACCTAACCCCTTTTCTCGACAGAACTTTCTAGACATTGTCAATAATGCTATCTAATAATATTATTCAAATAATATGAAATATTGATTTGATAATTTAAAATACTGTGCAATGACAATTATTGAATCACTAATATAAAATATCAATGTAGCAATTATTGGATCAATAATATAAAATATTGAACTGTAATTACTGTAACAATTATTGAATGAGTGACTTCTTATGTAAGAACTAATAATTCAAAAAACTGTGCAATACCATGTGCTACTGTGCAACACCGCGTATTACTGTATTTTAACCACCGGGTATTTCAACAGTTTAACGATAAAAATTTTGCCGTTATTTTTATAAAAAGGTTACTTCTGTCGCTTTTATATCCGACATTCATTCCGTTATGGGGTCCACCAAAGACTGCTCCGTCGTACGAATATTCTCAGATAAAAAGAATATTCCTCGACCAAACGAATATTTCCCGACACAACGAATATTTTATAACCACTTGCTTACTTTGTAAACGTTGCACATCTCACCCATAACTTATCACATTTATCAAATCAACACCTTACTATTTTAAAATAATATAAAAAAATAATAAATCTTATTCATAAAATTTGGGGTCTTACACACGTTGTGAGTTGAACTTAAGTAAGAAGTTCAGCGATGTTAGCGTAACAATCGTGTACTAATTGATATTATAAAAATAATGTAATATGTAGGGTAATTGTGGAAGTGGTTTGTAATTATAAAGTGTAGCTTGCGCTTGAGGCAAGTTTTCTAATCCTTATTCTTTTACGTTAAGCAAGTTTTCTAATCCTTATTCTTTTACGTTAAGCAAGTTTCCTAAGACCTTTTTTTTACTTTTATGCAAGCTTTCTCATTGTATCTTTTCATTGTGCAAGTCCTCTAACCCTTGCTCATTATATCATGTAAGTTTATTTTCGATTCTTAACTTGTTATGTATTGTACAAGTTATGTTGTATTCTAATATTCATAATGCACAAGTATTGAAGTATTATTGAAGTATTGCGATCTTGACTTAATTGTTCAAGCAAGATCTACTTAATCTTTCAATTGCTTTAAGTTATTTCTAAAGCATGCCTACTTATTATGAAGTCTATTTTTATATCTCACAATTGGTTCATAGTTCTTATATTATTGAACTGATAAAGTATTGTGAGTCGATTCAACTACTCCTAGTTGATGATAGTTGAAACTCCAAAGTTCCTTTATCTATCCAAACCAAACTTTCTTTGGTGCAGACTTATATTCAAATACTGAGAATGAACAACCCTATTTATTAGGGGACATTTATGCGAAAGCGTTAAGATGGTTGTGCACAATACATGGTACGAAGGGCTGATCCCCCTAAGTATGAGTTAAAGGTCCATAGTCTCAATGACTGTTAAAGGTTTTAAATAGAAATATTTATAACCTAGGACATAGTTCAAGGTCGTATGACCCTCAGATAAATTCTATTTTCGAATTCTAAATATGATGAAAGAATTATTATTCAATTCTTTATTTTGACGAAAGAAAAGTTATTCAAATTCTTTTGAAGTTATTCAATTATGGCACATCATTATATGTTTCAAGTGAGCTTTTGTTTGCTCACTCTTGTACATTTTATAACCCCTTGCAGTTAAAGCCGAGAATGTTAACGTACCGTCAACAAGTAAAGGGAAAGGAAAGATGAGCAAGTGAAGACTTGTTGTCTTCAATCTTGATTGTAATAAGACTAGTTTATGATATTTTATTTCCGCACTTATTTGTTATGTTAAGGTTAGATAACCCTGGGATTTATTTTGGACAAGGTTGTAATTCTTTTATAAGGAAGATGATTTTTATTTAAGTAATTATGAAGGTTGTAATCTACTTTGTAATTATTTATTATGGGGTAGATGCATGTTTTATTTAGAAAGTGAACACCAAATCTTGTGGAAACGAAGTACCCGAATTTGGGGGTGTCACAGGTTGGTATCAAAGCGGTAGGTTATGAACCTTAGGTGGGGGGAAAAACCTTAGGTAGTAGCCTTATAGGAAGATCGAAAAGATAGTGGTGATAGGTAAAGATAATAAACTACCTTATGTGCTATGTGTTTACGTTTAAGTATTCGAAGAGTGACGACTCGATATCATGTAATAATAAACTTTAAAATTCTTTTGTCAGGACAACGAACGTTGGAGACTCCAGTCAGGCTAGAGAAGAGTTACCTCAGGTGCCTAGAGAGGAGGAGACCCGAGACATCCATGTTGTCTGGGAGCAGTTGGTTAGGAGAGAGCCATCTCCAGTGATCACCGTAGCTGGTCGGGAGCATGAGCTGACACCTATTCCAGAGGAGGAGGATGAGGAGGATGAGTCAGTGGAGTCAGAGGAGGAAGAGAATCCCGAGGAGGAATTCTCACCGCACTCTACTAGTGCTGAGATGTACGAGGCAGTCTACGACCGCAACGTGGAGCTTCAAGAATTGTTGGATGAGAGTCGGACTACTATACAGCAGCAGGATAAGACTATCGAGGAGATGGATAGTGAGCTAGGAGAAGTGCAGTGGAAGTTAATCCATGTAGAGAATGATAGAGATGAGGCACGGGCCGAGCTAGCAAAGCTGAAGCAAGACATCCAGGAAGAGTCAACAAAGCGTGCTAGAGCGGAGGAAACAAGCTTGAGGGCTACTCAACGAGCCGATCGAGCTGAAGACGAGGCTGAAGCCAAGAGGGCCAAACTAAGGGAAACAGAATACGCATTCCATACGGCCATAGATAGGGCCCAGGATCGTGTCTTCTATTACCCAGCTCAGTTCCAAGGTTTACCATGGTATGTGGTGGACCGAAGGACAGTGTTTCGGGTGATGGAGGAAGAACGCAGAGAGGCTGTGCGACGTCTTAACATGCCTAGACAGTAGAGTCTTTAACTATATGTTTTTTTATGTAATAAGTAAATGTAAATCCCATAATTTGAGATAATAATGGGATAAAGTGATGATGTAGTCCTGCAACTTGTTCCAGTTCAGGAAAGATGATGTAAATAGCAGAGATGCTATCTATTCTATGTTTTTCAAAACTACGAGTAATGAATAAAAGAAGTTATTGATGTGCTATGTGTTCATATACGAACTGAGTTATTTAAATGTTTAAGTATAAACTTGAATACTTAAGAATTTAGTAAAGGATTTAATAAGAGTATTTTTAATAGAAAATGCCTCCTAGAAGAAGACCTACACGTCAAAACCCCTAGGGTTCGACAAACAACAATAACAATAACGATGGGACAAATCCCAACAAAGTTCAACACTTGGTAAACCTTGTGACGCCCCCAAAATTGGTTCAATCAACCCAACCCATTCTGAGTCGCCAAATACACTCAACAAAATCCAAATACAATCTTTTATATCAAACAGTCGTGCAAAATATGACCACACAACTGTGAGTGTCAATACAGACATATAGAAAATATAAACATTCAAACTAAGTCCTCATTATATTTATTATCACACTATTTTACAAAAAAAAAATAGTGAGGACTTCTACAACTCTAACTCGGACCATCACTCCATTCCCCGACTAATACCCGCGATATTCTTATTTCCTGAAGAGAACAATGGAAGAAAAGGGTGAGCTCAACTAGCCCAATAAAGAATATTATGACTAAGATAATGAAGAATAAATTATCGTTAGTCTTTAATAAATCAGATAAAATATTATGGACAACAAGTTTTAGATCAACAACTGCAGCGAAAATAACAATTCATTAGAAGAGTTAAGTAGAAAATGATGTCTACTATCTTTTTTGATTTAAAAGTCCATCATCAATATTTTATCCCTGTAACATAAATCAATATACATCTCGAATCAACTATTCATCTTTGTACTATGGGCCAAAGATATTCATTTGTATCACCAGTTGGTCATGTTCATCTCAACACCTGTCCATCTTTGCACTACGGGCCAAAGATATTCATTAGGTAATCATCTTTGCACTACAGACCAAAGATATTCATCAAATAATCATTCATCTTTGCACTACAGGCCAAAGATATTCAGTTATATCACCATTTAGGACTGAGGATGATGAAAAAACAATACGAATAACGGATCTAGTGAGATAAAAGACAAATATTAGAGAATTTTTCCAGAGTTCAAGAATGAAGATCAAAACCTGGATCCAATCAAAGATGATTTGGAAGGAAAAAAACATATTTTTTTTACCATGAATAGTACCTCATGAATAGTAATTTGTGAATAGTAATTCGTGAATAGTAACTCGACATGAAAAGATAAAAATTTCACAAGAAAGTTCAGACCAATATTCCAGTGAAATGATATTAGATGAAGCGCAAAACTTAAGGAATTTCTGAACATTTCAGGAATTATAGAAGCAATACTTACCGTAGTAAGTTTAGAGTTAGGAATCTGAAATGAAACAATATACGAAACTACAATTGGATTTTCACCCGTCAGGCGGTAGTGCACTCAGACAGATTATTTCCACATTTTAATAACAACTGAATACGAAGGGTTATTCACCAGGCATGCGGTAGTCCGCGTAGACAGGTTATTCCCACAGAATAATAAAGAATGGAATAACACCATGATTTCACCATGCATACGGTAGTCCGCGTAGACAGGTTATTCCAACAAAATAATAAAGAATGGAATAACAACCCTTGCGAGTATTAAAAGAAAATAACTCGCTTCATGAATACGAAAGAAATAATACCCCTTACCTTAATAAAAATTTGGAGACTGCACTAGTGTAATAGCAGAATACTCTTTTTCTTTCTCTCTTATTCTCTCTATACTTTCTCTCTCTATAGCTTTAGTGAATTGGTGAGAAATAATGAAGAAATGAGCTTCTATTTATAGGCTCGGCAGATTAAGGGTAAAATAGTCTTTTCGCCATAATTATGACATCATCGCTTACATCATCGATCCTATGACATCATTGCTTAGCTCATCGTTCCGATGACATCATTGATTATCTCATCGTTCCGATGACATCATTGTTTACATCATAAGAATTCAAATTCAATTTGTTCTCTTCTACCTCATTTTACTTTTATACCATGAATTTACTATAATAATGTTACCATTCAAATTATAAAAATCATACTATTATATAATCACATCATACTACTATAATGTAATATTATAATAATATATTTGAATAAATTATTTTATCAAAAAAGATAAAATACCAACTTTCAACAAATGTCACATGCTAAAAATTCCTCCGTTTAAATTCACATTGAATAAATATTTCCTTATCATATATATCAACAATTAATTATTCACAAATAATATTACAGAACTACAATATTGACAACCAGGTCGTTCCCAGGAAAGAGGGGGCTTTCCGATAAGGATTTCTCCTCATTGGCGCGCAATTATATAACCTAACCCCTTTCCTCGACAGAACTTTCTAGACATTATCAATAATGCTATCTAATAATATTATTCAAATAATATGAATTATTGATTTGATAATTTGAAATACTGTGCAATGACAATTATTGAATCACTAATATAAAATATCAATGTAGCAATTATTGGATCAATAATATAAAATATTGAATAGTAATTACTGTAACAATTATTGAATGAGTGACTTCTTACGTAAAAACCAATAATTTGAAATACTGTGCAATACCATGTGCTACTATGCAACACCGCGTATTACTGTATTTTAACCACCGGGTATTTCAACAGTTTAACGATAAAAATGTTGCCGTTATTTTTATAAAAAGGTTACTTCTGTCGCTTTCTATATCTGACATTCATTCCGTTGTGGGGTCTGCCAATGACTACGCGCCGTCGTACGAATATTTCCCATCACAACGAATATTTTATAACCACTTGCTTACTTTATAAACTTTGCACATCTCACCCATAACTTATCACATTTATCAAATCAACACCTTACTATTTCAAAATAATATATAAAGAAAATTTAATCTTATTCATAAAATTTGGGGTTTTACATCGATGACTTGTTCGATCAACTGAAGTGTGCTAGATACTTCTCGAAAATCGACTTGAGAAGCGGGTATCATCAGTTGAAGGTGAGAAGGGAAGATATACCAAAAATGACCTTTAGGACTCGGTATGGTCATTACGAGTTCTTGGTGATGTCATTTGGTCTAACGAATGCCCCAGCTGCATTTATGGACCTAATGAACAGGGTGTTTAAGCCATTGGTGTTCATAGATGACATCTTGGTTTACTCCAAAACTGAGGAGGAACACACATAACATTTAAGGCTGACCTTAGAATTGCTGAGACGAGAGAAGCTTTATGCAAAATTCTCGAAGTGCAAATTCTAGTTAGAACGTATGCAATTTCTTGGCGACGTGATCGACAAGGATGGTATTTTGGTCGATCCGTCGAAGGTTGAAGCGGTAATGAATTGGGATCAGCCAAAAATGTCGTCTGAAGTGAGGAGTTTCTTGAGATTGGCAGGTTATTACCGGAGATTTATCCAAGACTTTTCCAAGATCGCAACTCCGTTAACGAATTTGACTCGTAAGACAGTTAAGTTTGTTTGGATGGAAAAGTGTGAGAAATGTTTTCAGGAGTTGAAGAAGAGGTTGAGTACTGCGCCTGTGTTATCATTGCCGGATAGTATGGGGAATTTAGTAGTATATAGTGATGCCTCACATAAGGGATTAGGCTGCGTGCTGATGCAGAGCGGCAAGGTCATTGCCTATGCATCACGTCAGCTGAAGGATTACGAGAAAGGATATCCGACTCATGACCTAGAACTGGCGGCAGTAGTGTTTGCCCTAAAGATATGGAGACACTACTTATATGGAGAAAAGTGTGAGATATACACAAATCATAAGAGTTTGAAGTATATCTTTACCCAGAAGGATTTGAACATGCGCCAAATTAGATGGTTGGAGCTGATCAAGGACTACGACTGAGAGATACTTTACCATTCGGGTAAAGCTAACGTCGTCGCCGACGCTTTGAGCAGAAAAGGTCGGGAGAAGCTGAACATGTTAACTGATCAGGATCAGTTGATAGAATAGATGGCTAGATTAGAGCTAGAGGTGAAGTTTCTGAAGGAGTCGGATGAAAAGTTATTTCAAGTAACTATTGGTTCTACTCTGGTAGACAAAGTGAAAGAAGCACAACTTCACGACGAAGAATGCGAGAAGATTCGGAAGAGAATAGCCGATGGTGAAGGATTCAAGTTTAAGATCGATAACGAAGGACTGCTATGATTTAAAGGTAGAATCTGGGCACCGCCAGTACCAGAAGTCAAAGAAGAGATCTTGAGCGAATCTCATAGTTCAAGATATTCAATTCACCCTGGGAGTACGAAGATGTACCAAGATCTTATGCATCATTTCTGGTGGCCGAATATGAAGAGGGACGTTGCTGAATGTGTTGCGAAATGTCTAACTTGCCAGAAAGTCAAAGCAGAACACTAGAGACCTAACAGATTGTTACAACCGTTAGAAATTCCAGAATGGAAGTAGGAGCACATCACGATGGATTTCGTGGTTGGTCTTCCAGCGACTTAGAAGGGATTTGAAGCAATATGGGTGATAGTGGATCGCCTGACAAAGTCAGCCCACTTTCTACCAATCAGGATTAAGTACAACTTAGAATAATTGGCGATGTTGTACGTTAAGAAAATTATTTCTCAACACGGTGTTCCAGTGTCGATTGTGTCAGATAGAGATTCACGTTTTATGTCGAATTTCTAAAAGCGTTTGCAAGAGTGTCTGGGAACGCAATTGCGAATGAGTACAGCGTATCATCCTCAGACCAATGGCCAGAGCGAGAGAACGATTCAGATGCTAGAGGATATGCTAAGAGCTTGCGTGATGCACTTCAAGGGAAGCTGGGATGATCATCTACCGTTGGTGGAGTTCGCCTACAACAATAGTTACCACGCGAGTATCGGCATGCCGCCTTACAAAGTGTTATACGGCAAGAAATGCAGAACTCCTTTGTGCTGGGATGAAGTCGGTGAACATCAATTGTTGGGACAGGAACTGGTATAACAAACTGCTGAGATTGTGAAGCTGATCAGAACGAGACTGGTTACTGCTTAAGACAGACAGAAGAAATATGCCGATCAACATCGACAGAACCAAGAATTCTTACCCAGAAGCTTCGTTTTCCTAAAGGTATTTCCCTGGAAGGGAAGATTCGATTTGGCAAGAAGGGGAAGCTGAATCCTCAATTTATTGGACCGTTCGAGGTACTGCGAAAAGTGGGTGAAGTAGCTTACGAGGTGGCGTTACCTCCGGAGCTAGAGAATATACTCAACGTCTTTCACATTTTCGTGTTACGACCTTACAAACACGACTATAAACATGTAATAGAATACGAGCCTTTACAATTTGATAAAGACTTAACTTATGATGAGGTTCCTGTTCAAATAGTTGATAGAAAGGAACAAGTACTTAGAAATAAAGTGATACCTTCTATTAGGGTAATTTGGAGGAATCACAGTGCTGAAGAAGCCACGTAGGAACTCGAACATGTAATGAGGAAATTGTATCCTCAATTATTTGCTTAATTGTTGTGTAACCCCTTACATATCGATTCTGGGGACAGAATCCTTTTAAGGGGGGAATAATGTAAAAGATGAGAATTTTTATTTTGAGATTATGAGAATAATTTATTTATTTTTGTGATTCTGGGGACAGAATCCTTTTAAGGAAGGAAGATTGTAACGATTGAGATTTTATATATTAAATTTTAATATTTATTGAGTGAATAAATATTTTATATGATTTATTTTATAAGTTAAATAAATAAATTATGTGATTTTGTTGAATGATTTAATTAAGAGTTATATATTAATTAAATGAATATTTAATATTTAATTTAATTGATGTATATTGATTTTATAGTATAATTCTAATTTAATTGAGATAATTAAATTAGATGAATTATATGATGAGTGTTACATGAATTATAATTAGTGATTAATTATAATTATGTGGCAATTTTTATGTGATTAATTGATGTTAGATTTTAATTAATTAAATAAGAATGTTAAAGATTTAATTAATTAATGTGTAACATTAAAGTATGTGTTAAAAAGATTTATTAAAATAAAGAAAAAAGTTTTTAAATTATTTTAACCAAACAATGCTCTTACTTTTGTTTTAAAAAGGTTTTGCCAAACAGGGCCCTTTGATAAGTGGCTTTTATGACCACTTATTCTGATATTATCTAACTTGTTTTGTTGCTTAAACTCAAGTATCATTGTGCTTTTCATGTGTTTTTGCTTTGTTTTGTAGATTTCATGTTTTAGAACTCCTCTTGGTGTAATGAGCTATAATGATGAAAGAATTGCCAAAAGGGAACAAGAAGCAATGGCATGGGTTATTGACAGAAGCTATGAACAATAAGAATCAAGCATTGAAAGGAGTCAGAGAAATGCATCAGAAAAGGAAGCAGAAATCAGCACCACGGCGCAGCTGCGCCAGCTTCATGCCTATATGCTGCGCAGCTGCGCCAGTTGTCTGGCCCGAGTCCCCTGCTGTGCCTCTTTTGCTCTCTCTCCCTGCGCAACTGCGCCGGTCCACTTCTGCAGTTTTGACTTTAACTAATGCTAGCCTATTGGAATTTTATTGGGACAAGGAGGCAGACGAACTTCAAGGCTATATTAGGGCTCATTTGGCACACATATCAGATATACTCCCTTTGGGAGCTTAGATTAGCCCTAGTTCTTCTTGTCTAGATTAGCTTAGGAGTAGATTAAGTTTAGGTTTAATTAGTTAGTTTCTAGGGTTTTAATTAGAGAAGAAGATTGAAGCAAGTGGATTTCATTAGAGATTCAACAAAGGAGCTTAAGCACTCCGATTTGCATTCTCTATCTTTATAATCTCCTTGCTTCCTATTTGTAATCTTATTATGTGTATTCAACTTGTGGATGATAGATGTGCTTCATTATGATCTCTTAAACTCTATTTTGAGATTTCAATGGAACCTTTTGAGTAGTTTGTATTGATATGCTTCCATGTTGGTCTTATTGATTGCTATGAGATTGTCTGTTACGATTCGTGCTTTCATTGCTTAATTGATTAGCTACCAATTACTGTGATAACCTATATGGACTTGACAGACAAAATGTGGGTTTAGATCTGATCGTAGTAGCGGGTGATTGTATGTCTACATGACGTTAAACGTATGATTTGTACTTAGGATAGACATATACCGAAGCACCACTTGTAGTCAATTGAGAACCTGTACTTAAACCTTAATTATTTGTAGACCGCATAGACATATAGTGGTTTAGGTAATGTGGGTGTTCATGTGCGTTCTATCATCTGTGGATTGTATGTGATATGGATTAGGTGCATTGAAATATGGCCTTATCTCACTTTCGTGTTCTCGACTAACATTCTGTGACAATTAATGTGACCTAATTGGGAGTATGTTGATTTAGATGAATAATTAGGGAAAGTTGAGATCTCATATCTTCATTATCTAATTTTACTCTAGGGTTAATTAGTTTTAAATTTACTTAATTAGTTTTAATTCTAAAGCACTTGATCATTCGTTTAAATAAGACTGAAATGGTTATGGGCTAGTGGTTTGGCAAACTTTTATTATTTAATTCTCCATGGGAACGATATCTGTACTTACTCTTTATTACTTGTTGACCGCGTATACTTGCGCGTATTTGTCATTATATAAATCGGAACAACAAGATTTTGGCGCCACTGCCGGGGAATTAATTTGATAAATTTTTGCTAACATTAGTTTCAATCAAATTAGTCTTAATTTAAACATTTGTATTTTATTTTAATTCTCTTCCTATATTCTCTTTTCAGGTACAATGGATCTCAACGCTTATCCATGGTTTTACACGAGGAATGATCAACCAAAGGAAACATACACTGATGGACTCAACCCAATTGCAACATTATCAGCACAGCTAGAGGATCTGTCGAGGAAGTTGGACAGTGTTACAGCTCAATAGAGTCGAGAGCCAGTAATTACTTATGATTATGGGTTGGAAACTATATGAACCATCAGGATCCCATCAGTTATGGACAAGAGCAGTATGGGTGTGATTACTTCAACCACGAGTATTCCAATTATCACCAAGATTTGGAGTATTACCCAAACTCTTCAGCGAGCTATTATCAAGACCAATACTTCGAGCAAAGTCCAATATATGCACTAGACCCCACATATCAATCTCCGTGTTTACAAGAAGAACTTTCAACAAAGGACTTCATGTATAGGGTCTTAGCAAACCAAGAGGAGATGATTAGGAGCCAGGAAATATCAAACCAAAATTTTCAGAACTAAGATGGCACAAATCATCAATACCCCAACCAATGGGACTCAGTACATGGATCCCGAGGCTGAAACAGAAAAGGCAAGAGTGGAAAGTTTGTGGAGAAATTCCATAGCATCAACAAAGAAGATCTTGATTGAGCAAGCGAAGTCGATTGAGAATCTTCAGAATTGGGCGGATCAAATTAGCACGGCTTTAATGAAGGAGGAAATGTTTGAGCAAGGTATAAAGACTCAAGATCTTCAGAATCCAATACCTCAACTGTTTGAAGTCGTGAGCAATGGCCCTCAGAATACTTGGTGCTATGATATGGATGCTAAAACTGATGGAGAGCCAGAAGTGCACTTGCAACTGGATGAACTGAAAGAAAGGAATATCAAGGAGACACTTGGGGACGTGAAAAATTATGAATGTGAGACAACCGTGACAACACCCGAAGTGCCTTCTCCGCCTAAGTTGGAAAAGCCAGTGAAGTTTGCACACCCATGCCCCCTTGGTAGTCACATCACAGATACGGATCTCGAGGATATGAGAGAGTCCGCACTTTTAAAACCATGGTGGTCTAAAGAAGAAAGAATTAAAGAAGATCCCGTTGTGTTGGGTGTACCTCAATGTCCCAATAGCTTAACGAACACAACAAAAGAAGCGCCTAGCTCCCTGATGAGTGGGATTTATACCCGCGAATCAGATACTTTATGGCTTAAATAGTTGCCTAATCTTCGTAGTTTTTATATAGTTTTATATGTTTATAGTATTATTATGCTTAACAGACGTATTGCAGGGCTTTACAGGACTTTTCAAGCTTTCAGGGGACAAAACGGATAATTTACATACACCGACGCCGCAGCGCCAATGCCTAGTCTTAATCTCGTGCCGCGGCGCCGCCCCTGGTCCTTGCTGATGTCATCCTGGCGCTGCAGCGCCACAGTTCCTTTATAGACTCGCTCTGTAGCGCGACCTCCGATCTTTTGGTGCTAACGTGGCGCCGCAGCGCCACCCATAAGCTCTATTTCCCGCACCGCAGCGCGGCCTCCAGTGCCCAGGCAGAGAAGGCTTGCTTTTGACCTAGCTAAAGAAGAAAATAGATATATATATATCAACAGAGCCTCTGCAAACCATATAGGGATACTGGGATAGAATCGGTTAGCTTAGCTTAGGATAATATAGTTCTCTCTCCTCTTTTGTAATCTCTCTCTCTATTTCTTAGTTAATGTTTGTAAATATAGATTAGGTAGATTAGGAAAAAATCTGAGATTTCCTTGGAGCAACAAGAGCAGTGAGCTATACGGATTGGAGAGCTTAAAAGGAGCAGAATGTTTGGAGACTGAAGAGCCTCGACAGAGTTTATTCTTATCCATTTATTTCCTCTAATTTTGTAATCAATAAATGTTGACTTTATTGCTACTTATATTTTGTTCAATAGCTATGAATTAAGTATTGGCTCTAAGGTTATAATGGAACCCTTTGTTATTTAAATTGACTGTCTTATCTCTTTGGTTGGCACCATATGGTTTGGTTTAATATATTCATGCTTAATGATTCTCGCTAAGACATTAGTGATGATTTTGGTAATCTATATGATATTGAAAGAAGGATTATAGATTTACACCAAAATATATTGGCATGTGATTATGGGTTTCGACTGCTTAAGTTGTGCGTAGAATAGACATATATCTATGGGCCATGTGCTACCTACTAGAGAACTTATGCTTAAATCCTTGTTAGGTTAATTCGCATAGACATGTGTAGGATTATCACCTAGCTTGGACGTTCTTTTCTGTTCTATTCCCTATCGGGTGGATCTGGAGAGAATATGTTTGTGCATACCTCTACAGAGGTGTATGAGCACCTGTGTGTTCTCGGTCGATAAACTGTCGTGACCATTAAGACCAAAGAGAGAAGGGTAGAAAGTTTGATGAAGCATAACACGCCAAGTGTTCGACAGAATGCCTATGTGGGGTGAAGTTGTGACCTTAGCTTGTAGTGCCTTCGATTGTCATTCGTTATCCATTTACTTGCTTTGATAATTAGTTATAACTAGTTTAACCACACTCCTATTAGTTTGTTGTTCGAATAAGACTTAAGCGATACAAAGTTGGTATTTGGTAAATATTAGTGATAGTTCCTCGTGGGTACAACACTTTCCTTATCACTGTATTACTTGTTAGACCGCGTATACTTGCGCGTGTTTAGTGATCGATTTTCCGACCAACACTCCCTGAACTTCAAAATGGGGAATTCATATACACATCATATGCTAGGCAACTCAAATCTAAAGCCTCTCATGAAGGGGAGCCTCCAAAAATATATGGCAATTCTAATGGATGGAGGGTTTCTCAAATATCGTCGAGGGATCGGATAGCGGTGTCAAGAGAAAGTCTAGCTAATGGACTATAAACCAAGCACTCGATGGGAGGCACCCCATCAAATTTCTGTCTTCTCCTTCATCTTTAATTCTACCTACTTATATCACTTTCCTTCCCCCTGTTTAATTCTTAGTTGAAAATTTTTGAATACTCTTAGATTTAGGAGCTCAATGCCTTCATTTTTGTACTTAGGCATTGGTGCATATATTTTTAGGACTTAGACATTTATTGGACATATTTTTGAAGCACGAGCTTATTACATATACGCACATATAGGAATTTTTGGGAATTCACACATATATTCCTCCCCTATGTTTAATTTTCCCTTTATGTTAATATCCCATATAGTGAATAGTCATAATAAAATTTTGGTAGTTAGTGATTTAATCTGGTTGATGTGCCTTTTTCAGGGATATATGGTCAATTGCATGAGAAGCTGCAAAAAAAGAATTTCTGAGCCTTGGCGCGCCCGCGCCAATATGAGCCTAATGATCAAAGTGGTCGCGCCGACTTTCAGACCAGAGGCTGATATTCTCCAAGCAGCGCAGCTGCGCCACCTTTAAGAGCAATTGTTGAGCAGCTGTGCCATCTTCCCAATCCTATTTTTAAAATTTGACCAGCCCACTCCTTATATTAGTCCCAACTCATTTCCTAACAACACTTTCGGCAGCCTGCATTCTCAAACCACAGACCACCTACAGAAACCCTTTCATCTCTCATCTTCATCACATATCTTCTCCTGATCAAACCCACCCTCTAGAACAAAACCTTAAATCCCAGCACATTCACACCTCCAGAGCAGACTGAGGAGGAGGACGACGATGAGGCTGACTAGGGGAGTTCCCTTTTTCCTTTTACCTCCAATGAGGACATTGCAGTTTTTAAGTTTGGGGGTATTAGATTTATTTTTCATGTAGTTTAATTCATATCATATTGCATATTGTGTTAGTTCATATAGTGCATGTAGGTCGTATTTTGTGAAATTTTCAAAAAAAATTGTTTTGTTTTAGTTAACTGTTTTAGGACATTTTGCATGAATCCAGTTTTAGTTTGTTTGTTATTTATGTGGCCTATAAGAAAACTGAAATTACTTCATTTTTGAACTGATTTGAGACTTAAGCTTGATTATAATGTCATATATATAAATTCTTAACTGTCAGATACTGATGACACCGGTTAGCACTCTATAGCAACTATCATGATATGCTTAGTCTAAATTGTCACATACTTGTCTTCTGGTGGAAAATTTATGTTTTAATAAAAGAATTTTAGTATTCAAGTGACAATAACTAGGATTGTAAAAAGCTTAAGTTTGGGGGAAACAGGGGGTATGCATACTAGTTGTGGAAAAACAAAATAAAAAGAGAAAAAAGCAAAAAAGAAAAGAAAAAGAATCAGAAAAAGAAAATTGATTGTGAATAAACACTTCGCTACGTCGAATCCTGTTGCCTTTGATATTCGAGCAAGTAAGCCCTAAGGGTGTCTCTACACCCAGCACCCTAAGGCCTTTTGGTCTGGGAGTCGTTGGTCAAAAGCTCGCTACACGGGTATCATTGAAAAGCCTAAGAGTACTAGGCATTACACAGACGGATGTGTACATGGGAAAGAGTGAAAACGCCCTCGTGAATAAATAAAAGGCATAATAAATCCCCTGTTGACTCTTAGCTTAAGTAATGCATGGTCTTAGTTAGGACTTAGCTGATTTACTGCTTTTCTTGAGATTAAAACTGGTTTTTCCCCTAAGAAGCATAGTATGTGATACATTTGTTCAAAAGCATGTTTAATGGTTACTAGGCACGTACACACTACATCAGTGCTGACAGGTTTTGGATTTACAAGGATATGCCTTATGATCTTGTCTTGGGCAGCTTTTCTGTTTGATTAGCCTGTGATTTCTCTGAAGCATTGCAATTGAATATAAATTCTGACTAAATCTTGGATTTGCATTCATGATAGGATAGGTTGCATTCATTGTAATTATTGCATTGCATCTTTTGTTTGGTTTTATGTTGGTTACTTGAGGGCAAGCAACGTTTAAGTTTGGGGGTATTTGATAAGTGGTTTTAATGACCACTTATTCTGATATTATCTAACTTGTTTTGTTGCTTAAACTTAAGTATCATTGTGCTTTTCATGTGTTTTTGCTTTATTTTGTAGATTTCATGTTTTAGAACTCCTCTTGGTGCAATGAGCTATAATGATGAAAGAATTACCAAAATGGAACAAGAAGCAATGGCATGGGTTATTGACAGAAGCTATGAGCAACAAGAATCAAGAATTGAAAGGAGTCGGAGAAATGCAGCAGAAATTCAGCACCTGAAGCACGGCGTAGCTACGCCAGCTTCATGCCTATATGCTGTGCAGCTGCGCCAGTTGTCTGGCCCGAGTCCCCTGCTGCGCAGCTGCGCCTCTTTTGTTCTCTCTCCCTGCGCAGCTGCGCTGGTCCACTTCTGCAGTTTTGACTTTCACTAATTCTAGCCTATTAGAATTTTGTTGGGACAAGGAGGCAGACGAACTTTAAGGCTATATTAGGGCTCATTTGGCATACATATCAGATATACTCCCTTTGGGAGCTTAGCATAGCCCTAGTTCTTCCTTTCCCTTCTCTTTAATTTCTTTTCTAGATTAGCTTAGGAGTAGATTAAGTTTAGGTTTAATTAGTTAGTTTCTAGGGTTTTAATTAAAGAAGAATATTGAAGCAAGTGGATTTCATTGGAGATTCAACAATGGAGCTTGAGCACTCAGATTTGCATTCTCTATCTTTATAATCTCTTTGCTTCCTATTTGTAATCTTATGATGTGTATTCAACTTGTGGATGATAGATGTGCTTCATTATGATATCATAAACTCTATTTTGAGATTTCAATGGAACCTTTTGAGTAGTTTATATTGATATGCTTCCATGTTGGTCTTATTGATTGCTATGAGATTGTCTGTTACGATTCGTGCTTTCATTGCTTAATTGATTAACTACCAATTACTGTGATAACCTATATGGACTTGACAGACAAAATGTGGGTTTAGATCTGATCGTAGTAGCGGGTGATTGTATGTCTATATGGCGTTAGATGTATGATTTGTGCTTAGGATAAACATATACCGAAGCGCCACTCGTAGTCAATTAAGAACCTGTACTTAAACCTTAATTATTTGTAGACCGCATAGACATATAGTGGTTTAGGTAATGTGGGTGTTCATGTGCGTTCTATCATCTGTGGATTGTATGTGATATGGATTAAGTGCATTGAAAGATGGCCTTATCTCACTTTCGTGTTCTCGACTAACATTCTGTGACAATTAATTTGACCTAACTGGGAGTATGTTGATTTAGATGAATCATTAGGGGAAGTTGAGATCTCATATCTTCATTATTTGATTTTACTCTAGGGTTAATTAGTTTTAAATTTACTTAATTAGTTTTAATTCTAAAGCACTTGATCACTCGTTTAAATAAGACTGAAATGGCTATGGGCTAGTGGTTTGGCGAACTTTTATTATTTAATTCTCCGTGGGAACGATATATGTACTTACTCTTTATTATTTGTTGACCACGTATACTTGTGCGTATTTGTCATTATATAAATCGGGACAACACCCTTGCACTAGCTTTAAATCCATTTTACCCAAACAAGGCATTAGCTAATAAAATCTGTTATTTTAAATAACTTTGGTTTGCCAAACAAGCCTTAGGGCTTTTTAAATTCAAAATAAGTGTAACCTATATAATAATGGGTAATTAGTATATGATATAATTATAGGTATTAATTATTTGTAAGTTACGTATATTATATTATTAGATGTATAATATATGTATATCAGCTATGTAAATAGTTTTTACGTTAAAACAAAGTTAGAGCAAAGAAAGAGTAGAGAAGAGAGAATACAGAGAAGTTAGAGAGAAAGAAAGAAGAAAAAGAAGGAGAAAGAATTGGTAGAACTTAAGCTCATCATCATCATCTTCTTCTTCAATCATCAAAACAATAAGGGTATAATTACTATCTTATAGTTTTAAAATTTAATTTATTGTTCTTCCTTGTTTTGAGTTCTCTGTGAATATGAAAATTTTATGAGATTGTGTAAATATGAATTATATATATATATATATATATATATATATATACTGTGTTTATATACTATTTATAATTGAATTGTATGCTATAAACGATTATCAGAAATTCAATTTGTTAGAAAAAAAACAAGTTTTAATGGAGAATTATTGTCCATTAGAATTTTCATATTTTTGGTTGAGTTAGAATGAAAGATTTATGCAAACATAAAATTTATGTGTAATATGTGTTATAGCATGTTTATATATGAGTTATATAGTTGTCTTAGCGATTCAATCCACGTAATTAAGATGAACATGAAGAAATCATGTTTATAGTAACTTATTGTGAACTAATTTTGAAAATAACCTTTTTAAACTATCAAATTGGTGTTTGATTATGAATTATTGTTTAAATTGATCATGGGTTATGTTAATATGTTAAGAATTAGAGTTATTACAATTGGAATTACATGGATTGATTGAAAAACGAATTCGTAATAGACATTTTTGTCAAGAACGCTTGATATTATAGTTTTCTTCAAAAATCATGAAAACTGTGTTTTGATTATGTGTTGCAATGATTTTGTATGTTATAATCATGTTAAGAGTCTAAAATTTTATTTTCATTAAGTTTCATGTACATCATGTTGAGAAAAATCGAACTTTGGTGTAAAGAAATAAGCCAAATTGGCTTATTTCCCTTTCGTTCGTGAGCTGGGGGAACCCACCAGTAGTGGGCCCCTCCCCAGCGGGGCTTTTAGCCTTGGGGGACTCGCCCTAGCAGGGCAACCTGCTTTTCAAAAATTTTATTTGTGCTTCGTTGAGTTTTTGTGCAGTGTTTGTTTAGCTAACGTATATTGATGACTTGTTAAGTGTAATAGACAATGAGATAACATATTTTTGATATGTTTAAGATAACTTGAAGTCTTATATGAATATATTATATGTGTACGTGTGTATTACTTTCATAAGGTACGCCTGATAGTTTAAAACGTTATAAGTTTGTGAAGTGTATGTTGTGAGTATAGACTCACGTATGTGGCTAGTTAGCAACTTCTGTTGTAAACCACGTTGTGAGTTGAACTTAAGTAAGAAGTTCAACGATGTTAACGTAACAATCGTGTACTAATTGATATTATAAAAATAATATAATATGTAGGGTAATTGTGGAAGTGGTTTGTAATTATAAAGTGTAGCTTGCGCTTGAGGCAAGTTTTCTAATCCTTATTCTTTTACGCTAAGCAAGTTTTCTAATCCTTTCTCTTTTACGTTAAGCAAGTTTCCTAAGAACTTTCTTTTACGTTTATGCGAGCTTTTTCATTGTATCTTTTCATTGTGCAAGTCCTCTAACCCTTGCTCATTATATCATGTAAGTTTATTTCCGATTCTTAAATTGTTATATATTGTACAAGTTATGTTGTATTCTAATATTCATAATGCACAAGTATTGAAATATTATTGAAGTATTGCGATCTTGACTTAATTGTTTAAGCAAGATCTACTTAATCTTTCAATTGCTTTAAGTTATTTCTAAAGCATGCCTACTTATTATGAAGTCTATTTTTATATCTGACAATTGGTTCATAGTTCTTATATTATTGAACTGATAAAGTATTGTGAGTCGATTCAACTACTCCTAGTTGATGATAGTTGAAACTCCAAAATTCCTTTACCTATCCAAACCAAACTTTCTTTGGTGCGGACTTGTATTCAAATACTGAGAATGAACAACCCTATTTATTAGGGGACATTTATGCGAAAGCGTTAAGATGGTTGTGCACAATACATGGTACGAAGGGCTGATCCCCCTAAGTACGAGTTAAAGGTCCATAGTCTCAATGACTGTTAAAAGTTTTAAATAGAAATATTTATAACCTAGGACATAGTTCAAGGTCGTATGACCCTCAGATAAATTCTATATTTGAATTCTAAATATAATGAAAGAATTATTATTCAATTCTTTATTTTGACGAAAGAAAAGTTATTCAAATTCTTTTGAAGTTATTCAATTATGGCACATCATTGTACATTTCAAGTGTCAACAAGTAAAGGGAAAGGAAAGATGAGCAAGTGAAGACTTGTTGTCTTCAATCTTGATTGTAATAAGACTAGTTTATGATATTTTATTTCCGCGCTTATTTGTTATGTTAAGGTTAGATAACCCTGGGATTTATTTTGGACAAGGTTGTAATTCTTTTATAAGGAAGATGATTTTTATTTAAGTAATTATGAAGGTTGTAATCTACTTTGTAATTATTTATTATGGGGTAGATGCATGTTTTATTTAGAAAGTGAACACAAAATCTTGTGAAAACGAAGTACCCGGATTTAGGGGTGTCACATTCTTAGTTGATCTCGGGTGATTAAATGCTTGTTCACGCGTCCTCCAATGTGAAAAACGCTCATTTTAGCCACTTTCTTTGTAAACTTTGTTTAATATACTAGATTGATGTTATATATGACACCCCCAAAATAGGTCCACACAACCTATTCTGAGTCGCCAAATACACACTACAAAATCCAAATACAAATCTTCATATTCCAACTATTACTCCGTCGTGAAAAATACGACAACACATATTGTGAGTTTCAATACAAATAACAGTACTCATACTCCTTATCAATGATACGTTACATAAAGGTACAATAAATAACTGTTTTAGGAATTAAAATCTTTAGAAAATGCTCAAGGAAACCTTCGTACATGGGAGGCCATGCATCTAAGTTATAATAGATATCATAGGACTTGAGAATTAACCTTGGTTGACCCAATACACCCCAGAGAAGAACGAGAAGATTACTATCTTGTTCATTCCAATGGTGGGTATTCTCTTGCCATATAATTATCTCTATTGTCTCAAACTGAGAATTATATTCCACCCATACTCCAAGATTATATAGGTAGTGCTCATAGATATAATCAGCAAGTGGATTCGCACAGCCATGTCTTATGATAACACGAAGTCGTATGTGGTTAGACATCTTGTATGATAGTGGTAACACACCCTTCCAAAGTCGGGTTCACCTCACCCTATTTAGTTCACCAAAATTAACTATTAAATGTTGTGTAAAATACGACACACGCAATTTAAGTCCTCAATACAATTATTCTTATACTGTTTTATGGAAAACTTCAACAGTTATAGACCATCGTTCTATTCCCCTATTTTTTCCGCTCGACCCAGCTACACTCTTATTACCTAAAAGTAATTGTGAAGCAAAAGGGTTAGCATAAATAGCCTAGTAAAGAATATCATGACTAAAGATAATTATCAATAGCCTTCATGCATAATGAATCAGATATTTAGAACATATGGTAGATGATAAAAATTTTCAACCATAGTTGCAGCGGAACAAGCAATCTATTAAAAGAGTCAAGTAGAACATAATGTCTACTATCTTCCCCAAATTAAAAGTCCATCATCAATATTTTATTCATATAACACCAATCAACAGTTCTTCGTTGTACTCAAGACAAAGAGAACTTTTACCACCTGTCTTTTCCTATAACATCAAAGATTATAGTTAAATTCACAATTCATGTTCATAGTCATGTAAATCAACAGTTTCTCATTGACACAAAGGCTTAATAGAACTTTCACTCAATGTCCTTGCCGTAAAGGCTAAAGACACTCAATAATTATATCATCTTTACACCTTACTCCAAAGACCTTCAAACGTAACATCAATAATCATGATCATACCAATCAATTGTCTATCATTGCACTACGGGACAAATATATTCAACTGTAATATCAATGGTCATGATCATGCCAAATAACAGTCCATCTTTGCACTACGGGTCAAAGACATACAATTGTAAAACCAATGGCCATGCCAATCAACAGTCCATCTTTGCACTACGGGCCAAAGACATACAACTATAAAATCAATTGTCATGATTATACCAATCAATATTTCATCTTTGCCACAAAGACCAAAGATATTTATCAATCAACAGTTCATCTTTGTACTACGGGCCAAAGACAACCTTAACCACAATTTAAGTCTGAGAATTAAGACAATGATATAAAAAATGAATCAAGTGAGATCAAGGACAAATATTAAAGATTTATGATTCAATTTATCCAGAGTTCAAAAATATCCAAATTGTCGACATGAAGATCAAAACATAGATCCAATTTCAAGAATAAGATTCATAAATTAAATAGAATTTGGACAGAAAAAGAAACCAATTTTGTCATGAATAGTACCCCGTGAATAGTACAGTATGAATAATACCGTACGTATGAATAGTACCATATATATAGTATCATACGTATGAATAGTACCGTATGTATGAATAGTACCATACGTATAAATAGTACCCCGACATGAAAATATTAAAATTTGATAAGAAAATTCAGACCAATATTATAGTGAAATGATATTAGATGAGGCGCAAAACTCTAGAAATTTCTAATCATTTCAGGGATTATAGAAGCAATACTTATCATAGTAAGTGTAGATTTAGGAATATAAAACGAAATAATATCACTTACATACTATAGAGTATGGAAGAAAATAATATTTCTTACGAATATTGAACAAAAATAATATCCCTTACCTTAGTAGGAGACTAAATCTGACTGATATATCGGAGATATTCTTGAGAAAATCTTTCAATATAAGCTACACTCAAAGTACCCTTATACTAGAAAGAAATATGCACAACATTATAGAAGAAGAATTCTCTGATTCTGGTGTGATTTTTATTTCTTAACTAAGCATCCTATTTATAGGAGAATGGCAGGGTACTATTTAGAAAATCATGGATGAACAGAAGAAAAAAAATCACGAATTTCGTCTGATTTTTTGATTTTTACTATGCGTCACTATGCAATAAAATTTTCTTAGAAAACAAAAACTTTATATATAATATAATATATTCTATTTATATTCTAATAAAATAAACAAGTTTATATATATTATAAAAAGTTTTTTGTTTTATATAAAAAGTTTTCTGTTTTATTACTATTATAATAATAATAAAACAAAAATGATATCAATTTTTACCGACGGTTTGAATAATTTGGCACGTAAGAGTCTATGGAATAATAAGCCAAATTTACAACACCTCCTCTATTTATAACAAAAATTGAATAAATATCCACCACAAATCACTTGTATTTAATTAACACAATCTTTCAACAATTAGTCATCATTAATATTATAACTCATAATATTGACAACTAGATCGTTCCCAGAAAAGAGGGGGCTTTTCGATAAGAATTTCTCCTTACTAAAATGCAATTAAATAACCTAACCCCTTTCCTCGACAGAACTTTCTAGACATTGTCAATAATGCTAATATTAATATGAGTAAATGTGTCGTATCAATTATTGATTTAATAATATAAAATATTGTACAGATGTTACTGTAACAATTATTGAATCAATAATATGAGATACAATGCAGCAACTACTGTGAAAATTATTGAATAAAATTGAGTGACTTCTTACGTAAACATCAATAATTAGAAATAATGTGCAATATCGTGTGCTACTGTGCAATACCGCGTACCACTATGGAACAACGCGTATTACTGTACTTTTCTCACCGGGTATTTCAACAGTTTAACGGTAAGTCATTATTTTTATAAAATATTATTTTGTCGCTTTCTTTATCCGACCGTTATTTCGTTGTGGGGTCCACCAATGATTGCGCCGTCGTACGAATATTCCCCGATAAAAAGAATATTCCCCGACCAAACGAATAGTTCCCGACACAACGAATATTTTATGACAACTTGCATATTTTGTAAAATTTTCATATATCACCCTTAACTTTAACCCTTTATGAATTTAACCATATACTAAATAGAATAATAATTATAAGAAAAATTGAACACTTTTATTTCATAAAATTCGGGGTCTTACATTATATATTGCTTAAATCTAGTTAAACTTGTTGTTTTTAAGTATATTATGTAGTAGTTGGTAGATATTGAGTTTCTACCGGTTATTTATCGCATATTTGATTGTAAATCAAGTCCGGAGGCTAGATCTACCTAGATTTAAGCCGGATCTAGTCTTTTGGGTGGTTATTAAGCATTAAGCTTTAGCCCGTATGCTAGATCGGCTTAGATCCGTGGTAGATCTACGTATTTATTGCTTTTAATCGGTCTCGGTTATCCCGTATAGCCCTAGATCTATATCTAGAGGCGGAATGGGTCCGAAGTGGCTTGAAATGGTGATTTTAACCGATGAAATCTTCTAATATCAAAGTCTAGGATATTGTACTTATATATTTGCGCATAATAATGTGAGCCTAGGAATCCCGGTGTCGAGATCCCATGATTGGATTCCGACTTGATTCCCACGATGGACCGATTTTTGTGATGTAATGTTTAAATAACGCAAAAATCATTGTATACGTAATGTCTGGATCTTGAAGACGAACTCGAGGGGTTAGTCCCGAGAAGTCGGATTCAAGATCCCGTGATAGTGAAAACTTTGATTGTGGATGCTCGGATTCATCGAGATGGCTTACATGCCCGATAATGATCCGTCCCTTTTTTAGTGCTTTCCAGCGTGTATTTTCATTAAAACGATTTCCAAATCAAAATAGCAAAGAGCTTTCATAATAACAATAAAGCGATTTGGGGATAAACGTTAGATCATAACTGAAAGTATCAAAAGATCTCGATTCCTATTTGACGAAGGATTTGAAAACTTTATTTTCAAAACATCATTGATATATATTGTGTTCTAAAAAATAAACTTTTATATAAATCAAATCATTTGTGCATAGGATTAAAGAGGTACAACACTACTTTCGTAATAATTACATAGACTAAAAAATCAATAGTGGAAGTATCAAATGTCCTCGATTACTATTCGGGCGAAGGATTTGAAAACCTTGTGTTTTTTTCCCAAAATATCATATGAAATGTATATTTTGTCTAAAAATGAACTTTTGCCAAATCAAATCATTCGTACATAGGCGCAAAAGAGGAACGACACTACTTCCAAATAAATCACAAGGAGGCTTAGAATAAACTTTCAAACACACACACACACACACACTCACACACACTTTTATGCATAGAAAATCAATAAGATGAGGTACTGTGTTTTCACGGGAGTCAGGGGATGCCTAACACCTTCCTCTCGCTTAACCTAGCCCTCGAATTCCACGAATCTCGAGTTTTAGACCAATCTTACGGAGTCACATATTGGACCATATTGCTAAAACCTTCAAAACTCGGATGAATTGGTACATCCATTTATATTATATCAACTGGCGGCTCTGTCTCACTCGGTCCAATCATCAAAATTAAATAATAAAATCAATCTTTTCAAAGTCGTCGACACTTATGTCGGTCTCGCTTTCCTAAAACCTCTCCCTTTAATAGAATTCATAGACATAGCGAATCATGGAAGGGAAAAACAAACAACACAAACTTAAGAAATACGGACATCCACATCAATATTTTTCCCGGCGTCAACAAATAGTATTAATATAACTTATTAGTTATTAGTAATATTATTAATAAGCTGTTATTAATTACTTATTAGTTATTAGTATTTCTCTTTTAACATTATTTTACTTCTTAGCTAAATATAAAATATATTATCTTAATAATATACTTATTCGATATTAGGTTATTTTAATGTTATTAATAATATTAATATATACTTTTAATATTATTGTTATTAATATACATCAATGCTAATGAAAAAATAAGATAATTTTGACAAAAGGAATAGATAAATTCATTTTTTCTTTATCTATGTCTAATTTCTCATGTAGGAACGGGTGAGAAGAGTCAAGATCGTGAATAAAAGTAATCTTAGGGTTTTTATTATTTATTTATTTATTTGTTATTCTATTAATTCTATTTCTCTAACTTCGTTACTTATTGCAAAAGATGAAATCTAAAAAAATCATTTAAATATATTGAATAAATAAATTACTTATTATTTTTACAAAATATGCGGTCACAAGATTAAATTATTTATTTATTATAACTATTGTATTATTGTTATTATCATAAATTATTATTGGCTGGATGACACTTTTTACTCTCCAAGTTTTTACCCATTTTCAAAGTCGTCCCTAAAATATATTTTCAGCCAATTGGGTTCTTAAAATGGCATTTTGTGTCGATTATGTTCCTTTTACCCGGTTTGACCCCAACCCAACCCAACTCATTTTAACCAAATTTTGACACAACCCGAACCCAGTTTGACCCAAATCCAAATTTTAATATTTTAAAATAAAATAAATATTTTAAAATAAAATATTATTTTAAAAATAATAATTATATTTAACATTTTAAAATAAAATAATATTTTCATAAAATTTTAAAATAAAAATATTTTTTTAAATATTTTTTATTTTTAATATTTTAAAAGATAATATTTTTTTAAAATAATAATTATATTTATGTATAATTATGTTTAATTATATTTATATTTAAAAGATTTTTAAAAAATAATTATATTTAATATTTTAAAATAAAATAATATTTTTTAAAAAATTTTAAAATAAAATATTTTATATTTTAATATTTTAAAAGAACATTATATTTTTAAAATAATTTTAATATAATAATTATATTTATTTATAATTATGTTTAATTATATTTATATTAAAAAAAATTTAAATAATAATTATGTTTAATATTTTAAAATATAATATTATTTTAATAATTTTAGAATAAATATTATTTTTAATATTTTAGAAGAAAATATAAATTTTAAAATAATAATAATATTTAATATTTTTAACTAAAATATTATTTAAATTAATTTTAAAATAATAATTATTTTTTATATTTAAAATAAAATATTATTTTAAAAAGTTATAAATTTTTTTATTATTTTAAGGTTAAAATATTTGAATTTTTTATTTTTTTCCAAAATGTGCAAAATTTCATATAATATAGATTCAAAAAAATTATTTTAAAAATAAAACTTTGTTTTTAAAAAGTAGACTTTTTTCATTTTTTATTTAAAACTTTATTTTCAAAAAAAAAGTTAATATATTTACCATTATTATATGTATTCTGTATATTAGAATGTTTAAAAATAAAAAATAAAAATAGATATTAAAATACAAAAATAGTAAAATATAAATAAAAAAACTGATTCAATTTTTTTAAAAAAATAAATTAAAATTTTTTAAAAATAATTATTATTATCAATTAAAAAATTTAGAAATTTTTTCATTTTTAAAAAAATTGAGTAAAGTTTTATAAAATATAGATTTAAAAAAATAAAACTTTATTTTCATAAAACAAAAATATTTTTTTTAATTTTTAAAGATGTGTAAATTTTCATAAAAATAATTAAGATTTAAAAAATTTTAACTTTAGTTTTTTTGAATCTATATTTTGGGAAATTATACTCGCTTTTGAAAAAAAATTAAAAGTTTCTAATATTTTTTTCTTAAAATAATATTTATTTTTAAAACTTTTTAAAATAATATTTTATTTTAAATATAAAAAATAATTATTATTTAAAAAATAATATTTTAGTTTAAAATATTAAATATAATTAATATTTTCTTTTAAAATAATAAATATTTAAAAAATATTTTTTTTAAAAAAATATTATATTTTAAAATTTTAAATATAATTATTTGTTTAAAAATAATATTATATTTTTAAATATTTATTTTATTTGAAAATATTAAAATTTGGGTTTGGGTCAAACTAGGTTGGGTTGGATTAAAATTTGGTCAAAATGGGTCGGGTTGGGGTCAAATAGGGTAAAAAAATATAATCGACACAAAATATCACTTTAAGGACCCAATTGACGAAAAATGTACTTTAGGGACGATTTTAAATGTGAGTGGTAACTTGAAGGGTTAGAAGTGTCATTCAGCCGTGGAATTATTGTAGAAGAAAACTTTATTTTTAATCTCTCCAAAAGGAATTGTAAAGATATATATAATTAATTAAAAAGAAAGACTAAAAATATAGATATTGCTGTAAATGTTTTTTGGAAAGACTGACAATGCAAATACCTAAATTATTTTATTACCATCCAATTACCTAAATTAGTTTCAGTCAAGAACTCCGTAAATGGTTTCATATTTGATTTGGGTTCTTTGTAAAATACTCCCTCTCTTTCTTTTTATTTGTCATTTGTAGATTTCAACTACATTAAATATTAACTTGTTTCTTCTTCAATTTTTGCTATAAATTTTAAAAGGGTAATTTGAGATTTTTTAACTACTCTTTCCTTTACATTATATATGATATTTAATACATAATCACACATATTAAGAAATCTTATTAATACTAATGTTAGGTAATTAATCACTCATTTCCCCCTGATGAGAATTTTCAGATGCAAAATAGGAAATAATTAGATTCTTTTCTCCTATATATATATATATATATATATATAACGTCTTATATTATGAGGAAAAAATTCTTTCAAAAAGTCTTATACTCTCCCATTCTAAAATTAGAGATATAATTTAGAATTCGTTGAAGATCTTGCTAAATCAACTAACATAATTGACAATAACGCATTTTGAGAATACTCCAATTGTTGGTACACTGCTACACAATCACTACCATCTTTTGTCCACTGTTAAAATCAATGATAAATACTTTTTCATTCTAAATTATACGATCAATGTTAATTTTTTAAACATCATTTCAAATAATTTTAAAATTTAAATTAATATAAATTTATTAAATTTATGTCAATATAATTATCAATATCATAAACTATCTAAAAAATACTACTAGCTATTAACTATACTATTTTTAAAATTTAAATAAATCATGTCAATTTTAAATTTAAAAATATCTCAAAATAATATTTAAAAAGTCTATATTGATTTTATAATTTAGAACAGAATGACCATTACTTATGAAAATATGCTTCTCAATAAGTTATTATTTAATATACGAGTTATGTTATCTCTTTTGACAAAATATTATAATTTTTGGTGCGACTAATTATTATGGTACATTATGTAAATAAATGTAAATATATGAATAATCTGTGTATGTATCTAATCACAACAAAAGTCTGCAATTTTTAATCACAAAATATATATTTTTTCTTAAAAAATTATGTTTTTAAAACTAGTTACTACTTTCATTCCATAATAATAAATAGGGAATAATGGTTATATACAGTTGTGTATGTTTTATTTGTGTTTAGTCTGTCAAAACAACGTCGTTTTGCCAGATTTGTTTTTGATTTCTGATTTAGAAGGATAGAAGCTGCTATTTTAAAAAAAACAAATATATCAAAATGATATAGTTTTGATAGATTGTTCACAAATAAAATATATACAGCTGTGTATGACCAGCTCAAATAAATATTATTATTATTATTATTATTATTATTATTATGGATAGAGAAACACCCAATTGCTTACTTTTAAATAGGCTGAATGACATTTTTTACCCTCCAAGTTATCACCCACTTTCAAAAGTTTTTAAAGTACATTTTTCGTCAATTGAAGTCCTTAAAGTGACATTTTTATGTCGATTCTGTTCTTTTTACCCGATTTGATCCCAACACGATCTATTTTGTCCAAATTTTGACATAACTCGACCTAGTTCGACCCAAAGTCAAAATTTAATATTTTAAAATAAAATAAATATTTTAAAATTAAATATTATTTTAAAAATAATAATTATATTTAATATTTTAAAATAAATAATATTTTTTTACAATTTTAAAATAAAAACATTTTTTATTTTTAATATTTTTAAAAAACATACATTACTTCAATTATACTTTGAAAGTGGGTGGTAATTTGGAGGGTTAGATGTGTCGTTCAATCAATTATTCTTATTAGCATACATTACTTCAATTATTATTTTTGTTTAAAAAATTATAAAATTAAAAATTAAATAAAACAAGTTTCATGATTCCATAACTTCTTATTTATCGTTTTAAATTAATAATTTGCATAAAAGATGATCCGGGTGATGGTTTTGTAAAAAATTTTAAACTCTGATATACCATGCTTCCGCTAATTTTTACAATTTGATTGCGTCACTATTTCGTACAAACCCAATAGTGGTATCAGAGCCAAACCTTTATGCAATTATTAATTGTTTTGATTTCATATATGTATGGATATGTATTTAAAATAATTTATTGGGTATAATTTTATTGTATAAATTTTTTTTTATGGAAAAAAAAAAACAAGGCCGAATTTTTATATTTTTTTTCCGTGGAGGTGGATATGTGTTTTTCCATCAAAAGGCGAAGTTTTTTTTTTTGCGAAAACTGTTTTTTTTTTATCAAGGTACAGGTTCGCTAAGTTGAAAGAAAAAAAAATTACATAAACTGTGTTTTTTTTTGGAGTCAACAGTACTATAATATCTATAGTATATATACACGAAGTGATTCAAAAAGTTTTGCCTGAATTGGTTTCAAAAGTGGAGAACTTGCAGAATGATTTTAAAAAGGTTAACAAACCTTTTATATATATATATTGTATATACGGTTTTTGAAACATTCTGATTCAAAAATGTTAACTAACCTTATATATATATATATATATATTATTTTTAATAATTTTATAATTAAAATAAAGAGTTTATTTTAATTTTGAAATTAGATTTCATGCAATTTAAAATTGTCCATTAAATGATACTCATATATATATGGAATGTTTTAATTCATGAGATGTATATTTATTTATTGATATATATGGTGATATGTATGATAATAAATAGAGATTGATTATGGACTATTTGACCAATGTGATTGGATTTTATTTTAGTTGAATGCTTAAATGAATGAATTTTATTAAATGGGGTCTACGTACCTCGTCTTCTCTATTTTTTTTTGATGTAAAATTCTATCTCCCTCCTATGTACTTCCCCTTGACTGCTGATCAAGGTTTCTATTTTAATTAAATAGTTTAATGTAATAAAAAAAGTTTGAATTATCTTGAAGGAATTAGAGAGCAAGGAGCATGTGAAGACCCGTTTGTATGGAGTCCTGGTTTAAATGTAATAGTTACGTTTAAATTTAAATTCTTGCACTCTTAGGTTTGACCTTTTAGTTCACTTGGTGGCTCTAGTGAATCAAACTAGAATAAAAGTCCATAATCAATCTAGGTAGAATATAGTATTCTATATGTGCATGCTAAGTATTATATATATTATATTTTATGCAGACATGCCTCGCATGTTTAATAAAATAACGCGTATTTTATATATATATATATATATATATATATATGCATGCGCGCTAAACAAGATGAGACAAATAACAACAAACCCCTCAAAGAAATAATATTAAGTCCGAAGCGTTCAAAGATATTTGGAATATCGAACGTCGCCTTCTAGCATGATAAATTAATAGAGTATTAAATATTTAATATGAGCTTGTTGTGCTATCCACAAGGCGAGTATTGAGTATTTAAGATGTTAATTAATCACATTTGATGCTTATCAAGAAAATTGAACGATCTAGTCTTGTTGTGCTATTCACCAGGACGAACATTTTTCTTTTTTGAATTTATGGAAGTGCTAGGCTGGACTTAACTTAAATCATTTTAGTTCGAATGTGCACACACGTGACCTATTATGATTTAAGAGGCAAAATAAAAGGAGTTACATTGTGATGTAATTGACAAGAGTTGTCTACCTATTTATTTGTATATCGCTTGTTGTGCTATCCACAAGGTTATATACATTTGAAATGGGATCCTTTTTCTCACTAGCAAACTTTTAATTAGATGTTGCCGAACTATATAAGTGAGGATAATATAATTTGATGAAAATAGTGGGAGATACCAATTTAAAATAAAGACCTAAATTTATTTTGGTATGCAAAAATTAATAAAAATAAATATTTGCTAAAATATTGTCTTTTTACATGCATAAGTCAAAATCATTAATCTCACTACGAAGCATACTTGATGCAAATAAGCTTACCGACCCGAATTATGAGGACTGGCTAAGAAATCTGAGAATTGTTCTCACTGCTGAAAAGATTTTTTATGTCCTAAATTCACATGTCTCTGGAACTGTTCCAGAATCCGCATCTGAGGAAGAAATTGCCACCATTGTAAAGTGGCAAAATGACGCATCTGTGGCTCAATGCATCATGCTCGCATCCATGAATAACGAGCTTCAGCGTCAGCATGAAAACATGGATGCTCCTACTATGTTGCTTCACCTCAAGGAGTTGTATGGTGAACAAAGTAGGACTGCTAGATATGAGATATCTAAGGAGCTCTTCCGATCTCGGATGACCAAGGGCAACATGAACATAAAGGAACAAAAGAAACCTGATCCAGCTAACAAAGGAATGTGCTTCCATTGCAACGAGCCGGGTCATTGGAAGAGGAACTGCAAGAAGTTTCTGGCAAAGAAGAAGCTTGGAGAAGCTTCGACTTCCAATCAAGGTTTGTTCATGATCGAAATTAATTTTTTATAAAGTCAAAATTCTACTTGGGTATTGGATACCGGCTGTGGTTCTCACATATGTAATAATGTGAAGGGACTGGTCAGAAGTAAAAAGCTGAACAAGGATGAGGTTGTCCTACGAGTGGAAAATGGAGCAAAGGTTGCTGTAACGACCATGAATTTTAAACTCTTTATTTATTAAATATGTGATTTAATTTTAACAACTTAATTTTGTGAGTTTATTTAAACCTTATGTGGTTATGTGAATTTGTGAATGGTTAAGGGGAGTCACTAATAGTTTATTTAAATTAGTGGACTAACCCTAAGACTTTAATATCAGAGAATTGATAAGATTATTAATAATTAAATATTCAACTTATTTGAATATCGTGGAGGGATTTGAACGTGTTTGATTAATTTCAATTATGATAATGTGTTGTTTAATTATTATTATGAATATATAATAATTAATGAGTAAGAGAACTAACAATATAATATTATTGATTTACTGTTATACACAAGCATGCGATAATAAACCTTTAATATAGGGTAGCTATCTAGATTATATCTAATACAATGTGACATATTAATGTGGTGTATATTGCATGTATGGACCATATAGTAAGATGAGGTAAATTGAAGGTATGTGACATTATGTGGACATTTAGGTATACCCTATTGTCATATAATAAGATCAATTATTAATTAATAATTATTTTATTGAGTTATTATAATTATATTATAATGATTATAATAATGAGTAATAATAATACTCAATTGCTTTACATTTGGTATTAAGAAAAATGTACATGAATTATATGATTGGTATATATATACCTACTTGATACATTATTTTATTGAGATAACATTGTAACACCTATTTAAATGTGTATGGAATAAATACTTAAAACCTATGTATATACTATGTGTATATATACATAGTATATAACTTAGTGTATTTATTATATGTCTAGTGTTGGCATATATGATATATAGCTTGCTAGTTGCTACATTACTGAGTTAACTGGCTTGTCCCATAATAAGAGTTCCTCATTTCATTCCCACACGTAAACTTTCACATGGCTACACCACCCTATAGCCCTCCTCAAATTCATCACAGCTAGCCATGATCATTATAGGGGGAGTGGGATTTATGATTGCATTCACCCACTTCTTGTTATCTAGCATGCAATCATGTAATCCTTTGTATTGATTTGGAGAGTAAAATCAAGAACCGTGTATTCATTTTTCTATATAAGAGTTCTTCCCCTTCTCAATTTCTATTGTTGAGATTTTCTTGGAATTGATAGAAAGAGAATTGAGAGGGAGTAGTATAGTAGCATTATATATCTGTAACAGCAAGTTTGGTTTCCATCATAGAGGTATAACTTCCCATTCTCATTCTTTGCATAACTTTCAAAATTCTTGATTATTGAATTGTTCATGAATTGTTGGTAATTGAATTATGAGATATGAGTATTAAAGTGTTATATGATTATATAAACTTGTTGAAACTATTATATGAATATTTGAAGAGATTTTCGAAGTTATTTTCTGAGATGGGTTTCAGTTCTGCCAAACTGCACGAAGCCTCTGGTTAAGCCAGGCACCGGCGCAGCTGCGCCGGGTATACACCTGGTAGCAGCGCAGCTGCGCAGGTCCTGGAGAATTATTTTTGCCTTCCTGCTAGCAACTGCTATATGTTAGCTTATGGTACCCTTTTTGGTTAAGCATGAAACTGGATTAGCACATATATGAACACATTCATGTGAGATATATATGTATAATCATGTTAGTGCCCTCAAATGATAAAAGGAATTAAAAGATTACAAATGAACTTAGAAATTTCTAAAGTAAACCTTGTCATGGACGTATCACGTGAACATTCTGATTTTGTAAACACAATAGTGTGGTTTATATTGTCATGAAATGCGAGTCTAAAGTGTGTTCACACACTAGCATACGTGATTGCAAGATTCTAGTAATTTCAAAAGAGAAACTTAAGAACTTTAAAAAGAAAACTTGACTAAGGACTTTGCCTTGTGATTTCTGACCATATGAGAGCTTTCATGTGGTTTAGATATGCATTCTAATACATGTGAGTCATGACTATGGGACGCTTTACTTATATTATGTTACCCATGTTGATTTGGTGCAACTTTTGATGAAAACGTAGAATGTGAAGGATAATGACATCAAATACCATGTGGATTACGTATTGATTATACAAGCATGTACATTAGAGTTCGTTATGCCTATAAGCATATTAACATAGACCTCATTTGGTCAAAGCGTAAATTTCGCATATGCACGTATTCATAAGAAATGAATTTCTGAAGCATGAACTACGTGATTAAAGTATATGTGTGTAGTATACTCGAGCATGGATATTAAATATTGTTTAGCCTTGTTATGTGATAACATGATTTTAGTAACCGATTTTGAAGCATGAACGTGTATTGTTTAAAGTATGTGAATTACCGGCATGAAAACATGACTTTGAATTAGATTAGGATAAGCATGCTAATTTCGAACTCGAGTTTATAAGACTTATAAGCATGTGTGTTGATTTATAACTTAAAGTGCTATATTGATGCATAGTAACTAGATAATCTAAAGTTATTAAATCTAAGACATGAGTAGATGGACTTATGTGAACTATATGCTAGAATTATATGATGATTAGATTCTTGTAAGTGTAGACTCGTATTAGTTTACACATGCTAATTGGAATACCGACTTATTAATGTTAGGTCATTTCGACACAAGTTAATTAAAGCTAAAACTTATTGGTAGCTGAGCAAACAGGCAAGTTTCCTAACTTCATTTGATTGTTATATTGAATGCAAGTATTCTAAATTCTTGCACTATCTTATTCAATGAATCGTGTAAGCGAGTTTCTTAACTTCACTTGATTTGAATGCAAGTTCCCTTACACTCTTTATTGTGCAAGTTCCTATCCTTCTCATATTGTATTGAGCAGGTTATTATCGTATTGACGGTTAATTATTTAAAGCTTGAACTTTATTTCCAAGCATGCTATTAGGTGGTTTAATTACTTTACAATTATTTCACATCGATATTATTGATATTCACACTTAGTGCATTTGAGTTCGTACAGTCTTGGACTTGTACATTTTATAAAGTTCAATAATTCTTGAGCTGTGTTAGATAGAGTCTGAACCTTTGTTCGGTCAGACAAGTATATGAAATTTTATAAAAGCTATCCAAACCAATTGATGGTAAGGATTCTTAGACTGAAGAACACCCCTTATATATATAAGGGAGTACCCCAGGTATCTAGTATAAAGATACAAAAAGCAGAGTTGAATGTTATGCATATACATAGCGTACGCGAGGCTGATCCCCTCAAGTACTATTCTGTAGCCTGTAACCAAAGGGTCAATCAGCTATTGATTTCCGTTGGAGTTTTATAGTTCAAAAGTCTACTTGACTATCAGTTATTCTAAAAGCAATCATTATTCTTGCTTTCGATATTTATATTGTTGAATTCATTGTCTGATATTTTCTATTCATCATGATATATCCTTTATTGTTGTATTTCAACTTGCTGAGCAAACTCGTTGCTCATTCTTGCTATATCATGACTGATATTGCAGTTAAGCCCGAGACTTCAGGGAAGGACAAGGGTAAAAGGAAGATGTAGGATTAGTTTGCAAGGAGCAGACTTTATCTTTATGTTTAATTAATTTACTGTTATGTAATATAAACCCTATTGACTATTCTAGGGTATGTTTGTATGTTGTATTAAGGTTATCGAATCTTGGGACTAGTAACACCTTTTGAATGAACGACGTACGTTTAATATATTCCGCATTTTAGTTATCGTATGTTGTTTAGAGGTGGATGTTTATGTTAGATCGTGACGACCGGACCGGGGTCAGAGGACCCGGATTTGAGAGTGTCACAGGTTGGTATGGATGTTTATGTTAGATCGTGACGACCGGACCGGGATCAGAGGACCCGGATTTGGGGGTGTCACAGTTGCTGCAATAGCTGTAGGCACTTATTGTTTAGCACTGCCTACGGGCAAGTCCATTTATTGAGATAATTGTTATTTTTTCGAATATCATTAATAAATATTATTTCAAATTCTGTATTAGATATGGATGGACTTGAAATTATAATAAAGAACAACAGTTGTTCTATTTATAAACCAATGTTTTATATGGTATTGGTAATCTGCAAAATAGACTTTATATACCTGACCTGAATGAAAATATACTTCAAATAGATCAAACTAAGAAAAGGAAAAGAGATGATATTAATTATACCTATATGTGGCACTATAGACTCGGTCATATTAATGAAACAAAATTATCCAAGTTACATAAAGATGGGCTCTTATTGCTATTCGATTATGAATCATATCCAACTTGTGAATCTTGTCTCATGGGTAAAATGACTAAATCTTCTTTTAGTGGAAAAAGAGAAAGAGTTACAGAGTTGTTAGCATTGGTTCACACAGACGTTTGTGGACCTATGACAACTAATGCACGAGATGAATATTTTTATTTTATTACTTTCATTGATGATCACTCAAGATTTAGATATGTGCATTTAATGAAATACAAATCTGAATCATTTAAAAAGTTCAAAGAGTTCAGAATTGAAAGAGAGAAACAAACGGGCAAGAGTATTAAGATTCTTCGATCAGATCAAGGTGGAGAATACGTAAGCGGTGAGTTTCTCAATTGTCTCAAAAATTAACGATATAATCTCACAATGGACTCCACCGGGTACACCACAGTTAAATGGAGTATCTGAAAGGAGAAATCAAACATTGTTGGACATGGTTCGATCCATAATGAATTTTACCGATCTTCCAATTTGATTCTGGGGTCATGCCCTAAAAACGGCTCATATCTAATAAATATGGTCCCCTTGAAATCCATCCCCAAGACTCCATATGAGATGTGGAGAGGGAGGAAACCTGGTCTTAAGCATGTTAAGATCTGGGGATGTCCAGCTTATGTGAAAATGTTTCAAAATGATAAGCTAGGGACAAGATCTGATAAGTACACGTTTGTGGGATATCCTAAAGGAAAGTTTGGGATACTATTTCTACAATCCTACTGAGCAAAAGGTGTTTGTTGTGAAACACACTGCCTTCTTGGAAAATGAGTTTATCCTTGAAGGGGCTTGTGGGAGAAAAAAAGATCTTGAAAAAATTCAAGACCCACAAACCACTACAGATCATGTGGATGAACCTGTCCAAAAAGAGACACCTACTGTACAACACCTTATTCGTAAATCTGGAAAAATACCGAAGATACCTAAAAGGTATGGATTCTTCATAGAGGATGACGATGAGGTACACATCATGGATGATGATGATCCATTGAATTACGAATAGACTATGAGTAATAAAGACTTAGAGAAATTGTAGATGACCATAAAATCTAAAATGGATTTTGAAGCTATGCTCAAGTCCATTTGGATTTTACTTGTGATTGCAGCTTATTATTACTTAATCTGTCAAAATGGACGTGGAGACGCCCTTCCTCAAATATACATTATTAGAGGAAAATGTATGTATGATACAACCAGATGGTTTTTTATTTCAATGGTTGAAGCAAATCATGTATATGAGCTACAATAATCCATTCATGGATTGAAGCAAGATTCTCGTAGATGGAACATTCGTTTTGATGAGACAATCAAAGAGTTTGATTTTATCAAAAATGAGGATGAACTATGTGTGTACAAGAAGGTTAGTGGGAGCGCTATTTCATTCCTTGTATTATATGTTGATGATATATTACTGATAGGAAATGAAATTCCTATGCTAAAATTGATCAAAACAAAGTTGTCTAAACATTCCTCCATGAATGATTTGGGTAGAACATCCCACATTGGGGATATAAATCTTTATTAATAGATTTAAAAGGATGTTCGGCTTAACCTAAGGAAACGTATATTCATTAGATGCTAAAGGCGTTTAGCATGGCAAACTCCAAAAGGTGCCTCATGATGATGAGCCATGGAGTGTATCTCTCTAAAATTGTCCTCAGTAAAAGAGAGATCACATGAGTTACTATCATGTATGCAATAAAATATACGAGACTTGATGTTGATCAGTCATATTCTGGAGAAGATCACTGTAAGACAGTGATAAACATCTCAAAGTACTTAACTAACACTAAGGATGTCATCATGACACATGATGGGTCTGAATTAAACTAGAGGACTAAATAGACTCAGGTTTTCAGACTGACCAAGACGACAACAAAATCCACCTTAGGGTAAGTCGTTACCTTGAAAGGTGGTGCAGTAAATTGAAAAGGTTCCAAACAGCAAAAGGTTGCTGGGTTAGTGACAAAGACAAAGTATATAACTGTAAGTGAAGCTGCAAGTTGATGTTTCAGATGAAAAGTTCATTACAGAACTAGGAATAGTTCCTAAATCTCATCTTGAATTTAAACATGTGTTGCGGAACTTTGATTAAAGAAATCATTGAAAGAAGAGCATATAGACTCTAAAGATAACATTGCAGATCCATTTGCTAAAGCTTTAACATAACAGCAGTTTGATTGTCACTTAGAGAAAAAGGGTATGAGATACCATAGCGATTGGCTTTAGTGCAAGTGGGATATTGAAAGTAGTATGTATACAAGCCAATTATATATGATGGTAAAGCATATACTTTGGAGACAATCTTATTTATTTATTAATAAAAATATTTATTTATTAAAGGCATTTAATTAGCTACATGGTGCTATTTTTATAATATGTAAATAACCCATATTTTTAAGCAATGCTTTTAGAATCATGATGATGATCATGCTAATGAGATCTAAATTCTTAGAAAGCTTTAAAACTAAAATAGTTCCCAATCGTGGGATTACTAAAAAGGAGATTAGTAAATCCGGATAGATTGGTACATATGTTGCTTGCTCATTGGATGAAGATGATTGATCTTATGATCATTTGTGTGGAGACACTAAAGCAAGTATGTAGGTGCTTATTGGAGAATAAGTTCACTAAACGTGACTCACTATGGAATACCTAATGGAGTTTTACTTGCCTGTCAATAGAAATTCCTAATGTGATAGTAGTATAAGTGATCCTTGGACTTGAGATCATCATAGTATCTTGTATGTAATGAATTATACTTTGACTTATTCCTTAAAGCCCTTTAGGGTATATAAAAGGGTATGCTTGGGTATAATGAGTTACATATGGAGATAATGAATGATCAATAAAGAATCTACCACCTCTAGTAAAAGAGGAGATATGTCCTATGTGATTCGATAAATGACAACCCAGGAATCCTTGGCCAAGGTGGAATGAAATTAGAAAGGAGTTTCTAATTTGCATTAAATGGAGTTGTGCATTTTCTAATCGAAATACATATAATTAAATAAAATAAGACTTGACAGTAATTCCATGTCTTATATTTAATTGGGACATTGTATGGTGGAAGGATTAAATTGTACGGTAACTATTTACTCACAGGTTCTTTTATGATTAATGTTGAAATCTATATTATCTGAAAAGTCGTTGATCGCTAGGGAGGCTTATCCCTATTATAGAATAAATATTATTTATTTAAATAGATTATTAGTTTAATTTATTTATTTAAATAAGATTAGAATTATTCTAATTAATTTATTCACAACTGGTTTAATATGGAGAACCTAAAGGGTCACACCATAAAAGGAAGAATAATTATTTAAGAAGGTAATGACATAATCGTAATAATGCATTAAGTATAATTAATTTAATCTATGGTGATAGAATAAATTAAATAGCTTAATGTTTATTATTTAATATTTTGGAAATATTAAATATAAATTAATAAGAGATGTCTTATTAATATTATTATAATTATAATTATTTTAATTTCTAAAAGGGTTTAGTAATTAATTTAATATTAGTACTCTCATTTATTCCTAATAAGATTAGGAGACAAATTAATTAAATGAATTTAATTAATTATTCCTAATGTGGTGGGAAGCCTAAATTAATTAAAAGAGTGTAATTAATTAAATGAAATCCCATGTGTAATAGGATTAGAAGGGTTGACCAATATCTATATAAGAGGAGTCTTATAATAGATATGAGATGATGCAATTCCAATTGTTGGAGAGTACTCCTTTTTCATAGAGGACAGAAAACTAAGCCAACCACCCTCCTTCTTGATAATTCCTCTTCCTTGGTGGATCACATCTAGAGGCCAAACACTTGGGTGGCTAATGTTGATCAAAGGAAGGAATCTAACCCGGAAATTAAGGAGATCACGAAGAACAAGGAGTTGAACTCGTACCTGTGGAAGCTTCGTTCTACAAGGGTATGATTTCATAACTTCTTATTTATCGTTTTAAATTAATAATTTGCATAAAGGATGATCCGGGTGATGGTTTTATAGAAATTTTTTAAACTCTGATATACCATGCTTCCGCTAATTTTTGCAATTTGATTGCGTCACGATTTCGTACAAACCCAACAGCTGCAGACACTCTAAATTTGGCATTCCTGTTATAAACGCTCGAAAATTTTGCGTTTCTGTTACTAACTCTGTAGGAGGGTAAAACCGTCTTTTTTAGCCCGGTCACAATACTGGGATGTTAAGCAGCCCCGGTGACAACCCCAAGATGTCAAGCTCAGCCCCGGTCACTATACCGGGATGTCAAGTCAAACCACGGCAATACCAGGATGTCAAGTGAAGCCTCGGACATAATACCGGGATGTCAAGCAGCCTCGGTGATAACCTCGGGATGTCAAGCTCAGCCCCGATCACTATACCGGGATGTTAAGTCAAACCCCGGCAATAAAGGGATGTCAAGTGAATCCCTGGTCATAATATTTGGATGTTAAGGAGCCCCAGGTGACAACCCCGGGATGTCAAGTCAGACTCTGATAACACCGGGATGTCAAGTGAAGCCCCGATCATAATACCGGGATGTCAAGCAGCCCCGGTGACAACCCCAGGATGTCAGGCTCAACCCCAGTCACTATACCGAGATGTCAAGTCAAACCCCTGCAACACTGGGATGTCAAGTGAAGCCCCTGTGACATTATCGAGATGTCAAGCAGCCCCGGTCACAACCCGGGAGGTACAGGAGCCCCGAAAAAAATATCGGGAGATCAATTCAACCTTCGGAGACAACCCTGAAGCATCAAATCATCCCCAGAGACAACCCTAGGAAGCCAAGTCAACCTCGGAGACAACCCTGAGAATGAACAGAGTCGGCTGGGATCAAAACCTTGGAGACAACCTTGGGAAAACAGTCGAAGACCGTGCCAACACAGGAAACAACCCCTGGAGGGGCAAAATGGTCATTTTACCAACTTGAAGCCAATCCGATCAAAATCAAGCTGAATTGATGCCATCAAGGTCCAAAAGAACCATAACATTGATCCCGAGTAAAAATAGCACAATACAGCTCAACGGACAAACTGCGAAGAAACAAAGATTCAGTTATGAACCCATCCTCTTGGACTCTGAAAAGGTTAAGTCCCATGTCATTGTGACCCTCTTGGCGAGGGCTTTCCTGAAAGATATAGCACGCCTCCAACGGACGCTCCGATCAAAAGTTAAAAAGTTTCGAACCTGAGCTCGCGTTGCTCGGAGTGCACGTACTTCGAGACGACGGGACCCACCAGGTGGGCCTTGCCACGTGGAGCCGTAGGTAGACCCGCGGTTGCCGCTGGTAGGCCCGCTTAAAAGTAGTATGCATACAAGCTAATCATGTATGATGATAAAGCATTTACTTTGGAGACGATCTTATTTATTTATTTATTAATAAAAGTATTAACTTATTAAAGACATTTAATTATCTACATGATGCTATTTTTATAATATGTAAATAACCCATAGTTTTAAGCAAAGCTTTTAGAATCATGATGATGATCATGCTAATGAGATCTAAATTCTTAGAAATCTTAAAACTAAAATAGTTCCCAATCGTAGGATTACTAAAAACGGGATTAGTAAATCCGGATAGATTGGTACATATATTGCTTGCTCATTGGATGGGGATAATTGAGCTCATGATCATTTGTGTGGAGACACTAAAGCAAGTATGTAGGTGCTTATTGGAGAATAAGTTCACTGAACGGACTCGCTATGGAATACCTAATGGAGTTTTACTTATCTGTCAATAGGAATTCCTAATGTGATAGTAGTACAAGTGATCCTTGAACTGAGATCATCATAATATCTTGTATGTAATGAATTATACTTTGACTTATTCCTTAAGACCCTTATGGTATATCAAAGGGCATGCTTGGGTATAATGAGTTACATATGAAGATAATGAATGATCAATAAAGAATCTACCACTTCTAGTAAAAGAAGAGATATGTCCTACATGATTCGTTAAATGACAACCCAGTAGTCCTTGGCCAAGGCAGAATGAAATTAGAAAGGAGTTTCTAATTTGCATTATTTGGAGTTGTGTATTTTCCAATCGAAATACATATAATTAAATAAAATAAGACTTGACAGTAATTCCATATCTTATATTTAATTGGGATATTGTATAGTGGAATGATTGAATTGTACGGTAACTATTTACTCACAAGTTCTTTTATGATTAATGTTGAAATCTATATTATCTGAAAAGTCGTTGATCGCTAGGGAGACTTATCTCTATTGTAGAATAAATATTATTTATTTAAATAGATTAATAGTTTAATTTATTTATTTAAATAAGATTAGAATTGTTCTAATTGACAACACAAAAGAAGATTGTTCAACTCCTTCCACCAAATAGTACCGGTGGACGAAATTTTGACCCAAGTAAGAAATGTGCCTACCATTTCGGATCTCTAGGCCACGATACACAGGACTGTTAGGATCTCAAGCACAAAATCCAAGAATTAATAGACAACAGAGAGATTGTGGTGACCAAACCGGAGCAACCGCATGTGCAAGATGTTAGTTCCCAAAGGCACAATAGTTATCTAGAAGGGGGGGTTGAATAGATATTTTAAACTTTTTCTTTGTTTCAAAATACTTGTCAGTATTGAATATACTGACAGTAGCGGAATATATGTTTTGTTCCCCTTAAGATAATGCAATAATGGTTTGATAAGCAGTTATGGCAGTTATAATAGCTATAACAGTTATAGCAGTTAATGAGACACAAAGGTTTTAAGTGGTTCAGAGCACTCAAGGCTCCTAGTCCACTCTTCTACTCCACGAGTAAGAAATCCACTAAGGATGTCTTTACACTTTGAATCACTTAGATTCCTTCAAGGCCAGCAGCCTTAGAACTTCTCTAGTTCACTAAGAACTCTTCAAGATCAACAATCTTGGAACTTCTTTAGTTCACTTAGAACTCTTCAAGTCCTTCTGACTTGGTACACTTTGGATTAAGAGTTGTATTCTGGGGTGTGCTATTCAGTTGCAATTAAGCATCAGTTAAGAATAAACTGAGTAGCGAAGCAAGCTTTCCTCTTTCAAGATCATAGAGTTTATCGTTGAGTGTTCTTGAGCGTTTTTAGCTTTCTTTCTTTTTCTCTTGCTTTGCTTTCTTGATCTGAATCCTTGTCTAATTTGCTTATTAAGGAACCCTTGAAATCTAGCCGTTGAAGTCATCCGTTGTAGCATTAAATGCTTCAGACAGTTCTGTGCACTGATGTTGACTTTTGGCTTTTCTACTGCTTAGCCGTCTGGCCCACTGACACAACAGACTGCTATCTCACCTAACACCTGAAAAGATGTTTTCAGCAGGCTTTTAGTCCTTTCCTTAGCTTCTTCAATACACTTCTTCGATATATACTAAGGATGAATGTAGCATCATTGGGACTATCAATTTGTCAATGTCTTTTAGCCTTTCTTCATTTGTTGCTCTTCCTCCTTCATCAGATAGACGAACTTTGATGCTGACAGGAAGGTCACCACGATCGTGGTCTCTATACCATAATCGTTATGTGTTGGCTTGCATAGGCTGGACTCAATCTTGATCGTAGAGAACATTACGATTTCTCTTAAGCTCTTTGGTAGACTACGATTCCTTGTTGCTTGTCTTGCAGATTCCACGCTTCCTGAGAGCACACTGCGATTCTTGACTTAGCTCGGCAGGCGCTCGGATCATCTCCACGATTCTGAGCGTCGCTTCTAGGGCAGACTACGATTCTGGACATCTTCATTAAAGCTCCATGATTCTGCCTTGGCTTCTGTAGACTGCCTTTGGCAGACTATGATTCTGTCAAGGCTTAACAATTACATCTCAAAATAGATCAACCTAACAGCTTTGATCTTTCTACTATACATTCATTTACAGAATGATAAACATTAAAACACAGATCAACCTAACAATTTTGATCTATCATCTAAGTCCTTGTACATATGATCTTTGAAGGACTTTACACTTAAGCATTTAAATTTACTTTCAGCATCAAATTTGAATATGCAATTCTCAACACAAGATAATCCCCTCCCTCAGCACAAAGAGGAGAGTGTCAACATGACTAGCACAAATAGCCCAGACAGTTAGGAGTTGTCAGAAAGATGGTTCCTCATAGAACAGGAGATCAAGTCTATCAAGGAACAGATTGGACAGCTAGCAGATCTGGTCGTATACCAACATCAGGTAACCAGGAAGCTGATAAACCAGTCCAACCAGTCTGAAGTAAGTTATCCTACACCAGAAATTAGTCCCATTGCTATGAGGGATCATTACCGGTTTCATGAGCATGAACCCTGGGCCGACAAAGTGACCAAAGAAGAAAAGTTCCAGGCTGATAGGGAATTCGCCTTCTAGAGGAATTTCACTAATTTAAACCAACCGATGAAGGAAATCCTCCAGATGTTGATCAATAAGGGGATGGTTACGGATTTGTTACCCCCGGTAAACCCTCGATCCAAAAAATTCAAGCCTGACAGGATCTGTCAGTATCATTCTAATGCGCCCGATCATGACACTGAGGATTGCTGGGGACTTCGTCACCTAATTCAGAATATGATTGAAAATGGTGAGTTGATAAAGGGGAAATAAGATTATGGCCTCCCTGATGAGGAAACACTCTTTATTCCCACGACATGGAATCAGGAAACAGTGGCTGTTATTTCCTATGAGAAGGAGCTAGCCATCACACCCTTAATACTACTAGGAAAAGAGGTCCACGAAGTACAAAATCCTATGAAATTAGTTGTGTCCTAGCCTTTAATATTGCCCTTCAGACCGCAATATCCAGTGATCAGTCTAAAAAGATTTACATGGAACTATAGGAATGATGAAGGTTCCACCTCAAACAATATTGCCAGTATATCCAAAGAGAATCCATTGTACCTGCCTTAACGGGCGATTAATTCAGTTATCAAAACTAAAGGGAAAGCGGCTGAAGAGAAAATCGAAGAATTCCTCAGCAAAATGGGGCATAATGAGATCAAGGTGGTGAAAAGCTTGAAGGATGCACCCAAGCAGATGTCCATCCTGGATCTGGTCTTATCCTCGGTGGATCACCGTAACATTCTGGTGAAAGTACTGGAGGAAGCCCATCTGCCAAGAACGATAGATACCGAGAAATTCTGTCATGTGATAGAGCACATCTTCAACAACAATGTGATATCTTTCACTAACGATGATATACCTGTAGAGGGGACTGGCCATCGCAAGTCACTGCACATAGCAGTGATGTTATCAGGGTATGTGATTGGAGGTGTGCTTATAGATGGAGGATCATCCCTAAACATCTGTCCATATGACACCTTGGAAAGAATGAAGATTAACCCAAATCGGATCCGTACCAGTCATGTAGTTATCCGGGCTTTCGATGGGTCTCGCCGAGAAGCTGTGGGAGAGATTGAGCTTCCACTGGAGATTGGTACCCACACTTTTTATGTATCTTTCCATGTACTCAACATTACCACCGGACACAACTTGTTGCTGTGAAGGCCATGGATCCACATGGCGGGAGCGGTTCCATCCACCCTCCATCAACAGCTCAAGTACATTATCAATGGCAACCTAATCACAGTCAATGCCGAACCAGAATAACCTGGCTGCCTACAGGGAGACATACCGGTGATCAGTCTGGATGCAGGGGTTGAACCTGCAAGTTTTCAAGCATTAGAGGTGAGAGATATTCAGTACCTACCTGTGGGTGCACCAGCCTTGAAATCAAAGGTCTCTCCTGAAGTAATGACGGTTGGCCAGGAAATGGTATCTTTGGGTTTCCGCCTTGGAGAAAGGTTAGGGAAAAATCAACAAGGTATCAAGAGTCTAGTGTAAATCCCGAGCCAGTCAGGGAGGGCCGGATTGGGCTATTCTTCCGGGTCAAACCACCGAAACCCACACAAGCATCCAAAAGTTTATGCTTCTATAATTCTACTGTCAAACCTCACTGATGCAGGGTTTATAAAACTAATGAGGAAGATTCCCACTATTGTGTTAACCATGCTGTTTCCTCCAGTCATACCGATAAGTGAGAGAAAAGCCCCAAAGCCTGATGGGGAAAGCAAAAATGGAAAAGAAAAGTTCCTGTACGAAGGACGAGACCCATTTTCTAACATATATGTTCTCATGCACTACGTGGGTATGAATGATGATATCCCAGACAGTGAGGAAGATGATCAGATCCAAATGCCTCGCATCAAGAAAGGAAATGGGGGCAGTTCAAAGAAAAATCCTGGCTCTGATTTGAAGGATGTCTCAGTCATCATTAAGGAAGAGACAGATGACCACAAATCTTGTATCCTCCCTATTCATGAGGAGCTGACTCTGGACAATTGGAGCAGCATCCCTTGCCTTATTCAAAAAGGGTAAAAGGGCAGAAAGTCCATCTGCCCTAGAACATGATTTCATTTACTGCTTATTTTGGTTGCACAGCTATAGCAGTAACTTTTGTCATGCTTTGCTAAATGCTTTGTATGTTTAAGCAGTTTCATATATTAAAGCGAAAGCATTTTGTTTTCAGGACTCCATAATTGGATTTGTTTGTCCCTGCTGGTGAGATGCCAACCTATCACAGTGACTACAACTTTAATGTAGAACTGAACTTCGACTTGATGGAGATTGATCAAGAGGAGATAGATGACTATGAGATGCCCTAGGAGATCAAAGAATGGGTCAAAGATAAACCCAAACCAAACCTCAACCAAACCACCACTGTCAATATCGGAACTTTAGAAAACCTCAAAGAAATCTAGATAGGCCTAGACCTCACCCAAGACCAAAAAGGCGATCTGATTGAACTCTTAACACAGTTGTAGGATGTGTTTGTATGGTCGTACAAAGACATGATTGGCTTATCCACTAACATTATCATCCATCAACTCCTTATCAAAGGTGGATTCAAGCCAGTCAAGCAGAAGCTCAAGCGATTGAAACCTGAATGGAGTCTGAAAGTCAAAGAAGAGGTTGTTAAACAATTCAAAGCCGGCATCATCATGGTATCAACATACTAGGAGTGGCTATCAAACATAGTTCCCGTGCCTAAGACCGGAGGGAAGGTATGAGTATGTGTGGATTACTGGGATTTGAACAAGGCTTGTCTCAATGACAACTTCCCAGTGCCTTTCATCGACATCTTGATAGACAATACGGCGCAGTATGATATGTATTCTTTCGTGGATTACTTTGCTGGTTACCATCAAATCATGGTCGCTGAAGAAGACAGGGAGAAGACCGCTTTCATCACTCCCTGGGGATCCTTCTGTTATAGACGATTGTCTTTTGGCCTTATCAATGCCGGTGCCACATATCAGCGAGCCATGATGGCTCTATTTCATGACATGATGCATAAGGAGATAGAGGTTTATGTGGATGACATCATCATCAAATCCCAGAAGGAGGATGATCACATCAGCCATCTCAGGAAGCTGTTCAACAGGTTGCATAAGTATAACCTCAAGTTGAATCTAGCCAAATGTACTTTTGGTGTCAAATCGGGCAAGTTGTTGGGATTTCTGATGAGTAACAGAGGCATTGACCTGGATCCCGCCTAGATTAAAGCCATCACGGAGATACTAGTACCCCAAATAGAGAAGGAGATTTGCGGGTTCTTGGGGAGAATCAATTTCATAAGTTGGTTCATCTCTCAACTTACCGCGACATGTGAACCCATCTTCAAGCTATTAAGGAAGAATTCCTCCACGAAATGGAATAAGGATTGCCAAAAAGATTTCCTTGCCATCAAAAAGCAGCTGATCGAAGTGCCTATCTTGGTGCCCCCGAGGGATGTAGTTCCCCTATTTATGTACCTGTCTGTCAATGCCAACGCAATGGGCTGTATGCTGGGACAGAAAGATGATAGTAGCAAGGAGAGAGCTATCTACTACATCAGAAAAAGATTCAGTAGCGGTGAATAGAAATACACTATAATTGAGAAAATATGTTGTGCGTTAGCATGGGCCTCCATGAGATTACAACACTATCTGTATGGGCACACGACCTACCTTATATCTTGCATGGAGCCATTGAAGTACGTATTCAAAAAGCTAATGTTGAATTATCGATTGTCCAAATGGTAGTTGATCCTCCAACAGTTCGACATTATTTATATGACTCAGAAGTCCATCAAAGGTCAGGGCATTGCAGATCAACTAGCCAAAGCACCGTCTGGAGATTTTGAACCTTTAAAAACTTATTTCCCGGATGATGGGATCATGACAATTCAGAAAATTTGATAAGAGAATACAGTCCAACCCTAGAGAATGTATTTCGATGGAGCGGTAAACATAGAAGGTGCCGAAGCTAGGGCAGTCCTCATCTTTGGTATAGGAGAACAGTATCCTGTGGCTACCAAGTTGCAGTTTGTCAACACCAACAACATGACTGAGTATGAAGGCTGCATAATGGGGTTGAAGCTAGCCCAATCCATGGGTATCCAATATTAGTCTTTGGAGATTCTGAGTTGGTTATCAGACAAACCACCGGGGCATATCACACCAAAGAATTACATTTGCTGCCCTATCACCGGCAGGTCATCAACATATCCTTGGATTTTGAAGAGATCACCTTCATCCATATCCCTCGAAGTAGGAATGACTTTGCAGATGCATTGGCAACTTTGGCTTCCCTGATGCACATATCTGGCAGGAGAGGAATTCCCAACATCAAATTCACAAACCAAAAGGCCCCGACATACGTGAATTATATTAGAGAAATATCAGATGAAATATCTCCTATCAAATAGCCTTGGTATCAAGATATCAAGGAATATCTTCGAGATGGATCTACACCCGCTGGGTCAAGCCAAGCCGAACGAAAGCGGATTCACAAGATGGCTATGAAGTTCTATCTAAGAGGAGACGCACTTTACAAAAGGGATGCTGGAATAGGCCTGGTACGATGCCTCGATAAAGACCAAGCCTAGAGATTGATGGATGAAGTCCACAATGGAGTTTGTGGTCCACACATGAGCGGTCATTTGTTGGACAAGAAGATATTAAGAACCGGGCATTACTGGATCTTTCTCAAAGCTGACGACGATGATCACGTCAGGAGATGCTACCAATGCCAAGTCCATGGAAATGCTATTCACACTCCTTCAAATGAGCCGCACAATATGAGTTCGTCATGGCCTTTCTCTATGTGGGGAATGGATGTGATTGGGCCAATAGAACCCAAAGCCAATAACAGACATCGATTCATCTTCACCATGATAGATTACTTCACCAAGTGGGTTGAAGTTGCCTCTTTTCACAAAGTCACCAAGGAGGTAATCATTGGTTTCATCAGAAATAATGTCGTCTGTCGATACGGACAGCCGGAGGTGATCGTCTTAGATAACGCCAAGAACCTAAATAACCAGATGATGAGAGAGTTATGTAGCAAGTTTCATATCAAGCATCTCAATTTCATCATCTACCAACCCAAGATGAATGGTACTGTCGAAGCGGCCAATAAGAACATTAAGAAGATCATGCAAAAAATGTCCGCCAAGCACAAAGAATGGCTTGACCTGTTGCCTCTAACCCTGTTAGCATACAGGATGTTAATGCATACATCTACTGAGGCTACCCCCTACTCATTGGTCTATAGCATGGAAGCAGTACTTCCCATAGAAGTAGAAATGGAGTCCTTGCGAGTGTTAATAGATGCCCAGCTGGAAGAAGATCAGTGGTTGCAAGAGCGATATCACTAGCTGTCCCTGATAGATGAAAAGAGGGCTACAACCATTTTTCACAGGCAGTTATATCAGCAAAGGATTTCTCGATCATACAACAAGAAAGTCCAAATTCGACAATTCAAAAAAAATGACTTGGTATTGAAGAAAGTTCTGGCCAATCAAGATGAAGCCAAAGGAAAGCTCGCCTCGAATTAGGAAGGTCCTTTCATTGTCAAAGAAGTGTCGATAGGAGGAGCTATCATATTTCAAGAGATGGACGAGAGCGAATTTCCTTAGCTTATCAACTCAGACACCGTGAAAAGTTACTATGTCTAAAACACATGCCAGACATCATCCTGACCCTGTGAATCAATTAAATCATTTCAATTTTTACTAGAAGATCGAACTACGAATGACCTAATCTCCCTCAGATCGGGAGTATGTAGGCATCCATTCCTGGTGCGGTTAAACCAAACAAAAAACTCAAAAACCCATTAAACTAAACGAAAAAGAGACGCTTCTCAAACCTCTCACAGAAAACTTGAACTACGAATGACCAGATCTCCCTCAACCTGGGAGTACGTAGGCAGTCATTCATGGTGCGGTGTGACATTCAAAGAAAAATAAAACACCAATAAAAAACTAGTCCCAAGACACCGAAACCCAATAAAACCCAAATTCTACCAAGACTCCCTAGTCAACAGGCCTGTTTGAGATACTCTCCGACATCTCACTGTTCCGTCCATCAAAGAGAAGCTCACGATATATCAACAACAGCAAGTCATGAAAGAAGTGGTAATCACTCAGCAATGACAATACATACCCAACAGGGAAGTGAATTAAAATATATTTCTCTGATATATAATGTCGTTTAATATATACATGGTGTCCTGTACATGACAAAAATAGCTGATCTAGTATGTGCAAGAAAAAAAAGCTAATTTATAAACCCGTGGCCAAGCAGGATAGCAGTGCCAACATGGCATCCCAATCTGAAGATGGAGGAGTAGCTGCAAGCTCAATACCCTCAGTCTCCATACGAGCAAGAACATCCACAACCATCTACATAGTGATGCTGTGACCATCTATGAAAGTGCTCATATCTGTAACCAGGCTATGGGTATATAATCTGAGTGCCGTACTGTCCACAATATAAACATCCCGGGTAGCTATGGCCTCATCCCTTTCAACATAAGCGGCATCCCGGGTAACTAAGGCCTCCTCAATCTCCTCAAAGGCTGCATCTTTGATAGATCGAACCTCATCTCTCTCCTCAAGAGCTGCATCTCGGGTAAATCGAGCCTCGTCTCTCTCAACCAATATTGCATACCGAGAAGCTCGATGCTCGTCTCTAGTGGCGAAAGATGTATCCCTGCTAGAAAGGGCTGTCAACATTAACGCCCTAGCTTGATCTCTCTCGAAAGTCATCTGAGCTAGTGAATCAGCAATAGCTGGATCTGTACCGACGGGAATGCTCGGAGGGTCACTAACTAAAGCCGTTGTCAAGCTGGTAAACAACTCATCCTCCGTGGGAGAATCAGGATCCTCTATAGGCTCCTCCTCATTTGAATCAACACTCAGAGCTGACTGGATAACCGCAGCTGCTGCAATACCAGCCTCCAACCATGTCGAATACTCTGGAGAGCGATCCAGATGGCTAGTAAAGAAATCAACCCTTTCCCTATGAGTCCAACACTCATAAATCCTGATCAGGTCGGCTAACGATAAAGATGAAGTTGATATATGTTGATCAATAGCCCCCTCAAACTGGTGAAGGCTCTGGAACTGATCAAACTGACCCATGACTGCCAACAGATGGTAAGTGGTCACTCCTCTCAATCCTGCTAATGGAAAATAATCCATGCTGACTGCATGGGTGATGAAGCTATAAGGGGAGACAAGCCCTGAGCATGGTAAAATTAAAAAGGGATGCTCAATATCTGATAAAAAAGCCGACCATGTCACTGCATCTGAACACTCCACTGGCTGAAAAGAGTACAACATGGCTATCTCATTGGTAAAGCAGTACCCATGGTGTCTAAAGGTGCCAATCGGACGCAGATGTGTCATGAGCCATACATATAGTAGAACAAAGCTACCTCTAAATAACCCCTTTGGATGGGTGCTGCAAAAGGTAGCCGACCTCAAGGTCTCGGCCAGTATCATCGACAGAATAGTACTACCCTGCTTAAGGGCACGGACCACGACCATCAATCCAATATCTAAATGGTCCAAATATAGTGGCATGTATACATAGGCTGTGACGCACATCAACACGATGTCTACCCGGGCCAACTGCCACTCATCTACCGAAATGATAAAATCCCCAGAGTGTCACTCGTAGCCGTCTAGCCGGCCAATGGGATAGATCAGAAAGTCAATGGATATCACATGTCCTGAGATGATCTCCTCAGTGACTACTCTATGTCTTAGACCTGACGTAGTCATAAATGGACTCCTCATATCACTGATGGCTGTGCGAGCGCAAGGCAGATCCAGTGCTAAGCTTGTAAGACGCTCATACTCCTCTAAGGTCGGAGTCAACTCGTGCAGTCCAAAGCGAAAAACCTGCCGCTCAGGTATCCAGCAGGATAGAATTCCATCCATAAATCCATACGAAACCTGGAAATCTGGAAGGGCCAAAGAATGCCCCAGCATCTGGTCTAGTGTCCCTCTGGCTGTATGGGGCAGACTATCATACCAAGACCTTAATGAAGATGCTGCCGAAGATGGTGGTGAATGCTCAATACGACTGACCGTAGATGACGACTTCTGTATCACCATATCATAAGACCATCGAGGGTAAAATTTGAACTCACCTATCTAAATGCATATCCATGACATAATATATGCATAATGACAATGATAAACATGATGTGATAGATAGGAAATATCATGCATATCTAAAATAAACTATCTACTACAAGCATCATCTATGTCTGATCATTTAATACCAAAATAAAAAGTACAAGGATGTGACACCCCCGAACCGGGTCCTCTGACCCCGGTCCGGTCGCCATAAAATAATACTAACATCCACCTTTAAGTAACATACGATAACTAAAATGCGAAATATAATAAACGTACGTCGTTCATTCAAAAGGTGTTACTAGTCCCAAGATTCGATAACCTTAATACATCAATACAAATATACCCTAGAATAAACATTAAGGTTCATATTACATTAACAGTAATTAAACAAATCATAAAGACAAAGTCTGCTCCTTGCAAACCATCCTAAATCTTGTCTTTACCCTTGTCCTTCCCTGAGGGCTCGGGCTTAACTACAATATAAGTCATGATATAGCAAGAATGAGCAACAAGTTTGAATATTAGAACGATATTAAAGGATATATCATGATGAATGGAAAAATATCTGACAATAAATTCAACAATATGAATATCTTAAGTATTCAACAATATGAATATTAGACCGATTCAGTAATATGAATATCTGAACGATTCAACAATATGAATATCTGATAGATTCAATGATATGAACATCTGAACAATTCAACAATATGAATATTAAAAGCAAAGATAATAATTGCCTTTAGAATGACTGATAGTCGAGTAAACTCTGAACTATTACTTTCCAATGGGTTCAATAGCTAATTGACCCTTTTTAGAATTACTGGCTTCTGGCTACAGAAACTAAGTACCTCGAGGAGATCAGCCTCAGGCACAACGTGAATATGCATAACACTTAAATCTGCTTACTCGTATCATATATATTAGATACGTGGGCACACTCCTACATATGAGGGGTGTTCTATTCCGTCTAAGAATCCTTACCATCAATTAGTTTGGATAGCTTTAAAGAAAACTTCATACACTAGTTTGACCGAACAAAGATTCAGACTTTTACTGACATGGTTCAAGAAATTTAGAACCTTGAATAATGTACAAGTCCAAGACTGTACGAGCTCAAATGTACTAGGTGCGGACATCAATAATATCAATGTGGAATAATTGATAAGTAATTAAACTACTAAATAACATGCTTGGAGATAAAGTTCAAGCAATTAAGTAAACAACTTTCGATTCAACAATAACCTACTCAATACAATATGAGAAGGATAGAGAACTTGCACAAAGTGAAGTTTAGCATTTGTACAATATAGGAATTTGTGTAAGTTCGGGAAACTTGCACAATACTCAACGTGTGAAGTTCAGGGAACTTGAACAATACTCAACGTGTGAAGTTTGGGGAACTTGTACAATACTCAAAATGTGAAGTTCGGGGAACTGGCATGATAATAGATTCCTTGCATAAAATAAATGCATAGGCTTAGACACTTACAACATCAAAGAGTGAAATTCAGGGAGTTTCACCATAATAGATCCCTTGCATAAAGTAAATGCATAGGTTAGGACATTTTCTTACAACGTTCTTTGAGTAAAGTAAACACAAAGATAAGATACTCGCACAATATACGAGTTTGTATAAGTTTAGAGAACTTGCATAATAAAGAAATGAAGTTCGGGGATTTGCAAAATAACCAAAGTGTGAAGTTCGGGGAACTTTCACAATACTCAAAATGTGAAGTTCGGGGAACTTTCACAATACAATATTAACCTGCTCAATACAATATGAGAAGTGTAGGAAACTTTCACCAAAAATAAGTGAAGTTAAGAAACTCGCTTACACTACTCATTGAATAAAGTAGTGCAGGAATTTAGAATACTTGCACAATAGGGTCCGGATACTTGTACAATAAATAAGTATAAGTCAAGAAAACTTTCTCAAATAAAAGAGTAGTTCAGGAAACTTGCAATATAAAAATACACTACTCAATATAAAATTGAGTAAAGTTAGGGAGACTTGCACAAATAATAAGTGTAAGTCAGGGAACTTGCTTATAAGATTTATCAAATAAAATAGTGCAAGGGTCTAGAATACTTGCAACACAATAAAAGTAGGGTACGGATACTTGCACAAATAAGGAGTGTAAGTCAGGAACTTGCTTACAAGATTTATCAAATAAAATAGTGCAAGGGTCTAGAATACTTGCAACACAATAAAAGTAGGGTACGGATACTTGCACAAATAAGGAGTGTAAGTCAGGGAACTTGCCTGCTTGCTCAGCTACAAATAAATTCTAGCTTTAATAAAACTTCATTGGAACGACCTAGCATTAACAAGTCGGCCTCTCCAATTAGTATATATAAACTAATATAAGTTCACACATACAAGACTCTAGTCATTTTATAATTCTATCACATAAGATCACGTTCAATATCAAACATACCATTTATAGCATCATAATATGTTAACTGTTAAAATCCGACTTAAGTAAATTGTTCGGGTTTGAAAGTGTCCCGACGTAACTCTAGCATGCAACTACTAACATTAAACCAATACACATACTTATCATGTTGTAATTTCTTATTTGAAACTAGCATGCTCGTACTAATCCAATTTCGAAGTCATACGTTTTCATGCCGGTAATTCACATACTTCAATCAATATAAGCTCATGCTTCAAGATTGGTTACTAAGGTTATGTTATCACATAACAAGGCTAGATAATACATAATATGCATACTCGTGCGTATACTATACATGTATTCTTTAATCCACCTATTTCATGTCTTAGAAATTCATTTCCTATGAATACGTGCATATGTGAAATCCACGCTTTGACCAAACGAGGTCTATGTTAATATGCTTATAGGTCTAACAAACTCTAATACACATGCTCGCATGGTCATAATATCATTCACATGGTATTCAATGCTATTTCACATTCGAAGTTTCTATTACAAGGTATACTAAGTCAAAAAGACAACACAGTACATGTAAAGTATCTCGTAACCGTTACTCATATGTATTAGCATGCATATAATAAGTCACATACATGTATTTAAGTTGTCACAATCTAAAGACACAAGTCTTGGTTAAGTTTTCTTTTCAAAGTTCTTAAGTTTTCCTTTGAAAACTCCTTAAATCCCTTAATCTCGAATGCTAATGTGTACAACACTTTTAAACGCGCATTTCATGTCAATGTAAACATACTATTATGCTCATAATATCAAAATATACACATGCTACTTATATGACAAGGTTTGCATTCAAAACTATAAGCTTTATTTTCAAAACACAAGTTTTCCTTTGTAAACCTTTGAGTCTTTCAAACACGTATACTAGTGCGTTCAACACTAAGCATGCATTCTATGTTCATATAAACGACACTATCATGCTTGCAAAAAATTAGAATGTACATATGCTAAGTTTATAACAAAGTCCACTTTAACTAGTCTAGGTTCATTTCAAAACCATAAGCTTTCTTTCCATAACATGTACTACATGGTCAAAATTTTGTATGTAGGCATCAAGGAACATATATATATATATATATATATATGAGTTAAACTAACTTTCATGCATGTCCAACCTAGTACCATCAAGCTAGCATAAGCAGGAAGCAAAACAGAAAAATTTTCTGCAGACAGGCATTGGCGCAGCTGCGCCGCTGGCCAGTGCAACACTGGCGCAGCTGCGCAGGCTAGGCAGCCAGGCCTGAGGCAGTGCAGTTTTCGGCAGACTGTAAACCCAACTCAAATTTTCTCCAACGAAAATCATTCTAACAATTTCTAACATAATTCTAACATGATTATAACTCCATATAACAAACATATATCACAATTCAATTACCATCAATCCTTGTTCAATCAAGAATTCAAAAATCAAGAAAATTGCAGAGAATGAGGAACTTGAATGTAAGTAATTAAACCTCTGTAATGTAGAAACTGAACTTGTTGCTAAACAATTGCTATGATGCTGCTATCTCTTACTCTCTCAATGCTACTACACTGATATGTATTACTCTTACTCCAATACTCAAGAAAGTCTTAGTAAAAGAATTTATGAAGAGGATGAGCTATATATATAGGCAAATTCAATACCTGGTTCATGACATTGTTCCTCAAATCAAACTAATGGGAGATGCAATTAGCTAATGGTTATCAAATAGTGGGTGAGGAGTTGGTATATCTCATCATAATCTCCACTCCTTTGCTCATTATTGCTACAAGGCTATCCTAGCTTTGCTGAGTTTGAGAAAGTAGGAGTAGGCTAGCTTCATGAGTGTTTCACGTGAGAAGAAGTTGGGCTCTTATTATGGGACAGTGTAAACTCAGCAACTAGTAACTAGTAGGTGTATTATATACAAACACTTAGGTTATAAAATATATGTACACATTATGTATACATATAAGTCCCAATGTCATTTTAATTAGTTAACCAACAATACAATGTATCAATTTGGGTTACACATATGATAACATAAAATTCATGTACATTTCTCTTAATACCAAATATAATGTAATTGGGTGTTATTACTATCACCATGGTTATCATTATAATTATAATAACTTAATAAAATCATTATCAAATAACAATAGTTTATTGATATTAATACAATGTAATAGGGTATACATATTAATGTCTACCACTCATATCATGCTACATAAGTCATATTATAATGTAACTCACATAATGTAATTACTCTTACTATATAGTCTATATATAATATACATAGCCATATCGAAAGTCACCTTGTATAATATACCTTATAGATAATTATCATATAATAAAGGTTTAACATAACATATAATTGCATATAACAATTAATCAATTAACCAAGTAAATATAATATTTTATAATTATTAATCTCTTACTCATTAATTATATTTATTCATAATAATAATTAATCAACACATAATCAACTAATTACTCCCAATTCATTAATTATTATTTATTCATAATAATTATTAATCAACAACAATAATAATTTCATACGTTATCAATTAATTACTCAAATATAAATAATTAATCTCGATTAAATCTCAACACTATATTCAAGAAATTTGAATATATAATTTACTAACACTTTTATCAATATTCTAATATAAAAGTCTCAAGGTTAATCTACTAATTTAAATAACTATTAGTGATTCCCTTTAATAAAAATCCTAGCATTTATTCGCATAGGTTAAATCACATAAGCACATAACCACATAAGGTTTAAATAAGTTTGAAAAATTAACTCCTAAAAATTTAAAATCACATATAAAATTAATAAGGAGCCTAAAATTCCTGGTCGTTACAAAGGAGATGGGGCACAGCCGCCTAACTACTAACAGAGGCCTATAAAAAGATATAGCGAGAAATGGAGCACAGCCGCCCAATAGCTTATCAGTGGCCTATCAAAAGATATAACGAGAAAAACTATCAAAAGAGGTCCAGAATATTTGCATCCAGGCTATTAACCTGCTCTAGCTCCTCCTGAGTCACAAAGTCTCGGCCAGTGGGAATGTTCGGTCAATACAAAGGAGGATCAACACCTGCAAAGCTGCTAGAAAATGGACCTGATGTGGGGCCCACTCCAGAGCTGGAAGGATCAAAAGAATCTGCCTCGGATAGCTCCCGGCCAAGGTGCCTGATGAACAAATTTTCCCTCTCCAAGTATTGGGTCAATCCTGTAATCTGGTCCAAATGAGTTGGATCTCGCAGGCAAGCTATCCAGTCTGTCATCATCACAGACCTCGACACCATATCTGCCCTAAACTGGGTAGCACGAGTCTGAGCCCCAATGGTACGAGGATTCCACCAGCTGTGAAATGCCTCCTGGATGTAAGAACCCTCTGACAGGGTGAAACCATCTACGCTCACCATAGGAATGTCTGTGAGTGGCTGAGCTAGTGGCCAATGATGCCAAGTAGGAGGAACAAAGGGAATGCGGATATCTCCGTGGTGCTCCTAATAGCATGCTCTCCTAAATAGAGCTCCCAACCTCCCTCTGTCAAAAATGGAAATCGACGGGTGGATAATGCAAACTCTCGGCCAGTGGGAAAGCCCTCCTCGAACTCGACTGTTAAAAAGTCTGAGGTATATGGGACCCATGAGATCGATTCGGCCATCAATAGCTCTAGCTGCAGGCGAGAGTGGGTGAATCCCTCGATTACAGGGACCTCTATCAATGTGGAGTGATGCCAGCGCCGTCCCCGAGGATAAGTCTCCAAGCCCAGAGTAGTAGCAGGATGTAGGCAAGGGAGCCTCTATATACCCAAAACTGGCCTTGCAAATATCAAAAGTCCTCAGTGATCAAGATTGACAAATATAAATGATGAAATCGAAAAGGTACAAGAGAAATGTACTCACCAGCAGGAATGGGTAAAAGCCTAACCAAGCCTCCGTTACACCCTCTGAGTGCATCCGTATCCCTTGGAGAAAATAGGCAAAGCTGTAGGTACCCCAATCAAAATTACTAAGGCGCTACACATATCGAGTAGCACTGACCAGGGCAACGGACACCGTCGAAGAGTTGTCCGCAAGGAAAAAACCCCTGATGATCACTAAAAACAATCGCCACAGGATGCGATCTCTAACCCTCTGATCATCAGGCAGAGGCTCAGTTAAAGCCCCACTCTGTGCATTGTTAGGTATTTTCTATACGCGCTACATGCAAGTGTACGTGGTCAACAAGTAATATAATGATAAGATAAAGTATCGTACCCACAGAGACAATAATTCTGATTTACACAAACAAATACCAATTTTATATTATTTCAGCTTTATTAAACTAATGATTAAAAGATGATTTTTATAAATAACTACTACTTAAATTAAATTAACGCTAACTCGAGATTTTAACAAGTTTTGGAGAATTAAGCCTACAACTTCACTTATTACTTCACTTCAGATAATATACTTTCCTTCAGTTTATATCAATTATTCCAAATTATTAACCAAGAACACAAACGTAGATATAACCATCTCTCAATGCATTACATCTATACTCACTCAAATCCACAGATGAAAGAATTAAGCAAGACACCCTAATTAACTAATTCACTATATCTCTATGTGAATTATAAATAAATAAGGTTTAAAATCAAGTTCTTATCAAATTACATATGATGCATAGATATCTTTATCCTATACATGAATTATGAATCCCAACTATAGCAAAAATCACAAACGTATATCACTATGGCTAGTTCCAATCCCATATGTCATCTCTCGAATTCATATGGGATAACAGATAATTGGTGATCAAGTAATTATATAAATTAGGCACAACACATAGCAAATAATCTAGAAATAATATTCATAAACTGAATTAAAAGCTATTTAATCCTCCGTTACATAATAAGATCCGTTATAGGCTTAAATAGAAAGTTAGTTCATCATAGATGACTTAGAATCCAATATCCACACAATAGAAAACATTTTGAATACAAGACATATAGAAAAAGAGAAGATAAACTCTAGAATTGTATCACGCTCTTTGTCCCGATCTTGCGTTCTTCGTGCTCCAACAATGCTATAATTCCCCTTTCTAGTCAATACTTGAATTAAAAGGCTTCAAAATCTGTCTAAGTGTCTCCGTCGTAGCCTTCCTTCATGCCTTAAATATCCTCCTACTCTCGCACCAAATAGATCTCTTCAAATCTACAGAATCCCATATGAAGAAGGAGACTGTCAACTTAACTGCCGTACCCCAGCCCCAGCGGGGTTTTACTCTTGCTGACACCCGCCCCAGCGGGCGTCCACATTCTGCTGCTGGGTTTTCTGCACCCCCGCCCCGGCGGGTGGTTTGGCTTTGTGAGGTCCGCCCCGGCGGGTGTCTAGTTTTCCAAGTTAAGTTAAAATGCTGCCTTTAAGCGCCGATTTCCATCAGCTCACTCCTTGTAATCAACATGACCAAAACAAAGTAAAATGATACTAAAAATAATTGAAGTAGCCAAGAATCAAGCTCTAAAGGACACCGATTCGTAGGTATAAAACTGACTCATCAAATACCCCCAAACTTGAGACTTTGCCTGTCCTCAAGCAAAACAATGTACATGCACATAAATACAATGCCTACGAATGCAACTATCAGATAATACAATGCTAACACATATTGCCTCAGAGAATTCATAACAGATATAAACAATAAATCCAACCAGAGACATATCCGCAACTCAAACCAATCAATGATTCAATACCTGTTAACACCACTGCATTGTGTGTGTGCTCAACAAAAATATACTCAACTACTAGTTCAAATATATTATATAATACGCGTCTTAGAAGGAAAAGACAACTTTAACTCAAGAAATCGCGTAAACAAGGTACAATGAACTCGACTCAACGTCAACCAAGTCGGAAGTCACTATGGGAGATTTTCTATCTTTATTCATTCACGGGGGCATTTTGCTCGTTTTCTCGTATCTCTATTTTACTCATGACTGTGCAATGTCTAGTTCCCTCAGGCTCTTCAGTGATACCCATGTAGCGAGCTTTTGACCAAAGACTCCCAAACCAAATGGCTTTAGGGCGCTGGGTGTAAAGACATCCTCTAGGGCGTATTTAATCAAGTATCAAAGGCCACAGAACTAAACTAGTCACAGTGTTTATTTACGAGTATCTCTTATTTTTCTTTCTCTTTTTCATATTTTCCAATTTTTTTTCTTTTCATTTTTTTTCTTTTAGATAGCTCCCCATATCTTCCCCCAAACTTAGGTTTCAGTCTAATCTTAGTCAATACTACCAGTTCATTGAATTTCTGCCGTTAAAGCATAATTTTGTTCAAGACGTCAATTATGTGACTATTTGACCCAAGTTGACTATATTGTTGTCCTATCGTGCTAACCGGTGCAAAAGTGTCAAACAGGCAATGATTCATGTAACGGTCTTCAATTACATATATGTCCTAGTTATCGTTACTGTTTAAGTTCTATGTAAGTCCAGTCTCATCACTGGCTACGGTTACTTCATACCAACTAACATACTGACTCATGACATCCTAACTAATGACTCTATTTGACATTTTCTGATTTTTTCAATTTTTTATAAGCATAAAAACTTTTAACTATACTAAATATAAAACACTTAACTAAGCTACTTATGCAATTAACTATTGATGCAAGTAATGAACTACTACTATCATGCAATGCTAACTAGATGCAAGTTCTAACAATATCATGAAGAATATTGTACACACCCCCAAACTTAATTAGCACAATGTCCTCATTGATGAAAAATAAATCAAGTAAAGCGTAGAGGACTTCCCTGAGACATCAAGTGTCTGGCTCCACCTCCTCCCCATCCCAGTCTGAAGGTGGATAATCGTGCAGTGGCTGTGCAATCGGGAACTGGACAGGATCGACAGAAGTTCTTAGTCTAGCGAACACCTGAGCAACCGTGGCATTGAACTGGTTCTATGTGTCTAACATGTGAGTCTGCCTTGCCCCAACCGATTTTGCCGCGCCGCCATCCGGTGTGTCTTTCTGTCATCTACCCGGCACTATTCCGCCAATTGCTGCTGCAGAGCTCTAAACTGGGAACTGAAGTTGTTCTTGCTCGACGTTGTAGCCTCTCCCTCTGCATGTAGTTGGTCTGCTTCCAATGCATCCTCCTCAGTCTGTTCATCCGTAGCCATGGCTGCTGCTCTCTGCGCATCCGCTGCTAAGGGAAAAATGAAGCCTAGACAGCAGGGATGTGGCGGTGCCACCGGTCATTTTTTGAACCTGGCAATCATCCTCGTGTCTAGCAACTGGAGTGGATGCTGAGTCAGCTCATTGTCCGTCCACCTTACACCTGCACGGCGGCACAATCCAGTGATCAAAGATGGATGTGGCAGACCTCTCGACAGTAATATTCTCAAACACCGACGGATCGAGAAATTGATGATTAACCCGTTGTCGATGTCGTAATCATTGAGGGTAGCATACAAGAGGGAGATTTTTTCTTTGGTAATTTCGCTTGTATGCGTCAAGGGAAGGAGCTTGGCACATAGGAACGAATACCAAACTTTTTCGTAGAGGCTTAAGCTAGAGCTCATGATCAATGCGCCCCCTTTCTTGCCTATAATCCACACTGTGCTCGACTTGCATATCTCCGTTAGAATCTCATCATAGTTAGGTCCCGCATCTATGAACTCCTGGTATTGACACATTGCTGGCCGTTGCAGATTGTAAAAATCACTGATCGCCGTTGCACTGAAATCCACCAATTTCCCTCGGACGAATGCCTTAAACTGGGATATGTCCTCGACATTCGCATAGAACTCTTTCACGACTGCCACCACTTGTCGCGTCGGGCTGGTCTGTGAAGGTGTCCCAGCCCTAATCTAGAATTTATGTTGCCATCTCCCCATTAACGCATCGAGCCGGAAGCCCCGCTCGGGGGTTAGCTTCTTCCCCTGCCAAATAATCAAATCTGTCGGCGGCGGTCTCACTACAAAATTTCTTTTTATTATATGTCCTGGCAGGGGAGGACGGTCCCTCACCCTTTTGTCTCTTAGGTGATCTTGGTGGCATGACATTTAATAGCTTGAAATCAACTCTTTTCTGAAGGTTGGTTGGTTGAGGCTTTCTGTCGAACTGGTGGTGGGAAAGGCTAATATAGGTTGAGGTTGGTGATGTTTACTTCTTGGCTTTCCCCCAAATTTGTCTCTCAAACAACCAATTCAAGCAAGATATGTATAGCACCAATCTTCAATAGAAACTTCAGAGGCCCAACATCGATACTCAAATTGAAACACCCAGACTTTGATCCAAAGGGAGAAGTGCAATGGTATACCTTGATTTGTTGTTGGATGATGTTAGGATGAGGAATGATGCTTGCAATCCCAATTGATTTGTGGTCGTCTTCTTGCACTCCTAAATCCGTGTGGTGATAATGGTTTAAAGCCTTTGGGTAGTGTCTCTCGGTAAAGTTAGGTCTCTCTGTAAGGTTAGGTCTCAACTATTGCTGTAGAATGACTTCAATTGAGTGTTTATAGGGTGTTTTTAAAAACTAATCTGTGGATAGCTCGTCGGGGCTGGAGTATGTGGCTTGGGAACCCCGCGGGGGCGGGTACCATACAGGGGAGTAGCTGCGGGGGCGGGCAATTTTGCCTTGCTTTGCCCGTGGGGGCGGGCATTGGAATTTTTAAAAACTTGAAAATTTTGACTATTTGTGTTGGCTGTTGACTGGACTAGGCTACCCGTATTGATTTTTGTTTGCCCAATGTGGTCTCACTTGCCTAGTATTGTACTTGGCCCAAACCTATACCGCACATCATTACACTTATTAGAACATGCATTATTAAGAACTATTACTACTTAATATACATTATTACAACTAATTAATATCTATTTATGAAAAATGAAAGTAAAGGATGGGTTGCCTCCCATAGAGTGCTTGATTTTAAGTCGTTCAGCCTGACTACTCCCTGTATCAGTTTGGCTCGGTCAGGTCGACTGCGGTCGCCTGGCGATCGATGTTACCTCCCCAATAATGCTTGAGGCATTGGCCGTTCACTTTGAATGTTTCTGTCGGATCCTGGCCATATAGCTCAACGACACCGTGTGGAAATATTGTATTGATGGTAAAAGGGCCCGACCACCTGGATTTTAGTTTTTCTGGAAACAATTTCAACCGAGAGTTGAATAGCAATACTGACTGGCCCGGTTCAAACTTTCTGTCTATTATCTTTTGATCGTGCCATTTCTTGACCTTCTATTTGTATAACTTTGAATTCTTGTAAGCTTGTAGGCAAAATTCATCTAACTCATTAATTTTCATCAATCTTTTCTCCCCTACTGCTGATAAGTCAAAGTTCAGTTTCTTGATGGCCAAATACGCCTTATGCTCGAGTTCCACTGGAAGGTGACACGCCTTCCCATAAACTAACTGTTATGGAGACATACCTATCGAGGTCTTTTAGGCGGTCCATATGCCCACAGAGCGTCGTCTAGTTTAAATGACTAATCTTTCCTATTTGGGTTGACGACCTTTTCTAGGTTGCTCTTCACCTCTCGGTTAGATACTTCTGCTTGGCCACTCATCTGAGGATGATATGCTGTGGCGATTCGATGGTTGACCCCGTACTACGTTAAAATAGCGGTGAAGTACTTATTGCAGAAATGACTCCCTTCATCACTGATTATTGCCATTGGGATGCCAAAATGGGTGAAGATATTCTTTTGTAAGAATTTTAGTACAACCTTAGCATCATTCATTGGTAGCGCAACTGCTTCCACCCATTTCGATACATAATCAACTGCCAATAAGATGTACAAATTACTGAACGATGATGAAAAGGGTCCCATGAAGTCGATTCCCCATACATCAAAAACCTCTACTTCCAAAATCATATTTAGGGGCATCTCGTTCCGTTTTGAAATATTCCCCACTCGTTGACATCTATCGCAATTTTTCACGCACTGATGTGCGTCTTTGAACAGTGTGGGCCAGTAGAAACCTGCATGTAGGACTTTTGCGGTCGTTCTTTCACTCCCGTAGTGTCCCCCGTATACTGAGGCGTGACATGCCTGTAAGATGATCTCAACTTCACTTTTCGGTACACATCGCCGGATCATTCTGTCAGCACATTGGCGGAACAAATACGGTTCATCCCACATATACTACTTCATGTCGTGTAAGAATTTCTTCTTTTGTTGGCATGTCAATTCTGGTGGGAGAATATTACTCACCAAGTAGTTTGCAAAATCTGCATACCATGGGAACTCACCGTGGATTAAGAATAACTGCTCATCGGGAAAAGACTCGTTGATCACTACTTTGTCTATTTCGTCATGCTTCAGATTCTCTAGCCGCGAAAGATGGTCAGCCACCTAATTTTCTGTTCCCTTTCTATCCTTAATCTCTAAATCAAATTCCTAGAGTAGCAAAACCCAGCGAATAAGTCTCGTCTTTGTGTCCTTCTTTTTAACTAGATATCGAAAGGTCGAATGATCTGTGTAAACCACCACCTTTGTCCCCACCAAGTACGAGCGAAATTTGTCAAATGCGTACACAACTGTAAGTAATTTCTTTTCAGTGGTTATGTAGTTTAACTGTGCATCAGTCAGTGTCTTACTCGCATAATAGATGGCATAAAAGACTTTATCCCATCATTGTCCAAGCACTGCTCCTACTGCATAGTCACTGGAATCACACATGAGCTCGAATGGCATTATGTAATCCGGTGCGATGATCACTAGGGCAGTGCTTAGCTTCTTCTTTAATTGCTCAAATGTCGCCAGATAATCTTCATCAAATTTGAACGGTACATCCTTTTCCAAGAGACTGCATAACGGCTTTGTGATTTTTGAGAAGTCTTTGATAAATCGGCGGTAGAATCCAGCATGACCAAGAAAGATCCGAATACCCTTTATTGATTTCGGCGGTGGTAGATTTTCAATTGTTTCCAATTTAGCTCTATTAACTTCCAACCCTTTTCCAGAAACTTTATGCCCAAGAATTATCCCCTCTTGGACCATAAAATGGCATTTTTCCCAGTTGAGCACCAGATTTGTCTCAACACATCTTTTCAGCACCAGGACTAGATTTTCAAGACACCTATCAAAATATTACCCGAATACTGAAAAATCGTCCATAAATACCTCGACACTTCGCTCCACCATATCTGAAAAGATTGCCATCATGCATCGCTGAAATGTCGCCAGTGCGTTACACAATCCGAATGACATCCTTCTAAAGGCAAAGGTGCCGTACGGGCATGTGAATGTGGTTTTCTCTTGATCCTCTAGTGTGATGACGATCTAATTATAGCCTGAATACCCATCCAGCAAGCAATAATACTCATGTCCAGCTAGTCTATCGAACATATGATCAATGAAAGGTATAGACACTCAAAAATTTCCTTGCTCCAATACTAACACTGTAGGAGGGAAAAGCCATCAATCAAATCAACCCCGGTACCGATACCGGGCATCTAATCCAAATTCGGCCACCAATGCCGGTCATTCAGTTAAATCTGATCCCCAATATCGATAAACCCAAATTCGATCACCAATATCAGTATTCTATCCAGCTTCGATCTTTAATCAGACCGTCAATCCAGCTTCGATTGTCAATCGGACCGTCAATCCAGCTCTGATCGTCAATCGGATCGTCAATCCAGCTCCGATCGTCAATCTAGCTCTGATCGCCAATCGGACCATCAATCCATGTCCGATCGCCAATCGGACCGTCGATCCAGCTATGATCACCAATCGGACCGTCAATCCAACTCCGATCGTCAATCAGACCGTCTATCATATCAACCCCGATCTCTGATTGGACTATCAGTTAAAACCCCGATCTCAATATTAGGCTTTCAAATCAGCCTCGGCAGCAACCCGAGAGGTACAAATCAGCCTCGACAGCAACCCGAGAGGTACAAATTAGCCCCGGCAGCAACCCGGGAGATACCGATCAATCCCGATCTCAATATCGGGCCATCAAGTCAGCCCCGACATCAACCCGGGAGGTACAGGTTAACCTTGACATTGACCTAGAACGTGTTAAGTCATCTTCGGTCTCAGCCCGGGAAGTACAGATCATCCTCGATATTAATCCGGGAAGTGCAGTTCAGCCCTAGAGATGACCCTGGGAAGCCAAACTCACCAAGGACCACCCCGGAGGGGGCAAAATTGTCATTTTATCAACTCTCAGTCGATTTGGTCAAACTCAAGCCGAATTGATGCCATCGAAGTCAGAATGAACCATAACGACGATCCCGAGTGCAAACAGCGCAAGACAGCTCAACTAACAAATTGCGGGGAATCGAAGAACTGGTTATGAACCCGTCTTCTTGGACCCAAAAAATGTTTTATCCCATGTCATTGCGACACTTTTAGCGAGGGATTTTCGAAAATGTATAGCACGCCTCAAATGTACGCTCCGATCAAAAGTTAGAAAGTTTTGACTTTGACTGCGCATTGTCCAAAGTGCACGAACTTCGAGACTGATGGAACCCGGCACCGCGGGCCCAACCAGGGGAGCCGAACCTCTACCTGCGGTAGTAGTAGGTAGAGTGGAGGCTCTATGGCCTATAAATAAAGGTGCCCCCCCTTCATTTCAAAAAAACCCGAAACGCAGCGAAGCTCTGCCAGTTTAATTTTTTGACTTTTACTCCTCTTCCAAACCAAAATATTTCACTCTAACACGTAGATATACCCATATACTACCTCATATCAGAAAATAACTGGTAGATTTGGACGTATAGAGCCTATAATTTGGGAAAAGCCCGTGTAGCAGTTCATTGCAAGTATTTTCACGATCAGAAAGTGAATATTACTTCTTCGTACTTTTATACACTTGCACGTTAAGTTTCGTTTTCTAAAAATGCCCAGAACTTAGTTCTGTGGCCGTTTTCGTCAAAATTTGGTACATTTTTGTACATAAACTGATTTTTTGGCATTCTACAACTCGGATTGTTAATCCGTTAGCTCCAGCAGCTTCAATGCACCAGCACACACGTTCTGGCAACTTCGCCGGACTGGGTTATCTTCCCAGTCCAGGTTTGGCCCTTTGTTTGAATATATTTAACTATATATATACTAACATTTCAATTCTGTCAAGCCCGGATGCCAAATCTGAGGTAGTTTACCGCTTTTATATATATCTACGCATATATGAGCGATTTTCACCTTAACTGGGTTCTCTTCCCAGTATTGGTTGACTACATTTCTGTCAATATATATATATATATATATATATATATATATATATATATATATATATATATATTTCAATTCTAGTCCGGGCACCGGCGTGAAAACCCATCGCCCTTTATATCATTTTTGCACTCTTCGCCATACTGGGTGATCTCCCTAGTCACTGGTTGACTACTTTTCTGCAATTTACATACCAGTCTGACCTGGACTATTTTGTGGCCTTTATACAATTTTTGCACACTTCACCATTACTGGGTTATCTTCCCAGTCCTTGGTTGACTACTTTTCTGTATATTTACATTCCATTTCGTCCTAGATAATTCTTTGGCCTTTTTACTACTTTTATATATATTTATGCATATATAAGCAGCCTTCACCATCACTGGTCCTCTTCTCAGTCATGGTTGACTACATTTCTATCAATATATATATATATATATATATATATATATATATATATATATATATATATTTAATTCCTGTCTAGGCACCGGCGTGAAAACTCATCGCCCTTTACAGTTTATATATATATATATATATATATATATATATTGCTTTACTCGCTTTCTATTCAATTGCTGCTTTAAATATTCATTTTATATGAATTGGCACTGACATATCTGCAGGCGAACTAGATTTATTTAAATCTTACCAATTCTAGTTTTCAAACGGTTCAAAGTCTCCAAACTGAACCGGGAAGCTAGAATGGCTGAGATTTTCTTAAATCTAGCTTTCTTTCTAGTTTCAGCTTCAAAAGCAACCTTGCGTCCCTTAGATCGCTATCTAGTGGGAACGAGATGCTTCGGCCGTGCGAACTAGGATTTACTGAATGAATCCTCGATTCTGGTAATATTGGGGTATTTATCTGTTTCTGTATAAATTTGAATTGTGCAGGTTTTGGCTACTCATATGTGAGCCTAGGAATCGTGGGATTCACGATCAAAATGATCGGAATCTGATTCCCATGATGGACAAACTCTGATTTACAAATGTACTATGCCAATTTTTTTACAAAAATGTACATGTAAATAGACCATAAAACTATTATCCGGATTTAAGGTCTCAATATAATAAAAAATGTTGATTGTCGTGTCAGCGTCCCTCCGATGGTTTTCATACCCATGAGCAGACTGACACTGGTATATTCTGTGGTCGAGGATGCTTTGCAGCCCGATAAATCACCACGCACATGCAGCCTTAAGGCTATAAAGATAAAATTGGAAGTATCGACAAGCTTTAATTCCTATGGCAGCGTAAGGGTTTGATAAACCAGCTTTTAAAACATCATTTTCAAATCAATTAAAAGAAAAGCTTTTCAAGAAAATCAAATTAAATGCTTTTTCAAATCAAATGAAAGACTGATTTTCAAATCAAATCAAACCCTTCGTATATAGGTTCAACGAAGCAAAGCACTACTTTCAATCAATCAAATCATTAGGCCCAATTTTTAAACAGCATTCACTCACGCATTCTAATTTTAAAAGGAAATATTGAAAAGACGCGGTACCGTGTTTATGCGGGAGTCGTGGGGTGCCTAACACCTTCCCCACACTTAACCAAGCCCCCGAGCTCAAACTTTGTTTTTAAAGATCAAGTTCTAACAAAACTCGATTGAGTTGGTACAACCATTTCAAATCTACCAACTGGCGACTCTGTAAAACATTCAAATCGTTGACATGATACATGTTGGCCTTTCTCCTAAAAAACCTTTTAAAACCTTTTTCCTAAATAAAAAGAGTGAGGGTAGAGAGAACTTAGGAAAAGAGATTAAAAGACCCGGGTTGTGACCCGACCCACGGATTTTTTAAACCAATGTCGACAGGTGGCAACTCTTCTGGGGATAGTAGAGGGCTTAGGCCGCTTTCAAATCTTTTCAAACATTTCCCTTTTTAAAACTATTGAATGCGTGAAATTCTGCGTCTCCACAGTCAATGAATGAGTGAGTGCTGCGTCTTTATTGAGTGTATGAATGCTGCGTCTTTACATTGAATGAATGTGAATGAATGCTTTTCTGCTTTTTAGTGCTTCACACCCATATTTAGTGCTTCGCACCCATGTCATCATATGCACAACGGTGAGGCACGATGTATGTGAATGTATGTTGTGTGTCCCTCTCATAAGGAGGAAAACCCGGTCGGTGATAAGTAATGTCTCGGGGGACGACTAAGTCTCTGGGGCTCATGAACATGCACCACCCAGATTCGCTCCAGTTGAAATATCGGATTAATTTCCCCTCTAGTAGATTGCGATGATCTGGGAGCCTTCATTCTGAAACAAAAGCCGTGAGAGTAACCTAAGATAGGTCAGCCTCTGATTAACCAAATTCGAAGGGAAGCTTCTTCATGCCTTCCTCTTTTAATTCCATGTTAAGTCTCTAATTACCGAGGAGCACAATGTAAATATCATAATGAAAGATTTACTTTCCCTGTCAAAATACTATGTCATCTTGCCATCATAACAACTAACCTCGGTTTTTCAGGATAAAATCTAAAAAACACATCATGCATCCTATCCTTACCTACATCAGAGAATTGACACGCCTACATTTTATTGTAGGTAAAAATTGGTCCTGTTACTAGGTCTAAATCCAAAGCACCCAGTCCATCCACGAACATGGCTTCTAGTGCTCAACTAGAATCCACCCCGGTCTCCAAGGAAGAGTTCGAAGGTTTGAAAAATCAGATAGCCGAGTTTGCCAGTTTTTTATGAGAACAAAGAAAGGACCTTAAAGGGAAACAATCTCAAGCTCACACAGAACCTGGAGCATCTGGTGGTAGTGCTGGCGGTTAAGAGACTAAAAAGGCCGAAACTCAGATTCCTGGACCACAAAACCAGGATACAACCAACAAAACCCCTGAAATCACCCCCCTCGTCAAAGAACAGGAAGCTGGTGACATTATGAAGAAAGTACAACAAATGGAGGAAGCTTTTCGATCAATCAAAGGGATTGGGACATTCGGTAGTGTCAATTACTCCGACCTCTGTATATTCCCCGGGGCTCGTTATCCCAAAAAATTTAAAACTCCTGACTTTGAGAAGTATGATGGAATGGGAGATCCTTACACACACCTAAAAGTGTTCATCAATGAACTCGGATCCTATTTGGAGGACGAGAAGCTTTGAATGCAGCTATTCTAGAAGAGTCTAACCGGAGAGGCGAGAGCATGGTATGCCCGTCTGGACAACTCCAAAATCCACAGTTGGGAAGAACTGGCCTACGCCTTCCTCTGTCAATATAGCTTCCAATCTCAGCTGGCGCCAGACAGATACCAAGTTACCAAGATCAGGAAGAATAACACTGAATCATTCAGAGAATATACCCAGTGATGGAGACGAGTCGCATCACAAGTCACCCCAGCCATGACTGAATCTAAAATAGTCATGACCTTCATCGACATCCAAGAAGCGCCTTATTATGAGAGGGTCCTAGCAGACATAGGAAAACCATTCTATGAAATGATCAAACATGGTGAAATGGCCGAATTGGGGCTCAAATCCGGGAAGATAAAAGATCTAACCGCCCTCGAAGCTGTCACTGAGCATATCTAGTCCGGAAATTATGGTAGTAATCCCCGTAGGGTCCACAAGAAGAAAGACAAAGAAGTCTCCTTAGTGTTACAAGGATAAAATCCAAGGGGCGAGTCAAACAGTATGCCCATCCAAAGGAGGAATTATACCCCTTTTTAAAATCCAACACAGCCTTCAAATCCTCCATTTCAGAAAAATATGGAGGTCAGGCGTCAAAGAACTTTCACCCCTCTAGGGGATTCACTTGAGAACGTATTCAAACTTCTGACAGCCCAGGAGAAGATTGTTTAACTCCTTCCACCAACCAACACTAATGGACGGAATTTCTATCCAAGCAAGAAGTGTGCTTATCACTCTGGATCTCCAGGCCATGTCACCCAAGACTGTTGGTCTCTTAAGCACAAAATACAAGACTTGTTTGACATCGGAGATATTGTTGTCACAAAGCCTGAGCAACCCCATGTGCAGGATAATCCTCTGCCACAACATAAAGAGGAGAATGTCAACATTATCAGCACCACAGATGGAGAAAGATCCAATTACCTCCGTTATGTGGGAGAATAAATTCAATCCAACAACACCAGCCCAGATAGTTGGGAAGTTTTTGAAAGGCGATTTCTAATAGAGAAAGAAATAAAGTCTCTCAAGGAACAAATTAAGCAGTTAGCAGAACTGGTCGTTTACCAACATCAACTCACCAGGAAGATGGCGAAACAAATCAACCAGTCCATTGTTGATCATCCTCCCACACCGGAGATTACTTCCCCGAGAAATCAATACCAGTCTAATGAGAATGATCTTTAGGCCAACAGAGTGGCCGAAAAAGAGAATCTCCGAGCGGATGGGAAATTCCTATTTCAGAGGAACTTCACCAACCTAAATCAATCAATAGAAGAAATATTTCAAATGCTAATCAATGAAGGAATGGTTGCAGACTTATTACCTCCATTGAACCTCGGGCCAGAAAATTCAAACCTTATCAAATATGTCAGTACCATTCCCAGTCACCCGGCCATGATACTGAGGATTGCTGGGCACTTTGTAACCTGATTCAAGACATGATCAAAAATGGGGACCTGATAGGGGAAATCAAATCCTCGATCTCCCAGACATTGACACTCTCTGGTTCGCCACTGTATGGAACTAGAACACAGTGGCTGTTATATCCTGCGATAAGGAGTCAATCCTCACACCCTCGGTACTGACAAGGAAAGGGGTTCAAGAAATAATAAAATTCTGTGAAGGTGGCTGCACCTCAGCCTCTAATCTTGCCCTTCAGACCTTAGTATCTAATCATTAGTCTGAAAAAGGTCCCATGGAACTACAAGAACAATGAAGGCTCCACTTCAAATAACATTACCGTTGCGCCAAAGGACAATCCCTTATACCTACCTCAGCGGGTAATCAAACCAGTCATCAAAGAAAAAGAGAAGGTGGCTGAAGAGAAAATCAAAGAGTTCCTTAACAAAATGGGACATAATGAGATCAAAATAATGTAAATCTTGGAAGACGCACCTAAATAAGTGTCCATCCTCGACTTGGTCCTATCCTCAGAGGATCATCGCAACATTCTGGTGAAAGTACTAGAAGAAGCTCATTTACAATATAAAATGGATACCGAGAAATTCCGTCACATGATAGAGCACATCTTCAATAGCAATATGATATCTTTCACTGACGATGATATCTCGGCAGAGGGAACAAACCACCATAAGTCCCTGCATATAGCTGTAATGTCCTCCGGATATGTGATCGGAGGTGTGCTCATTGATGGAGGATCATCCCTCAACATTTGTCCATACAATACATTAGAAAGGATGAAGATCAATCCGAACCAGATCAAAACCAGTCATATGTTCATCTGGGCCTTCGATGTATCTCGCAGACAGACTATGGGGGAAATAGAGCTTCCGTTAGAGATTGGCCCACACACTTTCTTCGTATCTTTCCAGGTGCTCAACATCACCACTGGATACAACTTATTGCTGGGCAGACCCTGAATCCACATGGCAGGGGCAGTGCCATCCACCCTCCATCAATAACTCAAGTACATTATCAACGGCAGCCTCATCATACTGAATGCCGAACCAGAGTACTCTACCTACATGCATGGGGATATGCCAGTGATCAGCCTGGATGCGGTAATTGAACCTGCCAGTTTTCAAGCTCTAGAGGTGAGCGATACTCAGTATCTACCTATCGGGGCACCAGCCCTAAAGCCTAAAGTCTCCACCAAAGTAATGACAGTGGGGCGAGAAATGGTATCTTCGGGTTTCCAACCTGGAGAAGGGTTGGGAAAGGATAAGCAAGGTATCAAGATGCCAGTCCAAATCCCAAGTCAGACTGGGAGAGCAGGATTGGGATATTCATCCGGGTCAAGCCTCCAGAACCCACATAAACATCCCAAGGCTCATGCCTCCACAATTCTGCTGCCAAACCTCACAAATGCCGGATGGGTGAAACCTAAGAGGAAAATCCCGATTGCGGTATCAGCCATGCTATTTCCTTCAATCATACCTGTCCATGAAAGAAAAGCCCTCAAGCCTGAGGCAGATAGCAAAAGGGAAAAGAAAAGATCCTGTACAAAGGACGAGACCCATTCGCTAACATGAGGGTCATTATCAACTACGAGGGCATGAATGACGAACTTCCAGACAGCGACGATGAAGATCATACCCAAATTCCTCGCATCAAGAAGGGAAAAGGGAGCAGTTTAAAGAAGAGCCCTGTCCCTATTATAAATAATGTCTCGGTCATCATCCAAGACGAGACAGATAATCACAAATCCCTAATCCTCTCAGTTCATGAGGATCTGACCTTGGACAACTAGAGCAGTGTCCCTTACCTTGGTCGAAAAGGGTACAGGGGCAGAAAGACTCAAGCATTGGATGTGGGTGTCTCTGCTGATGAGATGCTAACCTGTTAAAATGACTATGACTTTGATGTAGAACTGAAGTTCGACTTGATAAATATTGATCAAGAGGAGGAAGATGACTATGAGGTGCCCGAGGAGATCAAAGATTGGGTCGAAGATAAACCCAAACCAAACCACCACCATCAATATAGGAACCTCTGAAAATATCAAAGAAATCCAAATAGGTTCAGACCTCACACCCAATTAAAAAGCCGACCTGATCAAACTCATAAAACAGTACCAGGACGTATTTGCATGGTCACATAAAGATATGATTGACTTATCCACTGATATTGTCATCCATCGAATGCCCATCAAAGATGGATTCAAACCAGTCAAGCAAAAGCTCAGGTGATTAAAACCAGAATGGAGTCTGAAAGTCAAAGAAGAAATTGTTAAACAATTTAAAGTCGGAATCATCATGGTATCAACATACCCAGAATGGCTGTCAAACATAGTTCTCGTACCTAAGCCTGGAGGGAAGTTACGAGTCTGCGTGGATTACCGGGATTTGAACAATGCATGCCTCAAGGATAATTTCCCGGTACCGTTCATCCACATCCTGATAGACAATACTACGCAGTATACCATATATTCCTTCGTGGATTGCTTTACTGGTTATCATCAAATAATGGTTGCTAATAAGGACTAGGAGAAAATACCTTTTATCACTCCCTGGGGAACCTTCTGCTATAGACGACTATCCTTCGACCTTATCAATGCCGGAGCCACGTATCAGCGAGCCATGATGGCCCTCTTTCATAACATGATGCACAAAGAAATAGAAGTTTATGTGGATAACATCATCATCAAATCCCGGAGGGAGGATGATCACATCGACCATCTCAGGAAGCTGTTCAACTGGTTACGTAAGTATAACCTCAACCTGAATCCCGCCAAATGTGCTTTTGGCGTCAAAGCAGGCAAGCTGCTAGGATTCCTGGTAAGCAATTGGGGCATCGAGCTCGACCCTGCCAAGATCAAAGCCATTACTAAAATGCTCATACCTCATACAGAGAAGGAGATACGAGGATTCCTGGGAAGGATCAACTTCATAAGCCGATTCATTTCCCAACTCACAGCAACCTGTGAACCCATCTTCAAGTTATTCAGGAAGAATTCCTCCACCAAATGGAATGAGGATTGTCAACAAGCCTTCCTTGCCATTAAGAAGTAGCTGAATGAAGCACCTGTTTTGGTACCCTCAAGGGATGGAGTTCCCTTGTTCATGTACCTGTCCGTTAATAACAACACAATAGGCTGCATGTTAGGACAGAAGGATGATAGTAATAAAGAAAGAGCTATCTACTACATCAGCAAAAGATTCAGCAGTGGTGAACAAAAGTACACCCTGATCGAGAATACATGCTGTACATTAGCATGGGCCGCCATGAGGTTGCAACACTATTTGCATGGGCATACGACCTACCTCATATCCCGCATGGATCCACCCAAGTACGTATTCAACAAACCAATGCTGAATTGCCAACTGTCCAAATTGTAATTGATCCTACAGTAGTTCGACATTGTCTACGTGACTCAGAAGTCAATCAAGGGTCAAGGTATTGCAGATCAATTAGCTGAAGCACCTTCGGGAGGGTTCGAGCCCCTGAAGATATATTTCTCGGATGATGGGATCATGACAATTCAACAACTCCAGTATGAGAATACAGTCCAACCATGGAAAATGTATTTTGACGGAGCGATAAACATGGAAGGTGTCAGAGCTGGGGCAGTCCTCATCTCTGGTGCAGGAAAGCAGTATCCCGTGGCTACCAAACTTGAATTTGGCAACACCAACAGCACGGCCGAGTATGAAGGCTGTATAATGGGGTTGAAATTAGCCCAATCCATATCTATCAAGCACCTACTCGTCTTTAGAGATTCCGATCTGGTCATCAGACAAACCACCGGTGCGTATCTCACCAAAGAACTGCATTTGCTGCCCTATCATCGACAGGTCCTCCAAATATCCCGGGAATTCGAAGACATAACCTTCGTTCATATTCCTTGGGGTCGGAATGACTTCACTGATGCATTGGCAACGTTGGCTTTATTAATTCGCATATCCGATAGGAGTGGATTTCCCAACATCAAGTTCACAATTCAGAAAGCCCTGATATATGGGAGTTACATTGGAGAAGTATCAGATGAAATACCTCCTGTCAAGCAGCCTTGGTATCAAGACAATAAGGAATATCTCCGTGATGGATCCACACCCGTTGAGGCAAGTCAATCCGAGCGAAAGCGGATTCACAAAATGTCCATGAAGTTCTATTTGAGCTGAGATGCACTGTACAAAAGGGATGCTTGAAAAGGCCTGTTAAGATGCCTCGACAAAGAGCAAGCCCAAAGACTTATGGATCAAATCCACGGTGGAGTCTGTGGTCCACACATGAGCGGTCATCTGCTGGCCAAGAAGATAATAAGAACAGGCCATTATTGGATCTCACTTAAGGCTGACTGCGATGATCACGTTAACAGATGTTTTCAATGCCAAATACATGGAAATGCCATCCATGCTCCTCCGAATGAGCTGCACAACATGAGTTCACCATGGCCTTTCTCCATGTGGGGAGTGTATGTGATAGGTCCAGTGGAACCAAAAGCCAGCAATGGTCATCGATTCATCTTCACCATGATCGATTACTTCACCAAATGGGTTAAAGCAGCCTTCTTTCCCAAAGTCACAAAAGAGGTCATCATTAGTTTTATCAGAAATAATATCGTCTGTCGATATAGACAACCGGAGGTGATCGTATCAGACAACGCCAAGAACCTGAACAATCAAATGATGAAAGAATTATGCAGTAAAGTTCTACATCAAGCATCTCAATTTCGTCATCTATCAGCCCAAGATGAATGACGCTGTCGAAGCGGCCAATAAAAACATCAAGAAAATCATGCAGAAAATGTCCGCCAATCACAAGGAATGGCCTGACCTGCTGCCTCTCACCCTGTTAGGATACAGGACGTCAATGCGCACCTCTACTGGGGCTACCCCCTATTCATTGGTTTATAGCATGGAGGCAGTCCTTCCCATAGAGGTAGAGATGGAATCCTTACGAGTTATAATCAACGCTCAGATAGACGAGGATCAGTGGTTGCAAGACCGGTATCATCAACTGTCCCCGATAGATGAAAAGAGGGCTACAACCATTTTCCACGGATAGCCATACCAGTAAAGGATCGCCAGATCCTACAACAAAAAAGCCCGAATCCGGCAATTTAAAGAAAATGACTTGGTGCTAAAGAAAGTCCTGGCGAATCAGGATGAAGCCAAAGGAAAGTTTGCCCCAAATTGGGAAGGCCCTTTCATTGTCAAGGAGGTATTGATAGAGGGAGCTATCAGACAACAAGAAATGGATGGGAACGAATTTCCCCAACTCATTAATTCAGAAACCATTAAAAGATACTACGTCTGAGACACATGCATACCCTCATTCGGGTCCAACGAATCAAATCAGGTTTGGTTTTTCACTAGAAAGCCGGAACTACGAATGACCTGATCTCCCTACATCCTGGAGTACGTAGGCAGCCATTTCTGGTGCGGTCAAACCAAATAAACAACTCAAAAACTCATCAAACCAATCTCAAAACCCAAGATAAAGACTTTTCAAACCTCTTTCCAACCAAATAGCCAGAACTATGAATGACCTGATCTCCCTCAATCCGGGAGTACATAGGCAGCAATCTACGGCGCGATTTGACCTTCAAGAAAAATAAAAAATAAAAGACCAGTTCCAAGACACCGAAGATAAATAAAAGCTAAATTCTATCAAGCTATCCTGGTCAACAGGCCCATCTGAGATACTCCCTGACATCTCAACTGTCAGTCCATCAAAGAGAAGCTCAAGATACATCTACAACTGCGAGTCATGAAAGAAGTAGTAATCAATCAGCAATGACAGTACATATCCAATTAGGGAAGTGAATCAAAACTATATTTCTCTGATATATAACACTATTTAATATATACATAATGCCCTGTACATGACAAAAATGGCTGATCTAGTCTATGCAGGAAAAATAAAGCTAGTCTATGGACCCAAAGACAAGCGGATCAGCAATGCCAGTATGGCATCTCTCTTTGAAAATGGGGGAGCAGCTATAAGTGCAATCCACTCTGCCTCCATACGGCCCAGTACCTCCACGGCCATCTGAATCGTAGCACTGTGGTCATCAATATACGCACTCATCTCGGTGACCAAACCATGAGTATAAGATTAAAGAGTAGTACTATCAGCAATGTGGAAATCACGGGAAGCTATAGCCTCATCCCTCTCCACAAAAGTTGGGTCTCGAGCGATCAAAGTCTCCTCGATCACAACATATGCTGCGTCTCTAGTTGAGTGGATGTCGTCTCGCTCCACAACCACTGTATCTCTGGCAGATCGGAGTTCCTCTCGCTCAATCAATCCAGCATCTGAAGTGGCTCTGAGCCCATCTCTCTCCGCCAAAGCTGAATCTCCGCCAGACAAGGCGGCCAACATCTGCGCTCTAGCCGAATCTCGCTCAAAGGTCATCCTGAATAGTGAGTCCGCTAAAGCCGGATCCGTCTTTGCAGGAATAGCCGACGAATCACTCACTAGAGCCGCTATCAAACTCGTGAACAGCTCATCCTCGGTAGGAAAATCCTGATCCTCCATGGGCTCTTCCTCGTCGGAGTCCACAATCAGAGATAAATGAGGCTCTACTGCTGCAACTGCTGTCTCTACCTCCAACAATGTAGAATACTCCAGAGAATGGCCCGGATGGCTACCAGAGAAATTAGCCCTCTCTCGATGAGTCCAACACTCATATACTCTAACCAAGTCAGCGGATGACATAGACGAAGCCGAAATCCTCTAATCAGTAGGCCCCTCAAAGTGGTGCAAACTTTGCAGCTGATCAAACTGACACATGACTGCTAGGGGATGATAGGTAGTCACTCCCCTCAATCCCGCCAGGGGCAAATAATCCAGGCCAGAAGTATGGGTGATAAAGCTATATGGGGACGCTAGCCCTGAGCATGGCAAGATCGAGAACAGATGCTCAATATCTGATAAAAATGCTAACCATGACTCTGCATCAATGCACTCCGCAGGCTAAAAGGAGTAAACTGTGGATGTCTCATAAGTGAAGTAAAAACCCCGTGGCCTGAAGAATCCAATCGGTTGTATATGGGACATCAGCCATATATACAGCAAGACCGAGCTGCCCTAAAAAATCCCTCTGGATGTGTGACGCCCCCAAATTCCAGGACCGCCACTTGGTCTCTCGAATTCGGTTCATCACGTGCTCATGGTAATACATCGCAATAATGATAACTAAATATCACACAACCACAGCGGAAAATCTATTCTAGAATAATTTACAATGATTTATTATAATTATTCCCCCAAGTCTCGCAACCTACAGTACTTAATAGATTACATAGCAATATCAATTAATGACTTGCTATATAATCTAACTTAAGCTTAAACATAAACAAATCCAGTCTTACTACATCATCTTCACACAATATTAATATATTTGAAACATAACAGACATAAGCTAGTTGGTAGCCTTGCCCTTGCCCTTATCAATGCCCGAAGGTTCGCCATGCTCTGCCTTAACTGAAATGTTTTAGGGAAAGCAAGAATGAGCACAAATTGCCCAGCAAGTAATATACAATAAGGGTGAATAATAAGATTCTCAATTCTCGAAAGGGTGTAGCAAGATTTGATAGTTCAAGAATAACAAGAATATCAACAGTTCTCAATAACAGTCGCTAAGGACAGGATAATATCAATATGATTCAATAATAAGTCAATTCAAGATTTCAAATAATTGAATACTGAGTAGTCACTACGGACTATGAACTTCTACTAGAATTGATAGTAATAAACTTGAAAATCCAACAAAAACAGGTACAACAGGTGATCAGCCTAAAGTACCCTTGTTATGCATAACAATCAATCATACTCAAGTGTACATGTCGGTTCTCCGACAATTATATATTCCCTTCAAAGAAGGTTGTTCTTCTCAGTCAAATACAAGATCCCGCACCAATCAATTAGTTTGGGTTGCTTTTCAATAACATAAGTCCAGTCGAATCAAATGGCATAGACACTTTCACAATATTCAAGAACAATACTAAGTTCAACATGAATAATAGCATTAATGAAATAAGAGTTCAAGTATGCTAATTCAATTCAACCGATTAAATAGGAAACTAGTTCGCAATACACAAGATAGGATACTTGCATAGTAAAAGAGTATAAGTTAGGAAACTTTCACAATCATAGCTTTCCTTGCATAAAGTAAATGCGTCGGTTAGGATACTTGCACTTTAAAAGAGTGTAAGTAAGAGAACTTGCCTTTAGTGTAGTTTATCCACGAAAAACAATCAACACTTTCGAATTCCTATCGTAATACAGTTACGTATATATATGATATTCATTAGTCATATAATTTAACTTCACATTTTCTCTTTGAATATACGATCAACACATAAGGTAAGTTTTACCTAGCTACACAGTTATATAGAATATAATTTCTATCCTTAACGTTCCTTCTTTAGAGTTTAAACGCATTCTCATATTATATAAGATCTCAACAATTAGCAAACATGCTTGCATATTATTAATATCACATAAGACCACAATCAATACTAAATATATTTCATTTTAGCAAGTTACGGCATCTCCTTAAGTTAACCGTCAAAATCGGGTTCAAGTAACATCATATAATATCACGTAGCATGTATTCATATTTAAAGGATACTTTACATGCTTGTATAACTTTTCCAAATCCAATCGTACATGGTATAGGTTCTTAAGTTAATACTTAAAGCCATTCAAGGACACGAACTCATATGGTCTAACATGGTCATTTTTAAACACATAAGATATTCATATAACTTGTATTAGTCATGCTCATGAGTACTCGTATTGCATATATGTAGCTGGCATTGTTATTATCTTGAAAACATGCTTTGTTTATGCTAAACTTTAATCACGGCAACCAATCATGGTATATATATATGCATGACACATGAATGAGTCTAAGAGTACTATCACATGTGTCCATAAATATCAGAATTTAAATCTCCACGTATCGTGTTAATGCTCATGTGCAAGGCTTGTATTTCTATTAGTGAATCTTACTAATAGAGCCTAACATGTTCATGCTTCCTTACGAACTATATAAACACAAGTTAAGGCTTCATTCATATATTTCAAAGTTATCTAAACATGCTCATAACATCAAAATGACTATATAGCATTTACATGATCATATCCACCTTCAAACTTATATTTTTGTTAGGAATGAGCACTAGTTAGGTTCACATGTTCATATTTTATTACGGAACCAATATAGATAAGCTAACATGCACTTCATGTGTCTCTAGGTGGTACTAACGTGCTTGCAAGGTCAGTATGTAAACATGCTTTATAATGTTAATGATTGTTTATGAAATTTTAAGTTCGTTTCCAAGCTTCATGTCGTTTTGTTAACCATGTATGCTAATACACTAAAACATGCTTATATTGCCTCATTAGGTTTATATATATGTATTAATCATGCTTCCATGCTTGTTTAAACAAAAATCAACCAATTAGTACATAACAGTTTTGTTGCAGAATGCAGAAAACTGAACACAGAGGCCGGCGCTGCGGCGCGGCAACAGCAGCCATATTCTAGCGCTGCGGCGCGGGTGGCGCTGCGACGCGGCGCTGCGGCGCTGTCTGCGGCGCTGCGGCGTGGGGACAGTTCCTCAGTTCAGACTGCAGCGAAACCGACCCAAAACCTCCCATTTTATCGATCTCGACATACCCATATGCTATTAGACTAACCTTTTTAACTTACTAACACATATATATGCTTATATAACAGTCAATCGCCCAAACGATTCCCAATTTCATGAACTCCAACTAATTTCACGAATTCGATGCTTTACAGAAATTACAGAGCAACAATGGAAATGAAAGTCAAGAAAGCTATATAGTGGTTCCATCACGTATGTATGTTCATATAACAACAATATAAGGGTTCTACAAACCAATCATGAACCAATTTGGCATAATCAAAAATTTGAAGGAAACTTCGGAAACAGAAAACGAAAATGAAGAACAAAGAAACTGTATTATACCTTCTGTTAGATTCTGAACTTGCTGCTACTCAAGAACACTGATAAATATATATATAACTCTTAACTTACTTAGCCAAAATTCTCAGCAAATGAATTAAGAAGAGGATGGGTTATATTTATAGAAGAATTTCATAACCAGGCAATGCAATTACATCCAAAATCAAACTAACAGATTATAGGAATGTTTGCTAGATAAGAGGGAGTTGGTAATTAGTTGGTGATCTCCACTATTCCACCCACTCCCTTCATGATCATGATGGCTAGAATGCTGAGTTTGAGAGAAGAGAGTAGGCTAGCTTCATGATGCATTTCACGTGTACAAGGTTTGTGTCTTACTAATATGGGACAAGGCATAAAAATCTCAGCATTTCCAATTTGTAAACAAACTAGTGTTAATACTTAGGTTATATACACACACATATTTAGACACTTAGGTCTTTAATTGAAATGTCACAATAATTCATATACTGTAGTAAGTGTAAATTGACACGTATAATCCATGTACATTTTGTTAATACCGGATATAATCTAATCAGATGTTAACACATTACACTGTCTCCTTTATTAAAACTAATTGTTTACAATATGTTCATGATATATTATACAATGTATACCCACATATTTATTATCACACAAGTTATTAATCAAGTAGCTCACATGGTTTAATAAGCCTTACCATATAATAGTGTCATATTACACTTCACATAATACATAGTCAGCTAATATATGCTACACATTTAATTCGCATGCTTGCACATATAATTTCTCATCTTATAAATTGAATATTAATTAATAATATACACATATCCTACATCAATCAATATAATTGTTAACCTCCATAACAATTTAATTAACCCTTATATGATTAATCATCACTTTGATATAAATCTTATTATATTTATAAACACGTTGCTCATTATTATTATGTTTCTTGCAATAATAATAATCACATATTATTAATCAATCATCATTAGTATCTTATAACAGTTAATTAATATTCTTCGATTAACAATTAATATAGATTAATTGTTCGCTTAAATTAATATAATCATTCTTATATTACGTCACTGTGCCACACAAGGCAATCAACGAGTTTATCACAAACTCCACCAATTTCTCAATTATTATAATTATTCAATTATATATAATTGAATTAATTCATCTCATAACACAAAATCATTTATATTCAAATAAATTCTCATTTCCATTAATATATTTATTTAATAATATATGGAAATTCTCGGGTATTACAGGATGGGTACTACAATGTGTGGTGGATCTAAATGTCTCAACCAATATCATCGGGACGATGGTGCTACCCTGTCTAAGGACCCGAACCACAACTACTAATCCCACGTCCAAATGATCCAAGCGAAGCGGCATATAGACGTATGCCACAATACACATCAACAGAATGTCTACTCTAGCCAAATGCCATGCCTCTGCTGAAATAATAAAATCTCCGACATGGTGATCATAGCTGTCAAGCTCGCCAAATTGATCGATCAGGAAATTAATCGAGATCATGTGTCCAGATACAATCTCGTCCCTGATCAAGCTATGGCAGAGATCGGACATACGGGTAAACGGTCTCCTCATATCACTAATAGCCGTATGAGCACACGAAAAATCCAGAGCTAACCCAGTAAATCGCTCGTACTCCTCAAGAGTCGGTGTCAACTCATGTCGCTCGAAGCGGAACACCTATCTCTCTAGTATCCAGAAGGGTAAAATGCCATCAACAAATCTAGATGGCACCTAAAAATCTGCGAGGGCCAATGAATGCCCCAACATGTGGTCCACTGTCCCTCTGACTGGTTAGGGCAGATTCTCATACCACGACCTCAATGATGTGGCCACCTTAGACGACGGTGAATGCTCAATATGGCTGACCGCAGACGACGTCATCTGTAGCATCATACCACAAGAGCATCTAGAGGTCAAATCAAGTCGCAACTGTCTGAATGCATACACATGACTTAATATATGTATGATAACAAATATACACATGATGCGAGAGATAGAAAAGATCATAAATATCTACAACAAGCTATCTACTGCGGGCATCATCCCTGTCTGATAATACAAAGCAGAAAGGAAAATACAGGGAAATGGGGGCACCACCACCCAACTAACACAGTGGTCTATCAAAATGATAGCACAACTGACAAATAGTCAAAATAGTGGTTGACCAAAAATATAGCTCCAATAGCTATTAGAGGAAGTCGAAGACATCAGTGTCAAAGCGATCAACCTGCTCCATTTCCTCAGTGGATACAAAACTGCTACTATCAGGCATGTCTGGGCGATATAAGGGAGGATCTGCCCCTGCATAGCTGCTGCTAAATGGACCAGAAGAGGGACTCGCTCCTGAGCTGGATGGGTAAAAAGAAGATGCCTCTGACGGATCTCAGCCAAGGTGCTTGATAAAAAAATGGGCCTGATCCAACTCCCTGGTCAGATCTGCTATCTGGTCTGCATGAGTAGGCTCTCTAAGGGAAGCTATCCAGTCTGTCTGTTGGGTTTGTACGAAATCGTGATGCAATCAAATTGCAAAAATTAGCGGAAGCATGGTATATCAGAGTTTAAAAAATTTCTACAAAACCATTACCCTGATCATCCTTTATGCAAATTATTAATTTAAAACGATAAATAAGAAGTTATGGAATCATACCCTTGTAGAACGAAGCTTCCACAGGTACTAGTTCAACTCCTTGTTCTTCGTGATCTCCTTGAATTTCCGGGTTAGATTCCTTCCTTTGATCAACGTTAGCCACCCAAGTGTTTGGCCTCTAGAGGTGATCCACCAAGGAAGATGAATTATCAAGAAGGAGGGTGTTTGGCTTAGTATTCTATCCTCTATAGAAAAGGAGTACTCTCCAACAATTGGAATTGCATCAATCTAATATCTATTATAAGACTTCTCTTATATAGACATTGGTCAACCCTTCTAATCCTATTAGACATGGGATTTCTTTTAATTAATTAAACTCCTTTAATTAATTTAGGCTTCCCACCACATGGGAATAATTAATTAAATTCATTTAATTAATTTGTCTCCTAATCTTATTAGGAATAAATGAGAGTACTAAATATTAAATTAATTACTAAACTCCTTTAGAAATTAAAATAATAATAATTGTAATAATATTAATAAGACTCCTCTTATTAATTTATATTTAATATTTCCAAAATATTAAATAATAAACATTAAGCTATTTAATTTATTCTATCACCATAGATTAAATTAATTATACTTAATGCATTATTACGATTATGCCATTACCTTCTTAAATAATTATTCTTCCTTTTATGGTGTGACCCTTTAGGTTCTCCATATTAAACCGGTTGTGAATAAATCAATTAAAACAATTTTAATCTTATTTAAATAAATAAATTAAACTAATAATTTATTTAAATAAATAATATTTATTCTACAATAGGGATAAGCCTCCCTAGCGATCAACGACTTTCCAGATAATATAGATTTCAACATTAATCATAAAAGAACCTGTGAGTTAATAGTTACCATACAATTCAATCCTTCCACCATACAATGCCCCAATTAAATATAAGACATGGATTTACTGTCAAGTCTTATTTTATTTAATTATATGTATTTCGATTAGACAATGCACAACTCCAAATAATGCAAATTAAAAACTCCTTTCTAATTTCATTTCACCTTGGCCAAGGATTCCTGGGTTGTCATTTTAACGAATCACATGGGACATATCTCCTCTTTTACTAGAGGTGGTAGATTCTTTATTGATCATTCATTATCTCCATATGTAACTCATTATACCCAAGCATACCCTATATATGCCTTAAAAGGTCTTAAGGAATAAGTCAAAGTATAATTTGTTACATACAAGATACTATGATGATCTCAAGTCCAAGGATCACTTGTACTACTATCACATTAGGAATTCCTATTGACATGCGAGTAAAACTCCATTAGGTATTCCATAGCGAATCACGTTCAGTGAACTTATTCTTCAATAAGCACCTACATACTTGCTTTAGTGTCTCCACACAAATGATCATGAGATCAATCATCCTCATCCAATGAGCACGCAACATATGTACCAATCTATCCGGATTTACTAATCCCCTTTTTAGTAATCCCACGATTAGGAACTATTTAAGTTTTAAAACTTTCTAAGAATTTAGATCTCATTAGCATGATCATCATCATGATTCTAAAAGCATTGCTTAAAACTATGGGTTATTTACATATTATAAAAACAGCAACATGTAGATAATTAAATGCCTGTAATAAATGAATATTTCATTAATAAATAAATAAGATTGTTTACAAAGTACGTGCTTTATCATCATACATGATTGGCTTGTATGCACACTACTATCAATCTCCCACTTGCACTAAAGCCAATCGCAATGGTATCTCATACCCATCTTCTCTAAGTGACGATCAAACTGCTGTTGTGTTAAAGCTTTAGTAAATGGATCTGCAATGTTGTCTTGAGAGTCTACACGCTCCAAGGTGACGTCTCCTCTTTCAATGATCTCCCTGATCAAATGAAATCGCCGCAACACGTGTTTAGATTTCTGATGAGACCTCGGTTCCTTAGCCTGTGCAACTGCTCCTGTGTTGTCACAGTAAATGGGAACTGCTTCTCCAATGCTAGGAACCACACCAAGTTCAGTTATGAACTTCTTCATCCAAACAGCTTCCTTTGCAGCTTCACTTGCAGCTATATACTCTGCCTCTGTCACTGAATCAGCAACTGTTTGCTGCTTGGAACTCTTCCAACTCACTGCGCCTCCGTTCAAGGTAAAAACATACCCCGAAACAGATTTACTGTCATCTTGGTCCGTTTGAAAACTTGAGTCTGTGAAGCCCTCGAGTTTTAATTCAGACCCACCGTAGACAAGAAAAATATCCTTAGTCCTTCTCAAGTATTTTAGGATATTCTTCACTGCCTTCCAGTGCTCTTCTCCTGGATTCGACTGGTATCTGCTCGTTACACTAAGTGCATGAGCAACATCTGGTCTAGAACATATCATACCGTACATGATAGATCCTATTACAGAAGCATAAGGGATCTTACTCATACGGGCTCTCTCCTCAGGTGTCTTTGGGGCCTGTTTCTTGGAGAGATGTATTCCATGGCTCATCGGCATGAGTCCTCTTTTGGAATCTTCCATGCTAAATCTCTTTAGCATTGCATCAATGTACGTTCCTTGGGATAAACCAAGCATCCTTTTAGATCTATCTCTATAGATCTTTATCCCCAAAATATAGGATGCTTCTCCCAAGTCCTTCATGGAGAAGTGTTTAGATAACCAGATTTTAATTGATTGTAGCATAGGAATGTCATTCCCTATCAGTAATATATCATCAACATATAATACAAGGAATGAAACTGCGCTCCCACTAACCTTCTTGTACACACATGGTTCATCGTCATTTTTGATAAAATCAAACTCTTTGATTGTCTCATCAAAACGAATGTTCCATCTACGAGAAGCTTGCTTCAATCCATAAATGGATCGTTGCAGCTTACAGACTTGATTTATTCCAACCTTTGAAACAAATCCCTCTGGCTGTGTCATATACACATCCTCCTCAAGTTTCCCATTGAGGAAGGCCGTTTTCACGTCCATCTGCCAGATCTCATAGTCGTTATAAGCTGCAATCGCAAGCAAAATCCGAATGGACTTGAGCATAGCTACTGGTGAAAAGGTTTCATCATAATCAACTCCTTGTCTTTGTTTGAAACCTTTTGCAACCAGTCGGGCCTTATAGGTCTCCACCTTGCCGTCCGCTCCAGTCTTTCTTTTAAAGACCCATTTACACCCAATAGGCTTAATGCCTTCAGGTGGTGAAACCAAAGTCCATACTTTGTTTTCATACATGGAGTCCATTTCGGATTTCATGGCTTCAAGCCATTTCCCTGAGTGTTTATTACTCATGGCCTGTTCGTAATTCAATGGATCATCATCATTCATGATGCGTACCTCATCGTCATCCTCTACAACGAATCCATACCTCTCAGGTATCTTCGGTACTCTTCCAGATTTACGAACAGGGTGTGGTATAGTAGGTTCTTCTACTTGGTCAGGTACCTGACTTTGATCCGTGGTAATTTGTGGTTCTTGAGCTTCTTCAAGATATATCTTACTCCCACTGACCCCTTCATGGATAAACTCCTTTTCCAAGAAGGCAGCATGTTTCGCAACAAACACCTTTTGATCAGTTGGATGATAGAAATAATACCCTACAGTTTCTTTAGGGTATCCCACAAATCTACACTTTTCGGATTTAGTCTGTAGCTTATCATGTTCAAACTTTTTGACATAAGCTGGACAACCCCAAGTCTTAACATGCTTAAGATTTGGTTTCCTTCCCTTCCACATCTCATATGGAGTCTTTGGGGCGGATTTGGTAGGTACCTTGTTAAGTAGGTATGCAGCCGTTTCTAGGGCATATCCCCAGAAGGAAATTGGAAGGTCGGTAAAACTCATCATGGATCGAACCATGTCTAACAGTGTTCGATTTCTCCTTTCAGATACTCCATTTAACTATGGTGTACCTGGAGGAGTCCATTGTGAGATTATACCATTTTCTTTGAGACAATTGAGAAACTCACTGCTTAAGTATTCTCCGCCTCGATCTGATCGAAGTATCTTTATACTCTTGCCCGTTTGTTTCTCTACTTCACTTATGAACTCTTTGAACTTTTCAAATGATTCTGACTTGTATTTCATTAAATACACATATCCAAATCTTGAGTGATCATCAGTGAAAGTAATAAAATAAGAATACCCACCCCGTGCACTTGTTGTCATAGGCCCACAAACGTCTGTGTGAATCAATGTCAACAACTCTGTAACTCTTTCTCCTCTTCCACTAAAAGGAGATTTAGTCATTTTACCCATGAGACAAGATTCACAAGTTGGATATGATTCATAATCGGATAGCTCGAGGAGCCCATCTTTATGCAACTTGGATAATCTTGTTTCATTGATATGACCGAGTCTACAGTGCCACATGTAGGTATAATTAATATCATCTCTTTTCCTTTTCTTAGTTTGTTCAATTTGAAATATATTTTCTTGTAAGTCAAGTGTATAAAGTCCATTTCGCAAATTTCCAATACCATATAAAACATCGTCTTTATAAATAGAACAACTATTGTTCTTTATAACAACGTTAAATCCTTCCATATCCAATACAGAAATTGAAATAATGTTTTTAATAATATTCGGAACATAATAACAATTATTAAGATAAATGGACTTGCCCGAAGGCATTGCTAAATAATAAGTTCCTACAGCTAATGCAGCAACCTTTGCTCCATTCCCTACTCGTAGGATCACCTCATCATTGTTCAGCTTTCTACTTCTGACCAGTCCCTTCACATTATTACATATGTGAGAACCACAGCCGGTATCCAATACCCAAGTAGAATTTTGACTTTCTGAAAAATTAATTTCAATCATGAACAAACCTTGATTGGAAGTCGAAGCTTCTCCAAGCTTCTTGTCTGCCAGAAACTTCTTGCAGTTTTTCTTCCAATGACCCGGCTCGTTGCAATGGAAGCACATTCCTTTGCTAGCTGGATCAGATTTCTTTTGTTCCTTTATGTTCACCTTGCCCTTGGTCATCCGAGATCGGAAGAGCTCCTTAGATATCTCATATCTAGCAGTCCTACTTTGTTCACCATACAACTCCTTGAGGTGAATCAACATAGTAGGAGCATCCATGTTTTCTTGCTGACGCTGAAGCTCGTTATTCATGGATGCGAGCATGATGCATTGAGCTACAGATGCATCATCTTGCCACTTTACAATGGTGGCAATCTCTTCCTCAGAGGTTGTTTCTGGAACAGTTCCAGGGACATGTGAGTTTAGGACATAAGAAATCTTTTCAGTAGTGAGAACTATTCTCAGATTTCTTGGCCAGTCCGTATAATTCGGCCCGGTAAGCTTATTAGCATCAAGTATGCTTCGCAGTGAAATTAGTGATTTTGACATTTTTAAAATTCTGCATGTGAAAAACAACATTTTAGCAAACATTCATTTTATTAATTTTGCATACCAAAATAAATTTAGGTCTTTATTTTAAATTGGTATCTCCCACTATTTTTATCAAACTATATTACCCTCACTTATATAGTTCGGCAACATCTAATTAAAAATTTGCTAGTGAGAATAAGGATCCCATTTCAAATGTATATAACCTTGTGGATAGCACAACAAGCGATATACAAATAAATAGGTAGACAACTCTTGTCAATTACATCACCATGTAATTCCTTTTATTTTGCCTCTTAAATCATAATGGTCAAGTGTGTGCACATCCGAACTAAAATAATTTAAGTTAAGTCCAGCCTAGCACTTTCATAAATTCAAAAAAGAAAAATGTTCGTCCTTGTGGATAGCACAACAAGACTAGATCGTTCAATTTTCTTGATAAGCATCAAATGTGATTAATTAACATCTTAAATACGCAATACTCGCCTTGTGGATAGCACAACAAGCTCATATTAAATATCTAATACTCTATTAATTTATCATGCTAGAAGGCGACGTTCGATATTCCAAATATCATTTGAACACTTCGGACTTAATATTATTTCTTTGAGGGATTTGTTATTATTAGTCTCATCTTGTTTAGCACGCATGCACATATATATATATATATATAAAATACGCGTCATTTTATTAAACATGCGAAGCATGTTTGCATAAAATATAATATATATAATATTTAGCATGCAATATAGAATATTATATTCTACCCGGATTGATTATGGACTTTTATTCTAGTTTGGTTCACTAGAGCCACCAAGTGAACCAAAAGGTCAAACCTAGGAGTGCAAGAATTTAAATTTAAACGTAACTATTACATTTAAACCCGGGCTCCATACAAACGGGTCTTCACGCGCACCTTGCTCCTTGGTCTCCAATTTCTTCAAGATAATTCTAACTATTCTTATTACATTAAACTATTTAATTTAAATAGAAACCTTGATCAACAGTCAAGGGGAAGTACATAGGAGGGAGATAGAATTTTACATCAAGAGAAAAAAAAAATTAGAGAAGACGAGGTACGCAGACCCCATTTAATAAAACCCATTCATTCAAGCATTCAACTAAAATAAAATCTAATCACATTGGTCAAATAGTCCATAATCAATCCCCATTTATTTTCATACATATCACCATATATATTAATAAATAAATATTCATCTCATGAATTAAAACATTCCATATATATATGAGTATCATTTAATGGGCAATTTTAAATTGCATGAAATCCAATTTCAAGATTAAAATAAACTCTTTATTTTAATTATAAAATTATTTAGAATATAATATATAAATATATCATATTTATTTTTTAAAAAGAAGTCACCTTCTTTTATTAAAAGAGTCCTGCAGGTTTATTAAAAAAGTCCTTTCCTGATGGGTCACCTTCTTTTTGGAGTAAGAAAGAGACAACACCTTTTCTTTGCAGAATTCAAGATTAGCACCAAAAAAAAAAAAATTGTGATTCGTCCCAAAAAAAGTCTTTTTTTTTTCTTAAAAAAATAATTTTATACAATAAAATTATGCCCAATAAATTATTTTAAATACATACCCATATATATATGAAATCAAAAATAAATTAATAATTGCATAAAGGTTTGGCTCTGATGCCACTGTTGGGTTTGTACGAAATCGTGACGCAATCAAATTGCAAAAATTAGCGGAAGCATGGTATATCAGAGTTTAAAAAATTTCTACAAAACCATTACCCGGATCATCCTTTATGCAAATTATTAATTTAAAACGATAAATAAGAAGTTATGGAATCATACCCTTGTAGAACGAAGCTTCCACAGGTACTAGTTCAACTCCTTGTTCTTCGTGATCTCCTTGAATTTCCGGGTTAGATTCCTTCCTTTGATCAACGTTAGCCACCCAAGTGTTTGGCCTCTAGAGGTGATCCACCAAGGAAGATGAATTATCAAGAAGGAGGGTGTTTGGCTTAGTATTCTATCCTCTATAGAAAAGGAGTACTCTCCAACAATTGGAATTGCATCAATCTAATATCTATTATAAGACTTCTCTTATATAGACATTGGTCAACCCTTCTAATCCTATTAGACATGGGATTTCTTTTAATTAATTAAACTCCTTTAATTAATTTAGGCTTCCCACCACATGGGAATAATTAATTAAATTCATTTAATTAATTTGTCTCCTAATCTTATTAGGAATAAATGAGAGTACTAAATATTAAATTAATTACTAAACTCCTTTAGAAATTAAAATAATAATAATTGTAATAATATTAATAAGACTCCTCTTATTAATTTATATTTAATATTTCCAAAATATTAAATAATAAACATTAAGCTATTTAATTTATTCTATCACCATAGATTAAATTAATTATACTTAATGCATTATTACGATTATGCCATTACCTTCTTAAATAATTATTCTTCCTTTTATGGTGTGACCCTTTAGGTTCTCCATATTAAACCGGTTGTGAATAAATCAATTAAAACAATTTTAATCTTATTTAAATAAATAAATTAAACTAATAATTTATTTAAATAAATAATATTTATTCTACAATAGGGATAAGCCTCCCTAGCGATCAACGACTTTCCAGATAATATAGATTTCAACATTAATCATAAAAGAACCTGTGAGTTAATAGTTACCATACAATTCAATCCTTCCACCATACAATGCCCCAATTAAATATAAGACATGGATTTACTGTCAAGTCTTATTTTATTTAATTATATGTATTTCGATTAGACAATGCACAACTCCAAATAATGCAAATTAAAAACTCCTTTCTAATTTCATTTCACCTTGGCCAAAGATTCCTGGGTTGTCATTTAACGAATCACATGGGACATATCTCCTCTTTTACTAGAGGTGGTAGATTCTTTATTGATCATTCATTATCTCCATATGTAACTCATTATACCCAAGCATACCCTATATATGCCTTAAAAGGTCTTAAGGAATAAGTCAAAGTATAATTTGTTACATACAAGATACTATGATGATCTCAAGTCCAAGGATCACTTGTACTACTATCACATTAGGAATTCCTATTGACATGCGAGTAAAACTCCATTAGGTATTCCATAGCGAATCACGTTCAGTGAACTTATTCTTCAATAAGCACCTACATACTTGCTTTAGTGTCTCCACACAAATGATCATGAGATCAATCATCCTCATCCAATGAGCAAGCAACATATGTACCAATCTATCCGGATTTACTAATCCCCTTTTTAGTAATCCCACGATTGGGAACTATTTAAGTTTTAAAACTTTCTAAGAATTTAGATCTCATTAGCATGATCATCATCATGATTCTAAAAGCATTGCTTAAAACTATGGGTTATTTACATATTATAAAAACAGCAACATGTAGATAATTAAATGCCTGTAATAAATGAATATTTCATTAATAAATAAATAAGATTGTTTACAAAGTACGTGCTTTATCATCATACATGATTGGCTTGTATGCACACTACTATCACTGTCATCATCACGGACCCTGGCACCATGTCTGCCATGAACTTGGTGGCACGAGTCTGAGCTCCAATAGTGCAAGGACTCCACCAACTGCTAAATGCCTCCTGGCTGTACGGGCCCTCTAATAAGGCGAAGCCATCTATGCCCTCCGTAGGGATACCTGTTAATGGTACGGTCAATGGCCAATGATGCCAAGCTGGAGGAGCAATGGGAATGCGGATCTCCCCTGTAACGCTCCTAATGGCACGCTCTCTATGATAGAGCTCCCAGCCTCCCACCGTCAATAAAGGGACTCTGCGGGTTGACAAAATAAACTCCCGGCCAATAGGGACACCTCCCTCGAATCCGACGATCAAAAACTTAGAGGTATACAGTGTCTAGGTGATCGAACTCGCCTTCAAAAGCTCCAACTGCAAACGGGTGTGAGTAAATCCCTCAACAACAGGGACCTCCGTCAAAGTGGAGTGATGCCATCACCGTCCCCGAGGATAGGTCTCCAGACCTAGGGCAGAAGCGGGCCATAGGCAAGGAAGCCTCTCAAATGGCCAAAGCTGATCATGCAAATATCAAAAATTCTCAGTGACCAAGACTGAGAAAAATGAATGCTGAAATTAAAAAGGAATAAAAAGATGTACTCACTAGCAGAAATGGGTAAAATCCTAACCAAGCCTCTGTCACACCCTCCGAAAGCATGCGCATGCCACAGAGAAAATAGGCAAAGGTATAAGGGCCCTAATCATAGTCACTGAGGCGCTCTATATATCAAGTGGCGCTAATTAAGGCGAAGGACACAGTAGACGAGGTGTCTGCCACAAAACAGCCCCTAATGATCGACAAAAATAATCGCCTCAGAATGTGATCTCTGGCCCTCTGATCATCAGGCGGGGCTCCTGTATAGTCCCATCCTAGGCATCTATACTCAAGGGGCCAGATCAGACCGTCCGACCCTTGAATGCTATTGTAGGGACTCCCAGCAGGGACCGGACGACAGTGGGCATAATATTAGCCACGACAGGCACTGGCTCGCCCTCAAACTCAATGCCGGTGATAAATCTCCAATCCATAAGAGTCGTCATCACCTTGCAATCTAGCAGATAAAGGGACTGAGTCTGGTGGAACCAGCGCTCAGACAAAGCCCTCATATACCCCCAGGGGCAACGGTGGGGAATAATCGAGAAAAAGGCCTGAAAGCCCCAGTCATCTACGATATCCCTATAATCCTCGTGAAAAGTGTGATACAGGGAATGCACGCTAAACTAGTTCCCTCGAGGCTGCATAAAGCCAGGAACCTGCATCAAAAACCAACCCATGTCAAAAACCTGAGCCCCGAGAATGGCAAAAATGAAGAAAAGAATCCAGAGAGAAGAAAAACTTCAATTCACCTTGTTGGCATGAAGATATCTCGAAGGATGGCGACTCAAGTTGCCAAATAACTCCTGCATCTGCACAACAATGCCAGGGACCTCCACACGTGGAGCCTGAGCGGGAATAGGAGCAATAAAAGGAGCCTCCTCATCGTTAATATCAAGTGGCTTCTCGTCCTGTGCTGGACGAATCACCGCCTCCACCAATCTATGAGGCGTCCTAGCTGGGCGAGGCCGAGGAACATCAGAAGCCCTCCTCCGTCTGATACTTGAGGATACCCTGCTGGAACTGTCGGGTCTATCGCTATCCATCGCATACACCAATACTCCAAATTACCTCAAAAAGGGTGTGGTAAGCCCAAAACCTGTGGCTTATCATTTTCAATCAGTCCAGAATATATCTCTAGGTCCTAAGACATGCATGGGTCGGTCAAAAATACCCAGTAAAGTTAAAACTGTATGTTTTCAAAACCTACAAGCTAAAAACCTGCATGGGTCAGTCAAAAATCCCCAATAGAGTCAAAAATGCATGTTTTTCAATGCCTAAGATTTTGGAAAATTTTTGCCAGAGTCTCCTTTGTAAAATGGACTGTCCACATGCACACAGGCATGTCTAGGTGGCCATTCAGTAGCATACCTACCCAAATATAGAAATAGTTCATATTTATGAAAAAAAATCAAAAGTTAACCTCACATGGTAGCCAAATTACCATGTATATTTTTAGTTGAAAATCTAGGCTCACTAGGCCTCAAAAAGGATGACTAAATTGATCAAAAAGTTCAAAATAGTGCTGTCTCAGAACCTAAATTTTCTTACATCCAAAACATGCATTATAGTAAAATATGCATACATATGTAGTAAGAAAATTTTTAGAAAGTCATATAGGCATACATTTTTTATACATTGCGTCTGAAAGGCCCCTAAGTGGTTCGCATGCTTTTAACGGTCAAAACTCCGTAAAAGGATGTAAAATATTACCTGCGCTGTGCTGATCGCGTAGGAACTAACGGATTCAAAAAACAGCTATCCAAGCGCCGTAGATCTGAAAAAGAAGATCCAAATCCGTTTGGAACTCAAAACAGAAACTTGAAAAATGAAAATTTTGCAGCCCATTAAATAGTCAGGTGGAAGCGGGCCCATCTGTGGCTGCCGCACCTCCACCTGCGGCACCCCAGGGTGGGTCCCACTCTCCCGGGCACAGTGCAGTTTGGGTCGAAAAGGAGTTCTTATGTGCTGCCAAGTCAAATCTGAAGAAAAATCGCTACGCGATTGAACGGTTTGTCCTGAAAATCTGTGTTTAAGCAGCGATAATCTGACAGAAAGGGAAACCCCATGGAGACCCTTGATATTCATCCCGGAGCCATGTCCGAGGATCAACAAAGTAAACTACGGAAAAATTACATAGGAATTGAGCAAAACTACAGAAAAACTGCCACTTTCAGAGCGTCGGGTACAGACCGAGTCCAGTTCAGCCGTTGGCTCAGCCCCAGCGAAGTTCGGGTATAGACTAAAGCCTGTCTCAGTCGTTGGCTCAGCCCCAGTGAAGTTCAGGTACAGACCGAAGCTAGTTCAGCCATTGACTCAGCCCCAGCAAAGTTTGGGTACAGACCGAAGCCAGTCTCAGCAGTTGGCTCAGCCCCAGCGAAGTTCGGGTACAGATCGAAGCCAGTCTCAGCCGTTGGCTCAGCCCCAGCGAAGTTCGGGTATAGACCGAAGCCAGTCTCAGCCGTTGGCTCAGCCCCAGAGAAGTTCGGGTATAGACCAAAGCCAAATTCAGCCGTTGGCTCAGCCCCAACGAAGTTTGGGTATAGACCAAAGCCAGTCTCAGCCGTTGGCACAGCCCCAGCGAAGTTTGGGTACAGACTGAAGCCATTCTCTGCCGTTGGCTCAGCCCCAGTGAAGTTCAGGTACAGACTGAAGCCAGTCTCAGCCGTTGGCTCAGCCCCAACAAAGTTTGGGTATAAACTGAAGCCAGTCTTAGCCATTGGCTCAGCCCGAGCGAAGTTTGGGTACAGACCAAAGCCAGTCTCAGCCGTTGGCTATGCCCCAGCGAAGTTCGGGTACAGACCGAAGCCAGTCTCAGCCGTTGGCTCAGCCCTAGTGAAGTTTGGGTATATACCAAAACCAGTTCAGCCGTTGGCTCAGCCCCAGCGAAGTTCGGGTATAGACCAAAGCGTAATTCAGCCGTTGGCTCAGCACCTGCAAAGTTCGGGTACAGACCAAACCCAGTCTCAGCCGTTGGCTCAGCCCTAGCAAAGTTCGGGAATAGAACGAAGTCTAGTCAACCGTTGGTTCCATTCCAGTGAAGATCGGGTGCAGACCAAAGTCAAGTTTAACCGTTGGTTCCATTCCAGTGAAGTTCGGGTACAGACCGAAGTTAAGAACAGCCGTTGGCACAACACCAGCAAAGTGTACTGACCAATGACAGTTCAGCCGTTAGCGCAGCCCTAGCAAAGCGTCGGGTACTGATCAATACAATTTAACCGATTGCTCAGCCCCAGCAAAGCATCAGGAATGATTCGGTGACAAAGGCGATTGTAGTAATCCATCGCCAATGATGGAATCTGTTATACACATCCTCAAAAGAGAATGAGGTAAAAGGTTGGATATTCAGTTCCCTACTTCAAGATGCCAAGTGAAACCTATCATCCGGATAAGCATCGGAAGATCCTAGCAAGGTGACTCGATACCTAAGGGATAACCCCATCAGAGGAGCCTTCAAAAACACACAAACGACATCAGCCAAGAGGAAATCTGCCCCCTGATAATGCTGACATATGCGGGAAACCATGGGTTTCAACCCATAGGAGCATAATAGCATCCCCATCAGAGTTAAACAGGCTACCATGAATCACGCCATCCCCAGCAAAAAATGACAAGAATAGTTCGTGGTAACCTATCAATAATATCCAGGGCTGTCCATGACAACGTTATCCCCAGCAGATAGATGACGTAAGCAACCGATAGCAGCCCTGTTCCACTCAAAGACACCCAGCCTTCGTAACGTCTCTGGCATTTGTTTTATTTCCAGTGTCTACTAATCTTTATCCTGTCCATTCCATTACATTGCATGGACATGATAAAGAAGGGCATCTGTAGACACTCAAAATTTTCCTTGCCCCAATACTAACACTGTAGGAGGGCAAAACCATCAATTAAATCAACCCCGGTACCGACACCGGGCTTCCAATCCAAATTCGGCCACCAATGCCAGTTATTCAATTAAATTTGATCCCCAATATCGGTAAACCCAAATTCGATCACCAATATCGGTATTGAATCCAGCTCCAATCTTTAATCGGACCGTCAATCCAGCTCCGATGGTCAATCGGACCGTTAATCCAGCTCTGAATGCCAATCGGACCGTCAATCAATCTCCGATCGCCAATCGGACCGTTGATCCAGCTCCGATCGCCAATCGGACCGTCAATTCAACTCCGATCGTCAATCGGATCGTCTATCATATCAACCCCGATCTTCAATCGAACTATTAGTTTAAACCCCGATCTCAATATTGGGCCTTTAAATCAGCCTCGGCAGTAACTCGAGAGGTACAAATCAGCCTCGGCAGCAACCCGAGAGGTACAAATCAGCCCCGATAGCAACCCGGGAGATACCGATCAATCTCGATCTCAATATCGGGCCCTCAAGTCAGCCCTGACATCAACCCAGGAGCTACAGGTCAACCTTGACATCGATGTAGAACGTGTCAAGTCATCCTCGATCTTAGCCCGGGAAGTACAGATCATCCCTGGCATCAATCCGGGAAGTGCAGTTAAGCCCTAGAGATGACCCTGGGAAGCCAAACTCACCAAGGACCACCCCGGGAGGGGAAAAATGGTTATTTTATCAACTCTCAATCGATTCAATCAAAATCAAGTCGAATTGATGCCATCAAAGTTAGAATGAACCATAACGACAATCCCGAGTGCAAACAGCATAAGATAGCTCAACGGATAAACTGCGGGGAATCGAAGACCTGGTTATGAACCCTTCTTCTTGGACCCAAAAAATGTTTTATCCCATGTCATTGCAACACTCTCGGTGAGGGCTTTTCGAAAAGGTATCGCAAGCCTCAAACGGACGAACCATAACGACGATCCCGAGTGCAAACAGCGCAAGACAGCTCAATGGACAAACTGTTGGGAATCAAAGACCTGGTTATGAACCTGTCTTCTTGGACCCGGAAAATTTTTTATCCCATGTCATTGCGACACTCTCGGCTAGGGCTTTCCAAAAAGGTATCACACACCTCAAACGGACGCTTCTATCAAAAGTTAAAAAGTTTCGACTTCGACTACGCGTTGTTCGGAGTGCATATACTTCGAGACGACAGAACCCGGCACCACGGGCTCTACCAGGGAAGCCGCACCTCTACCTGTGGCAGCAGCAGGTAGAGTGGAGGCTCCTTGGCCTATAAATAAAGGGCATTTTCCAAAACGCAGCAAAGCTCTGTCAGTTCAATTTTTTGACTTTTACACCTCTTCAAATATTTTCACTCTAACACGTAGATATACCCATATACTACCACATATCAGAAAATAACTGGTAGATTTGGACGTTATAGAACCTACGATTTGGCAAAAAGCCCGTGTAGCAGTCCCTTGTAAGTATTTTCACGATCAGAAAGTGAATATTACTTCTTCGTACTTTTATACACGTGCACATTAAGTTTCATTTCCTAAAAATGCCCTGAACTTAGTTCCGTGGCCATTTTCGTCAAAATTTGGTACATTTTTGTACATAAACTAATTTTCTGGCATTTCTACAACTCGGATTGACGATCCGTTAGCTCCAGCAGCTTCAATGCACTAGCACACATGTTTTGGCAACTTCACCAGACTGGGTTATCTTCCTAGTCTGGGTTTGGCCCTTTTTTTGTATATATTTAACTATATACATACTAACATTTCAATTCTGTCAAGCCCGAATGCCAAATCTGAGGTAGTTTACCGCTTTTATATATATATCTACGCATATATTAGCGATTTTCACCATAACTGGGTTCTCTTCCCAGTATTGGTTGACTACATTTATGTCAATATATATATTTCAATTACAGTCCACGCACCGGCGTGAAAACCCATTGCCCTTTATATCGTTTTTGCACTCTTCGCCATACTGGGTGATCTCCCCAATCACTAGTTGACTACTTTTCTGCAATTTACATTCCAGTCTGGCCTGGACTATTTTGTGGCCTTTATACTATTTTTGCACTACTTCACCATTACTGGGTTATCTTCCCAGTCCCTAGTTGACTACTTTTCTGTATATTTACATTCCAGTTCGGCCTGGATCATTATGTGTCCTTTTTACTGCTTTTATATATATTTATGCATATATAAACAGCCTTTCACCATCACTGGTCCTCTTCCCAGTCTTGGTTGACTACGTTTCTGTCAATATATATATATATATATATATATATATATTTCAATTATAGTCCTGGCACCTGCGTGAAAACCCATCGCCCTTTACAGCTTTTATATATATTTGTATATATAAATATATATTGCTTTACTCGCTTTCTATTCAACTACTGCTTTAAAAATTCATTTTATATGAATTGGCACTGACATATCTGCAGGCGGACTAGATTTATTTAAATTTCACCAATTCTAGTTTTCAAACAGTTCAAAGTCTCCAAACTGAATCGGGAAGCTAGAATGGCTGAGATTTCCTTAAATCTAGCTTTCTTTCTAGTTTCAGCTTCAAAAGCAACCTTGTGTCCCTTAGATCGCTATCTAGTGGAAACGAGATGCTTCGGCCATGCGAACCAGGATTTACTAAATGAATCCTCGGTTTTGGAAATATTGGGATATTTATCTATTTTTGTATAAATTTAAACTGTGCATGTTTTGGCTAGTCATATGTGAGCCTAGGAATCGTGGGATTCACGATCAAAACAATCATAATCTGATTCCCATGATGGACAAACTCCGATTTACAAATGTACCCTGCTAGTTTTTATGCAAAAATGTACATGTAAACAGACCTTAAAACTTTTATTCGAATTTAAGGTCTCAATATAATAAAAAATATTGATTGTCATGTCAACGTCCCTCCGATGATTTTCATACCTATGAGGAGACCGACACTTGTATATTCTGTGGTCGAGGATGCTTCGCAGCTCAACAAATCACCATTCACATGCAGCCTTAAGGCTATAAAGATAACATTAGAAGTATCAACAGGCTTCAATTCCTATGGCAGCGTATGGGTTTGATAAACCAGCTTTTAAAACATCATTTTCAAATCAATCAAAAGAAAAGCTTTTCAAGAAAATAAAATTAAATGCTTTTGCAAATCAAATCAAACCCTTCGTATATAGGTTCAACGAAGCAAAAAACTATTTTCAATCAGTCAAATCAATAGGCCTAATTTTCAAACAGCATTCACTCACGAATTCCAGTTTTAAAAGGAAATATTGAAAAGATGTGGTACCGTGTTTACGCGGGAGTCGTGGGGTGCCTAACACCTTCCCCACACTTAACCAAGCCTCCGAGCTCAAACTTTATTTTTAAAAATCAAGTTTCGACAGTGTCCAGCAATTGGGCCTCTTTCAAACAAAACTCGGTTGAGTTGGTACAACCATTTCAAATATACCAACTAGCAACTCTGTAAAACGTTCAAATTATCGACATGATACATGTTGGCCTTTCTCCTAAAAAACCCTTCAAAACCTTTTTCCTAAATAAAAAGAATGAGGGTAGAGAGAACTTAGGAAAAGAGATTAAATGACTTGGGTTGTGACCCGACCCGTGGATTTTTTTAAACCAACATCGACAAAAGGCAAGGGGAAATGATCCTTTCTAGTTGCTTTATTCAGCTTTTTGTAGTCCATGCGGACCCTCCAGCCGGTCACTATCCTTGTCGGTATCAGTTCGTTGTTCTCATTCTTTACTACTGTCATCCCACCTTTCTTCGAGACACATTGGACCGGGCTCACCCATACATTGTCTGAAATGGGGTAGATTATTCCATCATCCAACCATTTCAAGATCTCCTTCTTCACTACCTCTTTCATGATTGGATTGAGCCTCCTCTGTTGTTCTACTATTGGCTTGCTATCCTCCTCCATTAGAATCTTGTGCATACAGAATGATAGACTGATTCCTTTTATGTCGATGATAGTCCATCCAATAGCATACTTGTACTCCCTTAGAACTCTTAACAGCTTACTTTCCTGCAATTCGTTAAGCGCAGATGCAATAATAATAGGTAAAGTAGATGAATTGCCCAAATAAGCATACCTGAGGTGATTGGGTAAGGGTTTGAGTTCTAGTTTAGGAGGTTCCTCTCGAGAGGGTTTCATCTTTGTTGATGAAGTTCCTGCTACTTCCAATGGCTCAAACGGTAACTTGAACCTGTTCACTCTAGGATGCGCCTCTAACAATTGTAGATACTCCTTTAACTCTGGATCCTTTCCATCACAATCTCCCATTAATGTTTCTTCTAACGGGTCGGTAATCAGTATCCGCTGTTGTTCATCCCCCACCATTTTGTCAATGATATCCATCCTGAAACACTCCTCATCCTCTTTGGGGTAGTTCATGGCTTTAAATACGTTGAAGGTTACCTCTTGATCCTGCACTCTTATGGTTAACTCTCTTTTTTGAACATCAATGAGAGTCCTACCGGTTGCCAGAAATGGTCGCCCAAGGATTATCGGAATAGCCTTATCTTCTTCATAGTCCAGAATGATGAAGACTGCTGGGAAGATGAACTTGTCCACTTTAACCAAAACATCCTCAACAATCCCCCGTGGATAGGTTACTGATCTGTCTGCTAACTGTAGGGAGATGTTTGTTGGTCTAGGCACTGGTAAACCTAACTGAGTATAAACTGAGAGTGGCATGAGGTTTATACTGGCACCTAAATCACACAGACATTTATTAAAGGCTAAAATCCCTATTTTTCATGGGATGGTGAAACTATCTGAATCTTTCAACTTTGGTGGAAGCGTTTTTTGCAAAATCGCACTACATTCCTCTGTTAGTGCCAAAGTCTCGAAGTCCTCTAATTTCTTCTTCTTTGACAAAATATCCTTCATGAACTTGGCATAACTAGGCATCTGCTCTAATGCCTTCGCGAAAAGGATGTTTATGTGTAGCTTCTTGAACACTTCCAGAAACTTAGTGAATTGTTGCTCTAATTTCTATTTTCGGATCCTTTGTTGAAAGGGTGGTGGTGGGTAGACTATCGGTGTAACCACTTGTTCCTTTTTCGCAGATTTTTCACCTACTTTCCCTTCCATAATTTCTTCTGTATGGGTCTCAACCTACTTATCCATATTCGGCTTCTCTGAATCCTGCTCTGCTAGCTATTTCCCACTCCGCAATGTGACAGCTTGACATTGCTCATGTCGTCCCCTCGGATTCTTTTCTGTGTCACTCGGCAAGGTTCCTTGGGGTCTATTATTTAATGCACTCGCAATCTGTCCAATCTGAGTTTCTAGATTCTTGATCGCAGCCGCCTGAGTTTTTATCGCCGCTTCATTTCTTGTTATATATTTTGCCAGTATCTCCTCTAAATCGGTCTTTTTCTCTTACTGAGGAACTGCCTATTGATTTTGATTTTGAAAACCAGGGGGGTATGATGGTCGTGGAGCCTGCTGCTAATTTTGATTTTGGTTCTGGTTGTTGTTCCAAGAAAAGTTCAGATGGTTCCGTACCCCCTGATTGTATGCATTCTAATATGTGTTGGGTGGCCTGTTATAGCTACCCATAAACTGTACTGAAGCTAGATTTATTGCACAATAGTCTGTCGGATGCTCCCCTGCATGAAGCTCACATATTATCGCTACTTGCTGTGTGTTCCCACTTGACATGGCATCCATATTCTTCGATAATGCTGTAATTTATGCGGAAAGAACTGTCACAGAGTCCACTTCCAGAATATATGCTGCTGTGGGTTGAGTCAATCTCTCAGTCGGCCACTGATAGCTATTTACAGCCATTGTGTCTATCAAGTTCCATGCCTCCTCAAATTTCTTTGCCAGAAAAGCTCCACCTGAGGCTGCATCGATGTTGGTCCGTATATGACTCCCTAACCCGTTGTAAAAGTTATTCATCTGCATCTAATGCGGGAATTCGTGGTGTGGACATTTTCTCAAAAGCTCTTTGTACCTCTCCCATGCTTCATATAGTGGCTCCCCTTGTAACTGTGCAAATGAAGATATCTCTGTTCTCAATTTATGTGTATTAGAGTCAAAATTGCATGTTTATTAAATACTCAGGCTTTTGAATTTTTTTTGCCAGAGTCTCCTTTGTAAAATGGACTGTCCGCATGCACATATGCATGACTAGGTGGCCATTCAGTAGCACACCTACCCAAAAATAAAAATAGTTCATATTAATAAAAAAAATCAAAAGTAAACTCCACATGGCAGCTAAATTACCATGGAAATTTTTAGTTGAAAATTCAGGCTCACTTGGTCTCAAAAAGGATGAGTAAACTGATCAAAAAGGGCGACAATTGACTGTCTCAAATTTTAAATTTGTTTACATCAAAACGTTCATCACAATAAAATATAGATATTTACTAACTCTAAATTTTTTTATCAAGTCATATATGTATATATATTTGATACATTGTGTTTAAAAAAACATTACGTGGTTAGTTACAACATTCTAAATGTCAAAACTGGAAAAGAAAGGATGTAAACATTACCAGAGATGTGCATAGCGTTTGTGCGGTGACGGAATCTGAAAAAAACTGCCCGAACTCCGTAGACCTGAGAAAGAAAATCAGATTTCCTTGCGGATTCAAAACTGAAAATGAATTTAAAAAGCCACGGGAGCTCAACTTAAACTCATAGGAGGGAGCAGCCCCACCTGCGGCTGCCACACCCCTACCTATGGCTCCCTAAGGTGGGGCACACCCCCTTCGGCTCGGTCCAGTTCGAGTGGAAACAGAGTTTACAGGAGCTGAGAAGTCAAATTTGGGAAAATATTGCTATGCTACTAAGCAGATTGGCCTGAAATCCTACGTATGAGCGGCGGATTCCTGACTGAAAGAAGAACTTCATGGAAGCCATTGGTTATCATTCTGAAGTGATATCCGGGGACCAATGATGAGAACTGCTAAAAAACTGCTAAAAGCTGCTGAAAACTGCTGCTGTCAGAGCATCGAGAAGGTCCTACGGTATGAATGTCAGGTTCTGACTGTATCAATGGAACCAGACTGATCCGAGGGTGTGTTTAGTCAGAAAGAGTACCCCCACATCAAGATTGATCAGATTTAACATTTCAGCCACTGGCGACAACCCCAGCGAAGCATCCGGAATGATCCGGCGATATTAGACGTTGAAAGCTACTTCAGCGAAGGTCAGATGGTCTGACATTTCAAACGCTGGCGAAAACCCCAGCAAAGCATCGGGAACGATCCGGTGATATCAGCCGTTGAAGGCTACTTCAGCGAAGGTCAGTTCAGCGAAGGTCAGATGATCTGACATTTCTTCTGTTGGCGACATCCCCAGCGAAGCATCGGGAACGATCCAGTGATAATTAGCCATTGAAGGCTACTTCAACAAAGGTCTGACGCTATCATCCGTTGGCGACAACCCCAGCGAAGCATCGGGAATGATATGGTGATATCAGCCATTGAAGGCTACTTCAGCGAAGGTCAGATGGTCTAATATTTCAGCCACTGGTGACAACCCCAGCGAAGCATCGGGAACGATCCAGTGATAATCAACCGTTGAAGGCTACTTCTGCGAAGGTCTGATGCTATCAGCCACTGGCAAAAACCCCAGCGAAGCATCGGGAACGATCCGGTGATATCAGCCATTGAAGGCTACTTTAGCGAAGGTCAGGTGGTCTGACATTTCAGCGATTGGCGACAACCCCAACGAAGCATCGGCAACGATCCGGTGATGATCTGCCGTTGAAGGCTACTTCAACGAAGATTAGAAGGTCTGACACTATCAGTCGCTGGCGACAACCCCAGCGAAGCATCTGGAACGGTCCGGTGATATCAGTCATTGAAGGCTACTTCAGCGAAGGTCAGAGGGTTTGACACTATCAGCCGTTGGCGATAACTCCAGTGAAACATCAGGAATGAATCGGTGACAAAAATAGTGTATAAATTTATCCCCACTGAGGATAGATGATGGAGTTTGTTAAACAAATCCCCAGCGGGAACATCAAAAAGGATCGGTAATTCGACTAACCGTTACAAACTACCATTCGAGTAGGCACCGAAAGGATTCGGTGACGGTCAATTTTACAAGCTACCGTCTGAGTAAGCGTCTAGAGAATTTTTCAAAAGGGCTATCACAGATGACGTTATCCCCAGTAGAAAATGACGTAAACAGCAAATGATAGCCCGATCACCACGAAGGTATCTAACATTCATAACATATCAGGCCATGCATTGCATTACTTTTGCATCTATCATATTTTCAGTGTCTAGCAATCTTTATCCTGTTCATTCCATTGCATTGTGTAAATATGAAATAGAGGGGCATCTGTAGACACTCGAAATTTGGCATTCGTGTTATAGATGCTTAAAATTTTTGTGTTCCTGTTGCTAACCCTGCAGGAGGGTAAAACTATCTTTTTCACCCCAGTCATAATACCGGGATTTCAAGAAACCCCGTTGACAACCCCGGGATGTCAAGCAGTCCTTGGTGACAACCCCGGGATGTCAAGCTCAGCCCCGGTCACTATACCGGGATGTCAAGTCAAACCCCGGCAACACAGGGATGTCAAGTGAAGCCCCTGTCATAATACCGGGATGTCAAGGAGCTCTGGTGACAACCCCAGGATGTCAAGCTCAGCCCCAGTCACTATACCGGGATGTCAAGTCAGACCCCAACAATATTGGGATGTTAAGTGTAGCCCCAGTAACAATACCAGGATGTCAAGCAGCCCCGACGACAACCCCAGGATGTCATGTTCAAACCCGGTCACTATACTGGGATGTCAAGTTAAACCCTGGCAACACCGGGATGTCAAGTGAAGCCCCGGTGACAATACCAGGATGCCAAGTAGCCCCAGTCACAACTCGAGAGGTACAGGAGCCCCGGCGACAACATCGGGAGATCAGTTCAACCTTCGAAGACAACCCCAAAGCATCAAATCATCCCAGAGACAACCTTGGAAAGCCAAGTCAACCTCGGAGATCACCCTGAGGACGAACAGAGTCGGCTGGGATCAAAACATCGGAGACAACCCCGAGAAAATAGTCGAAGACCGTGCCAACACAGGAGATAACCCCTGGAGGGGCAAAACGGTCATTTTACCAACTTGAAGCCAATACGATCAAAATCAAGCAGAATTGATGCCATCAAAGTCATAAAGAACTATAACATTGATCCCGAATGAAAATAGCACAATACAGCTCAACGAATAAACTTCGAAGAAATGAGGATTCGGTTATGAACCCGTCTTCTTTGACTCAGAAAAGGTTAACTCCCATGTCATTGTGACGCTTTCGGAGAGGGCTTTCCGAAAATGTATAGCACGCCTCAAACGGACGCTCCGATCAAAAGTTAGAATGTTTCGAACCTGACCTCGCATTGCTCGGAGTGCACGTACTTCGAGACGATGGGACCGACCAGGTGGGCCCTGCCACGTGGAGCCCCAGGCAGACCTGCGGCTATAGCAGGCAGGCCCGCTTCCATCGGGTCTTTAAATACAAGTGTCCCCTTGCCAAAAAAATTAGAAAAACTAGAAAAAGCTCTGAAACTATGCCCATTTCGTTTCCTAGCCCGACTTCTAGTACTACAAACCTAGATTTTATCACACACGTAGGTATACTCATATACTACAACATACCAAAAATTAACAGTTGGAAACGTCCATTTAAAGCTTACCAAGTGGCAAAAAGCCCATGTAGCAGTCCATTTTAAGTATTTTTACGATCAGAACTCGTTTTCTACTTCATTGCGTATTTATACACGTGCACATAAAGTTTCATCTTCTGATTTTGCCCGAAACTCAGTTCCGTGGCCGTTTTTGCTTACTTTTAGTACATTTTAGTACATATATACGTTTTTTCACATTTGCACAGCCCGGATTGATGATCCGTGGCTTTTACTCGCTTTTATGTATATAATTCACATATGTTAGGACTTGCACATCCTGGATCGCTGATTCGTGGCCTTATTAACTTTTTTATGTATATATTTAACTATATATATACTAACTTTTCAATTCTGTCAAGCCCGAATGGAAAATCCGTGGTAGCTACTGCTTTTATGTATATAACTATATATATATATATATATATATATATATATATATATATATATAAATTTTTTTGACTTCATTTGGCCTGGATTTCTAATTCGTGGCCTTTATTGCTTTAATATATATATACTAACTGTATTAACTGTATGTATTAACATTTACATTTCAGTTTGGCCTGGATCATTTCGTAGACTTTTTATCGCTTATATATATATATATATATTTCCATTCTGATGAGCCTGGATAAATTCGTGGCTCTTTACAGCTTTTATAATATATATATATATATATATATATATATATATTTACATTTCGTCGAGCCTGGATTAATTCGGGGCTCATTTACAGGTTTTCTATATATATATTTCAGTTTTGTCAAGCTTGAATTACTTCATGGTTTTTTACAGCTTATATATATATATATATATATATATATATATATATTTCCATTCCAATCCGGGCATATGATTGGAAATCCGTCGCCCTTTACAGCTTTTATACACATATATATATATATATATATATATATATATATATATATTTCAATTCTGTCGAGTCTGGATTAATTCGTGGCTCATTTACAGCTTTTTAATATATATATATATATATATATATATATATATATATTTACATTTCTGTCAGGGCATAGGATTGGAAATCCGTCGCCCTTTACAGTTTTTTTATATATTTACATTCCAATACGGGCCTGAGAGTGAAAACCCATCGTCCTTTACAGCTTTCGTATATATATATATAATTATATATATATATATTCTTTATTCATTGTGATTAAACATCTGCTTTAAATATTCATTTGATATGAATTGGCATTGATATCAATTCTGGCAAGTTAGATTTCTTTAAATCTTGCCCTTTCTACCTTTCAAACGGTTCAAAATAGGTCCAACCGAAATCGGAAAGCTAGAATGACTGAGATTTATTTAAATCTATCTTTTTTTCTAGTTTTATTCATTTTAAAGCAACCTCGCGACCCTTACATCGTTATCTAGTGGGAACGAGAAACTTTGGCTACGCGCATGTCAGGATTTGACTGATGAATCCTTGGTTTTTGCGACGTCTAGATGTAAATATATACTCTTTGTGAATATTTGAGCTATACAGGTTTTCTTGGCTTCTCTTTGTGAGCTTAGGAATCGTGGGATTCGTGATAAAACATATCAGAATCTGATTCTCACGATGGATAAACTCCACATTACAAATGTACCCTGCCAATTTTTCTGTAAAAAATGTACATCCGAAATTTTTAATTTATAATTCAATTTATCCAGAGTTCAAGAATGTACAAATTTTCAATATGAAGATCAAAACATGGATCCAATTTCAGGAAAAATATTCTTAAAAGATAACTTGGACAAAGAATAGAAAATTTAACTTCGTTATGAATAGTACTCATGAATAGTATCGTATGTATGAATAGTGCCATATGAATAATACCGTTTGAATAGTACCCCGACATGAAAAGATTAAAATTTCGTAAGAAAGTTCAGACCAATATTCTAGTAAAATGATATTATATGAAGCGAAAACCTTAAGGAATTTCTAATTATATCGCGAATTATAGAAGCAATACTTATCATAATAAGTTTGAATTTAGGAATATGAAACAAAATAATATTACTTACATACTATAGAGTATGGAAGAAAATAATATTCCTTACGAATATTGAACGAAAATAACATCTTTTACGAGAAAAATAATATCCTTTACCCTAATAGGAGAGTGGTTCTGACTAAAATAACGGAGATTATGTTGAGAAAATCTTGCACTGTTATCAACACTCAAAATATCCTTATACTCATAAGAAATACGCTCAATATTATAGAGAAAGAATTTTCTAATTCTGGTGTAATTTTCATTTCTTAACTAAGCAACCTATTTATAGGAAAGTGGTAGCACACCACCTTTGAAAAAACGTACCTACGCATGATTTGCAGTATACCACTTTTGAAAGAAGAAATTCAAAATCAAACATTCCACCTCCACCATTTACTCACATGTTAGAAATTTTTTAAAAAACATTTATAATTATTAAAAAGAATCTAAATTCAATTTGCTCTTTTTCACCTCATTTTATTTTTATACCATAAATTTATAATAATTTTACCATTTAAATTATAAAATTATATTATTATATTATCACATTATACTATTATAATGTAATATTATAATAATATATTTGAATAAATTATTTTATCGGAGAAGATAAAATGCCAACTTTCAACAAATGTCTCATGCTAAAAATTCCTCTATTTATATCAAAATTGGACAAATATTTACTTATCATATTTATCAATAATTTTTCTTTTATTCATCAATTATTATTCACAATTAGTATTATAAAATCACAATATTGACAACCAAGTCGTTCTCAAGAAAGAGGGGGCTTTCCGATAAGAATTTCTCCTCATTGTCGCGCAATTATATAACCTAACCCCTTTTCTCGACAGAACTTTCTAGACATTGTCAATAATGCTATCTAATAATATCATTTAAATAATATGTGTTACTGTGTTGTGACAATTATTGATTTAATAATGTGAAATACTGTGCAGTGGTTACTATGACAATTATTGAATCAATAATATAAAATACTATGCAATTATCAATGTAGCAATTATTGAATCAGTAATATAAGATACTGAACAGTAATTACTGTGACAATTATTGAATGAGTGACTTCTTACGTAAGAATCAATAATTTGAAACACTGTGCAATACCGTGTGCTATTGTGCAACAACGCGTATTACTGTACTTTTATCACCGGGTATTTTAACAGTTTAACGGTAAAAGTTTTATCGTTATTTTTATAAAAAGGTTACTTCTATCGCTTTCTATATCTGACAGTTATTCCGTTATGGGGTCAACCAATGATTGCGCCGTCGTACGAATATTTTCCGACAAAAAGAATATTCCCTAACTAAAAGAATATTTTATGACAATTTGTGTACTTTGTAAAATTTGCATATATCACCCATAACTATCACATTTATCAAATCAACACCTTACTATTTAAAATAATATATAGAGGAAATTAAATCTTATTCATAAAAAGTTAGGGTCTTACAACCTCTCCTCCTTTTAAAATTTTATCCTCGAAATTAACGTACGTACCTGGTATTTCGAAGAGGTGAGGATACCTTGCTTTCATTTCAGATTCTAACTCCCTGGTCATTTCCTCAATATCATAGTTTCTCCATAAAAGTTTGACTTGAGGTATAACCTTTGAGCGTAGAATATGTTCCTTCTTATCCAAGATCTTGACAGGTATCTCCTTATACGTTAAATCTTCGGCTATCTCGTCTGGTTCTAATTCAATAATATGGTTTGGGTCTTTCACATATTTACGTGGCATGGATATGTGAAAAATATTATGAACACGAGACAAGCTTGGCGGTAAGGCGAGTCTATAGGCCACAGTTCCTACTCGATCGAGGATTTCAAATGGACCAATAAATCGTGGGTTAAGCTTTCCTCTCTTTTTAAATCTCGTAACTCCTTTCCATGTAGCAACATGTAGCAATACATGGTCTTCGACATTAAATTCCACATCCCTTCGATGAAAATCAGCATAGCTCTTTTGTCGATTTTGTGATGTTTGTATATGTTGCCGGATCATTTGAATCTTTTCCGTAGTCATACGTACTAACTCTAGTCCCAACAATGTTGCTTCACCCACCTCGTCCCAGCATACTGAAGAACGACACTTTTGTCCATACAACTCCTCGAATGGAGCCATGCCTATACTTGCCTGATAACTGTTGTTGTAGGAGAATTCCACCAATGGTAAGTACTTATCCCACTTTCCTTTGAAGTCTAGAACACAGAGTCTCAATATATCTTCAAGAGTTTGAATAGTCCTTTCTGATTGCCCGTCCATCTAAAGATGATATGCAGAACTGAATCGTAAATCGGTGCCCATAGATTTCTACAAGCTGACCCAAAATCATGAAGTGAATCTTGGGTCTCGATCAGAAATTATGGATACTGGCATACCATGCAGTCTTACAATCTCATTTATGTACATACGAGCAAGACGTTCAACTGAATAAGTTTCTTGTATAGGCAAGAAATGAGCAAACTTGGTTAATCTATTGATAATAACCCAAATTGCATCTATGCCTTAAGAAACCTTGGGAAGACCCATAACGAAATCCATATTGATGTGTTCCCACTTCCATTTTGGAATCTTAAGTGGTTGCAATGGACCCTTTGGCACTTGATGTTTCGCCTTGACACTGTTGACAAGTTAGACTCCTTGAGATAAACTCCGCGATTTCTCTCTTCATATTGCTCCACCAAAATGTATGTCGAAGATCACGATACATTTTGGTACTTCCAGGATGAATTGCAAATGGTGTGTTGTGTGCCTCCATCATAATTTTATACTTCAAATCAGAGTCGTTAGGAACACAAAGTCTGGAGTTGACTCGAAGTATTCCTTCGTCATCGATTCTTGCTTCTGGAATATTACATTATTCTTTATATTCATCAGTTCTGGGTCTGTATCTTGAGTAGCTTTAACTTTATCAATTAAAGCTGATTCTACGCGTATATTTTCCATCTTCACGTGGGTCCCTAGAGTCTTTAACTCTATCTCCATCCTTTGTAAGTCATACAAAATGGGCCTTTGTGTTGACAGCATCGCACTCGTTCTCGCATATGATCTTCTACTCAACGCGTTAGCTACCACGTTCGCTTTTCCAGGATGGTATTGGATGGTATGGTTGAAATCTTTCAACAGCTCAAGCAAACATCATTGTCGCATGTTGAGTTCCTTTTGAGTGAAGAAATATTTAAGACTTATGATCCGTATAGATCTCCACTTTCTCCCCATACAGGTAGTGTCTCCAGATCTTCAACGCGAAAACGACAACTGCCAACTCTAGATCATGAGTAGGATAATTCCTCTTATATTCTTTGAGTTGTCGTGAGGCATAGGCTATGACTTTCCCATGTTGCATGAGAACCCATCCTAACCCTTTGCCTAACGCATCTCTGTAGATGACAAATCCCTCTAAACCAGATGGTATTGTCAAAATAGGTGTTGAAATGAGTCTCCTCTTGAGCTCTTGGAAGCTCTTCTCACATTCCTCGCTCCATCTGAATTTTGTATCTTTTTGAGTCAGCTGAGTTAATGGAGTAGTGATTCGAGAAAATACTTCCACGAATCTCTGATAGTAACCAACTAAACCCAAAAAGCTACGTATTTCGGTTACTGACTTAGGTTGCTCCTAACTTTGTATTGCTTCAATTTTTGCCGGGTCAACCGATATTCCATGTTTTGATACCACGTGCCCAAGGAATACTACTTCCTCAAGCCAGAACTCACATTTCTTCAACTTGGCATATAGCTTATTTTTACGAAGCTTTTGGAGTATCAGCTTCAAGTGTTGCTCATGATCTTCACGACTTTTGGAGTAAATGAGGATGTCATAAAAAGGACAACCACAAAATGATCTAAATATTCCTTGAATATTCGGTTCATCATATGCATGAAGGTCGCAGGAGTATTAGTCAATCCAAAAGACATGACTAAGAATTCATAATGCATGTATCGAGTTCTAAAGGCAGTCTTTGGAATGTCATCAGTTTTAATTTTTAACTGATGATATCCAGAACGAAGATCGATCTTTGAGAAGAATTTAGCACCTTACAACTGGTTAAACAAGTCATCAATGCAAGGTAGCGGATACCTATTTTTGATGGTGACATGGTTTAACTCCCGATAGTCAATACAAAGTCGCATACTCCCGTCTTTCTTCTTTACGAATAAAACAGGAGCACCCCAAGGAGATGTGCTAGGACGAATGAAACCAATGTCTAACAACTCCTATAGTTGGACCTTTAACTCCTGAAGTTCAATAGGAGGCATTCGATATGGGGTTTTGGAAATGTGTTTTGTACCGGGTTCAAGGTCAATAAAAAATTCAACTTCACGTTCTGGGGGTAGACCATGAAGTTCTTCGGGAAATACATCAGAGAATTTATTAATAATAAAAATATCATTCAAATCTGACATATTCTTGTTTAAATCAGTGACATGGGCTAAGAAAGATTGACATCCGTTTTTCAATAAACGAATAGCTTTATGACTTGAAATGACAGTTATTGATTTTAGTGGTTTGGTTGTTTAAATTCGCATAACAGGTTGGTTAGGAATATGAAAGCTAACAACCATATGAAAACAATCAATTTTAGCATGATGAGTGGTTAACTAGTCGATTCCTAAAATCACATCAAATGCAAGTATTTTCAAAGAGATTAGATCAACAGGTAATGTGAGGGTGCCAATTTGAATCAAACAAGATTTGTAAACTATGGATGTAATGAAGGTTTCTCCCAACGGAGTTTCAACAGATAAGTCAAAGTCTAATTTCTCAGGGGTCAAGTTCAAACGTTGAGCACAAGTAGGTGAAATAAAAGAATGGGTAGTACCGGTATCTAATAAGGTACAGACTTCGTAAGAGTTTATGATTAGCTTACCAGTGATAACTTCGTTTGGATTCCTCGCTTTTTGGATAATCACAACAAAAGCTCTTCCCTGAACCACCAACTTTGACTTGTCTGGGATAACCTTTGGTGTCACCATCCCAGCTGGACTTGACTTCGCTATAGGGCACTCTCGAGCTATGTGACCTTCTTTTTCGTAATTATAGCACACCTTGGATTGATTTGTGCAGTTTGAACTGATGTGTCCCTCTTGTCCGCATTTGTAACATACTACCGGTGGTCGTTCCCCTCCCCTAGAAACAGTTGCTAATGCTGCTGCCGATGTCTTTCCGTCGTTATTGCTGAATCTTCTCGTTTTGAAATTTCCACCTGACTCACTTCTTCTATTATCTTGGCCATGATTACCCCCAAAGTGGTTACCATTTCTGGCATGATACTTTCCTCCACGCTGGTTATCATTGTTCTGATGATTGTTGCCACCGGTACGACTATGGTTGTTGTCCTTTGGTTGAACAGTCTCATTATCTTGCTCTAATAATTGAGCCCTATTCACAACATCTGAATATAAACAAAGTTTATGAGAAACAAGGTATTGACGAATTTTAGGTTTCAAACCTCTCAAAAACATTTGTGTCATTCGTTCTTCATTATCTACCAAATGGGACGCGAACCGGAATAATTTCACAAACTTGGCCTTGTATTGTGATACCGTCATATTGTTCTGTTTCAGTTTAATGAATTCCACCTCCTTCATATGACGAATACTTTCGAAAAAGTACTTGTCGCTGAATAATTCCTGGAATTTCTCCCAAGGCATCTTAAGTGCGGAAAACTAAGTACGCTTCACAGATTTCCACCAGTAATCTGTCTCTCCAAGGAACATAAAGGTAGCGAAGGGAACCTTTTGCTCCTATGTGCATCCCAGAACATCAAATATTTTGGTGATCTGCTTAATCCAAGCTTCTGCCTTGAGTGGCTCTGGCTTTCCCAAAAACTCCGGCGGTCCCAACTCCTTGAATTGTTTGGCAGTGACAAGTCGCGAATTACCATTGTTTCCACCTGCATTTTGAATAGGATTCTCTCTCGTCTGGTTTTGCATGAATTGCAGAAAGCTGCTAAACACCCCATCGTTCATCATTTGGTCGGTGGTGTTGTTTATTGGAGTATTATTGCCTTCATGAGGCACATTATCCTGATTATTGATTGGCGGTGTCTCAATTGTCTCAAATGCTCCATTGCTTAGATTTTCAGATGCCATTCTCAAATACTACCACAAAACATGGGTTAATTAAAGAAATTGACATGTCACATATTATCCCTATATTCCGACCGACCAATTAAATAAGAAATAAGCTTAGGTGGGACAAACTAACGAAGGTTTTACTCGTCTCTCCCCTCCTATTTCTATTCCCAGATCTCCGCCAGAGATCATATTCTTAAGCTCTGATACCAACTGGGACGCCTCCAAAATAAGTCCACACAACCCATTCTGAGTCGCCAAATACATGGTACAGAATCTAAATGCAAATATTTTTATATCAAACTGGCGTGCAAAATACGACCACACAAACTGTGAGCTTCAATATAGATCGTATATATTACGAAAATATAAACGCTCAAATAAGTCTTCATTACAATTATTATTACACTATTTTACAAAATAGTGAGGACTACTATAGCACTATCTCGGACCATCACTCCATTTCCCGGCTAATCCCATCTATATTCTCATTTTATGAAGAGAACATTAAAGAAAAGGGTGAGCTCAACTAGCCCAGTAAAGAATATTATGAATAAAATAATGAAGAATAAATTATCGTTAGCCTCCAATAAATCAGATAAAATATTATGGACAACGAATTTTAGATCAACAACTGCAACGAAAGTAGCAATCTAATAGAAGAGTCAAGTAGAGAATGATGTTTACTATCTTCTATGATTTAAAAGTCCATCATCAATATTTTATCCCTGTAACACCAATCAATAAATATTTCCAATCAACGAATTATCTATGCGCTACGGGCCAAAGATATTCATTTGTAACACCAGTGGTCATGATCATGCCAAACACCTGTCCATCTTTGCACTACGGGCCAAAGATATTTATCAATCAACAGTTCATCTTTGCACTACGGGCCAAAGATATTTATCAATCAACAGTTCATTTTTGCACTACGGGCCAAAGATAACGTTCACCACAATTTAAGACCGAGGATGATGAAAAATGATATAAAGAATGAATCAAGTGAGATCAAGGATAAATATTAGAGATTTATAATTTAATTTATCTAGAGTTCAATATTGTCCAAATTTTCAATATGAAGATCAAAACATGGATCCAATTTCAAGAATAAGATTCATAAAAGATAACTTGGACAAAGAAAAGAAAAATTAATTTTGTTGTGAATAATACTCCTGAATAGTACCGTATCTATGAATAGTGCAGTATGAATAGTACCCCGACATGAAAAGATTAAAATTTTATAAGAAAGTTCAGACCAATATTCCAGTGAAATGATATTAGATGAAGCGTTTTTAAGGAATTTCTAATCATTTCAGGGATTATAGAAGCAATACTTATCATAGTAAGTTTGAATTTAGGAATATGAAACGAAATAATATTACTTACATACTATAGAGTATGGAAAAAAAATAATATCCCTTACGAATATTGAACGAAAATAACATCTTTTACGAGAAAAATAATATCTTTTACCTTAATAGGAGAGTGATTCTGACTAAAATAACGGAGATTATGTTGAGGAAATCTTGCACTGTTATTCACACTCAAAATATCCTTATACTCACAAGAAATACGCTCAATATTATAGAGAAAGAATTTTCTGATCCTAGTGTGATTTTTATTTCTTAACTAAGCAACTTATTTATAGGAAAGTGGTAGCACACCACCTTTGAAAAAACGTACCTACGGATGATTTGCAGCATACCACTTTTGAAAGAAGGAATTCAAAATCAAACATTCCACCTCCACCATTTACTCACATGTTAGAATTTTTTTTTAAATATTTATAATTATTAAAAAGAATTCAAATTCAATTTGCTCTCTTCCATCTCATTTTATTTTTATAGCATGAATTTATAATAATGTTACCATTTAAATTATAAAATTATACTATTATATTGTCACATTATACTATTATAATGTAATATTATAATAATATATTTGAATGAATTATTTTATCGGAGAAGATAAAATGCCAACTTTCAACAAATGTCTCCTGCAAAAAATTCATCAATTTATATCAAAATTGGAAAAATATTTACTTATTTATCGACAATTTTTATTTTAATCATCAATTATTATTCACAATTAATATTATAGAATCACAATATTGACAACTAGGTCGTTCCCAAGAAAGAGAGGGCTTTCCTATAAGAATTTCTCCTCATTGGAGCGCAATTATATAACCTAACCATTTTTCACGAAAGAACTTTCTAGACATTGTCAATAATGCTATCTAAAAATATCATTTCAATAATATGTGTTACAGTGTTGTGACAATTATTGATTTAATAATGTGAAACACTGTGCAGTGGTTAGTGTGACTGTAGACACTCGAAATTTTGTTTCCCTGTTATTAACACTGTAGGAGGGCAAAACTATCTTTTGAAATCAACCCCGGTATCAATACCGGGTCATCAACTCAACCCCGGTCTCAATCCCGGGCCATCAATTCAACCCCGGTCTCAATACCGGGCCATCAATTAAACCCTGGTCTCAATACCGGGCCACCAACTCAACCCCGGTCTCAATACCGGGCCGTCAACTCAACCTCGGTCTCAATACCGGGCCCTCAACTCAACCCCAGTCTCAATACTAGGGCTTCAAATCAACCTCGATCTCAATACCGGGGCCTCAAATAAACCCCGATCTCAATACCGGACCCTTAACTCAACCCTGGTCTCAATACAGGGCTGTCAAATCAACCCCGATCTCAATATCGGGCTGTCAAATCAACCCCGATCTTAATATCGGGCCCTCAACTCAACCCCGGTCTCAATACCGGGCCGTCAAATCAACCCCGGTCTCAATATCGGGATCTCAAATCAACCTCGGTCTCAATACCGGGCCCTTAACTCAACCCCGGTCTCAATATTGGGCCGTCAAATCAACCTCGATCTCAATAACGGGCCCCCAAATCAACCCCGATTTCAATACCGGGCCCATAAATCAACCCCGGTCTCAATATCGGGCCCTCAACTCAACTCCGGTCTTAATACTGGGCAATCAAATCAACCCTGATCTCAACCCGAAAAGTATAGGTTAACCCCGGTCTCAACCCGAGAAGTACAAGTCCGCTCCGGTCTCAACCTGGGAGGTACAGATCAGCCTCGGTCTCAACCTGCGAAGTACAGGTCAGCCCCAATCTCAACCCGGGAGGTGCAGGTCAGCCCCGATCTCAACCTGGGAAGTACAGGTCAGCCCCGGTCTCAACCCGGGAAGTACAGGTCAGCCCCGGTCTCAACCCGGGAAGTATAGGTCAGCCCCGCTCTCATCCTGGGAGGTACAGATCAGCCCCGGTCTGAACCAGGGAGGTATAAATCAGCCCCGGTCTCAACCTGGGAGGTACAGGTCAGCCCCAGTCTCAACCCAGGAGGTACAGATCAGCCCTGATCTCAACTCGGGAGGTACAGGTCAGCTCCGATCTCAACCCGGGAGGTACAGATCAGCCCCGGTCTCAACCCGGGAGGTCAAGTCAACTTCGAATGTTATCCTAAAGCATCACAAAATCTCAAGAGGAAAACCTGGAAGGACCAAGTCAGCCTCGGAGACAACATTGAGGACAAACAGACTTGAATGGGATCCAAACTTTGGAAATAACCCCAGGAAGTCAGCCAAAGGCCATGACGACATTGAAGGCAATCCCGAGAGGGGCAAAACGGTTATTTTACCAACTTAAAGCCGATTCGGTCAAACTCAAGTCGATATGATGCCACTAAGGTCAGAACGAACCATAACAATGATCCCGAGTGGAAACAGTGTAAGACAGCTCAATGGACAAACTGCGAGGAATCAAAGACCCGGTTATGAACCCGTCCTGTTTGACTCAAAAAATGTTTTCTCCCTTGACATGGTGATGCGCTCGGCGAGGGATTTCTGAAAAGGTACAGCACGCCTCAAACAGACGCTCTGATCAAAAAGTTAGAAAGTTTTGAATTGGACCTCACATTACTCGGAGTGCACGTACTTCGAGGCAACGAAATCGGCCATCTGGGGCCTGCCATGTGGCATCGCAGGTAGACCCGCGGCTGTCGCGGGTAGACTTGCTTCTCTCTGGTCTATATATATGAGGTGACACCCAGCTCATTTCATAATTCAGAAACGCTCTGAACCCTTGCCCATTTGGTTTTTCAGCTATTTTCTTGTCTTCTAAACCCAAATTTTTTCACTCTAACACGTAGATATACCCTCATACTACCACATATCAAAAATTAACCAGTAGATTCAGACGTTTAAAGCCTCTGATTTGGCAAAGAGCCCGTTTAGCAGTCCATTGTAAGTATTTTTATAATCAGAAAGTTATTACTACTTCTTTGCACTTTTATACACTTACACGTTAAGTTTCATTTTCTGAATATGCACGGAACTCGGTTCCATGGCCGTTTTTGTTAACTTTTGGTACATTTTAGTACCTACACACCTTTTCTGGCATTTTTATAATTCAGATTGACTATCCGTCGATTCCAACAGCTTTTATGTACTTATATCTTCGTGCTGACCGGACTGGGTTATCTTCCCAGTCCGGGTTTGGCATTTTTTTGTATATATTTAACTGTATATATATATTAACTTTTCAATTTTGTCAAGCCTGGTTGTCAAATCCGTGGTAGTTTATTGCTTTTATATATATATATATATATATATGCACCCTTCATCGGACAGGGTTATCTTTCCAGTCCTGGTTTGACTATTTTTTTGTCTATATTTAAATATATATATATATATATATATATATATATATATATATATATATTTCCATTTCAGTCCAGGCATCAGAGTGAAAACCCAACGCCTTTACTATTTTTTTATATATATTTTAATTCTGTCCAGCCTGGATCATTCTGTGGCTTTTATAGCTTTTTATAAATATATATATTTACTTTCCAATCTGGGCACAGGCGTGAAAACCCGTCGCCCTTTTTACAGTTTATATATATATATATATATATATATATATATATATATATATATATATATATTTCATTTCTGTCTAGCCTGGATCATTTCGTGGCTTTTACAAATTTTTTATAAATATGTATATATTTACTTTCTAGTCCGGGCACAGGCATGAAAACCCATCGCCCTTTTTACAGTTCTATGTATATATTTCATTTCTACCCAGCCCGGATCATTTCGTGGCTTTTACAATTTTTTTTATAAATATGTATATATTTATTTTCTAGTCCAAGCACAGGAGTGAAAACCCATCGCCCTTTTACGCTTTCATATATATATATATATATATATATATATATATATATATATATATATATATATATATTTCAATTCTAGTACAGACTTGCGAGTGAAAACCCATCGCCCTTTACAGATTTCTTATATATATAATTATATATATCTTGCTTTACTCATTTTTATTAAATTATTGCTTTAAATATTCATTTGATATGAATCGGCACTGATATTTCTGCGGGCGAACTAGAATTCTTTAAATCTCGCCAACTCTAGCTTTCAAACGGCTTAAAATAGGTCCAGACTGAACCAGGAAGTTAGAATTGCTGAGATTTATTTAAATCTAGTGTGTTTCTAGTTTCAGTTATAAAATCTACCTCGCGGCTCTTAGATCATTATCTAGTGGGAACGAGATACTTCGGCCCTATGTGAGCCAGGATTTACTGATGAATCCTTGGTTCTGACGACATCTGGATATATATATATATATATATATATATATATATATATATATATATTTCTGTACAAATTTGAGTTGTGCAGGTTTATTGGCTTCCCTCTGTGAGCCTAAGAATCGTGGGATTCATGATCTAATTGATCAGAATCTGATTCCCACGATGGACAAACTCCACTTTACGAATGTACTCTGCCAGTTTTTTCTGTAAAAATGTACATACAAAAGACCTTAAAATGGTTATCCGGATTTAAGGTCTCGACATAGTGAAAATATAATTTATCGTGTCAGAGTCACTCTAATGGTTGTTATGCCCATGAGAAGACCGACATTTGTATTTATTTTTGTGGTCGAGGATGCTTCGCAGCCCGACAATCACCATTCAAATTGAGCCAAAAGGATGAAAAGATAAAATTGAGCTATTGATATGCTTCAATTGCTATGTTAGCGTAAGTGTTTGAAAACCTGCATTCAAAACGTCATTTCAATAATCTTATCGAAAAAAGAAGCTTTTGCAAATCAAATCAAAGACTTTTTGCAAATTAAATCAAACCCTTCGTATATAGGTTCAACGATGCATAAACATACTTTCAATCAAGTATAGGCCCAATTTTCTTTTAGCATTCACACACACACATTATAGATTTAAAAGGAAAATATTGAAAAGATGTCTACCGTGTTTACACGGGAGTTGTGGGGTGCCTAACACCTTCCCCACACTTAACTAAGCCCCCGAACTCAAATTTTGATTTCAAAGATCAAGTTTCGACAGTGTCCAGCAATTGGGCCTCTTTTAAAACAAAACTCGGTTGAGTTGGTACAACCATTTCAAATCTACCAACTGGCGACTCTGTAAAACGTTTAATCGTCGATATGATACATGTTGGCCTTTTCCTAAAAAACCCTTTAAAACCTTTTTCACAATAAAAAGAATATGGGTCGACATAACTTAGGAAGAGAAAGATCCGGGTTGTGACCCGACTCGCGGATTTTTTCCCGACGTCGACAGTTGGCGACTCTGCTGAGGACAGTAGAGGGCTTAGACCGTGTTCAAATCTTTTAAAAATTCCCCTTTCATATATGCATATGTGTGAATGTTGTGTCTTTACATTGAATGAATGCGTGAATGCTGTGTCTTTACGTTGAATGAATGTGAATGAATGTTTTCCTGTTTTTTTAGTACTTCGCACCCATATTAGTGCTTCGCACCCATGTCATCATATGCAGAACGGTGAGGCACGATGTATGTGAATGTATGTTGTGTGATTCCTCCACCAAGAGGCAAACCCGTCGGTGATAAGTAATGTCTTCGAGGGAGAATAAGTCTTTGGGGCTCATGAAAAAGCACCACTCAGATTTCCTCCAGTTGAAAGATCGAATTAATTTCCCCTCTAGTAGATTGCGATGATCTGAGGACCTTCATGCCAAAAAGTCGTGAGAGTAACCTAAGATAGGTTAGCCTCTGATTAACCAAATCTGATGGGAAGCTTCTTCATGCCTTCCTCTTTCAATTCAATGTCAAGTTTTCAATTCCAATGTAAAGGAGCACAATGTAAATATCATAATAAAATTTTACATTCCCTGTTATATACATCTGGTGGGGTCATCCTGTCATCAAAACAACTGACCTCTGTTTTGCAGGATAAGATTAAAAAAACCACAAAAGCACATCATGGCATGCATCCTATCTCTATCTACTTCAGGAAATTGACATGCCTACGTTTTGTTGTAGGTGAAATTGGTTCTGTTACTAGATCTAAGTCTAAGAAAGCACTAAATCCATCCACGGACATGACTTCAAGTGCTCATCCAGAATCCACCCTTGTAATAGACGAGAAATTTTTATGTGTGATTCTGGGGACAGAATCCTTTTAAGGAGGGAAGATTGTAATGATTGAGATTTTATATTTAATTTTAAATATTTATTAAATTAAATAAATATTTTATGTGATTTATTTATTGAGTTAAATAAATAATTTATGTGAATTATTTATTGAGTGAAATAAATAATTATGTGATTTATGGAAATGATTTAATTAAGTGTTACATACTAATTTAATGAATGTTATTTAATTGATGTGTATATATTAATTTTATATTATAGTTCTAATTTAATTGAGAGAATTAAATTAGATGAATTATGTGATGAAGTGTTACATGAATTATAATTAGCGAGTAATTATAATTATGTGGCAATTTTATATGATTAATTGATGTTAAATTTTAATTAATTAAATTAGTTGATTAATATTTAATTAATTAAAATGTGACATTAAAGTATGTGTTAAATGATTTGTTAAAATAAAGAAAAGGTTTTAAATTATTTTGCCAAATAAGGCACTTGTATTTGTTTTAAACCTATTTCTACCAAACAGGGCCCTAACTATCAAAAAGCTATTTTTAAATAAACTGTTACCAAACAATACCTTAGCATTAATAATCTATTTTTAAAAATAACCTTGTTTTGCCAAACAAGGCATTGTGATTTTTGAATTTTTGTAACTTACATAATAAATGTATTTATTATATATATTAAGTAATTAGCAGTTACATATATATCATTAGTATACGTATATTATATCAGTTATAATATATCTAAACTACGTTAGTTTTTCCTAAGTCTAAACTAAGAACTAAGAAGAAAAGAGAGCAGAGAAAAGGAAGAGCAGAGAAGAGAAAAGAGGAAGAAGAATTGCTAGAATTGAACTCACATCGCTTTCTCTTTCAATCTATTAACAAAAGGTATTATCTATAATCTCTAATTATTATAGAACTCAATTCATATGTTTCATGTATTTCATTCTCTGTAAAACATGTTTTGAAAGTTGTATAGCATGATGGATGTATATATATATATATATATATATATATATATAATTGTGTTCATATCATGTCTATATGTGATGGTATGCTTAATTAGTTGTTTAATTCATGAATATATATATATGATATAATGGAGAATTTATGTTTTTTAAAAGTCACAATGAAGTGTCTGGGAAAAAAATAAAGTTTCTCATAGAAATTAAAATATATGTTGATTGTTGATTTTTGTATAAATTAATTGTGGAATATGTTATTATGTTTAGAAATTAGTTGATTGGGATTGGAATTGTGAGAATTGGTTTTAAAACAAATTCGCAGTGTTCAATTTCATCTAGAACATTGACATTGGTATTTTCTTTAAATTTTTATAAAAATTAAGCGTTGTAATCTTGCTAATTGATGTATTAGTGTGTTCAAAACATGTTAGAAGCTTTGCACTTTGTTTCTGTAAAGTCTTATATGAAAATTATTTGTTGAATTGAGAACTCATTGTAGAGAATTAAGCCAATTTGGCTTTTCTCTGCACTGTGCGCAAAGATGCTCTGTTTCTGCCCGCTGCCGGCGCAGCTGCGCAGGCAGTAAGGGTAGAAGCGGCGCAGCTACGCCGCTGGGTTTTTGCAGGTTTGGCCAATGCGCACTTGCGCCGGTGTCAAGGCTAAAGGTGGCGCAGCTGCGCCGTGTCCCGGGCAGTGGCAGTGACTTTAGTTTTTGTGCAGTGTTAATTCTAAGCTTAGTTTAATTATTCTATGACAATGAACATGTATCTAGCTGCTATAACATATGTTATAATTTGAGAAAAAAGAAGTTTTGAAAAACTAATATGGTATTTAAATTATAAACTATAATTGTTTAATTGTACAATAAGTTACTCAATTATAATTTAATTACTTATAATTAAGAGTAAATGTTTAATTTAAATTATAATTTTTATGAAATTATAATGTATAGATGTTGATTTATTTTAATCAATTAGATGTTAATTTAAATTATAATTTATGTAATTATAATTTAATAAATGCATGTTTAATTATGGATTATAAATTGATAATTTCATGATTAATTATAATTTGTGTAATTAAATGCATGATGTGGTTTAATTGATTATAATTATTTATAATTTAAATGGTAATTATAATTTAAGTAATTATAATTTGATGAAGTGTTTGAATTATAATTGTTTAATTATAATTTAGTTAAATACATAATTGATTTAATTAACTATGTGATAGTTGATTATTATTATTAGAGTGAGTTAACCATGAGGGTTAACCACTTATATGAATTAGTTACGTGTTAACTAATTTAGGTTATTGTGATTGAATATATATGTGTATGAAATATTAAAGTACGTGAATTGTGTTAAGTAGATTGCGCTCTAGGCAAGTCCTCTAAACCCTAAACTCGTTAATTTTATGCAAGTTTTCTAAACCCTAATCTTGTATAATTTCTGGAATTCATATATTCATTATTGAGAATGTCCTTTCCATTTCTGTATTGGACAATTGTTTAATTAATTGAAATGATCTTAACTTATCGTTCAAGTAAGATCCAGTAATTATGTTAAATGCTTTAAATTTACTTCTAAAGCATATGTTAATTCATAATTCTTTTATTTATGAATTATTGAAAGTCGATTCAACTAATCCTTCGTTGATGAACGTGAATTCTAAATTACCCTTGTAAGCTTATCCAAACCAAACTTTCTTTGGTGCGGACTCGAATTCAAATTACTGAGTTGAACAACCCTATTTACTAGGGGAGGTTACTACGCATAGCGTTAAGATGTTTGTGCACAATACATGGTACAAAGGGCTGATCCCCCTAAGTACGAGTTAAGGTCCATAGTCTTATTGACTATTAAAGGTTTAAATAGAAATATTTATAACCTAGGACAAGAGTTCAAAGGTCTTATGACCCTCAGATAAATTCTATATTCGAATTTTAATGTTGATAGAGAATTATTATTCAATTCTTTATTATTGAAGCAAGCTAAGTTGTTCATATTCTTTTAAAGATATCCTTTCATGTCTATATTATTGTTAAACTCCAGTGAGCTTTGGTTTGCTCACTCTTGCATTAAATAACAATTTCAGTTAAGGTTGATAACGCTGATGCTCCGTCTACAAGTAAGGGCAAGGGAAAGCAAAGCAAGTGAAGACTTGTTTTTATTATATTGAGAATGATTGTAATAAGACTTGAATGTTATGTTTTTGTTTTCGCACTTTATTATATTCATGTCAGGGTTAAGTTGTAGTTTATTTTACATTATTCATTGGGTAGATGTATGCTATATTAGAAAGTGAACACCCAATCATGTGGAAACGAAGTACCCGGATTTGGGGGTGTCACAACCCTTGTCTCTAGAGAAGAGTTTGAAGGACTAAAAAGTCAAATAATCGAATTGGCCAGTTTCCTGAGAGAATAAAGTAAGGCTCTTAAAGAGAAGCAAGCCCAAGCTCACACCGAACCAGGAACACCTGGTGGTAGTGGTGGCAGTCAAGAGACCGAAAAGACAGATACTCAGATTCTTGGACCACAAAACTAGGACACGACCAACAAAACTCCTGAAATCATCACCCTTAACAAAGAACAGGAAGCTGGGGAAATTCTAAAAAAAGTACAACAGATGGAAGAAACCATCTGGTCTATCAAAGGGACTGGGGCATTTGGCAGTGTCAATTATTCAGACCTCTGTATATTCCCTGGGGCTCGTTAACCCAAAAAATTTTAAGTCCCTAATTTTGAAAAATATGATAGATTGGGAGACCCCTACACTCATTTAAAAGTATTCATTGGAGAATTCGGATCCTATGCAGAGGACGAGAAACTCCGAATGCAGTTATTCTAGAAGAGTCTGACCGGAGAGGCTAGAGCCTAGTAGGCCCGTCTAGACAATTCCATGATTCACAGCTCGGAAGAGCTAGCACATGCCTTCCTCAGTCAATACAGTTTCCAGTCTCAGCTAGGTCCAGACAGATACCAGATAACCAAAATCAAGAAACAAAATACTGAGTCATTCAGAGAATATGCTCAACGATGGAGACGGGTTGCAGCATAAGTCACCCCATCTATGACTGAGTCTGAGATAGTCATGACTGTAACGACCATGAATTTTAAACTCCTTATTTATTAAATATGTGATTTAATTTTAACGAGTTAGTCTTGTTAGTTTATTTAAACCTTCTGTGGTGGTGAGAATTTGTGAAATGATTAAAGGAATTCACTAATGAGTTATTTAAATTAGTGGACTGACCTTAAGGATTTAATATCAGAGAATTGATGAGATTATTAATAATTAAATATTCAACTTATTTGAATATAGTGGCATGAATTGAACATAGTGATTAATTTTAATATTGAGTAATTAATCGATAACGTATGAAATTATTATTGTTGGGAATAATATATTAATGAGCAAAGAAGTAATGAATATAATATATAATTTTATTTACTTGACTAATTATTTTATACAAGCATGCGATACTAAACCTTTACATATATGGTAGCTATCTATATTATATATAATGCAATGTGACATATTAATGTGGTGTATATTGCATATATGGACTATATAGTAAGATGAGGTAAATTGAAGGTATGTGACACTATGTGGACATTCATGTATACCTTATTGTCATATAATAAGATCAATTATTAATTAATAATGATTGTATTAAGTTGATATAATTATACTATAATGATTATGATAATAAGTAATGATAATACCCAATTTCTTTATCATTGGTATTAAGGAAAATGTACATGAATTATATGATTGGTATATATATACCTACTTGATACATTATTTTATTGAGATAACATTGTAACACCTATTTAAATGTGTATGGAATAAATACTTATAACCTATGTATATACGATGTGTATATATATATAGTATATAACTTGGTGTATATTATTATATGGCTAAGTGTTGGGCATATATGATATACACCCATTTAATGTATAACTTAAATATATATTATATGTGTATATATCCAAATATTAGTACTTAGAATGTTAGTTACTGAGTAATATGAGAGCCCCAACTCCATTCTCTTCCCACACGTAAACTTTCACATGGCTACACCACCCTATAACTCTCCTCAAATTCATCAAAGCTAGCCATAATGATTTCAAGGGGAGTGGGCAAAACAGTGTTATTCAACTACCATCTCTTGTCCATTATGCATTCTTGACATCCGTTGGTTTAATTTGGAAGATAATAACATTGCCTAGTTATTGAATTGCCTATAAATTGAGCATTCTCTTCTTCTATATTGCAATTGCTGAGAATCCTACCAAGCAAGCTAGAGTTAGTATACATTATAGTGAGAGTCTGTGAATTGAGAGGGTGAGAGATATCAGCAGGTTCCTTTAACAGAGGTATATCACTTCCCATTCTCATTTTCTGTAAAATTTTCAAAGTTCTTGATTATTAAATTATTTATGGATTGAGTAATTAATGGATTGGGATATGTTGTTATTTATTATATAAGATCATAAGCATGATAGAAATGTATTAGATCATGTTTAGATTGATATTCGTATGAAAAATCGTGAGTTGGGCTAAGAACTGCCGAAGCAGCTTGCGTCTGCGTCTGGCCGCCATCCTGCGCAGCTGCGTCAGTGTTGCACTGGCCAGCGGCGCAGCTGCGCCAGTGCCTGTCTGCAGATTCTTGTTTTCTTTTGCAATCTATTTATGCTAACTTATGGTACTAGTTTAGAATGAGCATGCTAGCATGAGTGATACTTATATATATGTGTTTATTGAGATTGTGTGGGTTGTTTTAACTTCATTAAAATCCCTTGCTAAGTGAACTTAGAATTTGAAAAGGAACTTAGAGCTTTTAAAATTAAACTTTGACATGTGCGTGACATATCTATGTTCTAACTTTTGATGCATGTTAGTATTATTTAGAACTGCATGAAAGACGTCTTAACCTATGTATATGTGTTTCATAGTATAACTTGAATATGTCGGACCTCGTTAGTGAACATTTCTAACAAAATATATAAGTTCCAAAGGTGAACGTTAGCATGAAAGTATTGTATAATGAGCATATTAGTATGACCTATAAAGGTATGAAGAGCACGTTAATTAGTATATACATGTTTAATCATATGCATGGTCATGTTAGACCTCATTAGGGAAAACTTACTAACGAAACGTGAGCGTTGAACATGAACTTGACATGTTACATTGAGATATGAATTCTGATTTTTCAAACATGTTTATAATGACGTGAAATGCATGTTTAAAGTACTAATCAACCACTAGCATATATGATTGAGAGACTCAAACGTTTTCAAAGAAGAACTTAAGACTTTTTGAAGCAAACTTGACCAAGACTATGTCTTCTACATTCTGACCATTTGAACATGTATAAGTGGTTTATATATGTGTTCAAATACATGTGAGTCGTGACTATGAGATGCTTTACGTATACTAGGTTACCTTTGTTGATTAAGTACAACTTTTAATGAAAATGTAGAATGTGACAGATCAAACACTATGAGGATTACGTATTGATTATACAAGCATGTACCTTAAAGTTCGTTATGCCTATAAGCATATTAACATGGACCTCGTTTGGTTAAAGCATGGATTTCACATATGCATGTATTCATAGGAAATGAATTTCTAAGACATGAAATAGGTGGATTAAAGTATACATGTATAGTATACGCACGAGCATGCATATTATGTATTGTTTAGCCTTGTTATGTGATAACATGACCTTAGTAACCAATCTTGAAGCATGAACTTATATTGATTGAAGTATGTGAATATTCGACATACAAACATGTGGTCTTGAAGTGGACATAGAATGAACATGTTAGCTTTCGAACTTGAGTTAGATAAACTTGATAAATATGTGTGTTGATTTATATAAGTAACTGGAAGGACTATGTGTTCAAGCCTATATTAATGCATAGAAATTAGATAATTTAAAGTTATTAAATCTAAGACATGATTAGATTGACTTATGTGATCTTATGTGATAGATCTATATAAATGACTAGATTCCAATATGTGTGATCTTATATTAGTTTATATCTACTAATTGGAGAGACCAACTTGTTAATATTAGGTCGTTCCAACGCAATTAATTAAAGCTAGAACTTAATTGTAGCTGAGCTAACAGGCAAGTTCCCGAACTTCACTCTTTGATTGTGCAAGTTCCCTACCTTACACTCTTTATTGTACAGGTTTCCTATCCTTCTCATATTGTATTGAGTAGGTTTTTATCATATTGACAATTATTCATTTAAGCTTGAATTTTATTTCCAAACATGCTATTAGGTGGTTTAATTTCTTTACAATTATTCCACATTAATCTTTTTCATATTCGCACTTAGTGCACTTGAGTTCGTACAGTCTTGGACTTGTACATTGTTTAAAGTTCTATAATTCTTGAACTGTGTTAGATAGAGTCTGAACCCTTGTTCGATCAGACAATTGTATAAAATTTTATAAAAGCTATCCAAACCAATTGATGGTAAGGATTCTTAGACTGAAAGAACACCCCTTATATATATAGGGGAGTACCCGAGGTATCTAGTATAAAGATACAAACAGCAGAGTTGAATGTTATGCATATACATGGCGTACGCGAGGCTGATCCCCTCAAGTACTATTCTGTAGCCAATAACCAAATGGTCAATCAGCTATTGATTCCGTTGGAGTTTTATAGTTCAAAAGTCTACTTGACTATCAGTTATTCTAAAAGCAATTATTATTCTTTCTTCCGATATTCATATTGTTGAATTCATTGTCAGATATATTCCTTTCATCATGATATATCCTTTATTATTATATTTAAACTTGCTGAGCAAACTTGTTGCTCATTCTTGCTATATCATGACTTATATTGCAGTTAAGCCCGAGACTTCAAGGAAGGACAAGGGTAAAGGAAAGATGTAGGATTAGTTTGCAAGAAGCAGACTTTATCTTTATGTTTAACTAATTTACTGTTATGTAATATGAACCCTATAGACTATTCTAAGATATGTTTGTATGTTGTATTTAGGTTATCGAATCTTGGGACTAGTAACACCTTTTGAATGAACGACGTACGTTTATTATATTTTCGCATTTAGTTATTGTATGTTGTTGAGAGGTGGATATTTGTATTATATCGTGACAACCAAATCGGGGTTAGAGAACCCGGATTCGGGGGTATTGAGAGTGAGTTAGCATAGTAGCATTATATAATCTGTAACAGCAAGTTTAGTTTCCATAATAGAGGTATAATCTCTATTTTTCCATTTCATGTTTTTCATTCTCTGATAAATTCTAATTCCTTAATTATTTGAATTAAGCACATATGTGTTGATAAGTTGATTGGGAATCGTTTATTGATGCTATGTTAGCTTACAAGTATTATAAAACTGAATTACATTGTGATTAGAATGGAATTCGTTGGAATTTTTTGTGTTGGGTTTATGGTTACTGCCAAAAATAGCATGTTCTTGGATTGGCCGGACACCAGCGCAGCTGCGCCGGGTTTATACCTGGTGCCTGCGTAGCTGCGCAGGTTCATGCATAAAAGATGATGTTAACTCATAGTACATGTTCCTTGATGCTACATACATAATTTTGACCATGTAGTACATGTTATGGAAAGAAAGCTTATGGTTTTGAAATGAACCTAGACTAGTTAAAGTGGACTTTGACATAAACCTAGCATATGTACATTCTGATTTTGGAAAGCATAATCGTATGATTTATATTAACATAAAATCTGAGTCTAAAGTGGGTACACACACTACCATACATTATTGAAAGATTCAAAGGTTTTCAAAGGGGAAACTTAAGACTTTTGAAAATAAACTTGACCAAGATTTTGTCTTGTGATTTCTAACCTTGTGAACATGTGTAAATAACTTGTTATGTATGTGAAGAAGTATAACATGAGGCATATGTTTGCTTCATGAATGATCAGTTTTGATAGCTTGGCATTAAAGGACTTTTCTAAAGGAAACCTTGAAGACTAGTTGTCCATAACTACATTACAAGTATTCTAGGATCTAATATTATGGTTAAGTGTGTCATGATTTACAAGCACGCTAGCTAGTCATATGTATTGATGTATTAAGGTTATCGAATCTTGGAACTAGTAACACCTTTTGAATGAATGATGTACGTTTATTAGATTTCGCATTTTAGTTATCGTATGTTACTTAAAGGTGGATGTTAGTATTGTTTCGTAGCGACCGGACCGGGGTCAGAGGACCCGGATTCGGGGGTGTCATAATGACCTTCATCGATATTAAAGACACTCCATATTACGAGAGGGTCCTAGCAGGCATAGAAAAACCATTCTCTGAGATGATCAAGCACGGAGAGATGGTTGAAATGGGACTAAAGTCTGGGAAGATAAAGGACCTGACTGCCTTGGAAGCCGTTGCCGAACATATCCAGTCCAAAAATTACGGGAGTAACCCCTGGAGGGTACATAAGAAGAAAGACGAAGAAGTGTCCTTAGTGCTACAAGGACAAAATCAAAGGGGTGATTCAAGTAGCATGCCCATTCAAAGGAGGAACTATACCCCTTTTCAAGCTTCAGCATAGCCCTCAAACCCTACATTTCAAAAAAATTTGGAGGCCAGACGTCGAGAACTTTCACCCCACTAGGGGATTCACTCGAGAATGTGCTGAAATTGTTAACAACACAGAAAAAGATTGTGCAACTCCTTCCACCAACCAGCATCGGGGGGGGGGGGCAGAATTTTGACCCAAGCAAAAAGAGTGCCTACCATTCCGGAGCCCCGAGCCATGATACACAAGACTGTTGGTCTCTCAAGCATAAAATTCAAGACTTGATTGACAACGGAGAGATTGTGGTGACGAAGCCCGAGAAACCGCATGTGCAGGATAATCCCCTCCCTCAGCACAAAGAGGAAAATGTCAACATAATCAGCACTAGAAATGGAGATGGATCCAAGTACCTCCGTTATATGGGGGAATCAACTCCATCCAACAATAACAGCCCAGACAGTTGGGAGTATTCAGAAAGGCAATTCCTGATAGAACAAGAGATTAAGTCTATCAAGGAGCAGATAGAACAATTAGCAGAGTTGGTCGTATACCAACATCAGATCACCAGACAGATGATGAACTAGACCAACCAATCTGATGCAAATCCTCCCACACCAGAGATCAGTCCCATTCCCATGAGGGATCACTACCGGCCTCATGAGCATGAACCCTGGGCTGATAAGATGGCCAAATAAGAGAATTTCTAAGTTGGTAGGAAATTTGCCTTTTAAAGGAATTTCACTAACTTAAACCAGCCGATGAAGGAAATCCTCCAGATATTAATCAACGAGGGAATGGTTGCAAATTTATTACCTCTATTAAACCCACGATCCAGGAAATTCAAGCCTAACCAAACTTGTCAGTACCACTCCAATGCACCCGGCCATGATACTGAGGATTGCTGGGCACTTCGTAACCTGATTCAGAATATGATTGAAAGCGGTGAATTAATAAGAGGGAATCGGGACTATGACCTCACAGATGAAGAAACTCTCTTTATTCCCACTGTGTGGAATCAAGATACTATGGCTGTTATTTCCTGTGATAAGGAGTCATCTCTCACCTCCTTCGTACTGCCAAGGGAAAGGGGTCCAAGAAACACCAAATCCTGTGAAGGTGGCCGCACCCGAGCCTTTAATCTTTCCCTTCAGACTTCAGTATCCAGTTATCAGTCTGAAGAGGGTCCCATGGAACTATGGGAATGACAAAGGTTCCACCTCAAACAACATTGCCATTGTACCAAAGGATAATCCATTGTACATGCCATAACGGGTGATTAAATTAGTCACCAAAGCCAAAGAAAAGGTGGCTGAAGAAAAAATAGAAGATTTCCACATAAAATGGGACACAATAAAATAAAAGTGGTGCAAAGCCTAAAAGATGCACTCAAGTAGATGTCCATCCTAGATCTGGTCCTATCATCGGTGGAGCATCGTGACATTCTAATGAAAGTACTGGAAGAAGCCCATCTGCTAAAGGCAGTGGATGCCGAGAAATTCTGTCACGTAGAACACATTTTCAACAACAATGTGATATCTTTCACTGACGATGATATACCTGCAGAGGGGAGAGGTCATCGTAAGTCATTACATATAACAGTGATGTCTTTTGGGTATGTTATTGGAGGGGTGCTTATAGATGGAGGATCATCCCTCAACATCTGTCCCTACGATACCTTGGAGAGAATAAAGATGAACACGAACCAGATCAAAACTAGTTATGTGGTTATCCGAGCTTTCGATAGATCTCGCCAACAAGCTATGGGAGAAATAGAGCTTCCTCTGGAGATTGGTCCACACACTTTCTATGTGTCTTTTCAGGTGCTCAACATCGCCATTGGATACAACTTGTTGCTGAGAAAGCCATGGATACACATGGCAGGGATAGTGTCATCCATCCTCCATCAACAAATCAAATACATTATCAACGGCAACCTAATCACGATGAATGTCAAACCAGAATACCCTGTCTGCATACAAGGAGACATGCCAGTGATTAGTCTGGATGCAAGGATTGAACTTGTTAGCTTTCAAGCCTTGGAGGTGAGTGATCCTCAATATCTACCAATTGAGGCACCAGCCTTGAAGCCTAAAGTCTCCCCTGAAGTGATGACAGTAGGCCAAGAGATGGTATCTTTGGGTTTCCAATATAGAGAAGGGTTAGGAAAGAATTCGCAAGGTATTTCAAGTCCAGTCCAAATCTCGAGCCAGTCAGGGAGAGCCGGATTGGGTTATTCATTCGGGTCAAGCCGTCGGAACACACATAAGCACCCTAAGGCTCATACTTCCACCATACTGCTGCCAAACCTCCTTGATGCTGGTTTGTTAAAGACAATGAGGAAGAACCCTACTGTTGTATCAGCCATGCTATTTCCTCCAATCATACCGGTCGGGGAAGGGAAATCCCCAAAGCCTGAAGGTGATAGGAAAAAGGGAAAAAAGATCATATACGAAGGACGAGACCCATTCGCTAACATGTCGGTTATCATAAACTACGAGGGTGTGAATGATGAGATCCCAGACAGTGACGACGAGGATCAGATTCAAATTCCTCGCATCAAGAAGGGAAAAGGGGGTAGTGCAAAGAAAAACCCCGACCCTATTGTAAAGGATGTCTCAGTCATTATCCGAGATAAAGCAGACGAGCACAATTCTTTGATCCTCTCTGTTCATAAGGATCTAACCCTGGATAACTGGAGCAGCTTACCTTACCTCAGTCAAAAAGGGTAAAGGGGCAGAGAGTCCGTCTGCCCTGACTCCAAAGTTGGATTTATTTGTCACTGCTGATGAGATGTCAACCTGTCATAGTGACTACAACTTTGATGTAGAAATGAACTTCGACTTGATGGATATTGATCAAGAGGAGGAAGATGACTATGAGGTGCCCGAGACCAAACTACCACTATCAATATCGGAACCTCAAAAAACCTCAAAGAAATCCAGATAAGCAAAGACCTCACACCAAACCAAAAAACTAATCTGATAGAACTCCTAACACAGTTCCCGGATATGTTTGTATGGTCACATAAGGACATGATTGGCCTATCTACTGATATTGTCATCTATCGAATGCCCATCAAAGATGGATTCAAGCCCGTCAAGCAAAAGCTCAGGCAATTAAAACCTGAATGGAGTCTAAAAGTCAAAGAAGAGGTCGTTAAACAATTCAAAGCCGGTATCATCATGGTATCAACATACCCAGAGTGGCTGTCAAACATAGTTCTCATACCTAAACTTGGAGGGAAGGTACGAGTATGTGTGGATTACCGGGATTTGAACAAAGCCTGCCTCAAGGATAATTTCCCAGTACCTTTTATCCACATCCTAATAGACAACACGGCGCAGTACGACATGTATTCTGTTATGGATTGCTTTGCTGATTACCACCAGATCATGGTTACTGAAGAGGACAAGGAGAAAATAGCTTTCATCACTCCCGGGGGAACCTTCTGCTATAGACGGCTATCCTTCGGCCTCATCAATGCCGGTGCTACGTATCAGTGAGCCATGATGGCCTTATTTTATGACATGATGCATAAGGAGATAGAGGTCTATATAGATTACATCATCATCAAATCCCGGAGGGAGGATGATCACCTTCACCATCTCAGGAAGCTGTTCAACAGGTTGCGTAAGTACAACCTCAAGCTGAATCCTGCTAAGTGTGCTTTCGGCATCAAATTAGGCAAGTTGTTGGGATTCCTGGTGAGTAATCGAGGCATCGAGCTAGACCCTGCCAAGATCAAAGCCATCACTGAGATGCTAGTACCTCAAACCAAAAAGGAGATACGCGGGTTCCTGGGAAGGATCAATTTCATAAGCAGGTTTATTTCCCAGCTCACAGCAACTTGTGAACCCATCGTCAAGCTACTAAGGAAAAATTCCTCCACCAAATGGAACAGGGATTGTCAGAAAGCCTTCCTTGCCATCAAGAAATAGCTGATCAAAGCACCAAGCTTGGTACCCCCAAGGGATGGAATTCCCCTATTTATGTACTTGTCCATCAATGCCAATGCAATGGGCTATATGCTAGGACAGAAAGATGATAGTAGCAAGGAAAGAGCCATCTACTACATCAGCAAAAGATTCAGCAGTGGTGAACAGAAGTACACCCTGATTGAAAAGATATGTTGTGCGTTAGCATGGGCCGCAATGAGGGTACAACATTACCTCCATGGGCACACGATTTACCTCATATCCCGTATGGATCCACTGAAGTACGTATTCAACAAGCCAATGTTGAATTATCGACTGTCCAAATGGCAATTGATCCTACAATAGTTCGACATTGTCTACGTGACTTAGAAGTCTATCAAAGGTCAAGGCATTGCAGATCAATTAGCCGAAGCACCATTAGGACGGGTTGATCCCCTGGAGACTCATTTCCTAGATGATGGGATCATGACAATTCAATAACTCCCATAAGATAATACAGTCCAACCATGGAAAATATATTTCAATGGAGAGATAAACATAGAGGGTGCCGGAGCTAGGGCAGTCCTTATCTCTGGTATAGGAGAACAATATCCTGTGGCTACCAAACTGTAATTTGGCAATACGAAAACACAGCCGAGTATAAAGTCTGCATAATGGGATTGAAGTTAGCCCAATCCATGGGTATCAAATATCTACTGGTCTTTGGAGACTCTTAATTAGTTATCAGACAAACCACTGAGGTATATCACACCAAAGAACTGCATTTGCTGCTCTATCACCAGCAGGTCATTAACCTAGCTCTGTATTTTTAAGACATAACCTTCATCCATATACCTAGGGGTAGGAATGACTTCGCTGATGTATTGCCAACGTTGGCTTCCATGATCCACATATCCAATAGGAGTGGGATTCCCTGCATCAAATTTATATGTTAGAAGTCCCCGACATATGGGAATTACATTGGAGAAGTATCAGATGAGATTCCTTCTATCAAGCAGCCTTGGTATCAGAACATCAAGGAATATCTCCGAGATGGATCTACACCCGCTGAGGCAAGCCAATCTGAACGAAAGCGGATTCACAAAATGGATATGAAGTTCTATCTGAGCGGAGATGCACTATACAAGAGGGATACTGGAATAGGTTTGTTAAAATGCCTTGATAAAGAATAAGCCCAGAGATTGATGGATGAAGTCCACGGTGGAGTCTGTGGTCCACACATGAGCGGTCATATGCTGGCCAAGAAGATATTAAGAACAGGATATTATTGGATCTCTCTTAAAGCTGACTGTAATGATCATGTCAGGAGATGTTTCCAATGCCAAGTACATGGAAATGCCCTACACGCTCCTCCAAATGAGCTACATAACATGAGTTCACCATAGCCTTTCTCCATGTGAGGAATGGATGTGATCGGTCCAGTAGAACCAAAAGCCAGCAATGGTCACCGTTTCATCTTCACCATGATCGATTACTTCACCAAATATGTTGAAGCTGCCTCCTTTCCCAAAGTCACCAAAGAGGTCATCATTAGTTTCATCAAAAATAATGTTTTCTGTCGATATGGACAACCGAAGGTGATCGTATCAGACAACAGCCAAGAACCTGAACAATCAAATGATGAAAGAGCTATGTAGCAAGTTCCACATTAAGCATCTCAATTTCATCATCTATCGGCCCAAGATGAATGGTGCTGTCGAAGAGGCCAACAAAAACTTCAAAAAGATCATGCAAAAAATGTCCGCCAATCACAAAGAATGGCCTGACATGCTGCCTTTAACCCTGTTAGCATACAGGACATCAATGCGTACCTCTACTGGGGCTACCCCCTATTCATTAGGTCTATGGTATGGAAGCAGTCCTTCCCATAGGAGTAGAGATGGAGTCCTTGCGAGTGTTAATCGACGCTCAGATGGACGAAGATTAGTGGTTGCAAGACCGGTACCACTAACTGTCCCTGATAGATGAAAAAAGGCCTATAACCATTTTCCACGGGCAGTTATATCAGCAAAGGATTGCTCGATCCTACAACAAGAAAGTCTGAATACGGTAATTCAAAGAAAATAACTTGGTGCTAAAGAAAGTTTTGGACAATCGAGATGAAGCCAAAGGAAAGTTCGCACCTAATTGGGAAGGCCCTTTCATTGTCAAGAAGGTGTTGAAGGGAGGAGCTATCAGATTGCAAAAGTGGACGGGACCGAATTTCCCCAACTCATCAACTCAGACACCATAAAAAGGTACTATATCTGAAACACATGCATACCCGCATCCTGGTCCTACAAATCAAATCAAGTTCGGTTTTCACTAGAAGCCAGAACTACGAATGACCTGATCTCCCTCCACCCGGGAGTACGTAGGCAGCCATTTCTGGAGCGATCAAACAAAAAAAAATTCAAAAACTCATCAAACCAAACTCAAAACACAAGATAAATACTTTTCAAACCTCTCTCACACCAAAACTGAACTACGAATGACCTGATCTCCCTACACCAGGTGTAAAGGCCGAGAATTTCACATGATCATATGTGTAATTTTTTTTAAGAATAAAATTTTTTATAGAAAGAGAAATGTAAGTTATGTAAGAAATTAACATAGCTTGAATGTTAACCTTGATTGGTAAATTAAAAAGATTTATAATCTTTAAGTAATTAATTAGCGATATAATTATGTGAATATTTAAATATAACAAGGATTTATCAACAATGATAAATGTATTGTGGATTATGTTTGCGACTAAATAAATATATATTATTTAGTTTGTATATGTTTATTTAGCATAAAAAGAGAGTTAAGCATAAAGTTATGTAACCTAATAAATATATTAGGTATGATAATTAAATAACTTAATGGGTTATAATATAAGAGAATGATAGTATTTAAAAATATATATATTAACCCTAAGAGATTTATTTTATACATCTTAAATAATTAATTTTATAACTAAGTAAAGCAAGTCTAATTGGGTTATGAAATTAAAGATATTTGAGTGATGAATGTAATGGAAACCCTATCTAAATGATAAAGAGAGGATAAAAAAAATTAAAAAGTACAAACTATGTTGAATTGCAAGTCCAAAGAATTAGAATTACTAGCCTAAATAATTAATTGAGTGTCCCAACTCTTAGCCAAATGGGAAAGGGGGCTTATTGGATCTTTAGTATGCTAAGAAGGCCTTAAAAAGAAAACAAATTTAGGCCCAAAAGGCCATCTTGGCCGAAATTTAGAGAGGAGGGAAGAAGGGGTGAAGAATGTAATCATTATATTGCTTTAGTTGGTAAACAACTTTTGCAAGGTGTCGAGCATTGTGTTACACTTATCTTTTCACCAAATTAACAAGCAATCTTTAGCTATGCTTTCAAGATACAATAATCATAATGAGAAAGAGAAAGGTGAAAGCATGTGGGAAAAATAATAATAATAAGAGACATATACTATATCTCTTAATTTCTACAAAGCAACAAAAGCATTTCATCTTCTCTCTCCTCTCATTTGTGTCATTTCGTATAACAAGCAAGAGAGAGAAAGAGAGAAAGAGGGCCAAGGTTCAGCCACCATAGAGAAGAAAGAGAGGTAGAGTCTTGTAGTTTCATAGTTCCTTAACAAAAAAATTAGGAAGAAGAAGAGAAAGAACAAGAAATGGTATAAAGGATTTCTACTTTTATAGTTTATTTTCCTTTTGTTATGATTTGAGTTTTGATTTTTGTAAAAATATGATCTTGAGGTTAAAAACTTTAGATCCATATGTTTAAAAGTATTTCATGTATAGATTGAACCCTTTTGTGGATCAAAAGTTAGATTTAAAGTGTGAAATATGAGTTATGTTTTTCAAAAGATAGAAAATCAAATTTTTTTTAGCTTTGGTTGTGTTTGATATTGTGTTTTTTGATTATTTGGTGAATTAGATTATGGATCATGTTAGATCCATGAGTATATGTGGTTCAAGTAAGTATTATGATGAGCTATGTTTGTTTTACGTGAAAATATGGAAATTTTCTTAAAAATCACCAAAGGTTGAAAAATAGATTTTTGAGAAAACAAAGTATGAAATGGAAACGACCATATCTCTCATTCAATTTTGAATTTTTGAGTTTAGTCAATTTTTGAAGTTAGGTATACAAGTCTTCTAACTTTTCTAAGTGGAATCACGTAAAAAGGAGTTATAGATTTTCGTGTGGACTGTTTGTAGCAAAAGAAGTAAAATCTGAAAAACACCTAAAAGTAGGCTGTCCGAAAATTGTAAAGGAAATTTCGGCAACTTAAATATTGAAATAAATTCCAATATTTTGGAACATTAAAATATATGAGATAAACTAGCTTGTGTCCAAAAAAGAGTTCATTTTGACTTAAAATGAGCAAGTTATGACTATTTCAATATTTGGATTTTTTTGACGAAAAATGCTATAAACGGAGTTCTATAACTCCGATGACCACGAAATTTAAACTGGAAGTTCACGTTAACATGTGTAAGATCCCACCAAGAGTTGGGAATTTATGGAGTTAAGCGTGAGGTAGTTAATTTCTTAAGGAATTAACTAGAAATGGATTTTTGAAAAATACTTAAGTAAGTTGAAAAATTCCAGAAAAATTCTTTTTGTGTATGGAATATATGTATATATGATTGGCCAAAAGATAGAAAAATAATAAGCTGATTTTGTATTTTCGTGAATAGTGTATTTTAGCTTCCTGAAATGAACATTTCAGGTTACTGAAATGAGAAACTGAAATGTCAGAAGAGATGTCAGTTTTGTTTTAGCATGCTGAAATGGAAACTGAAATGATATATTAAGTATACTGAAGTCATAAATAGTGTATCAAGTTATATTAAGAACTTATAAATGAACGAGTAAATGTTAAGTCTAAGGTAGTATAGTTGTACTCTTTAATGATTGATTATGTGATTACATGTGATGAGTAAGATATGCGATGCTAATTAAGAGATCGATCTTATTAATGATAGGTCTTACAAAAGAAGTTAACTTAAATTGCGTAGCAGTAGTCGACGAATCAGGCAAGTTTCCTTAACTCAATCTCGAGTTATTACTTTTCAAATATAGTGGTGGTTAATTATTGCTGATTATACCACGTCTGAGAATTATTATTGATTATTCGCAGTTAGTGCATGTTTATTAATTCAAATTGAATTATTGATTTTGAGAATATGCTTGGGGAATAACTGTTGTTGGTTATTCACATTCGTAGAAGTTATTATTGATTGCAAATAGTACAGTTAATTTCTGTCTATTATTGAATCGTGTTGAGATATGTCGTAGCTAATGGTTTTGGCTAGACGAACATTTGTTGAAACTTGATAGGTTCAAAAAGAGAACTCAATTATTATTGACAGGTCAATGCCAATTATTTCGGCTAGATCTAAAAAGCGATTAGATATTAAAATCATTGTATTTCGTTGTTGTAATTCGAATTCTGGTTATAAGACTGAGAAGAACAACCTTTTTATATAAAAAGGGGCTTTGTGGTCGTATATTCGGCAGTTGCGCGCGTGTAAGTATTATGCATAATATAGGGTATAATGAAGCTGATCACTTTATATACTTGCGGAGGGGTATGATTTAATCTTTATGGTTATCTGATACACCTGGGTACTTCAAAGTAAAACCTTTGATAGTTACTCGAGAAGTTCAAGATCCTATGAGGTCGCTCAGCTTAAAAAAAATCTGGATAATATTCCACTTTGTTATTGCATAGAATTGATTCTTGTTATTCAATTGAGAAATTTCGAAAGCGTTTTACTCTCTCACTATCGAATTATTATTTTGCATAAAATGCGAGAAAGTCTTGTTATTAATTAACGCTTTATTCAGCTAATTCAAAGTCCTTGGAACTTTGGTGATATTCTATCGAATTGATAGTCTTATATTCTTGATTCTTATACTTTATTGTATGATTTAACTTGCGGAGCAAATTTGTTCCTCACCCTTGCTTAAATACAATATTTCAGCTAGGAACGAGATAGCAAGAGGGGCAGAGAAAGACAAAGGCAAAGGTGTATTGCTAGAGTAGTTATAATGAACATATTTATTATGTTGTTTTGTATAACACTTTTTGTATATCTAAGGGTATATTTGTTATGTTAAGGTTAGAAAATTTGGGACAATGTATTATGAGTGAATACCGAAGTACATCAATAGGAAGATGTGTGGACACATAGTGAGTATGAAATTCGTACTGGTAAAGTATTAATCAAGTTGTTTAAACTGATTATAGGATGTCAGGAGAAGATAAAATGAGTACAGAAGTGTTGGCAGCTGTTGCACCAATGCCAATAGCCGAGGTGCCAGCGCAGAGCGATTCAATTGAGGAAGGTGGAAAAGATGAACCTACGGTGAATCTGGGGAGTGATCATGATGAGTATCCCAAAATGTATCTGAATGAAGATGAGGAGGCAGGGTCCGAAGAAGTTAAGGTGGAGACAGAGATTAAGACCAAAGTGGGAGAAAAAGATCAAGTATCTGTAGAAGTTCAAGAACTCCGGAGTAAAGTATTTCTCTTGGTGGAGTTGTGGAAGACGGAGCGAGCATTACGCGAGATGACCGAAGAACGAAACGAACTGAAGACACAAGTAGAAAGAATGAAGGCTGAAGGTGGTGAATTATATGAGGGAGTAGTCAAACAGAAGAAGAGAAGCAATAAGCGGAAAAGAGACAACGACAGTGATAATAACTTAGGGAACTCAAACCCGAAAAAGAAGAAAGTCTGTGGCAAGTGTGGAAAGACTCACTTGGGAGAATGTATGATGTGGAAGAACGTGTGTTTCAATTGTAAATAGGAAGGACATATTTCTCCAAATTGTCTTAAGCTGAATATGAGAAAATGTTTTTCATGTGGAGGAATGGGTCACGGATTTAACAAGTTTCCCAGTAAGAAGGCAGGAGAAGGGAGTAGACTGTAGACAACTTAAGTATAAGCAGTAGTACCTTTTGGTAACAAGGTGTAATCTAAATATTGTAATATCGAGAACAATGAGTGAGCATATATAATATATCTGTTTGTATGAATGTAATCTTTATTTTCAATATGAATATTAAGATGATTTTGGAGAATTGCAACTTTTTGTGTAAAATTATGGTAATTGTAACTTTTTGTGTAAGGTTGTATTGTTAATCCCGATATTTATCAAAAAGGGATAGTGACTGATTATAACAGTAGGTGTTAAGTACTAAAAGTATTATGTGCTATTTGAATAAATATGCGATTATATGAGAAATTTGTGTTAAATTCTTATGTTACTAATAAGAATTTGTGTAGAGAAAAACGATTAATGTAAGATTTTCATTTAAATCAGATAATGTCGCCTAGACTACAGAAGAGAAATCAAAGAGAAGAGCAATCAGTGAATAATGAAGGACGTCAAGCAGACCCAATACAAAATTTTGTGGATATGTTAGCCTAAGCTATGCAACATAGGGCGCCAGCAGCAAGAGCAAGAGCAAGAGAACAGCTAGCTAATAGATTGGCAAACTTTAAAGATTTTAAAGCGGTAGGAACGCCAGAATTCAAGGGAACTACGGATCCTATTAAAGCCCAAACTTGGGTAAAGGAGATAGAGAAAGCATTTATTATTGCAAGAGTGGCAGAAGAGCAAAAGACAGCTTTTGCCACCTATTTGATGAAGGGAGAAGCCAATTACTGGTGGGAAACTAATCAGGCTAGAGCTGGGACAGTTGTAGTGACTTGAACAAGGTTTAAAGAGTTGTTCTTTGAGAACTATTTTTTGCCGAGTATGCAAGCCAGGATGGAAGTCAAGTTTCTAGAACTAAAGCAAGAGAATATGTCGGTATCAGAATATGCTGCTAAGTTCAATGAGTTAGCGAGATTTGCACCTCATCAGGTGGACACGGAGGCAAGAAAGGCGAGAAGATTTGAGAATGGATTGAAGCCAGGGATATTCAACAAGGTAGCTGTATTGCAGATTAATACGGTTGCGGCTTTGTTGGAGAAAGCGATAATTGCTGAAGGGGGAAGCGAAGCTGCATCCCGATATCATCAAAAGAAGAAGAAGAAAACAAATGAAGGAGGTAGTAGTGGTGGTAGTAATCCGAACAAGCGGAAATGGAGTGAGAATACCCAATCGGGTAATAAGTCAGAAGAGAATAGGAAGGGAGGTGAGCCTTGCGGGACTTGTGGGAAGAATCATCCAGGAATTTGTCTAAAGAAGAATGGAGTCTGCCATAACTGTGGTCAAGAGGGACACATGTCGCCCAATTGTCCCAGTCCGAAAAAAATACAAGGTTGCTTTGCGTGTGGATCGACAGATCATCTGGTTCGGAATTGTCCGAAGAAGAATGTGGAGAAGGGAAGTACCAACAAGGGACTCGGTGGCGGAACCTTGACGATTAGAGGACCTACACAGCCGGGAAGACCAATGGCCCGTACATTCAACATGACGGTGCAAGATGCAATAGCTGCCCAAGAGGTGGTGACAGGTAACGATTTAGTTGATTAAATAAATTACGTGAGAAATATTGGGTAGATATAGCTGTGAATTATTTTCTTTAACAGATCCCAAGTCACAGGTTAGTACATAAGACACGAATTAATATTGTGTTGATAAGAATAAATTGATGATATAATTTTAAAAGATTGTAGAGAATAATAAAGCGGTGATTCCGAGGACGGAATCCTTATAAGGAGGGGAGAATGTAAGGACCGAGAATTTCACATGATCATATGTGTAATTTTTTTACGAATAAAATTTTTTATAGGAAGAGAAATGTAAGTTATGTAAGAAATTAACATAGCTTGAATGTTAACCTTGATTGGTAAATTAAAAAGATTTATAATCTTTAAGTAATTAATTAGCGATATGATTATGTGAATATTTAAATATAACAAGGATTTATCAACAATGATAAATGTATTGTGGATTATGTTTGCGACTAAATAAATATATATTATTTAGTTTGTATATGTTTATTTAGCATAAAAAGAGAGTTAAGCATAAAGTTATGTAACCTAATAAATATATTAGGTATGATAATTAAATAACCTAATGGGTTATAATATAAGAGAATGATAGTATTTAAATATATATATATTAACCCTAAGAGATTTATTTTATACATCTTAAATAATTAATTTTATAACCTAAGTAAAGCAAGTCTAATTGGGTTATGAAATTAAAGATATTTGAGTAAGGAATTAACTTGCTAAGGTGTGTAATGGAAACCCTAACTAAATGATAAAGAGAGGATAAAAAAAATTAAAAAGTATAAACTATGTTGAATTGCAAGCCCAAAGAATTAGAATTATTAGCCTAAATAATTAATTGAGTGGCCCAATAGCCAAATGGGAAAAGGGGCTTATTGAATCATTAGTATGCTAAGAGGGCCTTAAAAAGAAAACAAATTTGGGCCCAAAAGGCCATCTTGGCTGAAATTTAGAGAGGAAGGAAGAAGGGGTGAAGAATGTAATCATTATATTGCTTTAGTTGGTAAACAACTTTTGCAAGGTGTCAAGCATTGTGTTGCTCTTATCTTTTCACCAAATTAACAAGCAATCTTTAGTTATGCTTACAAGAAACAATAATCATAATGAGAGAGAGAAAGGTGCAAACATGTGGGAAAAATAATAATAATAAGAGACATATACTATATCTCTTAATTTCTACAAAGCAACAAAAGCATTTTATCTTCTCTCTCCTCTCATTTGTATCATTTCGTATAAGCAAGCAAGAGAGAGAAAGAGAGAGAGGGCCAAGGTTTGGCCACCATAGAGAAGAAAGAGAGGGAGAGTCTTGTAGTTTCATAGTTCCTTAAATAAAAAAATTAGGAAGAAGAAGAGAAAGAATCAAGAAAAGGTATAAAGGATTTCTACTTTTATAGTTTATTTTCCTTTTGTTATGATTTGAGTTTTGATTTTTGTAAAAATATGATCTTGAGGTTAAAAACCTTAGATCCATATGTTTAAAAGTGTTTTATGTATAGATTGAACCCTTTTGTGGATCAAAAGTTAGATTTAAAGTGTGAAATATGAGTTATGTTTTTCAAAAGATAGAAAATCAAATTTTTCTTAGCTTTGATTGTGTTTGATCTTGTGTTTGTTGATTATTTGGTGAATTAGATCATGGATCATGTTAGATCCATGAGTATATGAGGTTCAAGTAAGTATTCTGATGAGCTATGTTGGTTTTACGTGAAAATATGAAAATTTTCTTAAAAATCACCAAAGGTTGAAAAATAGATTTTTGAGAAAACAAAGTATGAAATGGAAACGACCATATCTCTCATTCTATTTTGAATTTTTTAGTGTGGTCAATTTTTGGAGTTAGATATACAAGTCTTCTAACGTTTTTAAGTGGAATCACACAAAAAGGAGTTATAGATTTTTGTGTGGACTGTTTGTAGCAAAAGAAGTAAAATCTGAAAAACGCCTAAAAGTAGGCTGTCCGGAAATGGTAAGGGAAATTTCGGCAACTTAAATATTGAAATAAATTTGTATCTTTTGGGACATTAAAATATATGAGATAAACTAGCTTGTGTCCAAAAAAGAGTTCATTTTGACTTAAAATGAGCAAGTTATGACTATTTCAATATTTGGATTTTTCTGACGAAAAACGCTATAAACGGAGTTCTATAACTCCGATGACCACGAAATTTAAACTAGAAGTTCACGTTAACATGTGTAAGATCCCGCCAAGAGTTGGGAATTTATGGAGTTGAGCGTGAGATAGTTAATTTCTTAAGGAATTAACTAGAAATAGATTTTTGGAAAATACTTAAGTAAGTTGAAAATTTTCAAAAAAAATCTTTTTGTGTATGGAATATATGTATATATGATTGGCCAAAAGATAGAAAAATAATAAGCTGATTTTGTATTTTCGTGAATAGTGTATTTTAGCTTCCTGAAATTAACATTTCAGGTTACTGAAATGAGAAACTGAAATGTCAGAAGAGATGTCAGTTTTGTTTTAGCTTGCTGAAATGGAAACTGAAATGATATATTAAGTATACTGAAGTCATAAATAGTGTATCAAGTTATATTAAGAACTTATAAATGAACAAGTAAATGTTAAGTCTAAGGTAGTATAGTTGTACTCTTTAATGATTGATTATGTGATTACATGTGATGAGTAAGATATGCGATGCTAATTAAGAGATCGATCTTATTAATGATAGGTCTTACAAAAGAAGTTAACTTAAATTGCGTAGCAGTAGTCGACGAATCAGGCAAGTTTCCTTAACTCAATCTCGAGTTATTACTTTTCAAATATAGTGGTGGTTAATTATTGCTTATTATACCACGTCTGAGAATTATTATTGATTATTCGCAGTTAGTGCATGTTTATTAATTCAAATTGAATTATTGATTTTGAGAATATGCTTGGGGAATAACTGTTGTTGGTTATTCACATCCGTAGAAGTTATTATTGATTGCAAATAGTACAGTTAATTTCTGTCTATTATTGAATCGTGTTGAGATATGTCGTAGCTAATTGTTTTGGCTAGACGAACATTTGTTGAAACTTGATAGGTTCAAAAAGAGAACTCAATTATTATTGACAGGTCAATGCCAATTATTTCGGCTAGATCTAAAAAGCGATTAGATATTAAAATCATTGTATTTCGTTGTTGTAATTCGAATTCTGGTTATAAGACTGAGAAGAACAACCTTTTTATATAAAAAGGGGCTTTGTGGTCGTATATTCGGCAGTTGCGCGCGTGTAAGTATTATGCATAATATAGGGTATAATGAAGCTGATCACTTTATATACTTGCGGAGGGGTATGATTTAATCTTTATGGTTATCTGATACACCTGGGTACTTCAAAGTAAAACCTTTGATAGTTACTCGAGAAGTTCAAGATCCTATGGGGTCGCTCAGCTTAAAAAAAATCTGGATAATATTCCACTTTGTTATTGCATAGAATTGATTCTTGTTATTCAATTGAGAAATTTCGAAAGCGTTTTACTCTCTCACTATCGAATTATTATTTTGCATAAAATGCGAGAAAGTCTTGTTATTAATTAACGCTTTATTCAGCTAATTCAAAGTCCTTGGAACTTTGGTGATATTCTATCGAATTGATAGTCTTATATTCTTGATTCTTATACTTTATTGTATGATTTAACTTGCGGAGCAAATTTGTTCCTCACCCTTGCTTAAATACAATATTTCAGCTAGGAACGAGATAGCAAGAGGGGCAGAGAAAGACAAAGGCAAAGGTGTATTGCTAGAGTAGTTATAATGAACATATTTATTATGTTGTTTTGTATAACCCTTTTTGTATATCTAAGGGTATATTTGTTATGTTAAGGTTAGAAAATTTGGGACAATGTATTATAAATATCAGTTAATGATATGTATATTTCTATTCATAAATAAATGGGTAGTTAGATGATATTTAAATGTTGGATCTTGAGCACCAAACTCGGGGGGCAGGTAACCCGGATTTGGGGGCTTCACACCCGGGAGTACGTAGGCAGCCATTCATGGTACGGTTTAACCTTCAAGAAAAAACAAAAACTAATAAAAACCAGTTCCAAAACACTGAAACCATATGAAACCTAGAAACTATCAAGCCTCCTTGGTCAGCAACCCTATCTGAGATACTCTCTGACATCTCACTATCAGTCCGTCACAGAGAAGCTCCAGATAGATCAACAACAGCAAGTCATAAAAGAAGTGGAAATCACTCAGCATTGACAATACAGATCCAAATAGGGAAGTGAATCAAAATATATTTCTCTGATATATAATACTGTTTGATATATACATTGTGTCCTGCACATGACAAAAATGGCTGATCTAGTATGAGCAAGAAAAATAAAGCTAGTCTATGGACCCAAGGATAAGCGGGCCAGCAATGCCAACATGGCATCTCTCTCTGACGATGGAGGAGCTGCTGCAAGTGCAATACCCTCAGCCTCCATACGAGTCAGAACATCCACATTCATCTGCATAGTCTCGCTGTGATCATCAATATATGTACTCATCTCGACAACCAGACCATGAGTATAAGATCGGAGAGTAGTACTGTCGGCAATGTGGAAATCCCTGGAAGCTATGGCCTCGTCCCTCTCCACAAAAGCAGCATCCCTGGCATTCAAAACCTCCTCAATCGCCTCAAAGGCTGCATCTCTGGCAGATCGGATCTCATCCCTCGTTGCGAAAGCTGCATCTCTGGCAATCAATGTCTCCTCAATATCAACAAAAGCAACGTCTCGAGAAGATCGAGCCTCGTCTCTCTCAACCAATGTCATATCCGAGTGGCTCGATCTGCATCTCTCTCAGCAAAAGCTATGTCTCTGCCAGACAAGAAGTCAACATCAGCGCTCTAGCCTGATCTCTCTCAAAGGTTATCCTAGCTAGTTAGTCTGCCAAAGCTGGTTCTGTCCCGGCAGGAATGGTCGGCGGATCACTAACTAGTGTTGTTGTCAGACCTATGAACAACTCATCCTTAGTGGGAGAATTAGGATTCTCCATAGGCTCCTCCTCGTCTGAATTCACTATCGGAGCTGACTGGATGAATGCAGCTGATGCTATATCGACCTCCAACCATGCTGAGTACTCTGGGGAATGATCTGGGTGGCTACTGGAGAAATCAGCCCTCTCCCTATGAGTCTAACACTCATACACTCTGATCAAATTGGCAGATGACATAGACGAAGCTAACATCCTCTGATCAATAGCCCCCTCAAACTGATGCAGGCTCTGAAACTGATCGAACTGGCCCATAACAGGCAAAGGATGGTAAGTAGTCACTCCCCTCAATCCCACTAGGGGCAAATAGTCCATGCCAGATGCGTGGGTGATGAAACTATAAGGGGAGACTAGTCCTGCACAGGGCAAAATAGAAAAAGAATGCGCAATATCAGACAAAAATGTTGACCATGTCTCTACGTCGGTGCACTCCGTTGGTTGAAAGGAGTAAGACATGGCTATCTCACGGGTGAAACAGTACCCCTGGTGTCTAAAAAATCCAATTGGTCGTAAATGGGATATGAGCCATACGTACAGCAAGATCGAACTGCCTTTAAAAAACCCCTCCGGGTGGGTACGTCAGTGGCTGGCTGCCCTCAGAGTCTCAGCCAATATCATCGAAAGAATGGTGCTACCCTGTCTAAGCGCCCGAACCACGACTATCAATCCGACATCCAAGTGGTACAAGTGAAGTGGCATATAGATGTAGGCTACTATGCACATCAACAAAACATCTATCCTGGCCAAATGCCATGCCTCTGCCGATACAATAAAATCTCCAATATGATGATTGTAGCTGTCCAGCAGGTTGAAATGATCGATCAAGAAGTCTATAAAGATTACATGTCCATAAACGATCTTATCTGAAACTACACTCTGACGTAGACCAGACATCCTAAGAAACGATCTCCTTATGTCGCTGATCGCAGTACGAGCGCAGGGCAAGTCTAAAGCTAAACCAAATAACCGCTCATACTCCTCTAAAGTCAGAGTCAGCTTGTGCAGTCCAAAGCGGAAAACTTGTCTCTCGGGTATCCAAAAGGGTAAAAGGCCATCTAAGAACCCGTACGGAACCTAAAAAGTCTACGAAGGCCAATGAATACCTTAGCATCTGATCCACTGCCCCTCTGGCTGGGAAGGGCAGGCTCTCATACCACGTTCTCAAGGATGATGCCATCACAGGTGGTGGTAAGTGCTCAATACGACTGACGATGGACGACGACATCTATATCACCGTATCACAAGACCATCCAGGTCAAATCTGAACTCATCTGTCTAAATGCATACACATGACATAATACATGCATAATGACAATGATAAATAAGATGCGATAGATAGGAAATATCATGCATATCTACAATAAGCTATCTACTGCAAGCATCATCCCTGTCTGATAATACAAAGCAAAATAAAAAGTACAGGAATATGGGGCACCACCACCCAACTACTAACAGTGGTCTATCAAAATAGGGCACAACCGCCCAACAGCCAAAACAGTGGTCGACCAAAAGATATAGCTACAATAGCTATCCAAAATGATCCAAAATATCTACACTCAGGTGGTTAACCTGCTCCATCTCCTCTGTAGACACAAAGTCGCGGTCATCAGGCATGTCTGGGTGGTACAAGGGAGGATCAGCCACTGTAAAACTGATAGAAAATAGACCTGATGAGGGGCCCGCTCCTGAGCTAGAAGGATCAAAAGAAGATGCCTCTGACGGATCTCGGCCAAGATGCCTGATGAACAAATGAGCTCTCTCCAACTCCTGGGTCAGTCCTGTAATCTGGTCCAAGTGAGTAGGGTCCCTGAGGCAAGCTATCCAGTCTGTCATCATCACAGACCCAGACACCATGTCTGCCATAAATTGGGTAGCACGAGTCTGAGCTTCAATCGTGCGAGAACTCCACCAGCTGCTGAATGACTCCTGGCTGTAAGGGCCCTCTGATAGGGTAAAGCCGTCTACGCCCTCTATAAGGATATCTGTCAACAGCTGGATCAATGACCAATGATGCCAAGCCAGAGGAACAAAGGGAATGCGGATCTGACCTGTTATTCTCCAGATGGCACGATCTCTTAAATAGAGCTCCCAGCCTCCCTCTGTCAAAAACGGGACTCTGCGGGTCGACAATGCAAACTCCCGACCAGTGGGAAAGCCTCCCTCAAATCCAACATTCAAAAATTCAGAGGTATATGGGATCCACGAGATCAATCCAGCTGTCAAAAGCTCCAACTGCAGGCGACAATGAGTAAAACCCTCATCAACAGGGACCTCCGTCAGAGTGGAGTGATGCCAACGTCGTCCCCGGGGATAGGTCTTCAGACCTAAAGCAGTGGCGGGCTGTAGGCAAGGAAGCCTCTCATATGCACAGAACTGACCATGTAAATATCAAAAGTCCTCAGTGACCAAGACTGACAAATGTAAATGCAAAAATTAAGGTATAAGAAAGATGTACTCACCAGCAGAAATGGGTAGAACCCTAACCAAGCCTCCGTCAAACCCTCCGAGAGCATGCGCATACCTCGGAGAAAATAGGCAAAGGTGTATGAACCCCTTGTAATATCCAAGAATTTTTGAATATTATTAAATGAATATATTAATGAAAATGAGTATTTATGTGAATATAAATGATTTTGCGTTATGAGATGAGTTAACTCAATTATATTAAATTGAATAATTATAATAATTGAGAAATTATGGAGTATGCGATAAGCTTGTTGAATGCCTTGTGTGGCATGGTGATGAGAAATGTTAATGATTATAATAAGTAATCAAGGAATTATTTTGTGAGCAATTAATCAATATTAATTGTTAATTAATTGTTATCATGAGAAATAGAATATTAATGATGGTTAATAAATAGTATGTTAATTATTATTATTGCGAGAAATAGAATAATAATAAGTAATTTGTTTATGAATATAATAAGATTTATATTTATTTAATGTGAACTTTAATCATATGAATAACAATTAATTATGGAGATTAATAATTATATTGATTGATGAAAGATGGATTAATATTATTAAATATTAATTGATAAGATAAGTAATTTATTAATTCCTATGTGCAAGCATGCGATATTAAAAGTATAACGTATAGTAGCTAACTATATATTATACGAAGTTTAAAGTGCAATGTGACTATGTCATATATATATAAACTATATAGTAAAGTTTATTGAGTTGTAAGAGTTACATGAAATGTGTATGTGACAATTGTATGTGTGCCAATTTACACTTACTACATTATGTGAGTTACATTGTGACATTTCATTATAACCTAAAGTACATATAATATATAACATAAGTATATAGTATGTGTATTGTAATACAAGTGTAGCATGTAGGTTATTGCAATAGCAGAGTTCATTCCTTGTCCCTTAATGAATGGCTCATTTTCCCCACACGTGAAATACTTATGAGGCCTAAGCCTATTGTTCTCAAACTCATAACCTTAGCTTGCTAGCTATCATCATGAAGGAGAATGGCTGGATTGCTACAGCTTCACTATTTCACCAACTAACCCACTAACTTCTCATTAACCTTCATGTAAATCTTCTATCACTTGGTTTGATTCAATGGAGGAATCCATTGATTGGTTTATAATTTTCCTATATATATATATATAGCCCTTCTCTTCAAAAATTCTTTTGCTGATAGTTTGCTTAAGTTGAATTGAGAGTATACATAAATTAGTAATATCATTCTAGAGTTGAGAGAGAATTCAGTAGCAGCAAGTTCATTATACATATAGCAGAGGTATAATATCTTTCATGATATTCATTTTCATTTTCTATCAAAATTCCATTTCTTGATTTTGGTTGCAAGGCATGTTAATTGAATTATAGAATGATTATTAATCGTTATATTAGCTTATAATCATGTTAGTATAGAATGTGTTATGCTTGCAATTAAATTCATGAAGGATTTCTATGTTTTGGCTGGATTTCTGCCGAAGCAGGAAGTTCTTGGCACTGACCTGAACACGGCGCAGCTGCGCCAGTTTTATACCAAGGCGCAATGCAGCTGCGCCGGTTCCCTGTCCCCGTTTCTGATTCCTGTTACAAATCTGCTAAGTGGTAGTTAATCGCTATAACTTAGACAAGCATGCAAGCATAGGTAATATATATATATATATATATATATATGAGTATATTAATCTAATGTAAGAATGTTTCACTATATTAGCATAAAAGATTTATGAAACGACTTATAGTTTTGAAATAAACCTAAAGTTTCATAAACGAACCTTAAACGAACTCGATATGTATGCATGCCATGTTGACATTCTGATTTTTGCGGGCATATTAGTATGACCTAGAAACACATGAAATGCATGTTAACTCGCGTATATAAGTTTCATAATGAAATGTGAACATGCGAACCTCGCTAAGTGAACTTAGAATTTTAAAAGGAACTTGGAGCTTTTAAAAGTAAACTTTGACATGTAGAGATCATATATGTGTTCTGATCGTACAAGCATGTCTATGTGGCCTAGAAATGCATGTCGAACATATTAACATATGTATATATATATATATAACATGAACATGTTAGACCTTATTAGTGAGCTTTACTAATGAAAATACGAGTTTTGAACGTGAACGTTGACATGTTACCTTGAGATTTGAATTCTAAAATTTATGAACATGTTTAGTAGTGCTCTTAACCTCATTAATATGTCATAAACGTACACATGCCATGTTAGATGCCATGAAAACTAGTTGAGCACAAGTGAAGCATGATTTAAGCTAAGTAACAATACTAGTCATGTGTATATGAAGTAGAAACTTGTAAGCATGTCTAAATCAAGTTATGTGATCACTTCACATGTTTACATGACAAGCATGATAACTAATGTGGTTTCATAACATAAAATGGCCTTAAATTATTAAAGGTATTAACTTAGAACCTATATCATGTAAAATTGAATGTGAAAAGGTTGAACAAGCATGGAAGGACCCCTTTAACATGTATATATGTTATGTGATATTGAATGTTGATGCTTGAATCCGATCTTGATAGTTAAACTTGTAACAATGCTATGACTTACTAAATAAAATATGTTTGGTATTGGTTGTGGTCTTATGTGTTGATAATAATGATATGAGAATATGATTAACTTGAGAAGAGGAACGTTAAGGATAAAAGACAATAAAAGTTATACTAATATGATACTATATATATTATAAATGTCTAGCTAGGTTAAGACTTAGCTTGTGTGTTGATCGTATATCCAAGATAAGATATGATGTTATAGTATATGACTAATGGATATCATATATATACGTAACTATATTACGATAGGAATTCGAAAGTGTTGATTTACCTATCGTGGATAGACTACGCATAAGACAAGTATCTAAACCTTATCTCTTTGAATACAAGTTCTCTAACTTACACTCTTTTACGGTGCAAGTATTCTATCCTTGTATTTACTTTATTCAAAGAGTATTGCAAGCTAGTTTCTTACTTACTCGTTTAAATTGAGATAGTGTACTTATTGAATAACTCTTATTCTATTGAGCTTTATGAAAGCTATTATTCATGTTGAACTTGGTATTGTTCTTGAATATTGTGAAAGTGTCTATGCCATTTGATTCGGCTAGACTATATGCATTTTTAGAAAGCTGTCTAAACCATTTGATTGGTGCGAAAATCTTGAAAACTGAGTTGAACAACCCTTATGGTAAGGGGAGTGTGTATTGTTGGAAGCCCCAACACACGCGTGAATATTATTGTGGTGTTATGCATAACGTAGAGTATTGTAGACTGATCATCTATCGTACTTAATTCTTTTGGGTTATTAGTTTAATATTGATAATTCTAGTAGATGTTCAATAGTTCTTAATGACTGATCAGTATAAATTATTTTATTCAATTGCATACGTTGATTGCCTTTGAATTCATATATATCTGTCGATTTATATTGAACTATCATTTCCTATTCCAAAGATTTGATTTGAGCATTGTTGATATTCGTTATTCCTGATGTTATTCTTGAAACTCTGAATTATCATTGAGATTATACTTTGATATGTCAAACTCGTGTTATAAAACTCTTCACCCTTATTGTATATTACTTGCTGGGCAATTTGTGCTCATTCTTGCTTTCCCTAAAAACATTTCAGTTAAGGCAGAGCAGGGTGGACCTTCGGGCGTTGATAAGGGCAAGGGCAAGGCTACCGACTAGCTTGTCTCTTTTTCATTTTAAAATCTTTGATGTTATGTTAAGACTATGTCAGAACTATGTTTAAGCTTAAGTAGGGTTATGTAATAAGTCTTTATTTGATATTATTATGTAATCTATTAAGTACTGTGGGTTGCGAGACTATTATTGTAAATTATTCTAGATTACATTTTCGCTGTGATTGTGTGATTTTAGTTATTATCGTATTACCATGAGAACGTGACGAACCGAATTCGAGTGACCCTGTGGCGGTCCAAATTTGGGGGCGTCTCAACCCCAATCAAAGTTACTGAGGCGCTATACATATCGGGTAGCACTGACCAAGGTGAAGGACATAGTCGATGAGTTGTCCGCCAGAAAACAACCCCTGATGATCACCAGAAATAATCGCCTAAGGATGCGATCCCTAACCCTTTGATCATCAGGCGGAGGCTCAAGTAAAGCACCACTCTGGGCATCTATGCTCAATGGACTAGATCGGACCGTCCGACCCTTGAGCACAGATAAAGGAACTCCCAATAGAGATCGAACGATAGTGGGCATAATATTGCCCACAACAAGCACGGGCTCACCCTCGAACTCGATGCCGGTGATGAACCTCCAATCCATAGGCATCATCATCACCTCGCAGTCCAACAAGTGAAGCGACTGAGTCTAGTGGAACCAGCGCTCATACAAAGCCCTCATATAACCCTAGGGGCAACAGCGGGGAAGAATAGAGAAGAAGGCCTGAAACCCCCAGCCGTCAATGATATCCTTGTACTCTTGGTGCAAAGTGTGGTAGAGGGAGTGCACGTTGAACCAGTTCCCTCTGGGCTTCGTAAAGTCGGGAACCTGCATCAAAAGCCAACCCATGGCAAAAACCTGTGCCCCGAGAATGGCAAAAGAAAGAAAGAGAATCCAGAGAGAAGAAAACTTCAAGTCACCTCATTGGCATGAAGGAATCACGATGGATGATGACTCAAGTCTCCCAGCAACTCCTGGGTTGGCACAACAATGCCCGAAAGCTCCGCATGTGGGGCCTGACCTGGGACGGGAGCAGCAAAAGGATCCTCCTCATCAACTATGTCAATCGGCGGCTCGTCCTGGGCTGGACGAATCACCGACTCTGCTAATCTGTGAGGCAGTTGAGCTGGACGTGGCTGAGGAACATCAGAAGCTCGCCTCCGTCTAACTCCTAAAACTACCCTGCTAGCACTGCCGGATCTGTCTCGGTACATCACCTGGATAAAGTCTCCAAATCACCTCAGAAAGGGTGTGGTAAGCCTAAAACCTGTGGCTTATTAATTTAAATCAGTATTTTATGCCTTTCTAAGTCCTAAAACATGCATGGGTACAGTCAAAAATCCCCACTAGAGTCAAAACTGCATGTTTTTTAAAAAACTAAATCCAAAAAACGTGCATGGGTCAGTCAAAAATCCTTAGTAGAGTCAAAATTGCATGTTTATTAAATACTCGGGCTTTTGAAAATTTTTCACCAGAGTCTCCTTTGTAAAATGGATTGTCCGTATGCACATGCATGTCTATGTGGCCATTCAGTAGCACACCTTCGCAAATACAGGAACAGTTCATATTTATGAAATAAAATCAAAAGTAAACTTCACATGGTAGCCAAATTACCATGGGCATTTTTATTTGAAAATTCTGGCTCACTAGGCCTCAAAAAGAATGAGTAAACTGATCAAAAAGTGCAAAAATTGACTGTCTCAGAATCTAAATTTTCTTACGTCAAAACGTGCATTACAGTAAAATATGCATACTTATGAAGTCAAAAAAATTTAGCAGGACATATAGGCATACATTTTTCATACATTGTGTTGGGTTTGCTAGAAACATAAGCATGCAATCAAATTACACAAACGCACCGGAAGGGATGAAAAATTAGATTTTAAAATTTTCTTGCAAACCCTTAACCATGATCGTTCTTGTGCATCAATTATCAATCAATACATAGAAGGAGAGGATGGAATTATACCTTTGAAGATCCAAGCTTCCTCAAGTACAAGTTCTACTCCTTTGATTCCTCTGTAGCGGCTCCTTCCCTTGATCAATGTCAGCCACCCAAATATTTGGCCTCTAACAGTGATCCACCAAGGAAGATGAAGAACTCAGGAAGATGGGTTATTGGCTTAACCCTTGTTTCTATCTCTATAGAATATGTGTACTCCCAACCTTTGGAAAAATTCACGTACCTTATTTCTGATATAAGACTCTCTTATATAGATATTAGGTTAACCCTCCTAATCCAATTAGAATAGGTTTTTTTATTTAATTAATTAATTAAACACTTTTAATTAATTTATATCCTAATCTTATTAGGATTGAGAGAGAGTACTGATATTATATTAATTTCTAAACTCCTTTAGAATTAAAATAATAATAATAATAATAATAATAATAATAATAATAATAATAATAATAATAATAATAATAAGACTCCTCTTATTAATTTATATTTAATATTTCTAAAATATTAAATAATAAACTTTAAGCTATTTAATTTATTCTATCACCATAGATTAAATTAATTACACTTAATGCATTATTACTATCATGCCATTTTTTTCTTAAATAATTCTTCTTCCTTTTATGGTGTGACCCTTTAGGTTCTCCATATTAAACCAGTTGTGAATAAATCAATTAGAACAATTCTAATCTTATTTAAATAAATAAATTAAACTAATAATCTATTTAAATAAAAAATATTTATTCTACAATAGGGATAAGCCTCCCTAGAGATCAACGACTTTTCAGATAATATAGATTTCAACATTAATCATAAAAGAACCTGTGAGTTAATAGTTACCGTACAATTCAATCCTTCCACCATACAATGTCCCAATTAAATATAAGACATGGATTTACTGTCAAGTCTTAATTTATTTAATCATATGAATTTCGATTAGAAAACGCACAACTCTAAATAATGCAAATTAGAAACCTCTTTCTAATTTCATTCTACCTTGGCCAAGGATTCCTGGGTTGTCATTTAACGAATCACATAGGACATATCTCCTCTTTTACTAGAGGTGGTAGATTCTTTATTGATCATACATTATCTCCATATGCAACTCATTATACCCAAGCATACCCTATATATGCCTTAAAAGGCCTTAAGGAATAAGTCAAAGTATAATTTATTACATATAAGATACTATGATGATCTCAAGTCCAAGGATCACTTGTACTACTATCACAATAGGAATTACTATTGACAGGCGAGTAAAACTCCATTAGGTATTCCATAGTGAGTCACGTTCAGTAAACTTATTCTCCAATAAGCACCTACATACTTGCTTTAGTGTCTCCACACAAATGACAATGAGATCAGTCATCCTCATCCAATGAGCAAACAACATATGTACCAATCTATCCGGATTTACTAATCCCTATTTTAGTAATCCCACAATTGGAAACGATTTTAGTTTTTAAGCTTTCTAAGAATTTAGATCTCATTAGCATGATCTCATCATGATTGTAAAATCATTGCTTAAAACTATGGGTTATTTACATATTATTAAAAACATCACCATGTAGATAATTAAATGCCTTAAATGAATATTTTATTAATAAATAAATAAGATTGTTTACAAAGTATGTGTTTTATCATCATATATGATTGGCTTGTATGCACACTACTATCACATTGCGCCTAAAAGCACCTTATGTGGTTTACATGCTTTTAACGGTCAAAACTTGCAAAAATAGGATGTAAAACGTTACCTGAGATGTGAAGAACACACAGCCATTGACGAAATCTAAAAAAAGCTGCCCGAACTCTGTAGATCTAAAAAAGAAAATCGGATTCCGTTTGATACTCGAAATGAAAATAAGTTTATGAGCCCGCTGCTGGCCATTTTAAAAATGTAGGTAGAAGCAGGCCCACCTGCGGCTGCCGTACCTCTATTTGAGACTCCCTAGGGTGGGCCCCAATCCCTCCGCAGTTCGGTTCAAGTTGAAACGGAGTTTATATGAGCTAAAAAGTCAAATCTGAGAAAAAATCGCTACGCGATTGAGCGGTTTGTCCTGAAATCCTGCGTTTAAGCAGTGGAATCCTGACAGAAAGTGGAACTTCTTGAAAGCCATTGGTATTCATCCCAAAGCAATGTCCGAGGACCAATGATGAAGAATGCTGAAACACTGCTCAAAACTGCCAAAAATTGCCACTTTTGAAGCATCGGGTACTGACCGATGACAGTTCAGCCATTGGCACAACCCCAGCGAAGCGTCGAGTACTGATTAATGACAACTCAGCCGTTGGCTCAACCTCAGCGACGTCTCAGTCGTTGGCACAACCCTAGCGAAGCGTCGGGTATAGACCGATGACAGTTCAGCCGTTGGGTCAACCTCAGTGAAGCGTCGGGTATAGATCGGTGACAGTATCAGCCGTTGGCTAAACCCAGCGACATCTCAGCCATTGGCGCAACCCCCGCGTAGCATCGGAAATGATCCAGTGATGGAAGGAATATAATAATCCATCCCAGATGATGGAATCTGTTATACACATCCTCAGAGGGAGTACCAAGAAGGATTAGTTATTCAACCCCCTGTTGCCAACTACCGGTGTAAATTATCACCAAGATAGGCATCAGAAGCACACACTGAGGTAACTTGGTAAATGAGATGTATCTCCAGCGGAGAAATCGGCAGAAAGATACAACGGCATCAACCGAAAGGAAAATATACCCCATGAAGAGTATCGACAGGCGTGGGAAACCATTGGTCTCAAACCAAGGTAGCATCAATAATGTCATCCCCGTCAGAATCAACAAAGCTGTCATGAAGGAGATCATCCCCAGCAGAAAGTGACGAGAACAGTTTGTGATAGCTTAACTTTGATGTCCTACTAGCAGCCGCATGATAATGATGTAACAAAGGTTATCACGGGTAATGTTAACATTCATCGCGTATCCTGCCATGCATTGCTTTGCACTTGCATTTGCATTTCTAGTGTCCATTAATCTTTATCATGTTCATTCCACTACATAGCATGAACATGATAGAGAGGGGCATCTATAAACACTTGAAATTTCATTTTCCTGTTACTAACACTTTAGGAGGTCAAAATTATCTTTTTAAATCAACCCCGGTAGCAATACCGGGTAATCAACCCAACCCCAGTCTTAATATCGGGCCATCAATTCAACTCCGGTCTCAATACCGGGCCATCAATTCAACCCCGGTCTCAATACCGGGCCATCAACTCAACCCCAGTCTCAATACCGGGCCGTCAAATAAACCTTGGTCTTAATACTGGGCCGTCAAATCAACCCCGGTCTCAATACCAGTCCCTCGAATCAACCACAGTCTCAATACCCGACCCTCAACTCAACCCCGGTCTCAATACTGGGCCATCAAATCAACCCCGGTCTCAATACCAGGTCGTCAGTTAAACCCTGGTCTCAATACCGGGCCGTCAGTTCAACCCCGATCTCAATATCGGGCCGTCAAATAAACCCCAGTCTCAATATCTGGCCGTTAAATCAACCCCTGGTCTCAATATTGGGCCGTCAAATCAACCCCAGTCTCAATATCGAACTCTCAAATCAATCCTGGTCTCAATACCGAGCGATCAAATCAATCCAGGTCTCAATATCGGGTCGTAAAATCAACCTCGGTCTCAATATCGGGCCCTCAAATCAACCCCGGTCTCAATATCGGGCCCTCAACCCAACCCCGATCTCAATACCGGGCAATCAAATAAACCCCGATCTCAACCCGGGAAGTACATGTTAACCTAGGTCTCAACCCGGGAAGTACAGGTCCGCCCAGGTCTCAACCCGGGAGGTACAGATCAGCCCCGGTGTTAACCCGGGAAGTATAGGTCAGCCCCGGTCTCAACCCGTGAGGTACAGATCAGCCCCGGTCACAACCCAGGAAGTACAGGTCAGTCCCGGTCTTAACTCAGGAAGTACAGGTCAGCCCCGGTCTCAACCCGGGAGGTGCAGGTCAGCCTCGGTCTCAACCAGGGAGGTATAGGTCAACCCCGGTCTCAACCCGGGAGGTATAGGTCTGCCCTAGTCTTAACCTGGGAGGTATTAATCAGCCCTGATCTCAACCCGTGAGGTACAGGTCAACCCCGATCTCAACCCGGGAGGTACAGGTCAGCCCTGGTCTCAACCCGGGAGGTGAAGTCAACTTCGGAAACAATCCTGAAGCATCAAAAAATCTCCAGAGGAAAACTTGGAAGGACCAAGTCAGCCTCGGAGACAACTGAGGACAAACAGACTCGAATGGGATCCAAACCTTGGAAATAACCCAGGAAGTCAGCTGAAGGCCATGCCGACATTGAAGGCAATCTCGGGAGGGGCAAAATGGTCATTTTACCAATTTAAAGCCGATTCGGTCAAAATTAAACTGAATTGATGCCACTAAGGTTAGAACGAACCATAACAATGATCCCGAGTGGAAACAGCGCAAGACAGCTCAACCGATAAACTGCGAGGAATCAAAGACCCGGTTATGAACTCGTCTTTTTTGACTTAGAAAAGGTTTTCTCCCATGTCATTGACACGCGTTTGGCGAGGGCTTTACGAAAAGGTACAACACGCCTCAAACGGACACTCCAATTAAAAGTTAGAAAGTTTCGAATCAGACCTCACATTGCTCGGAGTGCACGTACTTTGAGGCAACGATTCCCACCACCCGGGGCCTGCCACCGCAGATAGACCCGCGACTGTCGCGGGTAGACCCGCTTCTCCCGGGTCTATATATATGAGGTGACCCCCAGCTCATTTTATAATTCAGAAACGCTCTGAACCCCTGCCCATTTTGTTTTCCTGCTATTTTATTGTCTTCTAAACCTAACTTTTTTCACTCTAACACGTAGATATACCCACATAATACCACATATCAAAAATTAACCGGTATATTCAGACATTTAAAGCCTACGATTTGGCAAAGAGCCCGTGTAGCAGTCCATTGTGAGTATTTTTATGATCAAAAAGTTATTACTACTTCTTTGCACTTTTTTACACTTGCACGTTAAGTTTCGTTTTTTGAATATGCCCGGAACTCAGTTCCGTGGCCGTTTTTGTTAACTTTTGGTACATTCTAGTACCTAAATGGATTTTCTAGCATTTCTACAACTCGGATTGACGATCCGTCGCTTCCAACAGCTTTTATATACTTATATCTTCGTGTTGAGCAACTTCGCCCGACTGGGTTATCTTCCCAGTCCAGTTTTGGCTTTTTGTATATATTTAATTGTATATATACTAACTTTTCAATTCTGTCAAGCCCGAATGTCAAATCCGCTGTAGTTTATTGCTTTTATATATATATATACATATATATATATATATATATATATATATGCACCCTTCACCAGACTGGGTTATCTTCCCAGTCCCGGCATCGGAGTGAAAACCCACCGCCCTTTACTGTTTTTCTATATATATTTTAATTTTGTCCAGCCTAGATCATTCTGTGGCTTTTACAGCTTTTTATAAATATATATATTTACTTTCCAGTCCGGGCACAGGCGAGAAAATCCATCGCCCTTTTTACAGTTTTTATATATAAATTTCATTTTTGTCTAGCCTGGATCATTTCGTGGCTTTTACAGTTTTTTTTATAAATATGTCCGGGCACAGGCGTGAAAACTCATCGCCCTTTTTACAGTTTTATGTATATATTTCATTTCTGTCCAGCCTGGATCATTTCGTGGCTTTTAAAGTTTTTTTAATATGTATATATTTACTTTCCAGTCCGGGCACAGGCGTGAAAACCCATCGCCCTTTTACGCTTTCATATATATATTTTAATTCTGTCAAAGCCTGGATCATTTCGTGGCTATTTACAGCTTATATATATATTAATTCTAGTACGGGATTGCGAGTGAAAACCCATCGCCCTTTACAGCTTTCTTATATTTATAATTATATATATCTTGCTTTACTCATTTTTATTAAATTGTTGCTTTAAATATTCATTTGATATGAATCAGCACTGACATTTCTGCGGGCGAACTAGATTTCTTTAAATCTCGCCAACTCTAGCTTTTAAACGGTTCAAAATAGATCCAGACAGAACCGAGAAGCTAGAATAGCTGAGAATTATTTAAATCTAGTATTTTTCTAGTTTCAGTTATAAAAGCTACCTCGCGGCCCTTAGATCGCTATCTAGTGGGAACGAGATGCCTCGGCCCTATGTGAGCCAAGATTTACTGATAAATATAAATATATATATATATATATATATATATATATATTTCTGTACAAATTTGAGCTGTGCAGATTTATTGGCTTTCCTCTGTGAGCCTAGGAATCGTGGGATTCATGATCCAATTGATCAGAATCTGATTCCCACGATGGACAAACTCCATTTTACGAATGTACTCTGCCAGTTTTTCTGTAAAAATGTACATACAAAAGACCTTAAAATGGTTATCCAGATTTAAGGTCTCAATATAGTGAAAATATGGTTTGTCGTATCAGAGTCACTCTGATGGCTGTCATGCCCATGAGAAGATCGACATTTGTATTTATTTTGTGGTCGAGGATGCTTCGCAGCCCGACAATCACCATTCAAATTGAGCCAAAAGGCTGAAAAGATAAAACTGAGGTATCGATATACTTCAATTCCTATGTTAGCATAAGGGTTTGAAAACCTGCTTTCAAAACGTCATTGCAATAATCTTATCGAAAAAAGAAGCTTTTGCAAATCAAATCAAACACTTTTGTAAATCAAATCAAAGACTTTTTGCAAATCAAATCAAACCCTTTGTATATAGGTTCAACGATGCGTAAACATACTTTCAATCAAGCATAGGCTTAATTTTCTTCCAGCATTCACACACATTGCAGATTTAAAAGGGAAATATTGAAAAGAAGTGATACCGTGTTTACACTGGAGTTGTGGGGTGCCTAACACCTTCCCCACACTTAACCAAGCCCCCGAACTCAAATTTCAGTTTCAAAGATCAAGTTTTGACAGTGTCCAGCAATTGGGCCTCTTTTCAAACAAAACTCGATTGAGTTAGTACAACCATTTCAAATCTACACTGGCGACTCTATAAAATGGTCAATCGTCGACATGATACATGTTGGCCTTTTTCTAAAAAACCCTTCAAATCCTTTTCCACAATAAAAAGAATAAGGGTTGACATAACTTAGGAAGAGAGAAAGATCCGGGTTGTGGCCCGACCCACGGATTTTTTTTTCTGACGTCGACAATGACAATTATTGAATCAATAATATAAAATATTATGCAATTATCAATGTAGCAATTATTGAATCAATAATATAAAATACTGAACAGTAATTACTATGACAATTATTGAATAAGTGACTTCTTACGTAAGAATCAATAATTTAAAATACTGTGCAATACCGTGTGCTACTGTACAACAACGCGTATTACTGTACTTTTATCACCGGATATTTCAACAGTTTAGCGGTAAAAGTTTTGTCGTTATTTTTATAAAAAAGGTTACTTCTGTCGCTTTCTATATCCGACAGTTATTCTGTTATGGGTTCAACCAATGATTGCGCTGTCGTACGAATATTTCCCGACAAAAAGAATATTCCCCGACCAAAAGAATAATTTATGACAACTTGCTTACTTTATAAAATTTGCACATATCACCCATAACTATCGCATTTATCAAATCAACACCTTATTATTTAAAATAATATATAGAGGAAATTAAATCTTATTCATAAAAAGTTGGGGTCTTACAAGAATGACATACAATGTCGACGATTTTGAAAAGATTGATTTTATTGGTCCGAATTAGACAGAGTCGCCAGTTGATATTAGTTAAATGATTGTACCAACTCAACCGATTTTTGAAAATTTTTGCAATATGGCCCAATTACTATTCTCTACTTAATTGGTCTTGGAAACTGAGATTCATAGAGTTCGGGGGCTTGATTAAGCGGGGGGGAAGGTGTTAGGCACCCCTCGACTTTCGTGAAACATGGTTGCCGCGTCTTTTTAATTTCCTAATCATTATATATGTGTGTGTGTGTGTGTGTGTTGCAGTTAATTGGGCCTCAGTGCTTGATTTAAAAGTAGTGTTGTGCTTCGTTGGACCTATATACGAAAAGTTTAATTTATTTGAAAAGTCCATTTTTAGACAAGATATGAAAGTGATGTTTTGAAGAGAGATTTCAAACTCTTTCGCTCGCATAGGAATTAAAGCCTTTTGATACTTCCATTTTATTTCATATTCGGCTTGATTTGATTTTATTCTCGAGATGCGAAGCATCTTCGACAAAATAACATACATAGGTGTCGGGCTTCTGTTGGGCATGAAAGCCATTGAAATGACCCAAACACCACAAACAACGCTTTTACTATGTTGAGACCTTAAATTCGGATAACCGTTTTAAGGTCCCTCTTATTTACATTTACAAAAAGGCCTGCAAGCTATATATACATTTCAAACTTTTCCATTAAAAGAATCGGATCTAGATCCAAGTTATTATTCGTCGATCCTATGTTTCCTAGGCTCACAAAATATCATTTAAAAGCTTGTAGGGCAGATATATTGAACTAGATTGCAAATTAAAATCTAGACGTCGCAAAATAAAGGATTCATCAGTTAAATCCTTGCATACGCGTATCCAAGCCTGTCGTTCCCTCTAGATACAGATCTAGGGTAGCGTAGTTGCATAATATTTACAAAATTAGAAAGAAAACTAAATTTAAATAAATCTAAGCCATTATAGCTCAACGGTTTTAGTTTTACAACCTTTGAACTAGTCAAAAGTTAGATATGGCTAGATTTAGATAAATCTAGTCCACAAACTCTACATTAGTACAGATTTACATCAAATGAATATTTAAAACTGATATTTAATCACATTTAATAGATGATATACATATTATATATATATATAAATATTAAAGCAGGAAAAAGCCACGGAATCGCAATCCAGGCCAAACGAATTAATATAAGTATATATATGATTATATATATATATATATATATATATATATTAAAGTAGTAAAGAGCCACATATTTATAATCCAGGCATAAATGAGTTAATGGAAATATATATATATATATATATATATATATATATATATATATATATATATATAATTATATTTATATGAAAGAAAAAAATGCCATAGATTAACAATTCTGGCTAAATGACACTTATAAATATATATATATATATATACACTTATATATACATATATTAAAGCCAGAAAAGCTACAGATTTGAAATCCAGGCAAAACTAAGAATTATAAGTATATATATATATACACTTATATATATATATATATATATATATATATATATATATATATATATATATATATATTAAAGCAGTTAAAAGTTTTAGATTTGAATAAATCTCACAGTGTACAGCGAGGAAGGCTTTAAAATGTTTTTGTAGCTTGAAAACTCCGTTTCCACCGGTTAAAACTTGATATATTTGTATATATACGTATAGAAGTGTTTACAAAGAACAATATTGGAATTTGGAACATTGATGACAGGGTTAAGAGCTGAAATGGGCGGAATTTCCTCTCTTTTCTCCTTTTTTCTCTTTCCTTTTTGGCTGATGGAGGGGTTTATTTATAGACCAAAGGAGCCGCGAGTTAACATGCGATAGCTGCGGGTCTACCTGGGGCTAAAATAGGTGGGCCCGGGCTTGTGGGTCCTGTCGTCTCGAAGTACGTGCACTCCGACCAACTCGTTATCTGCTTGAACCTTCATAACTTTTAATCCGGGAATTCGATGTTGGCGTGCTATACCTTTTCAGAAAGCCCTTTCCAAGAGCTACATAATGACATGGGATTTGACCTTTTTTGAATCCAAGAATATAGGTCCATGACCAGATCTTTGAGTCTTCGAAGTCCGTCCGTTGAGCTGTCTTGTGTTGTTTTCACTCGGGATTGACGTTATGTTTCTGTATGACCTTTATGGAAATGATTTAACTTGATTTGATGTTGAGTTGTCCAACTGACCGTTTTGCCCTTCCGGGGTTATCTCCAGGGTTGCCGGGTCTTTCGACTATTTCTCGGGGTTGTCTCCGAGGTTTGATCCCAACCGATTCTGTTCTTCCTAAGGGTCGTCTCCAAGGATTGATTTGATATCCCGAGGTTATCTCTAGGGATTGATTTGATGCTTCGGGGTTGTTTTCGAAGGTTGACTTAATCTCCTAGGGTTGTCGCCGGGGTTTAACTTGATCTCCCGGAGTTGTTGCCGGGGTTTGATTTGATCTCCCGAGGTTGTCGCCAGGATTTAACTTAATGATTTGGACTTCCATGGTTGTCTCTGGAATGTAAATAGTTTTACCCTACGCAAGGTTAGTAACAAGAATGTAAAATTTCGAGTGTCTATAGATGCCCCTCTTCATCATGGTTATGCAATGCAATGAAATGAACAGGATAAAGATTGCTAAACACTAGAAATATGAGACATGCAAATGTAATGTAATGCAATGCAATGCATGATATGTCATGTTATGGACTCTGAACATTTTTGTTTGGAGTTACTTCCAACGATATTCTATCACTGACTGCTTTCGCCATTTCTGCTGGGGATGGAGTTGTCAATGATGGTCTCCACTGAACTATCTTAATGTCTTCTCGAATGGTATTTTGCACAGGATTTCATCACCAAACTTTCTCGATGCCTACTCGAACGGTAGTTTGCAAAGCTTTCATCACCAGATCTTTCCCGATGCTACATTAGGCTGATGCCAATGGTTTAATATGTCCGTCAGTGCTACTAAGACTGAATCTATGAAATGTTGTACGTAGAGATGTTTTCAAGATCCCTGTTGTGGAGATTTTCCTATGGCTGATACCACTGGACCTTTCTGAATTCGACGTTGAGGTTGTCACCAACGTTCTTTGTCTTCAGATACGCTTTCTGACTTTACCTCCGCTGGGGACGTTCCTCTTCTGACGAGTGTCCTCATTGGGGATTCCTGATGCGTATCCTAATGATAGTTTACACCTGTTTACTTCATCGAATTCTTCCCGACGCTATGCTGGGGCAGTCACCATCGATTTGGATTCTTATCCGGTTGACGCCGATGTTGTTCTCGGGGATAGAGCTTACAATGGTAATTTCCAAAACATTCTCCCAATGTCTACACAAACGGTAGTTTACAATGGTCTGGAAATCACCGAACCTTCATGGTGCCTTAGCTAGGGACTTATGTAACAGATTTCATCATCGGTCCGCCCCGGGGAAGATATTTTTCCACGGTTTACATCATCGGATCTCTCCCGATGCTGCGCTGGAGTTGTCGCCAATGGTTTGCAATATCAGATTATCTGACCTTTGTTGAAGCAGTTCTCAACGGCTTTCATCACCGGCTCTTTACCGATGCTACGCTGGAGTTGTCGCCAACCGTTTACAATATCAGACGTGCCTGATCTCTCTATTGAGGGTATCTTTCTGATAAGTTATACCCTTGAACAAATCTTGATACCTCAACACATTCACAACCATCGATTCATGACACCGGACCTTCCCGATGCTTTGACAGAGGTAATTTTTAACAATTTCCATCATCGACTTTCAAAATACCACATTGGGGCTCATACCAATGGCTTACATGAAGATCTTCTTTCATCAGAAGTTTGATACCCGAATTCAGGGTTTCAGGCCTTTTCTGCTCATTCGCGTAGCTTCTTTTTCCCTAATTTGACTTTTTAGCTTTCGGGAACTCCGCTGTAACTTTAATTGGATCAAATTGGAGGGGTGGGGCCCACCATGGGTGGTCGCAGGTCTACTCGCGGCAGCCACAGGTAGAGCCACAGCTCCCCACGGTTTTATTTAGTCCCCCCGTTCCTTTCATAAGTTATTTTTAAGTTGAACCATATAGAAAATCTAAAAATTCTTCTTCATATCTACTGAGTTCGGGCTGCTTTTTGCAAAATCCGTTACTGTACAATCGTTCTGCACATCTTTAGTAACGTTTACATCCTTTCTTTTCAAGTTTTGACCGTTAGAGCGTTAGATTTCATATAAAATACTTTTAAACACAATATAGCTAATATGCATGCTCATATGACTTGATTAAAATTATTAGACTTAGTAAATGCTTGTATTTTACCATGCTGAACGTATTGATGTAAAAAAATTGATTTCTGAGACAGTCATTTGGCGCCTTTTTTTGCTAGTTTATTCATCCTATTTGAGGACAAATGAGCATGGGTTTTTTAAAACAAATGCATATGGTAATTTGGTTGCCATTGTGACTTACGTTTAACATTTAATATCTATATCTTTGCTATTGGGTTGGTGTGCTACTGAATGGCCACCTAGTCATGCCTACGTGTATGTGGATAGTCATTTTATAAAGGAGACTCTGGCAAAAAAAATTCACGAGCTAAAGCATTTTAATGAACATACAATTTTAACTCTACTGGGGATGTATGTTAAACTAATGCATGCTTTAGGACTTAGACTATGCATGAAACCATGATTTGATAAGCTTTAAGTTTGAAACTTACCTCACCCTTTCTGAGGTGATTTGGAGATTTTGTTCAGGTTGTGGACTTAGTTAGATTGAGCAGCTCTTGCAGGGTCTCTACAGGTGTGAGGATGAGAGCTTCTAATGTTCCTCAGTCTCGTCCAGCCCAAAAACCTCGCCGGTTGACTGAGTCAGTGATTCGTCCTATCTGGGTTGAGAGGCTGGATGTCAAGGACGTGGAGGAGGATGTCCCTATTGTGGATCCCACTTCTTCTTCTACTACCGTGCATCAGGAGCTTCAAGCTATCATCGTGACGATTCCAGATCTTTTGGAGGATTTGAGATGTCATCCTTCGATCTATCTCCATGCGAATGAAGTAACAGAAGTTTTCATTCTGGAATTTATTCCTTCTTCCATTTTTAGGACAATGGTTTAATCTTGATTTATAATTTGATGCAGGTTCCCGGCTTTACTCATCCTAGGGGGAACTGTTTTATGTATTCATTCCTTGTAATAGACCCTACATCTGGAGTACCAGACCATCGTCCACTCTTGGGGTTTCGAGGCCATCTTTTCTATTCCTCCCCGTCGTTGTCCTTGGGGTTATCTGCGGGGTTTTTCTAAGCCCTGGTTCAACCAGAATCAGTCTCTCCACTTATTGTACTGTGAGATGATGATGACACCGATGGACTGACGATTCATCACGGGGTTGGAGTCTACAGGTTAGTCGGTGCCTTTTATGGCTAATATTTCATCTGCTGCAGTTCGATCCATTTTGGGAGTTTCTACTACGGCCCTCAAGGGTTGGACTGTCCGCTTTGGGCCCTTGAGTGTGGATTCCATGAGTGGGGCTTTGACTGAGCCTCTGCCTACTAATCAGAGGATTAGAGATTGCATTCTTTGGCGATTGTTCTTGGTCATCATCAGGTGTTGTTTCATAGTGGACAACTCCTCGACGGTCTCTTTTGCTTTGGTTAGCACTACTCGTGATGTGGATCGCATCAGAGATTTTGACTGGGGCTCATTCACCTTTGCCTATTTTCTTCGTGGGATGCGCCTACGCTCTAAGGGCTCGATGGAGGCTTGGTTAGGCTTTTACCCATTTTTGCTGGTGAGTAATCTCTTTTTTTATCTTTTAATTTCCCTCATTTGGGTTGTCAATATTTATCACTGAGGACATTTGATCTTTGCATTTTTAATTTTGGGCATATGAGAGGCTCCCTTACCTACGCCCGGCTATAGGTCTAGAGACCTATCTGCGAGGACGACGATATCATTATTCCACCTTTACAGAGGTCCCTATGGCAGAGGGGTTTACTCATTCCCGCTTGAAGTTGGAGTTATTGGCCGCCGTTGTTGTCACGTGGGTTCCTTAAACCCCTGATCATCTGACAGTCTGTTTTGAGGATGGATTTTTGACCAGGGTAGAGTATGTATTATCCACTCGTCGGATGCCTTTCTTGACTGATGGAGACTGTGAGCTCTACTTGGGAGAGCGTGCTATTAGGAGCATCACAGGGGAGATTCGTATTCCATTCTTTCCTCCTGCTAGACGACATTGGTCCCTATCTCAGTCAGTTGTAGACATTCCCATGATGGGCTTGGATGGCTTCACATTATCAGAGGGTCCTATCACTCAGGAGGCTTTCTACCACTAGTGGTTTCCTTACACTATTGGGGCTCAGACCCATGCCACTCAGTATATGGCAGACATAGTTCCTGGGTCTGTGATGATAATAGACTGGATTGCCTGCGTTCGAGAGCCCACTCACTTGGAGCAGAATACCAGCCTGACTTAGCAATTTGACCGGGCACACTTTTTCATCAGGCACCTAGGCAGAGATCCTTCGGAGGTAAATTCTTTTGATCCATCCAGTTCCAGTGCTGGACCCTCAGGTGGTCCAAATTCTGGCAGTTTTACTATCGCAGTTCCCCCTCTCTATCGACCCGACATCCCTTCTGGCAGAGATTCAGTGACTCAGGAGGAGTTGCAATAGGTTGATCGGCTATGTGATATAGAATCATAGATTTCTTTCGATAGGTTTCTCGCTATATCTTTTGATAGGCCTCTGTTAGTTGTTGGGCGATTGTGCCCCATTTCTCGTTATCTCTTTTGATAGGCCTTTGTTAGTCATTGGGCGGCTGTGCCCCATTTCCCTGTACTTTTTATATTTTCTTTTTAGTGGCAGATAGAGATGATACTTTTATTAGATAGTGTATTTAGAAATGTATGTATAATATTTCCTATTTATTGCATCCTATTATCATTTATCATTTATCATAATGCATGTATTATGTCATGGATATGCATTCATATATGTGAGTTTAGCATTAACCCTTGGATGGTCTCATGATATGGTTCTACAGATGTCTTCATCTACTGTCAGTCATATTAAGCACACTCCACCCACATTGATAGCCTAGTATTTGAGATCATGGTATGATAGTTTGCCTCCCATAGATAGGGCGACAGTTGATCAGATGTTGAGACATTCTATGGCCATCCTGGCATTCCAGGTACCACTGGGCTTTGTAAATGGCATGCTATCTTGTTGGATACCTGAGAGACAGGTCTTCAGGTTTGGTATCCACGAGCTGACTCCTACGTTAGAGGAGTATGAGCACATTAATGATTTACCGTTGGATCGACCTTGTGCTAGGATGGCCACAGGTGATATGAGGCGGCAATTTATAACACTGACTGGCTTACGGCGCAGAGTCATCGTGGATGAGATCACTCAGGGCATGTGGTGTCCTTGGATTTCTTGATTGATCGATTTGGCTTGCTGGACAGATATATATAACACTCAGAAGACTTCACTATCACTGCAGGTGAGTGGCAGATTTCCCGTGTAGATATTCTATTGATGTGCGTCACAACTTACTTGTACATGCCACTATACATGGACCATCTGGACATTGGCTTGATTACAGTGGTTCGTGCTCTCAGAGAGGGTTGTACCATCTTGCCCATGATATTGATGAAGACCTTGAGGTCGGCCACATTTTGTCATACCCATTATGTGGGGTTCTTTAGGGGGAGTGCTGTATTATTATACGTGTGCTTCATGACCCATTTGAGACCGATCGACACTTTTAGACATCATGGGTACTGTTTTACTCATGAGATAGCCATATCTTATTCTTTTCAGCCCGCTGAGTGTACAGATGCGGCATCTTGGTTGGCTTTTCTGACGACGATTGAGGATCCATTTGCGATTTTGTCCTGTTCCGGACTCAGCTCTCCTTATAGCTTTATTACTCATGCAATTGGCATAGATTATCTACCCCTGGATGGTTTGAGAGGGGTGACCACATATAATCCACTGGCTGTCATGGGATAGTTTGATCAGTTTCAGGATATTCACCACTTTGATAGGGCTTTGGATCAGCGACTATCAGCTTCGTCTCTGTCAGTCGATGACTTGACCAGGATTTATGATTATTGCACTTGTCGCGAGGGGGCTGATTTTTTGACTAATCATCCGGGTTGTTCTTTAGAGTACTCTGCATGGCTGGAGGCAGACATTGCATCGGCTGTAGTTGTTCACTTAGAGCCGAGTAATGATTCTGATGAGGAGGAGCCTACAGAGGACCCTAATTCTCATACTGAGGATGAGTTATTTGTTGGTTTGACGCAACTTTGGTCAGTGACCCCACTAGCACTTCTACTGTCGTGGATCCATCTCTTGTACAGTCTTTAGCTCGAATGACCATTAAGAGGGATCAGGCTAGAGCGCTGATGTTGACAGCCCTTTCTGGCTAGGATGCTGCTTTTGTTGAGAGGGATGATGCTCGAGCTACTCGGGACACAGCTTTTATTGAACGGAATGATGCTCGAGCTACCAGGGACGCAACTTTTGTTGAGCGGGATGAGGCTTGAGCTACCCGAGATGCTTACATCGCTGATAGTACTGCACTTAGATCTACACATATAGCATTGTTATAGATATGAGTACATTGATAGATGATCATGGTAGCACTACGTAGATGGTTGTGGATCTTCTAGCTCACATGGAGACCTTAGGGCAGGAGCTCACAGATGCACCTCCATCTTCTGAGAGGGATGCTATGTTGGACTTGTTATCCCGTTATCTGCGGGTTTATAGACTAGCTTTCATTTTCCTGCATAGACTAGGTCAGCCATTTTTGTCAGGTACATAATATATTGTATATATTAAACATTATTATATGGCAAAGAAATATATTTTGATTCACTTCTCTTTTGGATATATTTTGTCATTGCTGAATGATTACCAAAAATTTTTTATGACTTGTTGTCTTGATGTATCATAAACTTTTACTTGATGAATTGACATTGAGATTTCGAAGAGTATCTCAGAAAGTTCTGTTGATCAGGGAGGTTTGATAGTATTTGGGTTTTATATAAGGTTTGGTGTCTTGGGGCTGGTTTTCAATTGGATATTTGAGTTTATAGGGAAAAGTGTTTTTTTTTATTTTTTGAGGATTAGACCGCACCATAAATGGTTGCCTACGTACTCCCATAGTTGAGGGAGATCAGGTCATTCGTAGTTCAGGCCTGGTCTGAACGGTTGAAAAGTGTTTATTTGGGTTTGAACTTAATTTGAGGGGTTTTTGGATTTATTGTTTGGTTTAACCACACCATAAATGGTTGCATACGTACTCCTGCGAGGAGATCAGGTCATTCGTAGTTCAAGCCTATGCATTAAAGACCTGATTTGATTGATTGTTGTGGTTGTTTCTTTTTTCAGGACCAGAATGGCGGTTTTTAGGTGACTCAGACATAGTACTTCTTCACGGTGTCTGAATTGATAAGTTGAGGGAATTCTTCCCCATCCATTTCTTGCAATCTGATGGCTCTTTTTGTAAACACTTCTTTGACAATGAATGGGCCTTACCAATTCGGGGCAAACTTTCCTTTGGCTTCATCTTGATTGGCAAGGACTTTCTTCAATACCAAGTCATTCTCTTTGAATTGTCGGAGCTAGACTTTCTTGTTTTATGACCGAGCAATCCTTTACTGATATAATTGCCCATGAAAAATGGTTGTAGCCCTCTTCTGATCTATCAGAGATAACTGGTGGTACCACTCTTGTAACCACTTGTCTTCTTCCATCTGTGCATCTATTAACACCCTCAATAACTCCATTTCTACTTCGATGGTTAGTATTGCTTCCATACCATAGACTAATGAGTAGGGGGTAGCCCCAGTAGAAGTGTTTATTGACATTCTATAGGCTAGCAGAGTCAGAGGCAATAAGTCAGGTCATCCTTGTGATAGGCGGACATTTTTTGCATGCTTTTCTTGATATTCTTGTTAGTTGCTTCGACAACACCATTCATCTTGGGACGATAGATGACGGAATTAAGATGCTTGATCTGAAACTTGCTGCATAATTCTTTCATCATCTGGTTGCTTGGATTCTTAGCATTGTCTGACACAATGACCTCCGGTTGTTTATATCTACAAATAATATTATTTCGGATGAAACCAATGATTACCTCTTTGGTGACTTTGGGAAAGGAGGCAACCTCTACCCATTTGGTGAAGTAATCAATTATGGTGAAGATGAATCGATGACCATTGCTGGGTTTGAGTTCTATTAGCCCAATCACGTCCATTCCCCACATGGAAAAGGGCCACGGCGAACTCATGCAGTGCAATTCGTTCGGAGGTGCGTGGATAACGTTTCCATGGACTTGGCATTGATAAAATCTTTTGACATGATCATCACAGTAAGCTTTGAGAGAGATCCAGTAATGCCCTGTTCTCAATATCTTTTTGGCAAGTAAAGAACCGCTCATATGTGGACCATACACTCCACCATGGACTTCACCCAGGAGTCTTTGGGCTTCATCTTTATCTAGGAATCTTGAAAGGCCTATTCCAGCATCTTTTTTATAGAGTGCGCCTCCACTTAAATAGAATTTCATAGCCATTTTATGAATCCGCTTCCTTTCAGCTGGACTTGCACAGGCGGGCGTAGATCCATTTCGCAGATATTCTTTTATATCTTGGTACCAAGGCTGTTTGATAGGAGGTATTTCATTTGATACTTCTCTAATGTAATTCCCATATGTCGGGGCCTTTTGGCTTGCAAATTTGATGTCAGGAATTCCCATCCTATCAGATATGTGGATTAAGGATGCCAATGTTGCCAATGCATCAGCAAAGTCATTTCTACTTTGAGGGATATGGATGAAGGTTATTTCTTTAAATTCCATAGCTATCTTGATAACCTGCCGATGATAGGGTAGCAAATGCAATTCTTTGGTATAATACGCCCCAGTGGTTTGTTTGATAACCAACTCAGAATCCCCAAACACCAGTAACAGTTTGATACCCATGGATTGGGCCAGTTTTAATCCCATTATACAGCCTTCATACTCAGCTATAGTATTGGTGTTGACAAATTGTAGCTTGATGGCCATATGATACTGTTCTCTTATAAGAGATATAAGAACTGCCCCTGCTCCGGTACCTTTCATGTTTATGGCTTAGTCAAAATATAATTTCCAACATTGGACTGTATTTTCTCGAGGGAGTTATTGAATCGTCATTATCCCATCATCCGAGAAATAAGTTTCCAAGGGTTTAAAATTCCCTGATAGTGCTTTAGCCAATTGATCTGCAATTCCTTGACCTTTAATAGACTTTTGAGTCACGTAGATGATGTTGAACTATTGGAGGATCAACTGCCATTTGGATAATCGATAATTCAATATGGGTTTGCTGAATGCGTACTTCAGAGGATCCATGTGGGATATGAGATAGGTTATGTGTCCATAAAGATAATGTTGTAACCTCATGGCGGCTCATGCTAACGCACAACAGGTCTTTTTAATCAAAGTGTACTTCTGCTCGCCGCTACTGAATCTTTTGCTGAGGTAATAGATAGCTCTTTCCTTGTTTCTACCATCCTTCTGCCCCATTATGCAACCCACAGCATTTGCATTGACTAACAGGTACATAAATAAGGGAACCTCGTCTCTTGGGGGTACCAAGATAGGGGCTTCGATCAACCGCTTCTTGATGGAAAGGAAGGCCTTCTGAAAATCTTCATTCCACTTTAAGGAGAAATTTTTCCTTAACAGCTTAAAGATGGGTTCACACGTTGCCGTGAGTTGAGAGATGAATCTACTTATGATATTGATTTTCCCCAGAAATCCCCGTATTTCCTTTTCTTTTCTGGGCACGAGCATCTCGGTAATTGCTTTAATTTTAGCGGGATCCAGTTCAATGCCTTTGTTGCTCACTGGAAATCCTAACAACTTGCTTGATGTGACACCAAAGGAACATTTGGCCGGATTCAGCTTTAAGTCATATTTACGTAACCGGTCTTCATTCCTGGATTTGACAATTATATCATCCACATAGACCTCTATTTCTTTGTGCATCATGTCATGAAAAAGGGCCATCATGGCTCTCTGATAGGTGACACCGACATTGATAAGGCCGAAAGATAATCGTCTATAACAAAAGGTTCCCCAGTGAGTAATGAAGGCTGTTTTCTCCCTGTTTTCTTCAACAACCATGATTTGATGAAACCCGGTAAAATAGTCAACAAAAGAATACATGTCATACTTCGTCGTGTTGTCTATTAGTATGTGGATAAAAGGTACTGGGAAGTTTTCCTTGAGATAAGCTTTATTCAAATCTCGATAATCCACACATACTCGTACCTTCCCTTCGGGCTTAGGCACATGAACTATATTAGATAGCCACTCAGGGTAGGTTGACACCATGATGATGCTGGCTTTGAATTTCTTGACAATTTCTTCTTTAACTTTCAGACTCCACTCAAGTTTCAGTCGCTTGAGGTTCTGCTTGACAAGATTAAATCCCTCTTTAATGGGAAGTCGATGAATGATAATATCGGTAGATAAACCAATCATATCCTCATGTGACCATGCAAACATATCCTGGAACTGAGTTAGGAGGCCAATCTGGTCTTTTCTTTGGTTTGGCGTAAGGTCCATTCCTAACTAGATTTCTTTAGGGTTTTCTAAGGTTTTAATATTGACAGTGATGGTTTGATCAAGGTTTGGTTTGGGTTTGTCTTCAACCCATTCTTTGATCTCCTCAGGCACTTCATAGTCATCTATCTCCTCTTGATCAATCCCCATCAAGTCAAAGTCCCGTTCTACATCAAAGTCGTAGTCACTGTGGAAATTTGGTATCTCATCAGCAAGGCCAAACAAATCCAACTCTAGAGTCCTGAAAACAAAATGCTTTCACTTAATATATGAAACTAGTTGAACATACAAAATATTAGCAAAAGCATGACAAAAAGTAACTGCTAGCGCTACGCAACAAAAATAAGTAAGAAATAAAACCACACTTCAGGGAAGATGGACTTTCTTTCCTTTTACCCTTTTCAATTGATGCATGGAGTGCTGCTCTAATTATCTAGAATCAAGTCCTCACTGACTGAGAGGATGAACGGGTTGTTGTTGTTGTCCATCTCCTCTTTGATGATGACTAAGACAACATTTTCATCAAGGTACGACATTCTTATTTGGGACATTCCCTTTAGCTCTGTCCATGCAAGGGATTGTGAGTTGATCTTTAGTATGATCATCATCTGGGATATCATTGTTCATTCCCTCAGTATGCACCAGAAAATACATCTTTAAAAATGCGTTTTGTACTCCCCGTAGGAACCTTTCCTTCCCTTCTTCGATTTTCTCATCAGACTTCGAGACTTCTTTTTCAATGATCGGTATATCCTTAGGAATTAGCATACCGACGACCGCAACATGAATTTTCCTCATAAGCTTTACAAATCCTGCATCAGTAAGGTTGGGTAGTAGAATGGTAGAGGAAGGAATCGGTGGATGCTTGTGCGGGTTCCGGTGGTTTGATCCAGAGGAATAGCCTAATCCAGCCTTCCCTGTCTGGCTAGGGATTTGAACTGGACTTCTAATTCCTTGATGACTCTTCCTTAACCCTTTTCTAGGCCAAAAACCCAAGGATATTATTTCTTGACCAACCGACATTACTTTGGTGGAAACTCTTGGCTTTAAGGTTGGGGCCCCAATAGATAGGTATTGAGTGTTGCTTACTTCAAGGGCTTGAAAACTGACAGGCTCAATCCCTTCATCGAGACTGATCATAGGCATATCGCTTTGTATATGGACAAGATATTCTGGTTTGACATCGACAATTATTAGATTGCCAGTAATGATGTACTTAACTTGTTGATGAAGGGTGGACGGAACTGCTTCTGCCATATGGATCCACGGTCTTCCCAATAGTAAATTATATCTTGTGGTAATTTTTAGTATTTGGAAAGATACATAGAAAGTGTGGGGACCAATCTCCAATGGTAGTTTGATTTCTCCTACAGCCTCTAGCCGAGATCCATCAAAGTCCCTTATGACTACATGACTAGTTCGGATTTGATTTGGATTAATCTTCATTCTTTCCAATGTGTCATAGGGATAGATGTTCAGGGATGATCCTCCATCTATCAACACACCTCCAACCACATATCCTGAGGACATCACCGCCGTCCCTTCTGCAGGTATGTTATCGTCAGTGAAAGATATCACATTATTATTAAAAATGTGCTCTATCAAGTGACAGAACGTTTCTGTATCTACCGTCTTCAGCAGATGTGCTTCTTCCATTACTTTCACTAAGATTTTGCGATGATCTTCCGAAGATAAGACCAAATCCAAATCTGTCGGGGTGCCTCTTTTAAACTTTGCACCACTTTGACTTCATTATGCCCCATCTTACTGAGGAATTCTTTAATTTTCTCCTCGGGCACTCTTCCCTTGGATTTGATGACTGACTTTATAACTCGCTGAGGTAGGTACATCGGGTTTTTCTTTGATATAATAGCAATGTGGTTTGATGTTAATCCCTCATCTTTCCCATAGTTCCATGGGACTCTCTTCAAGCTGACTACAGGATATTGCCGTCTGAATGACAATAATAAAGGTTCGGGCGGTTCGGGCGCAACCACTTTCACATGATTCCTTCCCTCTTAGCCCCCATTTCCTAGAATTATCAAGGGCGTTATAGCTAGATCCTTCTCACAGGAAATGACAGCTACTATTTCTTTCAAATTCCATACTATGGGAGGAACGATTGCTCCCTCAGTAGGATAACCATAATCTTGGCTTACTTTCAGTAGTTCACCTCTTTCGATTAGATTCTGAATTAAGTGACAAAGTCCCCAAAAATAATCTGTATTATGACCAGGAGTGTTGCAATGATATTGACAGATCCTATTGGGATTGAACTTCCTGGATCGAGGGTCTACTGGGGGGTAACAATTCTGTGACTTTCCCCTCGTTGATCAACATTTGGAGAATTTCTTCCATAGGCTGATTCAATTGAGTGAAATTCATTTTATAGGCAAACTCTTTATTAGCTCAAAATTTTTCTTCCCTAGCAACTTTGTCTGCCCAGGGTTCATGCTCATGGAATCGGTAATGATCCTTCCTGGCAATGGGACTAATTTCAGGCGTAGGAAGATTTGTTTCTCTCTAATTGGTCTGATTTATCAATTGTCACGTTATCTGATGTTGATAAACTACCAGCTCTGCCAGTTGACCAACCTGATCCTTGATAGATTTGATTTTTTGTTCTATCAGGAACTACCTTTCTGAACATTCCCAATTATCCGAGCTATCCTTGTTTGCTTGGGGGACTCCCCTACGTACCAGAAGTATTTGGAACTTTCTTCATTTCCTATGTCGATCATATTGACACCCTCTTCATTGTGTTGAGGCAGGGGATTATCTTGAACATGGGGTTGTTCTTGTGTTGTTACCACAATCTCCCCATTGTCTATCAAGTCCTGGATTTTGTGTTTTAGAGACCAACAATCTTGGGTATCGTGGCCCGGAGCTCCAGAATGATAAGCATATTTCTTACTTGTGTCAAAATTCTGTCCACTTGGATTAGATAGAGGAAGGAGCTGGACAATATTCTTTTGTGTTGTTAGACGTTTAGCACATTTTCTAGTGACTCCCCTAAGGGTGTGAATGTTCTTCGACGTTTAACTTCTCCGACCTTTTGGAACGGAGAATTTGAAGATTGTGCACGAGTTTGGAAATGGGAATAATTTCTCCTTTGGATGGGCATGTTTTGATTGCCTCTCTGACTTTGTCCTTGAAGTATCAAGGACACATCCTCCTCCTTTTTATAAACTCTCTGAGGATTATTCCTAGAGCTTCCAGCTTGAACGTGCTCAGCCACGGCTTCCAAAGTCGTAAGGTCTTTGATCTTTCCAGACTTTAATCCCATTTTAGCCATTTCTCTGTGTTTAATCAATTCTGAGAATTGTTTTCCTATACCTGCTAGGACCCTCTCGTAAAATAGAGCTTCCTGTATATCAATGAATGTCATGACCATTTCTGTTTCTGTCATTTATGGAATGACTTGAGCAGCCAGTCGTCTCCACTGTTGGGCATATTCATGGAAAGATTCACTGCTTTGCTTCTTAACCTTGATAATTTGATACCATAGATAGAGCCATTTGTGATTGGAAACTGTAAGAACCCGAATTTTCAATAAAATTATTAAAATGAGAATTTAATAAATAAAATTCTTAAGGCATGTATTGGGTTCAAATATATATATGTGTGTGTTATGAGGTAGGAAATATTGTGTTACATAGGGTAATATGAACTATGTAATATGTGATTTTTGTGATTTATAAATATATTCTTATTATATATTTATTATAAATTGTAGAGATGAATTAACAAGAAGATGGATAAGATTTATCTATCGGTATTAAATAATTTATCTAATTATTTATCATGATAAGATTGGTGACATTAAATATCTTTGATAATCACCATTTTCTGGAGTATATGTACGTTGTTGAAGAGAGAGAGAATATGACAAATATATCTTTAGATAAACATTGGTTAGTGAATTATTAGTTGATTTAATATACCGCGAGAAGTGAAGATTAACGAAATATACATGTGTTATATATATCTTGAATTATGTGGAAAGAATTAGATATATATACATATATATGAGAACCTTATAGGGGAATAGAGTTTGAACTTATAGTTTAAACCTTGAATCATTGAAGGATGTAATAAAAGATGTTGGTTAACCGATGTAGCAAGATAGCACATTAAAAAGCATGTTCAAGTATTTAAGAATTGAGATTATAGTTCTGCTATAGCAGAACTTGTCTGCCTATGAACTTGTGGTGGCGCAGCTGCGCCACCTCCAAGCCTTATACCAGCGCAGCTGCGCCGGTCTGTAGGATCAGTTTGTGGAATTTAAATTCAAGAAATGAATTCTAAGGACTCATAGGGATAATAAAATCTTAAATGATGATTAAGTTGTCCATAAATGGATTTGAATAAGAGTTAATTAATTAACCCGAAATAAATATGGTTAATTAAGAGATATTATTGAATTTTATATTGTATTAATTAGTAGAGTACATAATAATCATTGAAAAGAAAATAAATGATTAATATTAATTAATCGTTGTGATATTAAAATGTGATAATGGGTTGGAAGTACCCAACTAAATGATATTTAGCCCAATTAAAAGTTTAATGTGGACATTATCATTAAATAGTATTTCATGTTACTATGTGTAATATGGAAAATGTGGGTAGTAGTAATATATAATACCTATGGCTTAAGACTATATGAAGTGTGACATTTAATTGGGATTAATGATATACAAAAATCATATGGTAAAAGTAATTAAAACATAAGGTTGATTGAAATAAGTTTTGTTATCTCATCCTATGTGGTGAGATAATTAAATGTGTACTCTAAAGTATAGGAGTAAATAAAGATGTATTATTAAAATATTTATTTCTATATCAATGGGTGATTGATAGTAAAAAAAAAAGAGATATTAAATTATTAGTGATCAATGGAATTAAGTCCACATATGTTTTAAAGATTAAATTATGTGGACTAATGTACATGGATTATATGATGTGAGTACATAAATAATCCCTAATTTTTCTAATATAGTAACTATTGTACATTAAAATTTTATTGTGGGAATTAAAGAAACCAAACCAAGCCTTAGATAACCAAATGCTGAGGATTTAGAACTGTGTCCCAAAATCAGTGACCATCACAGTACATGAACAATAGTCTATAAGTTCATTGCGTAAACTCAACTTCCTAGCAGTGTTGCTGTGATGATGGCTATGAAATGGTGGTTGGCCAACTCCCTTATACACATTGTTTTCTCCTAATTTCCATTGAATCAAACTATAGTGCAAGAGCTTTAACTGGGCAACCATCTCCCTTTATATAGTACCCCCATTCTCTCATTTTCTGTTGCGTGAAAATTTTCTAGTAAGTTGTATTAGAGTGTTGAGTTGCTAAGCAAATTGAAGAAGTGTAATTAGTGTGTGAGGAGTTCAATTCAAGCAATCAAGAGGTAATAACATTAACTTACATGATTTTGATTCCTAAGTTTTGTAATTCCTTAGTAATAACAAGAAATAGCTGTTTTTGAGTCACAAAATTTATGGCTAAGGATTGTTATAATCCATGAATTGTTGTTAGATACTGTTAATACAGTTAAATGCGAAAACAACGGAAGTTAAACGGACCAATTTGGTTTAGAAACGAATTCGTAGTGAATGATTTTGCTAAACTTTTCAAAACATGAAGAGTGAGTATGAATATGAGTTTTGGATTAATATTTGGGTTAGTTAATGTTTATGTTAATTGTTGGGTATTTGGTATGTTGTAGTTTTATGAGTTATAAACTCATGGAATCGAAAACGGACTAATTTGGATGAGTATAACTCATGTTATGAAAATCGGAAGGTGTAGGGTTCTGTAAAATTGCGAAGAACAGAACCTGAGGGGCTGTTCTGCCTCCCAGGGCGCAGCTGCGCTGCCCCCAAGGCCAATTGGGGCGCAGCTGCGCCGGACATCAGTGTCGGGTAGGACTGCTTTGACCTTCTGTAGTAAATTAGGCATAACTTTTTCATACGAACTCCGATTGAGGTGATTCAAGATGATCCGGAACGAGGACGAATAGACCTACAACTTTTGTTCTTTAGGTGTTTTAATTTGAGGTCGTTAGGAAGGGTAAAAATAGTCATTTTTGTGACTGTTACGTAATCGAATGCAATCGAAGGGCGTCGGACGAGCATATACGCAAGTATAGTGCTCCCGAGGATGGAATATGTTATTCTAAGTGATAAAACATAAATATGCATGATAATAGACATGACATATAAGATTACCTTACTCATAATGGAATGCTTTAGCATGACTTAGTATGTGTTTTGAAAAGAAACTTGGAGTTTTGAAAACGAATATTGACGAACCTTGAGTCTTTGAAGTTATGATATTTTAACACATACATATTGTTGAGTTATGAGTATACCTAAGCATGAGAAGTGATTTAAAGTTGCTTTACTTATTATCAACTTACAATAGCTTAGTTGAAAATGATTTCTAAAGAAAACTTGAAACTTTGAGAACGAACTTAAAGTAACTTGTGTACTTAAAGTTCTATACGTGATAACATACATACATGGCTTAGTTAGCTATGAAATGAGATTTAAAGTTGCACCTAGTTGCTTTAGCTTGTCCTAGAATTACTTTTAAACGTGAACTTGAACGCCTTATGCCTCTAGACATGACGAATATATTTATCATCTAGCTAAGCATGAATTGGACCTTTCAAGTGTAGTTTAAAATACATTTTCAAATACTGAGCTATGAGAAGCATGCTATTAGAAGCTTATTAGAACCAATATATGGTTTAAAAGCTCATAATATTGAATCTTGTCAAAGAAAGTTGTTAAGACTTATTGATTGAAATAAATCATTATGGAGCTAAGTAGATTGAATATGAACTTGAAAATAGATCACAACCTACTTGAGGTATGCTTACAATACGTATTAGAATACGTGTTATGCTAGAATTTATAATGGATAATAAAAAGCCTAAATCTGGTCTGGCCAGGGGACGGCGCAGCTGCGCCCATCCAAGGCCAAACTACAGCGCAGCTGCGCCATAGGGCAGTGATGCCTGATTATTTTAACTTTGATCTAGACCTTAAAGCATATGTGTAAGGAATGTCTAAAGCTATAACACTTGACGTAGATGATGTTTTAAGCATAAGACCATGTAATGGTTATATAAAACACAGAGTTGTTAAATTTTGTTAAGGTTTGCAAAATGCGAGAACTATGTGAAACATTCATATATAAGTGCAACGAACACATAGTGAGTCAAGTGTGTGATAGATGTATATGAACGTTGATGTAAAGTACGGGTGGTTAAGGTATACCTATACCTACCTAGCTATTCTAAAAGTATGATGAGAAAGTGAAATGTAGGTTTTACAAACCTAGTTAGGAAACAATGTAACATTACTATTATATTAAGAATGTATGAAACGTATGACTAATGGATATGAATCCATGATTATATAACTGTGTAGGAAAACTCGAGGCGCAGATAACTATAAGCAGTTTAAGTCGTAGTTGATAAACTACGAATCAGGCAAGTCTTTCAGTTCCTATTTGATATATGAATTCAATAACTGTTAGTTGAATTATATTATGCTGTGATAATGTGAACTTATATATGAACTGTATATGAGATATAAATGAGATTGAAAGTTGATCTTTGATGATATACTTGTTATGTGAAAAGTAACATGCGTAGTAAATATAAATTGTTTATAAATGCATGAACTGAGTATAATGTTGTATGCTATGTGATGCATGAAAACTGTTAGAATTGTTGAGCTGTCGAGCTCACTCTTGCAAATAACCACTTTTGCAGGTTAAGGACTTACGATAAAGACTTCGTGCTTCTTGATTGATAAAGATAGATAGTATCACAACGAAGAATACTGATTAGATTATTACTCGAACCATGTCTAGGTTCTAGTAGTTGTACTTGATATTTGTTTACGAGGTTTAATGCTTGTCATACTATAAAGATGTATTAGATAATACATAGTGGATATCGAGTTGAGTTGTAGATGTTTATACGATAACTCAGATAAGAAGGAATCATATTATATAGTTGATTCAAGATTTGTAATCGGTATCAAAGTTATGGAATCCATAAAAAGATTTTTATTCAAAGGATATTGAAAAGTTTAAATTATTCCGCATTTTAGTAACATCGAATATGATGTAAAGACGAGATCTTGGATATGAATAGAATTTATATTCTAAATTGTAATAAAGCAAGATGTATTCTTTTAGTAATGATAAAAGATATAATAATTTGGCGATAATAGTATCGTGACTGCATCGAATCCGAGGTTTCGAAGAAACGTGGATTTGGGGGCGTCACAGAAACTGTATTGATTTAGGAGGGCATGTGCTAGCTCTTCCCAACTGTGGATTTTGGAATTATCCAGTCGGGCATACCATGCTCTAGCTTCTTCGGTTAAACTTTTCTGAAACAGCTGCATCCTTAGTTTCTCATCTTCGGCATAGGATCCGAGTTCTCCAATGAACACTTTCAAATGAGTGTAAAGATCTCCTAATCCGTCATATTTTTCAAAATCAGGGATCTGAAACTTGTCTGAATAACGGGCCCCTGGAAAGATGTAGAGGTTTGAGTAATTTACACTCCTATAAACTCCAATCCCTTTAATTGACTGGATGGTTTCTTCCATTTCTTGGACTTTCTTTCTAATGTCACCAGTTTCTCGATCTTCTTTGAGATTGGAGATTTCAGGGGTTTTGTTGGATTTTTCATTAATTTGTGGTTCAGGTATTTGAACTTCCTTTTCTTTCTTGTCAATATTCTGGCTCCCTCCTTGTGCAGAGGTTTCTGCTTGAGTGGGTGTTTGTTGACCCTGAGTACTTGTGACGCCCCCAAATTCGAACCACTCGCGTCTCGAATTCGGTTCGCCACGCACTAAATACTCAATAACTAAATAACGTCTCGCTCAACGGAAATATACAGAATATATTACATTTATTTAATATAATTATTCATGTCCCAAGGTTTCATAACTTAAACATCTCTTACATACCTTAAACATACTTGAACATAGTTTAGACATAACTAATACATAATACAATTTAGTCTTATTACATCAACACAATATATTTAACTAAATACAAAGCTACTCCGTAGCCTTGACCTTGCCCTTATCAGTGCCTGAGGGTCCGCCTTGCTCTGCCCTAACTGAAATGTTTTTAGGGAAAGCAAGAATGAGCAACAAGTTTGCTCAGCAAGTAATATAGCAATAAGGGGTTAATATATTTTTCAATTCCCAAGGGTACAACAATAACTGATAGTTCAAGAATAGCAAGAAGTATTGATAGTTCTCAACAATAGTCGCTAAGGACAGAAAGATATCAATAAGATTCAACGCTTAATCATTTTGAGATTTCAAAATAATGAATACTGATCAGTCACTAAGGACTATGAACTTCTACTAGAATTAACAGTAATATGTTGATAATCCAACAAAAACAAGTACAACAGGTGATCAGCCTAAAGTACCCTACGTTATGCATAACATTTAATCGTACTCAAGTGCGCACGTCGGTCTCCCGACAAATGTAGTTTCCCCTTCAAAAGGGTTGTTCATCTCAGTCAATTATAAGATTCTGCACCAATCAATTGGTTTGGATGGATTTCTAGTATGAGATATTAGTCTAGCCGAATCAAATGTCTTAGAATCTTTTGTAATGAATTTAGGAACGATAAGTTCAAATGCTTGCAACAACATCCAGATATAAAGTCGATGTTCGAATAATAACGAATGGCAACAATTCGAATTTATACACTATGTAAAGTGAAATGAGCTAAGGAACTTGCTTAATAAAAGTAAGGTTCGAATACTTGCATTCAATACCAATTTCAAATGAAGCTAGGAAACTTGCTCAAAAGAGATAAGGTTTAGATACTTGCACAATATTTAAAGTTATGTAAGATAAAAAAACTTGCCTTAAGCGTAGTTTACCAAAGTATAGCTTATCAACACTTTTCGAATCCTATTATAACATAGTTACGTATATAGGATGTCTATTAGTTACACAGTTTAAAAACATACATTATCTCGTACATATAATCAACACATACGTTATGTCTTATCCTTGGTACATAATCATACCACGTCTAGTATTGTGTTTAATCACAACACTTAATCGATATCCTCTTTACTATCTTTAGAATCTTTTCAGTAGTTTTACAATCACTATATTATATCATTATCACGTATGAATACAATCAGTATCAATCAGACTTTGTTCAATAGATTAGAGTAGCACTATAAGCAAACTGACAAAATCAAAAACAAACAGAATGTCCAGAACAGAATACAGAATGGCATAGCTGCGCTCTGGTTAGGCTTAGGGACGGCGCAACTGCGCTGTCCCCTTGCCATTCCAGAGTTGAGCTTTACTTTTTCCTGGTTCTGTCCTATTCTTAGCATACTTAGATATTACCACATACCATACACGCATGTTAAAGGGTCTTACATGCTTATATAATTGTTTTCAAGGTCGACTTTACATGTTATAGTTTGAGGCCAAATAAGGTCATGAAACCACAAAGACTACTATTTTCACCATATATACATGTGAGGTGGTCATATAATCTGTAATACGCATGCTCACAAAGTTTTTCATCATTTACGCATAGCTAGCATCATTTATAACTTGAAAACTTACTTAAACTTATACTTGATTAACTTTCATGGTGTCTAACAAGGTGTGTGTATATATAGGCCATCTTAGTGACATTAATAGTACTAGCATACATGTCCAAAAATATCAGAATATAACCATAACATGCTCATATACATTAGTTTTCCAAAACTTTCAAGTTTCCCTTTAAAGGTCACTTTGAACTAGGCTAACATGGCTTAACGTATGCAAACATATTTTAGATCGTGTTTTATTCATAACCAACCCACATATACATGCTCGTATGGTTAGAACATAAACATCCTAAGTATATGTCAAAGTTTATTTTCAAAACCATACTTTTCCTTTAGTAATGTCTACTAACGAAATCAAGAATATTCATGCTATGTCAAGGAACACATATCCACATGTTAAACCCATATTTATGCATGTTCAAGTGATATCAATATGTTAGAACTTATCAGAAGTTAAGGTTTAAGACTGGTTCCTGGCATAGTTGCGTTGTTCTAAGCTGTGGGAGCGACGCAGATGCGCTGCTCCAGAACAGACTCAGAAACAGCAAACGGCGCAGCTGCGCCATTCTGAACTGCAGGGAGAGCATAGCTGCGCCATACCCTGGACAGTTCAGAAGGCCTTCTGCTTCGGCAGAAACCAAACCCATATTCGAAATTCTTCACGAAAAAAGCACATATAATGTCACATTACAGTTAGAATATGCATACAAGCTTAGATAACAAGTTAATAATCATTCCTCAATCCAATTAACAAGAATTCATAAGTTCCTAAGCATTTATCAAATTCCATAATGAAGAACGCAATGAGAGTTATACCTCTGCTAAGCTAGATAGTGAGCTTGCTGCCAAATGTTTTTCTTAATCTCAGACTTCTTACCACTTTGATATATTCACTCTCAATTCTCACTTAATAGAAATTCAGCAATTGAAAAAGAGAAGTGAGCTTCATTTATAGAGAGATTGTTACACAGATAATAGTTTTGCCCTCCAATTCAAAGTAACGGGAATGAGAAGAATTTGATGGTTAATGGAGAGTAGTTGGAGGAGTAGTTGAATTTCACTATTAGAGTCACTCCCCCTTTGATCATTGGCTAGTTGCTGAGTTTGAGAGGAGAAAGAATAGGCTTAGGCCACTCATGGCTATACACGTGAAGAGAAAGTGGACACTCTTTGTGGGACAATTCAATTCTCAGCAATTGGCAACATGAATTAATACCAACACTTAGGTTTATTATACATATACACATTATGTATATTTAAGTTTATTTCTCTTTTAGTCACAATGTAGCTTTAGTGGGAAATTATTATTACATAAAAGCAAGTTGGGTACAGATATACATATCAATATATAATCCATGTACATTTGATAATACCGAATATAATTTAATTGAGTATTATCTTTCCTCATTATCGTAAACTTTATTATTTCAATTATATTTACTTATTGAAATAATAATTAAATAACAATTATTTATTTAGTCTAATTTATTATTGCACCAAGTACACATTTAATGTACATAACATAACATGTTGTCGCATAACATCATTATGCAACCTATATAATTCATTCAATTTTACTATATAGTTTTATATATTATAGTCACATTAAAGTGTCACACTACACTTTCTTTTTAATTGAATGTAGGTACTATATATTATACGATTAATTATCTCATATCTTGCACACAACAATTAATTGAATAAACATTAATCTATTATATTAATTAATTATTTACTCATTAATATGCCATTAATAACAATTAATTAATAATATAATATTAATTAATCATTCACTTATTAATTCCTCTATTCTTTAATTTAATTAAATCATCATCATCATTTCCATCCTCATGCCACACAAGGCATTCTACGAGTTCATCGCAATTCTCTATATTTTCTTAATTATCATAAATTTAATTCGAAATTAATTGAATTACTCATCTCATGACACATAAATATTTATATTCAAATAAATATTCACATTCTTATTAATATCAATATTAATATTTATTCATAAAATTCACGGTTCTTACAGTACTCTTGCTCTGATCTTTCAGGAAAATAGCTAACTCTGCTATCTAATTTCTGAGTCCCTCAAACTCTTCTCAACACACGAAACTGGTCCCCTGTTGGGTACTTTCCTTCATGTTAGTGGGTAGGCTTTTTGCCTTCTTAGCGTTGGATCCGGTAGTGGAACCAATCTTTTCCTACAATAAAAGTAGGTATGTGAAATTTGATATATATTAACAGGATACATACTATGCACTGTGTCTTTTTTAATCTTTTTCTGCAAAACAGCGGTTAGTTGTTTTGCTGACAGGATAGGATGACATGATTTAATATCTGTGCAAAAAAATAAAATTGACAGGGAATGGAATGTATATTCACATTTGATAATTACATTGAATTAAAATTTACATTGAATTTGAAAGGGAAAGGTATGTAGAAACTTCTCGTCGTGTTTGGTTTATCAGAGGCTGACCTATCTTAGGCTATTTTTGCGGTTTTTCGGTATGAAGGTCCCTAGATCATCGCAATTTACTAGATGGGAAATTAATCCGTTCTTTCAATTGGAGCGGATCTAAATGACGCCTTTCCTGAGCCTCACAGGATTAGTCTCCTTTGAGTCCAGTAATCAAATGCCGATGGGTTCGCCTCCTGTTGGAGGAATCACACAACATACATTCACATACAATGCGTTTCACCGTGTGAAATGATGACATTGTGCGAAGCACTAATATAAAGAAGTAAAATATTTATTTACATCCACTCAATGTAAAGACAACATCCACACACATGCAGATAAAAGGAAATTTTTGAAAAAATTAAAATGCTGCTTAAGCCTTCTAGCATCCCCAGCAGAGTTGCCACCTGTCGACGTCGGGAAAAATCTTGATTCTTTTTCCAATGTATTTCTACCCTTTATTTCTATTTGTGATTTGATTGATCTGAAGGGTGAATTCTCAAGAAAAAATCGACATACAATGTCAACAATTTTGAAAAGTTTGATTTTATTGGTCCAAATTAGACAGAGTCGCCAGTTGGTATGAGTTAAATGGTTGTACCAACTCAACCGAGTTTTGAAAGATTTTGCAATATGGCCCAATTACTGGACTCTGTTTAATTGGTCTTAGAAATCGAGATTCATAGACTTCGGGAACTTGATTAAGTGGGAGGGAGGTGTTAGGCACCCCCCGACTTTAGTGAAACACGGTTACCGCGTCTTTTCAATTCCCTAATCATTATGTATGTGTGTGTGTGTGTGTTGCAGTTAATTGGGCCTAAGTGATTGATTTGAAAGTAGTGATGTGCTTCGTTGGACCTATATACGAAGGGTTTAATTTATTTGAAAAGTACATTTTTAGACAAGTTATGAAAGTGATGTTTTGAACAGAGATTTCAAACCATTTCGCTCGCATAGGAATTGAAGCTTTTTGATACTTTCATTTCATTCCATATTCAGCTTGATTTGATTTTATTCTCGAGATGCGAAGCATCTTCGACAAAATAATACACATAGGTGTTGGGCTTTTTCTTTTTTTTTTTGCTAATTTTTTTTTTTTTGCATTTTGTTTCATTTTTTCCATGGAATAGTCTTTCAATTCTAAAAAGTTCGGGCTTCTTTTGGGCATGAAAGCCATTCCCAAAAACCACAAACAACGCTTTTACTATGTTGAGACCTTAAATCCGAATAACCGTTTTAAGGTCTCTCTTATTTACATTTACAAAAAGGCCTGCAAGCTATATATACATTTCAAACTTGTCTATCATGGGAATCGGATCTAGATCCATGTGATTAATCGTAGATCTCGTGATTCCTAGGCTCACAAAATATCATTTAAAAGCTTGCAGGGCAAATATATTGAACTAGATTGCAAATTAAAATCTAGACGTCGCAAAACAAAGGATTCATCAGTTAAATACTTGCATCCGCGTAGCCAAGCTTTTCGTTCCCTCTATATACAGATCTAGGGTCGCGTAGTTTCTTAATATTTACAAAATTAGAAAAAAAAAAACTAGATTTAAATAAATCTTAACCATTGTAGCTCAATGGTTTCAGTTTTATAACATTTGAACCAGTTAAAAGTTAGATATGGCTAGATTTATATAAATATAGTCCACAAACTCTACATTAGTACAGATTTACATTAAATGAATATTTAAAACTGATATTTAATCACATTCAACAGATAATATACATATTACTTATATATATATATATATATATATATATATATATATATATATATTAAAGCAGGAAAAAGCCACGGATTCACAATCTAAGTGTGACTGATCAATATAAATATAAATATATATATATATATATATATATATATATATATATTAAAGCTAAAAAATTATAAATTAACAATTCAGGCCAAACAAATTAATATAAATATATATATGATTATATATATATATATATATATATATATATATATATATATATATATTAAAACAGTAAAAGGCTACATATTTATAATACAGGTATAAATGAGTTAATGTAAATATATACATATATATATATATATATATGAAAGCAGAAAATGCCACATATTAACAATCGAGGCTAAATGACACTTATATATATATATATATATATATATATATATATATATATATATATATATATATATATATATATATATATATATATTAAAGCAGTTAAAAGTTTTAGATTTGAAGAAATATCATAGTGTACAGCGAAGAAGACTTTAAATTGCTTGTGTAGCTTGAAAACTCCGTTTCTACCAGTTTAAAACTTGATATGTTAGTATATATACGTATAGAAGCGTTTACAAAGAACAATATTAGAATTTAGAACACTGATGGAACGGTTAAGAGCTGAAACGGACGAAATTTCCTCCTTTTTCTCCTTTTTTCTCTTTCCTCTTTGGCTGATGGAGGGGTCTATTTATAGAGCAAAGGAGTCGCGGGTCTACCTGCGGCTGACCCGAGTGGGCCTGGGCTCGTGGGTCCCGTCGTCTTGAAGTACGTGCACTCCGACCAACGCGCTGTCTGCTTGAACCTTCATAATTTTCAATTCAGGAATTCGATGGAGGCGTGTTATACCTTTCCGAAAAGCCCTTTACGAGAGCTACACAATGACATGTGATTTGACCTTTTCCAAATTCTGGAAGATTGGTCCATGACCAGATATTCGAGTCTTCGCAGTCCGTCCGTCGAGCTGTCTTGTGTTGTTTTCATCCGGGATTGACGTTATAATTCCACATGACCTTCATGGCAGTGATTTGACTTGATTTGATATTGAGTTAGCCAAATGATCGTTTTGCCCTTCTGGGCGTTATCTCCAGGGTTGCCGGGGCTTTCGACTGTTTCTCGGGGTTGTCTCCGAGGTTTGATCCCAGCCGATTATGTTATTCTTCAGGGTCATCTCCAAGTATTGATTTGATATCTCGGGGTTGTCTCTGGGATTGATTTGATTCTTCGGGGTTGTTTCCGAAGGTTGACTTGATCTGCCGGGGTTATTGTCGGGATTTGATTTGATCTCCCGGGGTTGTCGTCAGGGGTTTGACTTGATTTTCCAGGTTGTCACTGGGATTTAACTTGATCTACCGGGGTTGTCGCCGGGGTTTGACTTGATGATTTGGACTTTCAGAATTGTCTCTGGAATGTAAAAGACAGTTTTGCCCTCATGCACGGTTAGTTAGTAACATGAATACAAAATTTCGAGTGTCTATAGGTGTTAAGTTCAAATCTTGAGAGAATAGATATTTTTAACCCAAAGGTGTTAAATTGACATATCAATGTGCCATGTGTACAAATCAACGCCACATGACATAATAAGGTTCACAATCCAAATTTTCATATTGTAAAGGGTTCGTTTTGCATTGATTTAAAAAAAGAGACGCAATATCTAAATACATATAGTACATGATTCACTTTTGCATTTTACTCCCTTAAACTACAACATAATAATTTTGTTCAAACATAGGAAAAATGCATGGTAGCTATCAAGTAACTCAATTTCAGAAGTTGAGAAATTTAAGTAAAATTTTCTTTTATTTTTTTAACTTTATGTTATAGGAATATACATCCGTAAATAAAGATTGAATAACATTTTTATTCTGCCAATTGATATATGAATATTTTATTTAAGTTTTATTTAATTTATAATTTTTTTAATATTAAAATCCGCCTTTGTTGCCCATAAATTCTGCAATAAGTCTAGAGAGATCGGCTGGTTCCGACTGGTGTGGCGACCGCTTGGAATTTTTTATTTTTTATTTGACTTTTGACTCCCAAATAATTAATGTGATTTATTAAAACTGAAATTTTTACAAAATGCAGTAATTTATGTGTCATCTGGATTACATGTAAAATATAGGATTGTACAATCTGTGCAACCCTGTTTTTTACATGTAATCCAAATGACACATAAATCACTATATTTTTGTAAAAATTTTAGTTCCAATAAATTATATTAATTATTTTAGAGTCAAAAGCAAAAAAAAATAAAAAAATAAAATTTCCGGCCGTTCCGCCCTTGTCTGTCGGCAGACATTGGTCTTGCACAAGCACACACAAATTCTTCTTATGGTATTTTTTTTTCTTTTTCTTTTTTGTATGTGCTGGAGTTTAATGAATTAACCATGACGTATCAGATATTATTTTCATTCTAAAATATAGTATCAATGATTTTTCAAAATTATCTTGAGATATTTTTAAATTTAAAATAAATGTAGTTTATTTAATTTTTGAAAATAATAAAATTTATAATTAGTGTAACTATATAGTTAGGCAGGTTATAATTTTCATAATCGTATCTAAACTAAATTAATTCATATTAATTTTAAAAAATCAATATTAATTCTATGTTATGGGTAGAAGGTCCACGGGTCATAACTTCTTTTCCCAAAAAGAAATCTTGACGGTAATAGAGGGGATGCAAGCTAGCGTTATCCGAAATGAGGGGTATATATTTAACATAAGCAAGCATGTTTCAGTATCGAACATCATAGTATTATTAATGTTATAATATTATTAATATTATAATATTATTAATGTTACAATATTACAATATTAATAATATTAATATATTAATATTAACATTAATATTAATATATAATGAGGGGTATATATTAATATTAATGTTACAGTACTATAATATTACAGTATTAATAGGTTAATGTTGCATATATTTAACCTATTTCAGTATCGAACATGGGTAGAAATGATATAATATGTTCTCAATAATACCAATATATTTGTGTGTATATATAAAAGTCTTTGTGTATATATATATAATACTAATATATTTGTGTATATATAATACCAATATATTTGGTATATATTTGTGAATATATTTGGTATATATAATACCAATATATTTGTGTGTATATATAAAAGTCTTTGTGTATTAAGGATCAAAAGCATTTTTCTCATCTAACACTCCTCCTTAAATAGCACTCCTTTATTAAAACTACGTCGTTTTGAAGATTATTAAAAGAGAGTGGTCTCATTTGCTTTCATTTTATTTATAAAAATGTCATCCGCGGCCCCACTTATTTTTTAAAATAATCTCTAAAAAGACGTAGTTTTAATAAAAAAGTGTTATTTAAGGATGAGTGCTAGATAAGGGGATTGCTCTTGATCCTTCCTCTCTCTCTCTATATATATATATATTTATATATATACACAGAATTATAGTATAACATCAAGGGGCTTGTATTATTTGACAGACAATTTATAAAGTGAGGCATGGTCGCAACAATTATGCATGACAGCATGAGCATAGACGAGCCGTAACATAAGTACATTAATGTTGTATAAGTGTCCATTTCCATCAAGCCAAATGCTTACGGATAGAAAAAACCATTGCAAATTATGTGTTAGATTATCTGTCACTCATTCCATGTTGTCCCTTAACTCATAATTTTTTGTCATGGTGATTGAATAAAATATCATCTACTTTATAAAATAATAAAAGTGGTCAAAATCTAATGGAAAATGTCTCTTATTACAGTGCATGATGACATGTTCGAGTTTATCCGATAATAAAATTAACGCAGGAATTACATGGTAAAAATAAATTTCTTATAACTTCCTCTTTGTTATTGTACTCCCAGCTATTGAAATGTAATAGTATAGGTTTTTAATATATATAAAAAAGACGATCAAAAACCCATTTACGCTTGTCCTATTTTCTTAAATTGATCAAAATTTAATTTTCAGGTTGCTAATATTCTTAGAGCTAAAATAATATCATCAGAGAAATAAGTGTCACTTAAAGTGTAAATGTCAGTAGAACAACCGTAAAAGTGTTGTTAAATATATATTTACTCTGATAACATTATTTTTGCATTTTCAACACCAAATTTTCTTGGTCAATATCAACTGATTTAATTATTACTAGAAATATATTTTTCCTCTCAAATTCAAGGTGGAAAATTGCTCACCATAACTGTAAAGTGGATCAGCCCCTATTCTCTCTTTCTCATAATTTGTTGGGGTTTAGCAAAACCCCATCTCTAAGAAGCCAAAAAGAGATTGTTTTGTTCCATCACACAGTGCACCCTTGGAGTCATGATAGACTCCACGGCACGCTTGCGTGAGGTGGTCGTCGCCCCGATTGTTTCTAGCAAAGTTGTTGGGTGAATTGCTTGCAACACCTTAATCTCTCGTCTATATGTAGACGGTAATCTTGATACAATTGCTCGTGTTTGAAAATCTGCGTTGAATGGACACCAACGACACCTTGACCCCTCGCTTATATTGAAGCGATAATCTCGGTACAATCGACGATTGATGCGGTAGAAGACGCCACACACAATCATGTATTGTTGTATGATAAGTCAAAGTTGAATCCCAAAGAAAAATTAAGAAAATAACTTAGGAATTCTTCAAAGAACCAAAAGTAGAGAATAACCTCACAAATATATTGAATAATCTGAATAATGTGTTTGATTACATCAATCTGGACCTCTATTTATATTACTCAAAATAATCCAAATCCTAATAGCAATAGTAACAAATTATCCTAATCTTAATAGGAATTCCAAACCAATATAGAAAAGAAATCCCTTGTTTCCATAAACCAATAGAAACTTATTTAGAATGCAAATCTATCCCAAAAGAATCCTAATTATAATAGAATTATAAAAAACTAATTTAGAATTCCAAAAGCAACCGGAATCCTTCTTGGCGCGTGACCCAGCTGAATCCATGGATGATATGTGTATGTTAGCCCTTGTACTTGCTGAATATATTAACAATCCTTTTCATGCCATGAATCCTTCTTTAATTGCCACGTGAGATGTTGCCCACATTATTATATATATACAAGTAATCAATTACTTAATTACTTGATGTAGCAGCCCACAAGTCTTAATAAATAAATAAGTCTTCCTCCCCTTCGCATGTAATCCGTGGCTTTGCTAGGACAATTAGAATTGGGCTTGTATCAAATTGACCCACACTTGTGTCTCATGTTTATTGACCTTCTCTTTGGGTTTTCTTGCATTAGTTTCAGCACAACTATCTTGGATCAACCCATTGAGACCCTGTTTGAACCTTTTAGTTCTAGCCTTGCCTGATCCCCACGTCCCTTTAGCCTTGTTTGAGTCCACGCACGTCATGTCGTCATCATTCCTCTCCTCTTGAAAAGGATTTGTCCTCAAATCATCACCTATATCAAACGGACTTAGATCAGTAACGTTAAATGTGGCACTCACATTATACTCACCTGGAAAATCCAATTTATAGGCATTGTCATTAATACGCTCGAGAACTTGAAATGGACCATCTCCTCTTGGAAGCAATTTCAAACGTCTTTGAATTGGGAATCTTTCTTTCCACATATGTAACCACACCCAATCTCCGGGCTCAAAGATCACTTAACGTCGTCCCCTGTTCGCATGGTTAATGTACTGTTCCGTCCTCCTTTTAATGTTGAGTCTAGCTTTTTCATGAATCTGCTTAACAAGATCAGCATTTTTTTTCCATCCATGTTAGTATATTCAGAAACAGGTAATGGTGATAAATCCAATGGTGTCAAGGGATTAAAACCATATACAATTTCAAATGGAGAAAAATTAGTAGCAGAATGAACAGAATGCTTATATGCAAACTCAACATGTGGTAAACATTCTTCCCATTGCTTTAATTCTTTTTAATGATAGCCCGTAACAATGCCGACAAAGTCCTATTTACTACTTCAGTTTAACCGTCAGTTTGTGGATGACACGTAGTTGAAAATAACAGTTTAGTACCCAATTTACACCATAATGTCTTCCAAAAATAACTCAAGAACTTTGTATCTCTATTAGAAACAATAGTTTTAGGCATACCATACAATCACACAATCTCTCTAAAGAATAAATTAGCTACATAAGATGCATCATCAGTTTTGTGGCATGGAATAAAATGTGCCATTTTTGAAAATCTATCCACGACCACAAATATTGAATCATGACCATGCTTAAACCTAGGTAAACCCAACACAAAGTCCATAGACAAATCAATCCAAGGTTCATTAGGAATAGGCAATGGTGCATACAATCCATGGGGTTGAACACGAGATTTAGCCTGACGACAAATAATGGACCTATCACAAATTCTTTCCACATCTTGTTTTATATAAGGCCAATAAAAATGTTCTTTCAAAACAGCAAAAGTTTTATCAACACCAAAATGTCCCATTAAACCACCCCCATGTGATTCCCTAACCAGTAACTCACGCAAAGAACATGCAGGTATACACAGTTTATTTTCACGAAACAAGAATCCATCAATTCTGAAGTATTTACCCACAGCATTCTTTTCACAAGTTTTAAACTCTTCACCAAAATCAAGGTCATTAGCATATAACTCTTTGATTCATTCAAACCCAAGTAATTTCGTATCAAGAGTATTTAACAAAACATATCTGCGAGACAAAGCATCTGCAATGACGTTCTCCTTACCTTGCTTATATCGAATAACATATGGAAACGTCTCGATAAATTCCATCCATCGTGCATGCCTTTTGTTCAACTTGTGTTGACCCTTCAAATATTTCAATGATTCATGATCGGTGTGGATCACAAACTCATTAGGCCACAGGTAATGTTGCCCTGTCTCCAAAGCTCTAACCAAAGCGTACATCTCCTTGTCATAAGTAGGATAGTTCAAAGATGCCCCACTCAACTTTTCGCTAAAATATGCCACTGGTTTCCCTTCTTGCATCAACACAGTTCCAATCCCTAAACCTGAAGCATCACACTCAATCTCAAAAGTTTTAGCAAAGTTAGGCAAGATAAGTAAAGGAGCATTTGTCAATTTATCCTTAATCAAATTAAATGCTTTTACTTGTTCATCACCCCACTTAAAGCCCACACTTTTCTTGATGACCTTAGTTAATGGTGCTGTAATCTCACTGAAATTGCAAACAAAGCGTCGGTAGAAACTTGCGAGTCCATGAAAGCTTCGTACTTGACTCACATTTATTGGGCTCGGCCAATCTCTGATTGCACGTATTTTCTCCTCATCAACTTGGACTCCCTGTGAACTCACAAAAAAGCCAAGAAAAATAATTCTATCCGAACAAAACGTGCACTTTTCCCTATTAGCAAATAACTTTTCTTTTCTAAGTACATTTAAAACATATTTTAAATGCAATGCATGATCTTCCATGTTTTTGCTATAAATTAAGATATCATCAAAATAAACTACGACAAATTTTCCAATGAATGGACGCAAAACATAGTTTATTAATCTCATGAAAGTGTTGGGTGCATTAGTTAAACCAAAAGGTAATACTAACCACTCATAAAGACCATATTTAGTTTTAAATGCTGTTTTCCATTCATCACCCTCTTGCATTCTAATTTGATGATAACCACTTTTTAAATCAAAATTTGAAAATATCCAAGACCCATGCAATTCATTTAACATGTCATCTAAACAAGGAATGGGATGTCGATATTTTACTGTAATATTATTTACCGCTCGACAATCGATACACATCCGCCATTTTCCATCCTTTTAGGCACTAAAATCACTGGAACTGCACATGGACTTATACTTTCTCTTACGAACCCTTTTCCCATCAGTTCGTTGACTTGCCTTTATAACTCCTTCGTCTCCTCTGGATTACTTCGATAAGCCGGACGGTTTGGAATGGTCACACCAGGAATAAAGTCAATTTGATGTTCTATTCCCCGAATCGGTGGCAGTCCTTGAGGAAGCTCCTCGGGAAATACCTTTTTGAATTCCTGCAAAAGAGATGAAACAACACTAGGCAAAGAATTATTAGCGTTAGTATTCAAAAGCGCCTCTTTATACCAAAGTAAAATCATCGGTTGTTTAGAAACCAAAGCTTTTCTCACATCGCTCTTTTTTGCAAAGATGTTTGTTTTTCTCTCATCCTTTTTTTTCTCCCTTTCTTTTTCTCTTATTTTTTTCTTCTTGATTTTTATGTTCCTCACTCTCTTTTCTTTGTATATGATTTTTCTGCAGATTAATTTGGTCCTCATGCATTTGTTGTGGTGACATAGGAGGCAAATTGATTTTCTTCTTGTCGTGAACAAAGGAATATACATTGGTAAACCCATCATGTTGAACCCTCCTATCAAACTGCCATGGTCTACCCAATAACACATGCCCCGCCTGCATAGGCACCTACATCACACAATATCTCATCAACATACCGACCAATAGTAAATGGAACTAACACCTATTTGGTTACCTTAATGTCTGTATTATCATTGAGCCATTGCAAACGATACGGATGTGGGTGTTTGGTGGTAGTCATCCCCAATTTCTCCACCATCGTAGTGCTTGCCACATTTGTACAGCTGCCTCTATTTATGACTACACAATAGATTTTTCCATTCACAAGACATCGGGTATGAAATAAGTTTTCCCGTTGCTCACTGCTCTCCTCCTTCATCTGCGTACTAAGTGCCCTCCTTGTAACCAAAATTTCACTCGGTATTGCAACCTCACCTATCTCCTCTAATGGTGGCATAGAATCAGTGTCACTCTCTTCCCCCTCGGTTTCCACCTCTCCATTCTCAAGCAACAACATTTTTCTCTGATTTGGACATTAGTTAGAAATATGTCCTTTGCCTTGACACTTGAAGCATACAATATCCCGATTATGCACAAAAGAAGGTTGCTCATTTTTACCTTCTATCTCTCGACTAGTCGTCCATTGCTTAGGTTCCACCTTTCGTTTATTCACAACTGATTTTTTCCTCTCTCTTTGCATAATTAAGTTTCCATGATGAACTAGCATTAGAATTCCCTCGTTGTCCTCCTCTCCTCTTGAGCTGTTTCTCTATCTTGATCGCCATATGGACCAGTTCTTCCAACTCCAAATAATGTTGTGGTTCAACCAAATCCTCAATCTCCCAATTTAATCCTGCCGAGAACCTAGCCATTGCTGCCTCATTATCCTCGACCAAATTAGCCCGATCCTTCAACATTGCCATCTCTCTATAGTAGTCATCCACACTCTTGCTTCCTTGTTTTAGATTTTACAAACTATGAATGATCTCTCGTTGATAGTATGTTGGTACAAACCTCTTTTTCATGATAGTTTTCATTTCTGCCCAAGTTGTAATCGGCCGCTTATCACACCTCCTCCGATTAGCTGTCAACTGATCCCACCATATTAATGCATATCCGAAAAACTCGGTAACAGCCATCTTGACTTTCTTAAGGTCTGAATAGTTATGACAATCAAAGATCTGCTCCATCTTGGTTACCCAATCCAAGTATGCCTCAGGATCACCCATGCCGTGGAAAATTAGAATTTTCATTTTTATGCTATCCAAATTGTCATCTTCTCTGTCTCGACCTCCTCTTTCCCTAGCACCTCCATGTCTTTGCTGTGGAATATTAGATTCACGATCTTCCCCTGCACTGTCCTCACCGAAAGGATCTTCCTTTCTTATGTCAGTTTGTTGTGTTCTCCGAGTGTGATAACGCATCCATAGGCACTCTCATGTGTTCTAATTGTTCTTGCATTTGCTCCATAGTATTTCTCAATCTTCGATCCCATTCTTTATCCATGGCTTCTATCTGGAATTTCAATTCAGCCGTCGAGGGTTGTTCCTCATAAGTTCCTTTATCTTTCGAGTTAGACATATTTCCTACAAAATAAGGGTTAGTAAAAAATAGTTTCCTCACCACTCCCTTACGTGTTTTGCTCGAATCAATGGTTCACTCGTGTATACTCTCAATAAATTGGCTTTTACCTTCTATTAATCTCACCACTAAGCCTTTTACCTCAAAATATTCTCTCTAATAGGTTCTTCTTGAATTCTCCTAGCAAAATTCTAGGTTTTACTAATCAATTCAAAAATAACTTATCATGAAATAAAAATATAGATGGTATGACTCTCAATAATAGCATGCAATCGACAAAATGTAAAATTCTAAATATTTTCTTCTTCTTTTTTCTTCTTTTTTCTTTTTTTACAATATATATGCAACAAAAAATTAAAGATAAGTAACTAGCTAGAAAGGCTTAGCTTTCATACTAAATGATAGACTCCACGACACGCTTGCGTGAGGTGGTCGTCGCCCCGATTGTTTCTAGCAAAGTTGTTGGGTGAATTGCTTGCAACACCTTAATCTCTCGCCTATATGTAGACGGTAATCTTGGTACAATTGCTCGTGTTTGAAAATCTGCGTTGAATGGACACCAACGACACCTTGACCCCTCGCTTATATTGAAGCGATAATCTCGGTACAATCGACGATTGATGCGGTAGAAGACGCCACACACAATCATGTATTGTTGTATGATAAGTCAAAGTTGAATCCCAAAGAAAAATTAAGAAAACAACTTAGGAATTCTTCAAAGAACCAAAAGTAGAGAATAACTTCACAAATATATTGAATAATCTGAATAATGTGTTTGATTACATCAATCTGGACCTCTATTTATATTACTCAAAATAATCCAAATCCTAATAGCAATAGTAACAAATTATCCTAATCTTAATAGGAATTCCAAACCAATATAGAAAAGAAATCCCATGTTTCCATAAACCAATAGAAACTTATTTAGAATGCAAATCTATCCCAAAAGAATCCTAATTATAATAGAATTATAAAAAACTAATTTAGAATTCCAAAAGCAACCGGAATCCTTCTTGGCGCGTGACCCAGCTGAATTCGTGGATGATATGTGTATGTTAGCCCTTGTACTTGTTGAATATATTAACAATCCTTTTCATGCCATGAATCCTTCTTTAATTGCCACGTGAGATGCTGCCCACATTATTATATATATACAAGTAATCAATTACTTAATTACTTGATGTAGCAGCCCACAAGTCTTAATAAATAAATAAGTCTTCCTCCCCGTCGCATGTAATCCGTGGCTTTGCTAGGACAATTAGAATTGGGCTTGTATCAAATTGACACACACTTGTGTCTCATGTTTATTGGCCTATTTTTTGGGTTTTCTTGCATTAGTTTCAGCCCAACTATCTTTGATCAACTCATTGAGACCTTGTTTGAACCTTTTAGTTCTAGCCTTGCCTGATCCCCACGTACCTTTATCCTTGTTTGAGTCCATGCACGTCATGTCCTCATCAAGTCACCTAGGGTTGGTCTACCATAGAGAATAAATTGGTCATAAATGGTGGTATCTGTGGGAAATTCTACATTCAGCTAAGTTTATACCATGTCATTGCTTAATTCATATTCAGTTCTCTCTCTCTCTCTCTCTCTATATATATATATATATATATATATATATATCTTTAGGGTATGATATGATTAATTCTACTAGAATCCTATGTTTTTGATAGAGTTTTAAGGGTGTCGAAATTATGAGGAACTGTTGCATTGTCTCTATCGATCCAAGTGGATAATATGTTATTTCGCCGCCGCGTTGCAATTGTCTAGTTCTACTGTTTTAGCATGGGAATAACTTTGTACATTTTCAAGAATAATTTAGTTAATTAATGAGATTTTGAGAACTTGAGCTTTTGGCAAACTATAATGATTAGTTACTATTTACGATGTATGTTTATATAGGCTAGACTCATAACCCGTGTAAGGCACATCTTAGTATAAATAATACTCCCTCCGTTTCATTAACTGTGGTTTTAGCTTCATCCATATGGATTAAGAAAGTCATTTAATATATACTATCATTTAATAATTAAAATTTATGTGAAATTTCTCACTACCCTTTTATGGGAAGTTGAAACTATTAATACAAGGGAGTGAATTTCTTGGGACAGTGAGAGAAGGTAAGGGTGATATAGGAAAGTAATAATTTATTCTCCTAGAAAATTGTAAACGACAAATAAATTGGAACAATTTTTTTTTCTACAACGTCACTTATTTAGAAACAGAGGGAGTATAATTTACAATTGTAGTGTGTACTGTAGACACTCGAAATTTCGTTTCCCTGTTACTAACACTGTAGGAGGGCAAAATCGTTGAATCAACCCTGGTCTCAATACCGGGTCGTCAACTCAACCCTGGTCTCAATACTGGGACATCAACTCAACCCCGGTCTCAATACCGGTTCATTCAACTCAATCCCGGTCTCAATATCGGGTCGTTAAATCAACCCCGATCTCAATACAAGATAGTCAGTTCAACCCCGGTCTCAATACCGGACCATCAACTTAACCCCGGTCTCATACCGGGTCATTAGTTCAACCCCGGTCTCAATACCGGGCCATCAACTCAACCCTGGTCCCAATACCGGGCCATCAACTCAACCCCGGTCTCAATACCGGGCAGTCAAATAAACCCCGGTCTCAATATCGGGTCATCAGTTCAACCCGGTCCGGTCTTAATACCGGGCAGTCAAATCAAACCCGATCTCAATATTGGGCCATCAGTTCAACCCCGGTCTCAATACTGGACAGTCAACTCAACCCCGGTCTCAATACCGGGCCATCAGTTCAACCCCAGTCTCAATACCGGGCAATCAACTCAACCTCGGTCCCAATACCGGGCCATCAGTTCAACCCCAATCTCAATACCGAGCCACCAACTCAACTCCGGTCTCAATACCGGGCCATCAAATCAACCCCGGTCTCAATACCGGGCCATCAAATCAACCCCGATCTTAATATCGGGAAGTCAAATCAGCCCCGGTCTCAAACCAGAAAGTACAGGTCAGCCCCAGTCTCAACCCAGGAGGTATGAATCAGCCTCGGTCTTAACCTGGGAGGTACAGATCAGCCCCGGTCTCTACTCGAGAAATACAGATCAGCCCCGGTCTCAACCTGGGAAGTACAGGTCAGCCCTGGTCTCAATCCGAGGGTACAGGTCAGCCCTGATCTCAACTCAGGAGGTACAGGTCAGCCCTGGTCTCAACCCGGGAAGTATAGGTTAGCATCGGTCTCAACCTGGGAAGTACAGATCAGCCCCAATCTTAACCCGGGAAGTATAGGTCAGCCTCGATTTTAACTCGGGAGGTAAGATCAGCCCCGGTCTCAACCTTGGAGGTACAGGTCAGCCCGGTCTCAACCCGAGAGGTACAGGTCAACCCCAGTCTCAACCCAGGAAGTACAGATCAACCCTGGTCTTAACCCGGGAGGTACAGATCAGCCCCGATCTCAACCCAACAAGTACAGGTTGTTAGTTCCCAGAGGCACACAATAGATCTAGAAGGGGGGTTGAATAGATCCTTTGCGTTTTTAAACTCTTTTCCATTTTATTTTGTATTGCTAAGAAGTTAGCGTATGACAAACATAAGAATCATTTCAAGCACAACGGAATAAGTTAAATGTCCCCTTCATTGATATATTGATAAACATTGATACATTATTCTTGAAGTTAGTTTAGTTGTAAGTAGTTAACACAATCATAGCAGTTATAGAAGTTAAGTATATAATGTAATGACAGAAAGTAAATGACAGAATATGAAAGACACAAGGAGTTTTAAGTGGTTCAGAGACACAAGCTCCTAATCCACTCTTCTGCATTCTCGCAGAAAATCCACTAAGGAATGGGCAGCACCCTGAATCACTAAGATTCTTTCAAGGCCCGCAGCCCTAGAACTTCAGTTCACTAAGAACTCTTCAAGTCCTTCGACTTGGAACTCCTTTAGTTCACTAAGAACTCTTCAAGGCCAGCAGCCCTAGAATCTCTAGTTCACTAAGAACTCTTTAAGCCCTCCGACTTGGAACTCATTTAGCCCCTCTGGACAAGGACCCCTTAGGCTCTAGCTACTTGTAGTTGTAGTTGTTGTTGTTGTTGTTTGTGCTTTGCTACTAAGATGTCATGAAGCTTGATCATCTTTGTACTTAGCAACTAGGCTTGGTCCTCAGCATTCTGCTTCGAGTGTGGACCTCTTCTCTGGCGCAGCTGATCTTCATTCTGTTTAGCTCATCTTCACTTGATGTCAGTTGTGCACCATGACCACATAGGACTGCTAAGACTTTTCATTGTGGGTCACCTTCTTTTGACCCTTAGCAGCCCTTGAACCCTTCTTGAATGATATGAAAACATGGTTCTGCATCTTTTCTGGTTCAAGCATCTGGTTCTTCATGCTGATCCATAGAGTGGCTCTTCTGATCTTCTTTATGCTCAGCCATTTTCGTGAATGCTATCTTCAAGGCTTTCTCAACTCTCCGCTTGGCTGCCATCTTTAATGGCATTCTCATCCTTGTTGAGTGAATCTCTAGTCCGTTTAATTTCTTCTTCAAGTCTGCTTCACTTCCACCTTCGTAGTCTCATTGCCACTGAGACTTGTTCTCTTCAGCTCTGGTGGAACTCGTAGAGTCAACAATATAGCATTCCATGATCTTCTCGTTGGAAAGTAGCCTTTAGAAGCTATTTGAATTGCTTCGTAGATCTCGAGTTATTTGGTGTAGACTGCTGATGTGACGTGACAGCTTCTTTTTGACTTTACTGACACAGCAGTCTGCTTTCTCACCTACCGCCTCAGAGATGTCACTGTTCTGTATCAGGCTGGTAGTCACCTTTATTGCTCCTTTCTGATTCCTTGATTCGAATCCTTATGAGTTGTCCTTCTACATCAAAGCTCTCAATTAGCAACGTTCGGATGTCAGTCTTCATATTGATTCATTGCCAGTGCTTCAAAACTCAGATGCCCGAACTCCATGATTTTGATGCAGATTGTTCTTGGACCTTTATCGTAGTGTGTCTTTGTTGAATGTTGCTTTGACTGGTTGAGACAACACTACGATTCTGAAGAGTGTTCTTGGATCTTCAATGTAGAACACCTCTTCCTTTACTTATGCAGTGCTTCAACACTTTTGCTTTCCTCGACTGATCTCAGGAACTGATATCTTGAATTGTCGTTCTGGACTCTTCTGAATATCAAGACACTTTAGATTTGTGGCATACCCAGCTCTCTTTCTCCTGGTGATCTCCCGTTCACCTATCTTCAATGGTCTGACCCATGCCTAATCACTTCTGTCTTGTTCTTCATAAGCTGGCCGCTATCTCTGTATAAACTATATCAGTTCCTTCTTCATTTGGCAAACACTACAACACTGAGTGATTCTCAATATCGTTATCTTCTGTTCTCTTGACAGCATCTGCACTTACTGACTTTCACTAGTCAGCTACTATATTTGAAGTCTTCTTCTGATTTGCTTGTGGAAGACTTCATCTTGAATGGCTTCACAACTTCAATCTGTATGTTGGTTGAGTTGATGCTTGTATCTTCTATTAGCTTGCATGCCATTCGTTGAGTGCTCTCTAGTTTCCTTGGAATGTATCTTTGTAGCTCAGACTAGAGGCTCCATGCTTTGGATATTCTGGGAGTGCCCATTTGTTGAGAATCGTGTTGACACTACGATTCTTCCCTTAGCGTTGTGAGTAACCTTTGTAGAAGCCTGAGTTCTGTAGACTACGATTTAGCCTTGTTGCTGCAGACACTACTACTTCAAGATCAGACCTTGACAGACTACGATTTCTGCATTCATGCTTGCTGTCCTCGTCTGATCTGGCTCGACCACGATCTCTGCCTTTGATGTGATCAGTAGACTCCACTATATCAAGTGTGATCTATGATTCTTGACTTATCTCTAGTAGTTGCTCGATCGGCTCATAGATAGGTTGTCTCTACGATTATGACCATAACTTCCTCAGCAGACTACGAATCTGAGAAAGCTTTTCTCGAAACACTACGATCCTTCCTCATTTCTCCTGGCAGACTATGAACTCCGAGATCTACTATCCTTGCAGATTACGATTCTGTCTTGATAGTTCTTGAGTCTTTCTTGTCTTTCCTGGCAGACTACGATGCTGGTGCGGTGCTTGACGATCAGAACAGCCTATCTATTACATTGTATAAGATCAACTTAACAAGCTTGATCTTTCTATATTTATAGTCCTTGTACATCATTTCTTTTTAAGGACTTTACAAAGCTGTTTTGCTTATGTAGGATCAACATAACATATTTGATCAATTCATTCTAAGTCCTTGTACATATATTCCTATTATCTATCAAAGGACTTTACAGCTTTTGTCAATGCAAGCATACTTGCATATTCATTCATTTATAGCATAATCAAATCATATATAAATAGGAATAACATTCTCATGTATATTCCTAACACAGGTCATCCCTGGTCTCAACCCGGGAGGTCAGGTCAACTTCGAAGCAATCTTGAAGCATCACAATATCTCAAGAGGAAAACCTGGAGCAACCAAGTCAACCTTAGAGACAACAATGAGGAAAAACAGACTCGAATGGGATCCAAATCTTGGAAACAACCCTAAGAAGTCAACCAAAAGCCATACCGACACTAAAGGCAACCCCGGGAGGGGCAAGATGGTCATTTTACCAACTATAAGCCGATTCGATCAAACTCAAGTTGAATTGATGCCACCAAGGTCAAAATAAACCATAACGATGATCCCGAGTGCAAACAGCGCAAGACAGCTCAACGGACAAATTGCGGGGAATCGAAGACCTGGTTATGAACCCATTTTCTTGGACCCGGAAAAATATTTATCCCTTGTCATTATGACACTCTCGGCGAGGGCTTTCCGAAAAGGTATCGCACGCCTCAAACTGATACTCCGATCAAAAGTTAGAAATTTTCGACTTCGACCTCGGTTGCTTAGAGTGCACGTACTTTGAGACAAAGGAACTCGCCACGGGGCCCAGGCCATATAGAGCCTCACCTCTACCGGTGGCAGCAGTAGGTATAGTGGAGGCTCCCTGGCCTATATATATGAGGTGACCCCCAGCTCATTCAAGAATTCAGAAACGCTCTGAACCCCTACCCGTTTAGTTTTCCAGCCATTTTCTTTTCTTCCAAACCCAAAAATTTTCACTCTAACACGTAGATATACCCACATACTACCACATATCAAAAAATAACTGGTAGATTTGGACGTTTAAAGCCTACAATTTGGCAAAAAGCCTGTATAGCAGTCCATTCTGAGTATTTTTACAATTAAAAGGTTATTATTACTTCTTCGCACTTTTTACACTTGCATATCAAGTTTTATTTTCTAAATATGCCCGGAACTCAGTTCCGTGGTCGTTTTTGTCAACTTTTGGTATATTTTAGTACCTAAGCACATTTTCTAGCATTTTTACAACTCGGATTGACTATCCGTCGCTTCCATTAGCTTTTATATACTTGCATCTTCAGTATTAGCAACTTCGCCGGACTGGGTTATCTTCCCAGTCCGGGTTTGCCTTTTTTTATATATATATTTAACTGTATATATACTAACTTTTCAATTCTGTAAAGCCCGGATGTCAAATCTGCGGTAGTTTATTGCTTTTATATATAAATATGCATATATAAGTAGCCTTCACCACACTGGGTCTACTTTTCTGTCTACATATATATATATATATATATATATTTACATTCCAGTTTGGCCTGGATCATTTTGTGGCCGTTTTACTGCTTATATATATATATATATATATATATATATATGCATTTATAAGCAACATTTACTACACTAGGTTATCTTCCCAGTCTTGGTTGACTACTTTTCTGTCTATATATATATTTACATTCCAGTTCGCCCTGTATCATTATGTGGCCTTTTTACTATTTTTGGCACCATTCACCATTACTGGGTTATCTTCCCAGTCTTGGTTTGACTATTTTTCTGCCTAAATATATATTTCAATTCTAGTCTGGGCCTCAGAGTGAAAACCCACCGCCCTTTTATGTTATATATATATATATATATATATATATATATATATATATATATTTCAATTATGTCCAGCCTGGATCATTCTGTGGCTTTTACTGCTTTATATATATATATATATATATATATATATTTCAATTCCAGTTCCGGCACCGGTGTGAAAACCCATCGCCCTTTATAGCTTTTGTATATATAATTATATATATATATTGCTTTACTCATTTTTATTAAGTTGTTGCTTTAAATATTCATTTGATATGAATCGGCACTGACATTTCTTCGGGCAAATTAGATTTATTTAAATCTTGCCAATTCTAGCTTTCAAACAGTTCAAAATAGGTTCAGATAGAACTGGGAAGCTAGAATGGCTGAGATTTATTTAAATCTAGTATTTTTCTAGTTTCAGTTATCAAAGCTTCCTCACAGCCCTTAGATCGCTATCTAGTGGGAACGAGATGCTTCAACCAGGTGCAAACCAGGATTTACTGATGAATCCTTGGTTCTGACGATATTGGGATATATTTCTGTACAAATTTGAGCTGTGCAGGTTTATCGGCCTCCCTATGTGAGCATAGGAATCGTGGGATTCATGATCAAACTGATCAGAATCTGATTCCTGCGATGGACAAACTCCACTTTACAAATGTATCATGCCAGTTTTTCTGTAAAAATGTACATACAAAAGACCTTAAAAAGGTTATCCAGATTTAAGGTCTCAACATAGTGTAAATATGGTTTGTCGTGTCAGAGTCCCTCCGATGGCTGTTATGCCCATGAGGAGACCGACACTTGTATATATTTTGTGATCGAGGATGCTTCGCAGACCGACAATCACCATTCAAATTGAGCCTTAAGGCTGAAAAGATAAAACTAAAGTATCGATATGCTTCAATTCTTATGATAGCGTAAGGGTTTGAAAACCTTCTTTCAAAACATCATTCAATAATCTTTTCTAAGAAAAGAAGTTTTTGCAAATCAAATCAAACACTTTTGCAAATCAAATCAAAGACTTTTTTGCAAATCAAGTCAAACCCTTCGTATATAGGTTCAACGATGCATAGACATGCTTTCCATCAAACATAGGCCCAACTTTCTTACAACATTCACACATACATTGCAGATTTAAAAGGGAAATATTTAAAAGATATGGTACCGTGTTTACACGAGAGTTGTGGGGTGCCTAACACCTTCTCCACACTTAACCAAGCCCCCCCCCCCCAACTCAAACATTATTTTCAAAGATCAAGTTTCGACAGTGTCCAGCAATTGGGCCTATTTCAAACAAAACTCGGTTAAGTTGGTACAACCATTTCAAATCTACCAACTGGCGACTCTGTAAAACGTTCAATCGTCGACATGATACATGTTGGCCTTTTCCTAAAAAATCCTTCAAAACCTTTTTCGCAATAAAAAGAGTAAGGGTAGAGATAACTTAGGAAGAGAGAAAGATCCGGGTTGTGACCTGACCCGCGGATTTTTTCCCGACGTCGACAGGTGGCTACTCTGCTAGGGACAGTAGAGGGCTTAGGCCGCGTTCAAAACTTTTCAAAAATTTCCCTTTCAAAACTATGTATGTGTGAATGCGTCATCTTAACATTGAACGAATGCGTGAATGATGCGTATTTTCATTGAATGAATGTGAATGAATGTTTCTCTGCTTTTTAGTGATTCGCACCCATATTAGTGATTCTCACTAATGTCATCATATGCATAATGGTGAGACATGATGTATGTGAATGTATATTGTGTGATTCCTCCTTCGAGTGGCAAACCAGTCGGTGATAAGTAATGTCTCTGGGGACGGCTAAGTCTGTGGGGCTCATGAAAATGCACCACCTAGATTCGCTCCAGTTGAAAGATCGGATTAATTTCCCCTCTAGTAGATTGCGATGATTTGGGGACCTTCAATGCCAAAAAAGCCACGAGAGTAACCTAAGATAGGTCAGCCTATGATTAACCAAATTCGATGGGAAGCTTCTTCATGCCTTCCTCTTTCAATACAATGTCAAGTTTTCAATTCCAAATGTAAAGGAGCACAATGTAAATATCATAATAAAAATTTACATTCCTTGTTATATACATCCTGTCATGTTATCCTGTCATCAAAACAACTAACCTTTATTTTGCAGGATAAGATTTAAAAAATACAAAAAATACATCATGGCATGCATCCTATCCCTACCTACATCAGGAAATTGACACACCTACGTTTTGTTGTAGGTGAAAAATTGGTCCTGTCACTAGGTCTAAGTCTAAGAAAGCACTAAGTCCATCCACGGACATGACTTCCAGTGCTCAACTAGAATCCACCCTTGTATCTAGGGAAGAGTTTGAAGGACTGAAGAATCAGATAGCCGAATTGGCCAGTTTTCTGAGAGAACAGCAAGTCCCTTAAAGGGAAGCAAGCCCAAACTCACACAGAACCAGGAACACCTGGTGGTAGTGGTGGCAGTCAAGAGACTGAAAAGACAGATACTGAGATTCTTGGACCACAAAACCAGGACACAACCAACAAAACCCCTGAAATCACCGTTCTCAACAAAGAACAGGAAGTTGGTGACATTCTGAAGAAAGTACAGTAGATGGAAGAAACCATCAGGTTTATCAAAGGGACTGGGGCATTTGGCAGTGTCAATTATTCAGACCTCTATTTCTTTCCTGGGGCTCGATATCCCGAAAAATTTAGAACTCTTGATTTTGAGAAATACGACGGATTGGGAGACCCCTACACCCACTTGAAGGTATTCATTGGAGAACTCAGATCTTATGCAGAGGACGAGAAACTTCCAATGCAGTTATTCCAGAAAAGTTTAACCGGAGAGGCAAGAGCCTGGTATACCCGTCTAGACAACTCTAAGATTCACAGTTGGGAAGAACTGGCACATGCTTTCCTCAGTCAATATAGCTTCCAATCTCAGCTGGCTCCAGACAGATACCAAATAACCAAAATCAAGAAACAAAACATTGAATCATTCAAAGAATATGCACAACGCTGGAGGTGGGTTACAGCACAAGTCACCCCATCCATAACTGAATCTGAGATAGTCATGACCTTCATCGACATCCAAGAAGCTCCATATTATGAGAGGGTACTAGCAGGCATAGGAAAACCATTCTCTGAAATGATCAAACACGGCGAGATGGATGAAATGGGGCTCAAGTAAGAGAAGATAAAGGATCTAACCGCCCTCGAAGCTATTACTGAACATATCCAGTCCAAAAATTACAGGAGTAATCCCAGAAGGGTACATAAAAAGAAAGATGAAGAAGTGTCCTTAGTGTTACAAGGACAGAATCAAAGAGGCGAGTCAAACATTATGCCTATTCAAAGGAGGAACTATACCCCTTTCCAAGCTTCAGCACAGCCTTCAAACCCCCCATTTCAGAAAATAAGGAGGTTAGGCGTCGAAAAACTTTCACCCCTCTAGGAGATTCACTCGAGAATGTGCTAAAGCTGTTGACGGCACAACAGAAGATTGTCCAACTCCTTCCACCAACTAACACTGGTGGACAGAATTTCGACCCAAGCAAGAAGTGTGCTTACCATTCCGGATCCCCGGGCCATTACACTCAAGACTTTTGGTCTCTCAAGCACAAAATCCAAGACTTGATTGACAATGGAGAGATTGTGGTGACCAAACCAGAACAACCACACGTATAAGACAATCCTCTCCCTCAGCACAAAGAGGAGAGTGTCAATATGATCAGTACATAAAATGGAGGAGGGTCCAAATACCTCCAATATATCGGAGAATCAACTAAATCCAGCAACAACAGCCCAGACAGTTGCGAAGTCTCAAAAAGGCGATTCCTGATAGAGCAAGAGATAAAGTCTATCAAAGAACAAATTGAACAGTTAGCAGAACTGATCGTATACCAACATCAGATCATCAGATCATCAGACAGATGATGAACCAGGCCAACCAGTCTGATGCCGATCGTCCTCCCACACTGGAGATCATTCCCATCTCCAAGAGGGATCACCCCCGGTCTCATGAGCATGAACCATGGGCTGACAAAATGGTTACAGATGAGAATTGCCGAGATGGTAAGAAATTCTTATTTTAAAGGAATTTCACTAACCTGAACCAGCCAATGGAGGAAATCCTCCAGATGTTAATCAACGAGGGAATGTTTACAGATTTATTACCTCAATTGAACCCGCGATCCAGAAAATTCAAGCATGACCAAATCTGTCAGTACCACTCCAATGCACCCGGCCATGATACTAAAGATTGCTGGGAACTTTGTAACTTGATTCAGAATATGATTGAAAGTGATGAATTGATAAAAGGGAATAGGGATTATGGCCTCCTAGATGAAGACACTCTCTTTATCCCCACTGCATGGAATCAGGATACAGTGGCTATGGTTTCCTGTGATAAGGAGCCATCCCTCACACCCTTAGTACTTCCAGGGAAAGGGGTCAAAGAAACACAAAATCCTGTGAAGGTGGCTGCACCCGAGCCTTTAATCTTGCCCTTCAGACCTTAGTATCCAGTTATCAGTCTGAAGAGGGTCCCATGGAACTACGGTAATGATGAAGGTTCCTCTTCAAACAACATTGCCATTGCACCAAGGGATAATCCATTGTACCTGCCTCAGCGGGTGATCAAACCAGTCATCAAAGCCAAAGAAAAGGTGGCTGAAGAAAAAATCGAAGAGTTCCTCAACAAAATGGGACACAATAAAATTCGGGTGGTACAAAGTCTGAAGGATGCACCCAAGTAAATGTCCATCCTAGACTTAGTCTTATTATTGGTAGATCATCACAGCATTCTAGTGAAACTACTGGAAGAAGCCCATCTGCCGAAGACCAGTGGATGCCAAGAAATTTCGTCACGTGGTAGAACACATTTTCAACAGCAATGTGATATCTTTCACTGACGATGACATCCCTGCAAAAGGGCCATCGTAAGTCCCTGCATATAGCAGTGATGTCATCCGGGTATGTGATCGAAGGTGTGCTCATAGATGGAGGATCATCCCTCAACATCTGTCCCTACGATACCTTGGAGAGAATGAAGATCAACCCGAATCGGATCAAAACCAGTCATGTGGTCATCTGGGCTTCCGATGGATCTCGTCGATAAGCTATTGGAGAAATAGAGCTTCCTCTGGAGATTGGTTGGCACACTTTCTATGTGTCCTTTTAGGTGCTCAACATCGCCACTGGATACAACTTGTTGCTGGGCAGGCCATGGATCCACATGGCAGGGGCAGTGCCATCCACCCTCCATCAACAACTCAAATACATTATCAACGACAACCTCATCACGGTCAATACCGAATCAGAATACCCTGTCTGCACATAAGGAGACATGCCAGTGATCAGCCTGGATGCAGGGATAGAACCTGCAAGTTTTCAATCCCTGGAGGTGAGTGATACTCAGTATCTACCTATCGGAGCACCAGTTTGGAAGCCTAAAGTCTCCCCTGAAGGGATGACAGTAGGCCAAGAGATGGTATCTTTGGGTTTCCAACCTGGAGAAGGGTACTTAGGAAAGAACCAACAAGGTATCAAGAGTCCAGTCCAAATCCTGAGTCAGACTGGGAGAGTCGGATTGGGATATTCATCCGAGTTAAATCACAGGAACCCACACAAGCATCCTAAGGCTCATGCTTCCATAATTTTGCTGCCAAACCTTACGGGTGTCGGATGGGTGAACCCATGAGGAAAGTCCCAACTGTCAGCAAGTGAGAGAATAACTCCCAGATCTGAGGTGGATAGTAAAAAGGGAAAAGAAAAGATCCTATACGATCGGGTCATCATAAACTATGAGGGTATGAATGAAGAGATTCCAGACAGCGACGACGAGGATCAGATTCAAATTCCTCGCATCAAGAAGGGAAAGGGGGCAGTTCAAAGAAAAACATCAGCCTCAGTGTAAAAGGATGTCTCAGTCATTATCCGAGACGAGGCAGACGAGCACAATTCCTTGATCCTCCCTGTTCATGAGGATCTAACATTGGATAACTGGAGCAGCGTCCCTTGCCTCAGTCAAAAAGGGTAAAAGGGCAGAGAGTCCATCTGCCCTATAACATGCTTTCATTTACTGCTTACTTTTGATTGCACAACTATAGTAGTAACTTTTGTCATGCTTTGCCAAATGCTTTGTATATTTAAGCAGTTGAATATATTAAAGTGAAAACATATTTATTTTTAGGACTCCAGAGTTGGATTTGTTTGTCACTGCTGATGAGATACCAACCTGTCATAGTGACTACAACTTTGATGTAGAACTGAACTTCGACTTGATGGATATTGATCAAGAGGAGGAAGATGACTATGAGGTGCCCGAGGAGATCAAAGAATGGGTCAAAGACAAACCCAAACCAAACCTCGACTAAACCACCACTATTAACATAAAAACCTCCGAAAATATTAAAGAAATCTAGATAGGTATAGACCTCACACAAGATCAAAAAACGAACCTGATTAAACTCCTAAGAGAGTTCCAGGATGTGTTTGCATGGTCATATGAAGACATGATTGGCTTGTCTACTGACATTGTCATCCATCGAATGCCCATCAAAGATGGATTCAAGCCAGTCAAACAAAAGCTCAGGCGATTGAAACCTGAATGGAGTCTTAAAGTTAAAGAAGAAGTTGTTAAATAATTTAAAGCCGAAATCATCATGGTATCAACTTACCCGGAGTGACTGTCAAACATAGTCCTCGTGCTTAAACCCAGAGGGAAAGTACGAGTATGCATAGATTACCGAGATTTGAAAAAAGCCTGTCTCAAGGATAATTTCCCAGTACCTTTCATCCGCATCCTGATCAACAATACAGCGCAGTACAACATGTAGTCCTTCGTAGATTTCTTTGCTGGTTACCATCAGATCATGGTTGCTAAAGAGGACCGGGAGAAAATAGCTTTCATCACTCCTTGGGGAACCTTCTGCTATAGGCGACTATCCTTTGGCCTCATCAATGCCGGAGCCACGTATCAACGAGCCATGATGGCCCTGTTTCATGATATGATGCACATGGAGATAGAGGTCTATGTGGATGACATCATCATCAAATCCCGGATGGAGGATGATCACATCGACCATCTCAGGAAGTTGTTCAATAGGTTGCGTAAGTAAAACCTCAAGCTGAATCAAGCCAAATGTGCTTTTAGCGTCAAATCAGGCAAGTTGCTGGGATTCTTGGTGAGCAATCGAGGCATCGAGCTAGACCCTGCCAAGATCAAAGCCATCACTGAGATGCCAGTACCTCAAATTGAGAAGGAGATATGGAAGGATTAATTTCATAAGCAAGTTCATTTCCCAGCTCACAGCAACCTGTGAACCCATCTTCAAGCTACTAAGGAAGAATTCCTCCACCAAATGGAACGAGGATTGTAACGTGCCTTCCTTGCCATCAAGAAATAGCTGGTCGAAGCACCTATTTTGGTACCTCCGAGGGATGGAGTTCCTTTGTTCATGTACCTGTCCGTCAATGCCAATGCAATGGGCTGCATGCTAGGACAGAAAGATGATAGTAGCAAGGAAAGAGCCATCTACTACATCAGTAAAAGGTTTAGCAGTGGTGAACAAAAGTACACCCTGATCGAGAAGACATGCTGTGCGTTAACATGGGCTGCCATGAGGTTGCAACACTATTTGCATGGGCACACGCCCTACCTCATATCCCGCATGGATCCCACGAAGTACGTATTCAACAAGCCAATGTTGAATTATTGACTGTCTAAATGGCAGTTGATCCTACAACAGTTCGACATTGTCTACGTGACTCAGAAGTCAATCAAGGGTCAAGGCATTGCAAATCAATTAGCTGAAGCACCTGCAAGAGGGTTCGAGCCCCTGGAGACCTATTTCCCGGATGATGGGATCATGACAATTCAACAACTCCAACAAGAGAATACAGTCCAACCATGGAAAATGTATTTTGATGGAGCAGTAAACATGGAAGGTGCCGGAGCTGGGGTAGTCCTTATCTCTGGTACAGGAGAACAATATCCTGTGGCTACCAAACTTTAATTTGGCAACACCAACAACACAGCCGAGTATGAAGGCTGCATAATGGGTTGAAACTAGCCCAATCCATGGGTATCAAACATTTACTGGTCTTTGGAGACTCTAAGTTGGTCATCAAACAAACCACTGGGGCATATCACACCAAAGAACTGCATTTGCTGCTCTATCTTCGGCAGATCATCAAAATATCCCTAGAGTTTGAAGACATAACCTTCAGCCATATTCCTCGGGGTAGGAATGACTTCGCTGATGCATTGGTGATGCTGGCTTCCTTAATCACATATCCAATAGGAGTGGGATTCCCTGCATCAAATTCACAATTCAGATAGCCCCGACATACGGGAATTACATTGGAGAAGTATCAGATGAAATACCTCCTGTCAATCAGCCTTGGTATCAAGGCATCAAGGAATATCTCCGAGATGGATCTACACCCATTGAGGCAAGCCAATCCGAGAAAAAGCGGATTCACAAAATGGCTATAAAGTTCTATCTGAGCGGAGATGCACTTTACAAAAGGGATACTGGAATAGGCCTGTTAAGATGCCTTGATAAAGAGCAAGCCCAGAGATTGATGGATGAAGTCCATGGTGGAGTCTGTGGTCCACACATGAGCGGTTATCTGCTGGCCAAGAAGATATTAAGAACAAGACATTATTGGATCTCGCTCAAAGCTGACCGTGATGATCATGTCAGGAGATGCTTTTAATGCCAAGTACATGGAAATGCCATACATGCTCCTCCAAATGAGCTACACAATATGAGTTCACCATTTCCTTTCTCCATGTGGGGAATGGATGTGATCGGTCTAGTAGAACCAAAAGCCAGCAATGGTCATCGGTTCATCTTCACCATGATCTATTACTTCACCAAATAGGTTGAAGCGGCCTCTTTTCCCAAAGTTACCAAAGAGGTCATCATTGGTTTCATCAGAAACCATGTTGTTTGTCAATATGGACAACCGGAGGTGATCATATCAGACAACACCAAGAACCTGAATAATCAAATGATGAAAGAACTGTGCAGTAAGTTCCATATCAAGCATTTTAATTCCGTCATCTATTGGCCCAAGATGAATGGTGCTGTTGAAGCAGCCAACAAGAATATCAAGAAGATTATGCAGAAAATGTTCGCCAATCACAAAGAATGGCCTGACCTGCTGCCTCTAACCCTGTTAGCATACAGGACATTAATGCGCACCTCTATTGGGGCTACCCCCTATTCATTGGTCTATGGCATAGAAGCAATCCTTCCCATAGAAGTAGAGATGGAGTCCTTGCGGGTGTTAATCGACGTTCAGATGGACGAAGATCAGTGGCTGCAAAACTGGTATCACCAACTGTCCCTGATAGATGAAAAGAGGGCTACAACCATTTTTCATGGACAGTTATATCAGCAAAGGATTGCTCGATCCTACAACAAGAAGATCTGAATACGACAATTCAAAGAGAACGACTTAGTGCTGAAGAAAGTTTTGGCCAATCAAGATGAAGCTAAAGGAAAGTTTGCCCCTAATTGGTAAGGCCCTTTCATTGTCTAAGAGGTGTTGACGGGAGGAGCTATCAGATTACAAGAAATAGACGGGACCGAATTTCCCCAACTCATCAACTCAGACACCTTGAAAAGGTCCTATGTTTAAAACACATGCGTACCCACTTCCTGGTCCTGCGAATCAAATCAGGTTCAATTTTTCACTAGAAAGCAGTAACTACGAATGACCTGATCTCCCTCCACCCGGGAGTACGTAGTCAGCCATTTCTGGTGCGGTCAAACTAAATAAAAATGCAAAAAACTGATCAAACCAAACTCAAAACACAAGACAAATACTTTTCAAACCTCTCTCACACAAAAAAAACTAAAATACGAATGACCTGATCTCCCTCCACCCGGGAGTACGGTGGCAGCCATTTACGGTGCCGTTTGACCTTCAAGAAAAAACAAAAACAAATAAAAACCAGTCCTAAGACACTAAAATTATATAAAAACTAAGTCCTATCAAGCTACCCTGATCAACAGGCCCCTCTGAGATACTCTCTGACATCTCAACTGTCAGTCCATCAAGGAGAATCTCAAGATACATCAACAACAGCAAGCCATGAAAGAAGTGGTAATCACTCAGCAATGACAATACATATCCAAATAGGGAAGTGAATCAAAATATATTTCTCTGCTATATAATACTGTTTGATATATACATAGTGTCCTGTACATGACAAAAATGGCTGATCTAGTATGTGCAAGAAAAATAAAGCTAGTCTATGGACCCATGGATAAGCGGGACAACAATGCCAACATGGCATCTCTCTCTGAAGATGGAGGAGCTGCTGCAAGTGCAATACCCTCAGCCTCCATATGGCTCAAAACCTCCACAGTCATCTGCAATGCACTGTGATCATTAATGTATGCAGTCATCTCGACAACCAGACCATGAGTATAAGATCAGAGAGCAGTACTGTCGGCAATGTGGAAATCTCGGGAAGCTATGGCCTCATCTCTCTCCACAAAAGCTACATCCCTAGCAATCAAGTCTCCTCAATCTTTACAAAAGCTGCGTCTCTGGCAAATCGGATCTTCTCTCCTTCAATCAATCCTACATCCTGAGCGGGTCAAGCCGCATCTCTCTCCGCCAAAGCTATATCTCTGCCAGATAAGGCGGTCAACATCAGCGCTCTAGCCTGATCTCTTGCAAAGGTCATCCGAGCTAATGAGTCTGCCAAAGCGGGATCTGTCCCGGTAGGAATGATCGGCGGGTCACTAACTAGTGCTGCTGTCAGACCCATAAAAAGCTCATCCTCAGTAGAAGACTCAGGATCCTCCATAGGCTCCTCCACGTATAAGTCCACTATCGGAGCTGACTGAATGAATGCAGCTGATACGATATCTGCCTCCAACCACGCTGAGTACTCTGGAGAACGATCCGGATGGCTACTGGAGAAATCAGTCCTCTCCCTGTGAGTCCAACACTCATACACTCAGATTAAATCGACAGATGACATAGATGAAGCTGACATCCTCTGATTAACAGCCCCCTCGAATTGATGCAGGCTCTGAAACTGATCGAACTGGCCCATAACAGTCAGAGGATGGTAAGTAGTCACTCCCCTTAATCCCGCTAGGGGTAAATAGTCCATGCCGGGTGCATGAGTGATAAAGCTATATGGGGAGACTAGCCCTGCGTATGACAGAATTGAGAATGGATGCACGATATCAGACAGAAATGCTGACCATATCTCTGCGTCGGTGCACTCCGTCGGCTGAAAAGAGTAGGACATAGCTATATCATGGGAGAAACAATACCCCTGATGTCGAAAAAATCTAATCGGTCGAATATGGGATATGAGCCATACATAATGTAAGAACCGTTAATTTCATGAATAATTTTTTTTATATAATGAGAAAATGAATACTTATTGGAACATAAATGTGTACGAGTTAGGAGAAAAGTAATTCGATTATATTAAACTGAATTTATAATAATTGAGGAATATGGAGAATTGCGACTCGTAGAATGCCTTGTGTGGCATGAGAATGGAAAAGATGATGGTTTAATTAATTTAAGAGAAAAATCGATAAGCGAAAGATTAATTAATATTACATTGTTAATTAATCATTGTGATTAGTAATAGCATATTAATAAGTAATTATTTATAATATGTTATTATAAATAACAAAAATATTTACGAGTAAGTAATTGATGAATATGATAAGAGTTACATTTAATTGATTATTTGTTGAGTGCAATACATGTGATAGTTAATCGTACAATAATGTTATTAACTGTTATTATGAATAATAATCGGTTAAAGAGTAAATGAATTATTAAGTGAACAATTAATCTATATTAATTGTTAATTGTTATTATGAGAAATATAATAATAATCTATTGATTTAGTATTTTTGCAAGTAATAGTATAATACTAAGAAAATAGTTTATAAATATAATGAGATTTGTATTTATTAAACTATTGGAGAATGTGATTATTTATCGTATAATAATAATCGATAAGGGTAGGTAATGAAGGAATTACTACGTGAACAATTAATCGATATTAATTGTTATTTACTTTCTATTATGAGAAAATAGAATATTAATAATGATTAATTGATAATGTGTTAATTATTATTATCGCGAATAATAGAATGATAATAAGCAATTTGTTTATGAATATAATAAGATTTATATTTATTTAACGTGATAATTAATCATATAAATGTTAGTTAATTAATATGGAGATTAATAACTTCATTAATCTATGAGGAAGGAATTGATTAATAATTAATTAATTAATTAATTGCCATTATAAAATAAATAAGTAAGTCATTAATATAATGAGATTATATTAATTGTTATGTGCATGTATGCGAAATAAAAAATATAAAATATATGGGATACAACTATATTATATAGTGTAGTGTGACATTCATGTGACTATGCTATATATAGAAACCACATATTAAGAATGATTAAACTATATTATATGATGCAATGTGATTGTACATATTGAAACCATATGTTGTGATTAAATAAATTATATGAGTTACATAATAAAGTTTATGTGACAACATGTGGTATGTGGCTAAATTAAAAGATGTACTTCATATGATATTATCATAAATAAACAAATGTTATGTGATGAATATTTCAATAGATTAATATAATTGGAAATAATAAGAGTTGTAATAAATGTTATGTGACAACATGTATATATGGATAAATTAAATGTGTACTTATGGATTATCAAATTGAACTAAGTGTGTATTTAATAATATGAGGAGAAATAAATAAATGGATTACCTATTTTAATATTGATGAGGAATTAAAATAATAATTATTTCAATGATTATAAATAATTGAAATAATATGGTTTATGGTAATGTGGATAGATAATACCCAATTAGATTATATTCGATATTATAACTGAACATGGATTATATGTGTGCAAGTCACACTTACTACATTATGTGAATTATATTGTGGCATGGATAAAATGTATACAAGATATAACCTAAAAGTACATATAATATATAACATAAGTATATGGTATGTGCATTGTAATACAAGTGTAGCATGTAGTTCATTTGCAAATGCTGAGATTGATATTGCTTGTCCCATAATATAAGGCACTACTTCTCCTTCACGTGCATAGCCATAAGGCCTAAGCCTACACTCTACTCCTCAAACTCAGTAAAATCACAGCAATGATGAACAAGGATGTGGATTTCGTGATTGCCTTCAACAACTAATTACCTACCTTTTAACAACCTTCATGCAATCATTCAATCCATTGGTTTGATTTAGTGGAAAATGACAATGTTTGTATAATCTTTCTTCTATAAATATGAACTCTTTTCTTCATTTTCAATTTGCTGAGAGTTTGCATGAGTGGTGAGTGAAAGCAATATATATATATATATATATAAGTAGAAGAAGTTTGGATTAGCAGCAAGTTCTATTTGAATTCTAGCAGAGGTATAATCCCTCTTTCATTGTTCTTCATTTATGTTCACTGTCAAATTTTTGATTCTTGAATTTAGCATGAACTTCATGATTTTGCAATTTGATAATGTTAATTAGTAGTTATATTAGCTTTTAAACATATTGGTAATGCAATGCTGTTAGTTATAATCAAATTCGTAGGAAATTTTGTGATTTGGGCTGGAACCTACCGAAGCAGGGAACTCACTGGTGCTGGCTGAAGCACGGCGCAGCTGCGCCGGTTTATAACTGAGGTGCAGCGCAGCTGCGCCGGCCTCTGGACAGTTCCTTTTTCTGTTTACAATCTGATCAATTCTAGCATACCAATATAACTTGAACATGCATGGAAATAAGTTTAACATGACTATTTAGGTTCCTTGGCATATCATGAATGTGTTGGTTAGTGATTAGTATGCATGTAATAAGGGAAAAGATAGTTTTGAAAATAGGCTTTAATGAAAATAATAAACCTTAAGTTCTGATTTTGGTAAACATGCATACATGAGATAGCATACACATGATTGATTTCTGAACATAAATAAGCATGAGTTATGACTTATAATCCTTTGTTCCTAATCAAATTAATAGGTATTGAGCTAGCAAAACTTTTTCAAAGAAAAACTTGATATATTCATACTAATATGCATGAACATTACATGATATATGTTCTGACCTTGTGAAGAGGTTAACATGATTTAACTACACATGAAAATAGCGTTAAGGACGCTTTGTATATGCGAAAATGGGTTGTTCAAGTTTAAATAAACTTTCACAACAAGCTTGGATGTGTTATAATCTAATAAACATGATGTAGTGTATATTCGGGAGTAGAACATGTGTGATTTATATTTCTTATGGGACCAAACACACTACATACGCATGTCATTTTTGGATAAACACATTAAAAGTTACTCAAGCATGAGTTAGAGATATTTTGAGGAAATAATTAATACTAATTATGCATATAAAATGAGGACCTGTGTAAGCATACATACAAATTGATATCGTGACTACCTCACATGTATGCATGGCAAACATTATATCCTTTGTGATTTCATGATCTTGATTAGCCTTAGCTCATTTGAAATCATAAGTTAAAAACCATAGCGTATCAAGAATAAGTGTAAGATCGCAATAAAAGTATGCAAGACCCTTTAATATGTTATTATATTATATGTGAATGTTGCGTTCATGACCGGACAGAAACCACAAGGCAACATCTCAGCCTTGGCTTGGCCAGAGGGCTGCGCAGCTGCGCCGGCCCTAGACTTAGCCATGGCGCAGCTTTGCCAGACTGGAATCAGGATTGAGTCAGTTTGTTGATCTGATTTTGACAGTTAGCTTATATGATTACTTTAACTTGTAGTATATGACCAGTATGCTAAGTAATGTGTTAAGAGGCATGCTAAGTGATAGAATTGAACGTTTGATTATAAACTTCCCAATGATAAGTCTAAAAGGTGTTTGTGAACTATAAAGAAACGATTAGAAACTATGTTGATGACTTCATGATGTCTTGTAAACTGAACTGTACTATATGTACGCAAAAGTATGTGATGAAGTATGTGTATAGTATGCGACTAAGTTAAACGTTTATAGGTGCGTTAAAATTTACATATCATATATGAGCATAAGTAACTAATGAACATTCTATATATGTAATATATAAATAGGATTCAAAAGTGTTGATTTACATAACGAGGATAAACTACGCATAAGGCAAGTTTCCTAACTTACACTCATTTATAGTGCAAGTATCTGAACCCTACTTTTATTGTGTTGCAAGTATCCTATCCTTGTTGTTACTTATTCGAGGAACATCGTAAGCAAGTTCCCTAACTTATACTCTTTCATTGTGCAAGTTTCCTTGAAATCGTTCTTGTATATTAATTGCAAGTATCTGACTACTCTTTTATTGAGCAAGTATTTGATTCATACTCTTTATTGAACACGTATTCGAGCTTGTACTAACTTTGGTCGTACGAGTAAATAGGTGCTAGAATAATTCTTGCCTTACAAACTTATGTTTCATAGTTTGATTTAAATCACGATTATATTCTTCGAATTATTATTGCGAGTATTAAACTCATAAATTGTTCTTATATACATTCTTGAAATTGTCTACGCCATTTAATTCGTCTAGACCAATATCATGAATTAGAAAGCAATCCACACCAATTGCCTTGGTGTAGACTCTTATAAATTGACTGAGTTGAACAACCCTTGTAAAAAGGAGAAATATATAGTCGGGGTGCTGACAGTGGTGTGACAGGTTATGCATAACTCCAGGTATGATAGGCTGATCCCCTAATTGTACTTGGTTGGGTTACTAGAAATATTTTTGGTGATTCTAGTAGAAGTTCGTGGTTCTTAGCGACCACTCAGTATCCAGTATTTATTAACTTGAAACTTTGAATTCATTGGATTCTTTATTAATCTTTGGTCCACAGCGACACTCAGAGATATCTATTCATTCACTTGAAATTGTTGAAACTTTTGATAACTTCTCGACCCGTAGTTGTCCTTATTCAACTTCACGGAATAGATTTGGAAGTCATTGCTATTTATTTTGTTCACAACATTCTTAATTGAAATTCGGAGCGATTAATTATCGTTTTACCCTTGAGATTTAGAATTGTATATATTCCTGTTCACATTTATTGCCATATTACTTGCTGAGGAAATTTGTTGCTCACTCTTGCTTCCCATAAACATTTCAGTTAGGGCAGGGCAAGGTGGAACCCCAGGGCAGGATAAGTGCGAAGGTAAGGCTATGGAGTAGCTGTGCTTTTCTATATTAGGATGTTTCCGTTATGTTGTATTAAGACATATTTAATGTTATGTATTAAGATATGTTTAGTTTAAGTTATAAAGTGTATTAGTAATAGTTTCGAGACTTGGGATGAGAATATTTATGTTATATCAATGTAAATTATTTTGTTATTCCATTGTTTGAGATTTTAGTTGTTATTAGAATTAGTACGTGATGAACCGAATTCGAGATCAGTGACGGTCTGAATTTGGGGGCGTCACAGGTTGGTATCAAAGCTGTAGGTTATAAACCTTAGGAGCGAGTACTTAGACTATAACTTGAGAAGAATTTATAGAATAGAAAGAGATAGAACTCATGTAGAGTTTCTTAGAAAGCTAGTAGTGTTATAAAATATATTTTCATTCCATACAATGAAATTATGTTTTATTTGGAAATAATAATAAAGTTTATTGGTTATGTGATTATGGATGTCAGAGATAGGTAATCCTGGTAGAGTCATGGAGGAGAAACCATGTGATATACATGTGGTGTCCGCAACACCCCTTGAAGTTAAGCCTTTTTCAGCAGTAACCTTAACCTAGGAGGATATGGAATTGGAATATAACCGGAAATCCACGGTGGAAGTTTTCTTTTAGGATTAAGACATGTTTGAGTTTCTTTAAAATGAAAAATAAGATACAATAGTGGGAGGCGAAGTTCCAGACCTTCAGATTAGTAATTAATAGTTAAAGACATAGTGGTAGGAAAGGAAGTAGGTAGTTATTGGAATAAGTGTCGCGAATGATACAATAAATATAGATGCAAAACGGTGTTGTGAATCCCAATTTTATGGATAATGTGGGAAATATCTTTCTAACCCCAACTTTAGTGGTACCCGAGAGGGGTATGTAATGAGACTAGCAGATTGCTATACAATGTGATATGTTTTTATGTGGCATGTTTTTATTAAACGTGTGTGTAGTAACCAGATTATGTTAAATAATAACAAGGGAGAAAAGCAATTAAACTTATACGTCTTAAGAAGTATTAGATATTTAACAAAGAGATGATAATACCATTTTATTTCTACGCAGAGAAATGTCAATACCCCAAGGAGGAAAGACTCGTCAAGCGACGGAGAATGGAGATAGGGAATTGAATCAAGAACCCTTACAATAATTGGTAGACCTTATAGTAAATGCTTTTGAAGAAGGAATTAATGATTATAAGAAGAGACAGACGGAAACTTCAGAGGTAGGAAAAGATATTAATTTGACTAAAGAAAGAAAGGTTAATAATTCAAAGAAAGCGAATGAAGGTAGATGGAAGAGAGTAGTAGTGGTAGCAGTAAGAATTTCAAGAGGAAGTGGAATAAGAATAAGTATGTATGAGGAGAAGGACAATCACGGAAGAAGAAGGTAGAAGCCTATAAGAAATGTAGAAAGAACCACATGGGAGCGTGCTTGAAAGGAAAACATGTATGCTATAAGTGCGGTAAGAAGGGTCATATTTCTCCTAATTGTCCTAGGGAGGAGAAAACCATAGATTGTTTTACGTATGGATCTGAAAAACGTCAAATACGCAATTGGCAGAAGGAAACAAACAAAGGAAGACGGGACAACAACAACATCAACAACAATCCGATGAGAAGTCACCAAGAAGGACTCAAGAAAAAGAACAAGGATTGCCCAAGATGTGGGAAGAGTCATCAAGGAGAGTGCTGGAAGGGATGAGGCATTTGCTATAGCTGCGGCCAGGAAGGGCATATCTCTTCGAATTGCCCAAACCCAAAGAAGATTGAAGGATGCTTCGCTTGTAGGTCAACGGATCATCAGATTAAGAACTTCCCAAAGAAAGGAAGGAAGGAAAAAGACAGCAACAAAGGAAGCCATAGCGGGAAGCCGACGATAATTGAACTAGCTTAATCGAGTGAACCAATGCCAAGTACGACTAACGTTATGATACATGATGCAGTGGCGTTCCAAGTTGTGATGTCAGGTGCTGTCTTAATCTATAATATAAATGCGTATCTATTATCTAGTCCGAGTGCTATCTTTCCCTTTTGCATCTGAAGGACTGTGAAACGACTAAGTTACCCCAAGAACGATTAGAAGATCCTTTAAACATAGAAGTTGCGAATAAGGAAGTAATTCCCGTAGCAATTCGTTTATCGTAATTGTTGCACATAAATTAGGGGATGTAAACTAAGCATAGACTGGATTCCGATAAAATTTGGAAAGTGTGATGGGATACTAAAAATGGACTAATTACATAATCATAATACGATAATTGACTGTTAGAAGAAAAATATAAACCTTCAGAATCCAAACCGGTCCAAGGAAGTGTTTTATGGTAGCTCGTCGTTTAGGAAATTATGTTGCCTTACGATGATGCAGGCCAAGATATAGTTAAAGAAAAGTTTGTTTAGATTGTTTCACCATATTTTAGATACTAAGAGAGCGAGAGTAGAACTAAAGAATGTATCAGTAGAAATAAATAATGTATTAATAGAACCAGAATTTCAAAACGTATTCCTAGACGATCTGCCCGGCCTTCCGCCAGGCAGAGAAAAATAAGTCGTAATAGATTTAGTACAAGAGACTGCACTGATTTCGAAGGCACCTATCTTAGGGCACCGGTAGAAATGGGGAAATTAATAAAATGGTAAGAAATGTTAGGTAAAAGAGGTATTCAGCTGAGTGTGTTTTTCTTGGGAAGCACCAGTGTTGTGTGTTAAGGAGAAGGTTAGTTTTAGGGCACGTCGGATCCGGCACAGGTGAAGGCAGTATGGAAATACCGTAAACGTAGTAGCCAATATGCTAAGTAGGAAAAGGGAATAGAGAGAGTATTCAAGTTGATAGCTCGAGAGGAACTAATCAGGAAGATGTAGAGGTTGGAAATAGAAGTGAAGGGACCCAGAAAGTCCAAAGAGAAGTTTATAACAAGGGTGTCCATCGTTGTTGGATAAAGTAAAGGGATGACAAGATAAAGACAAAAAGTGCGAGAAGGTAAAGAGGAAAAGTTCAGAAATGGTATCTTGAGATTTGTAGATCGAGCGTGAGAGTCAACCGTAACTAAAATTTCGAGATAAGAGTTTTCATGAGGCATATAGTTGGACATATTTTGTTCACCCAGGAAGCACAAAAATGTATCGGGATCTTCGAAGACACTTTTGGTGGTCAATATGAGACGAGAAGTTGTAGAATGCATCGACCGATTAAAGAATACAACGTGCTTTCTACCAATAGATATTCGATTCAATGTAAATCAGTTAGCGAAATTATGCGTAAAGGAAATCGTTTAGCGATATGGAATATTGGTATTAATACTTTCCAATCGAAACCCGCGCTCCACTTCAAAGTTTTGGAAGAGCTTGCGTAATGGATTTCAAAGGTAACTTGGAATATCACTTACCCTTAGTAGAATTCGCTTATAGTAATAATTATTATACGAATATCGGTAAGCCATCCTACAAAGCTCTCCACGGAAGAAAATTCAGAACACCGCTACATTGGGATGAGGTCAAAGAACGACGACTTCAATTGGGATCGGATTTAGTACGATGAATGGCAGACATTGTGAAGACAAAAAGAGCCATAGTAGTAGCAACTCAAGATCAACATGAGAAACATGAGAAACACGTAGATTGGCATTGTCATAATCAAGATTTTGAAGACGGTAGTTTTGTAAATGTTTCCCTGTGAGGGGATGATAAGATTAGGTAAGAAAGAAGAATTGAGTCTGAGGTTCGTGAAACCTTTTGAAGTATTGCAGAGAGCAGGAAAAGTGGCGTACGAGGTAGCCTTACCTATTGAACTGGGACATATCCACAGTGTGTTTTATATTTCTGTCTTACAATGGTATAACCTAATTATAAGAGCGTAATACCCTATGAACCCATTCAAGTAGGGAAGAATCTGACATATGAAGAATTCCTGTCCAAATACTAGATAGGAAAGAACAGATATTAGGAGATAAAATTATATCTTCTGTGATAGCGCTTTGGGATACCACGATGCCAAGGAGGCCACGTGGGAATTAGAAAATAGGACGACGAGGGACTATCCCCATCTATTTGTGTAGCCTTATACCAATTCCGAGGACGGAATTTTTATAAGGGGGGGAGGATGTAAGAACCATGAATTTCATGAATAATTTTTTTTATTTATATATGAGAAAATGAATACTTATTGGAACATAAATGTGTACGAGTTATGAGAAAAGTAATTTGATTATATTAAATTAAATTTATAATAATTGAGGAAATATGGAGAATTGCGACTCGTAGAATGCCTTGTGTGGCATGAGAATGGAAAAGATGATGGTTTAATTAATTCAAGAGGGAAATCGATAAGTGAATGATTAATTAATATTACATTGTTAATTAATCATTGTGATTAGTAATAGCATATTAATAAGTAATTATTTATAATATGTTATTATAAATAACAAAAATATTTACGAGTAAGTAATTGATGAATATGATAAGAGTTATATTTAATTGATTATTTGTTGAGTGCAATACATGTGATAGTTAATCGTACAATAATGTTATTAACTGTTATTATGAATAATAATCGGTTAAAGAGTAAATGAATTATTAAGTGAACAATTAATCTATATTAATTGTTAATTGTTATTATGAGAAATATAATAATAATCTATTGATTTAGTATTTTTGCAAGTAATAGTATAATACTAAGAAAATAGTTTATAAATATAATGAGATTTGTATTTATTAAACTATTGGAGAATGTGATTATTTATCGTATAATAATAATCGATAAGGGTAAGTAATGAAGGAATTACTACGTGAACAATTAATCGATATTAATTGTTATTTACTTTCTATTATGAGAAAATAGAATATTAATTATGATTAATTGATAATGTGTTAATTATTATTATCGCGAATAATAGAATGATAATAAGCAATTTGTTTATGAATATAATAAGATTTATATTTATTTAATGTGATAATTAATCATATAAATGTTAGTTAATTAATATGGAGATTAATAACTTCATTAATCTATGAGGAAGGAATTGATTAATATTTTATTAATTAATTAATTGCCATTATAAAATAAATAAGTAAGTCATTAATATAATGAGATTATATTAATTGTTATGTGCATGTATGCGAAATAAAAAATATAAAATATATGGGATACAACTATATTATATAGTGTAGTGTGACATTCATGTGACTATGCTATATATAGAAACCACATATTAAGAATGATTAAACTATATTATATGATGCAATGTGATTGTACATATTGAAACCATATGTTGTGATTAAATAAATTATATGAGTTACATAATAAAGCTTATGTGACAACATGTGGTATGTGGCTAAATTAAAAGATGTACTTCATATGATATTATCATAAATAAACAAATGTTATGTGATGAATATTTCAATAGATTAATATAAGTGGAAATAATAAGAGTTGTAATAAATGTTATGTGAGAACATGTATATATGGATACATTAAAGGTGTACTTATGGATTATCAAATTGAACTAAGTTTGCATTTAATAATATGAGGAGAAACAAATAAATGGATTACCTATTTTAATATTGATGAGGAATTAAAATAATAATTATTTCAATGATTATAAATAATTGAAATAATATGGTTTATGGTAATGTGGATAGATAATACCCAATTAGATTATATTCGGTATTATAACTGAACATAGATTATATGTGTGCAAGTCACACTTACTACATTATGTGAATTATATTGTGGCATGGATAAAATGTATACAAGATATAACCTAAAAGTACATATAATATATAACATAAGTATATGGTATGTGCATTGTAATACAAGTGTAGCATATAGTTCATTTGAAAATGCTGAGATTGATATTGCTTGTCCCATAATATAAGGCACTTCTTTTCCTTTACGTGTATAGCCATTAGGCCTAAGCCCACTCTCTACTCCTCAAACTTAGTAAAATCACAGCAATGATGAACAAGGATGTGGATTTCATGATTGCCTTCAACAACTAATTACCTACCCTTTAATAACCTTCATGCAATCCTTCAATCCATGGGTTTGATTTAGTGGAAAATGACAATGTCTGTATAATCTTTCTTCTATAAATATGAACTCTTTTCTTCATTTTCAATTTGCTGAGAGTTTGCATAAGTGGTGAGTGAAAGAAATATATATATATATATATATATATATATATATCAGTAGAAGAAGTTTGGATTAGCAACAAGTTCTATTTGAATTCTAGCAGAGGTATAATCCCTCTTTCATTGTTCTTCATTTATGTTCACTGTCAAATTTTTGATTCTTGAATTAAGCATGAACTTCATGATTTTGCAATTTGATAATGTTAATTAGTAGCTATATTAGCTTTTAAACATATTGGTAATGCAATGCTGTTAGTTATAATCAAATTCGTAGGAAATTTTGTGATTTGGGCTGGAACCTGCCGAGGCAGGGAACTCACTGGTGCTGGCCGAAGCACGGCGCAGCTGCGCCGGTTTATAACTGAGGTGCAGCGCAGCTACGCCGGCCTCTGGATAGTTCCTTATTCTGTGTGCAATCTGATCAATTCTAGCATACCAATATGACTTGAACATGCATGGAAATAAGTTTAACATGACTATTTAGGTTCCTTGGCATAGCATGAATGTGTTGGTTGGTGATTAGTATGCATGTAATAAGGGAAAAGATAGTTTTGAAAATAGGCTTTAATGAAAATAATGAACTTTAAGTTCTGATTTTGGTTAACATGCATACATGAGATAGCATACTCATGATTGATTTCTGAACATGAATAAGCATGAGTTATGACTTATAGTCCTTTGTTCCTAATCAAATTGATAGGTATTGAGCTAGCAAAACTTTTTCAAAGAAAAACATGATATATTCATACTAATATGCATGAACATTACATGATATATGTTCTGACCTTGTGAAGAGGTTAACATGATTTAACTACACATGAAAAGAGCATTAAGGACGTTTTGTATATGCGCAAGTGGGTTGTTCAAGTTTAAATAAACTTTCACAACAAGCTTGGATGTGTTATAATCTAATAAACATGATGTAGTGTATATTCGGGAGTAGAACATATGTGATTTATATTTCTTATGTGACCAAACACACTATATACGCATGTCATTTTTGGATAAACACATTGAAAGTTACTCAAGCATGAGTTAGAGATATTTTGAGGAAATAATTAATACTAATTATGCATATAAAATGAGGACCTGTGTTAACATGCATACAAACTGATATCATGACTACCTCATATGTATGCATGGCAAACATTATATCCTTTGTGACTTCATGATCTTGATTAGCCTTAGCTCATTTGAAATCATAAGTTAAAAACCACAGCGTATCAAGAATAAGTGTAAGATAGCAATTAAAGTATGCAAGACCCTTTAATATGTTATTATATTATATGTGAATGTTGCGTTCATGATCGGACAGAAACCACAAGGCAACAGCTCAGCCTTGGCTTGGCCAGAGGGCTGCGCAGCTGCGCCGGCCCTAGGCTTAGCCATGGTGCAGCTGTGCCAGACTGGAATCAGGATTGAGTCAGTTTGTTGATCTGATTTTGACAGTTAGCTTATATGATTACTTTAACTTGTAGTATATGACCAGTATGCTAAGTAATGTGTTAAGAGGCATGCTAAGTGATAGAATTGAACGCTTGATTATAAACTTCCAAATGATAAGTCTAAAAGGTGTTTATGAACTATAAAGCAATGATTAGAAACTATGTTGATGACTTCATGATGTCTTGTAAACTGAACTGTACTATATGTACGCAAAAGTATGTGATGAAGTATGTGTATAGTATGTGACTAAGTTAAACGTTTATAGATGCGTTTAAATTTTTATATCATATATGAGCATAAGTAACTATTGAACATTCTATACATGTAATATATAAATAGGATTCGAAAGTATTGATTTACTTAACGAGGATAAACTACGCATAAGGCAAGTTTCCTGACTTACACTCATTTATAGTGCAAGTATCTGAACCCTACTTTTATTGTGTTGCAAGTATCCTATCCTTGTGGTTACTTATTCGAGGAACGTCGTAAGCAAGTTCCCTAACTTATACTCTTTCATTGTGCAAGTTTCCTTGAAATCGTTCTTGTATATTAATTGCAAGTATCTGACTACTCTTTTATTGAGCAAGTATTTGATTCATACTCTTTATTGAACACGTATTCAAGCTTGTACTAACTTTGGTCGTACGAGTAAATATGTGCTCGAATAATTCTTGCCTTACAAACTTATGTTTCATAGTTTGATTTAAATCACGATTATATTCTTCGAATTATTATTGCGAGTATTGAACTCATAAATTGTTCTTATATACATTGTTGAAATTGTCTACGCCATTTAATTCGGCTAGACCAATATCATGAATTAGAAAGCAATCCACACCAATTGCCTTGGTGCGGACTCTTATAAATTGACTGAGTTGAACAACCCTTGTAAAAAGGGGAAATATATAGTCGGGGTGCCGACAGTGGTGTGACAGGTTATGCATAACTTCAGGTACGATAGGCTGATCCCCTAATTGTACTTGGTTGGGTTACCAGAAATATTTTTGGTGATTCTAGTAGAAGTTCGTGGTTCTTAGCGACCACTCAGTATCCATTATTTATTAACTTGAAACTTTGAATTCATTGGATTCTTTATTAATCTTTGGTCCACAGCGACACTCAGAGATATCTATTCATTCACTTGAAATTGTTGAAACTTTTGAAATTTTTAATAACTTCTCGACCCGTAGTGGTCCTTATTCAACTTCATGGAATAGATTTGGAAGTCATTGCTATTTATTTTGTTCACAACATTCTTAATTGAAATTCGGAGCGATTAATTATCGTTTTACCCTTGAGATTTAGAATTGTATATATTCTTGTTCACATTTATTGGCATATTACTTGCTGAGCAAATTTGTTGCTCACTCTTGTTTCCCATAAACATTTCAGTTAGGGCAGGGCAAGGTGGAACCCCAGGGCAGGATAAGTGCGAAGGCAAGGCTTAGGAGTAGCTGTGCTTTTCTATATTAGGATGTTTCTGTTATGTTGTATTAAGACTTATTTAATGTTATGTATTAAGATATGTTTGGTTTAAGTTATAAAGTGTATTTGTAATAGTTTCGAGACTTGGGACGAGAATATTTATGTTATATCAATGTAAATTATTTTGTTATTCCATTGTTTGAGATTTTAGTTGTTATTAGAATTAGTATGTGATGAACCGAATTCGAGATCAGTGACGGTCTGAATTTGGGGGCGTCACACATAAAATAAGATCGAACTGCCTTTGAAAAACCCCTCCAGGTGGGTAATGCAGTACGTGGCTGATCTCAGCGTCTCGGCCAATATAATCGAAATAATGGTGCTACCCTGCCTAAGGGCCCGAACCGCAACTATCAACCCCACATCTAAATGGTTCAAGCGTAGCGGCATATAGACGTAGGATACGATGCACATCAGCAAAACGTCTATCCTGGCCCAATGCGACGCCTCTGCCGATACAATAAAATATCTGGCATGTCGATCTTAACTGTCAAGCTCATCAAACTTATTGATCAAAAAGTCGATGGAGATCACACGTCTAGAGATGATCTCATACATAACTACGCTCTGGCGAAGACCTAACATCCGTATAAACGGTCTCCTAATATCATTGATCACCGTACGAGCGCAGGGCACCTCTAAAGCTAAGCCAATAAATCGCTGGTACTCCTCAAGGGTCGGAGTCAGCTCATGATGACCGAAGAGAAAAACCTGTCTGTCAGGTATCCAACAGGATAAGATGCCATCTACGAACCCGTATGGCACCTGAAAGTCAACGAGGGCCAACGAATGCCCCAACATCTGATCCACTGTCCCTCTGGCTGGGAAGGACATGCATCGTACCACGATCTCAATGACGATGCCACCTCAGACGGTGGTAGATGCTAAATATGACTGACAGTAGAGGATGACATCTGTATCACCGTATCACAAGACCATCCAGGGGTCAAATCTGAACTCATCTGTCTAAATATATACACATGCCATAATACATGCATAATGACAATAATAAACATGATGCAATAGGTAGGAAAATCATGTATATCTACAATACACTATCTACTGCAAGCATCATCCCTGTATGATAAATACAAAATAAAATAAAAAGTACATAAATATGGGGCACCACCACCCAACTACTAACAGTGGTCTATCAAAATAGGGCACAGCGGCCCAACAGCCAAAATAGTGGCCGACCAAAAGATATTAGCTACAATAGCTATCCAAAAAGATCCAAAACATCAACGCTCAGGTGGTTAACCTGCTCCATCTCCTCCGTGGACACAAAGTCAAGGTCATTAGGCATATCTGGGCGGTACAAGGGAGGATCAGCCCCTACAAAACTGCTGGAAAATGGACATTAAGAGGGGCTCGCTCCTGAGTTGGAAGGGTAAAAAAGAAGATACCTCCGACGGATTTTTACCAAGATGCCTAATGAATAAATGAGCTCTCTCCAACTGCTGGGTCAGCCCTGTGATCTGGTCCAAATGAGTCGGCTCCCTGAGGCAAGCTATCAAGTCTGTAATCATCACAGACCCAGGCACCATGTCTATCATAAACTGGGTAGTACAAGTCTGAGCTCCAATCGTGCGAGGGCTCCACTAGTTGCTAAATGCCTCCTGGCTATAAGGGCCCTCTGATAGGGTAAAGCCATTTATGCCCTCCATAGGGATATTTGTCAGTGGCAGGATCAATGGCCAATGATACCAAGTAGGAGGAACAATGGGAATGCGGATCTACCCAGTAATGCTCCTGATCGCACGCTCTCCTAAATAGAGCTCCCAGCCTCCCTCTGTCAAAAATAGAACTCTGCGGGTTGACAATGCAAACTCCCGACCAGTGGGAAAGCCTCACTCAAATCCGAAAGCCAAAACTCAGAGGTATATGGGATCCATGTGATCGCTCCGGCTGTCAAAAGCTCCAACTGCAAGCGGGAGTGAGTAAAGCCCTTAGCAACAGGGACCTCCATCGTAGTGGAGTGATGCCAACGCCTTCCCCAGGGATAAGTCTCTAGGCTTAAAGCAGTGATGCGCCGTAGGCAATAAAGCCTCTCATACCCCTAGAACTGGCCATGTAAATATCAAAAGTCCTCAGTGACCAAGACTGACAAATATAAATGCAGAAATCAAAAAGGTACAAAAAAGATGTACTCACCAGCAGAAACGGGTAGAACCCTAACCAAGCCTCCGTCAAACCCTCCGAGAGCATGCGCATGCCCCAGAGAAATTAGGCAAAGGTGTAGGAACCCCAATCAAAGTCTCTGAGGAGCTATACATATCGGGTAGCGCTAACCATGGCGAAGGACACATTCGATGAGTTGTCTGCCACAAAATAACCCCTGATGATCACCAAAAACAATCGCCTCAAGATGCGATCCCTAACCCTCTGATCATTTGGCAGAGGCTCAAGTAAAGCCCCACTCTGGGCATCTATACTCAAGGGACCTGATCGGACCGTTCGACCCTTGATCGCCATCATAGGAATGCCCAGCAGGGACCGAACGATAGTAGGTGTGATGTCAGCCACGAAAGGCACTGGCTCACCCTCGAACTCAATGTCGGTGATTAATCTCCAGTCCATAGGCGTCATCATCACCTCACAGTCCAACAAATAAAGGGACTGAGTCTGGTGGAACCAACACTCAGACAAAGCCTTCATATACCCCTAAGGCAACTGCGGGAAAAAATAGAGAAGAAGGCCTGAAACCCCCCACCATCAATGATATCCATATAGTCCTGGTGCAAAGTATGGTACATTAAGTGCACGTTGAACCAGTTCCCTCGAGGCTGCATAAAGTCTGGAACCTGGATCAAAAATCAATCCATGTCAAAAACCTGTGCCCCGAGAATGGCAAAAAAAGGAAGAGAATCCAGAGAGAAGAAAACTTTAAGTCATCTCGTTGGCGTGGAGAAACCTCGATGGATGACGACTCAAGTCTCCCTGCAAATCATGGGTCGGCACAACAATGCTAGGAAGCTCCGCACGTGGTACCTGAGTCGGAGTAGGAGCAGCAAAAAGAGCCTGCTCATCATCAATATCAATCTATTGCTCGTCCTGGGCTGGTCGAATCACCGACTCTGCTAATCTGTAAGGCGATCGAGCTAGATGGGGCTAAGGAACATCAGAAGCTCGCCTCCGTCTAACGCCTGAAACTACTCTACTAGCACTGCTGGGTCTATCTAGGTCCATCACCTGGACAAAGTCTCCAAATCACCTCAGAAAGGGTGTGGTAAGCCTAAAACCTGTGGCTTATTAGTTTAAATCAGTACTTTATGCATTTCTAAGTCCTAAAACATGCATGGGTCAGTCAAAAATACCCAGTAAAGGCAAAACTGCATGTTTTTCAAAAGATAATCTGAAAACCTGCATGGGTCAGTCAAAAATCCCCAGTAGAGTAAAAACTGCATGTTTTTAAATGCCTAAACTTTTGAAAAAATTTCGCTAGAGTCTCATTTGTAAAATGGACTATCCGCATGCACATAGACATGTCTGGGTTGCCATTCAGTAGCACACCTTCCTAAAAACAAGAATAGTTCATATTTATGAAATAAAATCAAAAGTAAGCTTCACATGGTAGCCAAATTACCATGGACATTTTTATTTAAAAATCCAGGCTCACTAGGCCTCAAAAAGGATGAGTAAACTGATTAAAAAAAGCAAAATATGACTGTCTCAGAATCTGGATTTTCTTACGTCAAAACGTGCATTCCAGTGAAATATGCATATATATGAAGTCAAAAAAATTTTAACAGGTCATATAAGCATACATTTTTCATACATTGTGTCTAAAAGCCCCCCACGTGGTTTACATGCTTTTAACTGTCAAAACTTGCAAAAAAAAGGACGTAAAATGTTACCTACGATGCGCTGAATGCGTAAGAACTGACAGAATCTGAAAAAGACTGCCCAAAGTCCGTAGATCTGAAAAAGAAAATCGGACTCCGTTTGAAACTCAAAATGAAACTATTTCAAATGAACTCCCGCTACCCAATATAAAGCCACATATAGAAGCGGTCCCACCTGCGACTGTCGCACCTCTGCCTGCGGCTCCCCAAGGTCGGTCCCGTTCCCTCCGGCTCGGTTCGATTAGTGTTGAAACAGAGTTTATATAAGCTACCAAGTCAAATCTGAAGAAAAATCGCTACGCGATTGAGCGGTTTGTTCTAAAATCTTGCGTTTAAGCAGCGTAATCTTGACAAAAAGGGGAACTCTCTGAAAACCCTTGGTATTCATCCCGAAGCAATGTCTGGAGATCAATGATGAAGAATGTTGAAAAACTGCCAAAAAACTGCGCAACACTGCTGAAAACTGCCACTTTCGAAGCATCGGGTACTGACCGGTGACAGTTCAACCGTTGGCACAACCCCAGCGAAGCATCTGGTACAGACCTATGACAGTTCAGCCATTGGCACAACCCCATCGAAGCATCGAGTACATACTGGTGACAGTTCAGCCGTTGGCACAACCCTAGCGAAGCATCGGGCACAGACCGATGACAGTTCAGCCATTGGCACAACCCCAACGAAGCATCAGATACAGACTGGTGACAGTTCAGTCATTGGCACAACCCCAGCGAAGCCTCGAGTACAGACCAGTGATAGTTCAGCCGTTGGCATAACCCCAGCGAAGCGTCGGGTATAGACCTGTGATAGTTCAGCCATTAGCACAACCCCAGCGAAGCATCTGGTACAGACTGGTGACAGTTCAGCTGTTAGCTCAACCCAAGCGAAGCATTAGGTACAGAATGATGACAGTTTAGCCGTTGGCTCAACCCCAACGAAGCGTCGGGTACTGACCGATGACAGTTCAGTTGTTGGCTTAACCCCAGCGAAGCGTCAGGTACTGACCGATGACAGTTCAGTTGTTGGCTTAACCCCAGCGAAGCGTCAGGTACTGACCGATGACAGTTCAGCCGTTGGCACAGCCCCAACAAATTCGGGTACAGACCGATGATAGTTCAGCCATTGGCACAACCCCAGCGAAGCGTCGGGTACTGATCGATGACAGTTCAGTCATTGGGACAACCCCAGCGAAGCGTCGAGTACTGACCGTTGACAGTTCAGCCATTGGCTCAAGCCCAACGAAGTGTTGGGTATAGACCGAGACAGTTGGGCCGTTGGCTCAACCCCAATGAAGTGTTGGGTATAGACCGAGACAGTTGGGCCGTTGGCTCAACCCCGACGAAGCTTCGGAAAGGATCCGGTGATGGAAGTAGTATAATAATCCATCCTCGATGATGGAATATATTATACACATCCTCAGAGGGAGCACCGAGATGAAGTGGTGATTCAACTTACTGTGACAAACTACCGGTGTAGATTATCGTCAAGATAGGCATCGGGAGCACTCATTGGAATAACTTGGTGGCAATAATGTCATCCTCATCAAAGTCGCCTAGGCTATCATGGATGATGTCATCCCCAGCAAAAAGTGATGAGAATAGTTCGTGGTAGTCTATTAGTAACCTCCTCAGAAAAAGGAGATGAGAACAGTCTGTGACAGCAGCCTAACTCTGATAACCTGTCAGTGGATGTCCTACCAGCAACCGGCTGATAATGCTGCAACAAGGGTTATCACAGGTGATGTTATCCACAGCAGTAACGACCGTAAACATTCGATAATAACCCTAACCATTCAAAGGTATCCAACCTGCATAGCATGTCTTACAATGGTGGCAATTCTAGTGTCTAGCAATCTTTAACCTGTTCATTCCACTGCATTGCATAAAAATAATAAAGAGGGGCATCTGTAGACACTCAAAATTTTGTTTCCCTATTACTAACACTGTAGGAGGGCAAAACCGTCAAATCAACCCCGGTTTCAATACCGGGTTGTCAACTCAACCCAGGTCTCAATACCAGGCCATTAACTCAACCCCGGTCTCAATACCGGGCCATCAACTTAACTCTGGTCTCAATATCGGGCCATCAACTCAACCCCAGTCTTAATACCGGGCCATCAACTCAACCCCGGTCTCAATACCGGGTCGTTAAATCAACCCCGGTCTTAATACCGAGTCGTTAGTTCAAACCCGTTCTCAATACCGGGCCATTAACTCAACCCCGGTCCGGTGGTCATCAGTTTAACCCCAGACTCAATATCGGGCCAGCAACTCAACCCCGATCTCAATACCGGGCCATCAACTCAACCTCGGTCTCAATATCGGGCAGTCAAATCAACCCCGGTCTCAATACCGGGTCATCAGTTCAACCCCGATCTCAATACTGGGCAGTCAAATCAACCCCGGTCTCAATACCGGGTCATCAGTTCAACCCCGGTCTCAATACCAGGCAATCAACTCAACCCCGGTATTAATACCGGGCCATCATTTAAACCCTGGTCTCAATACCAGGCAGTCAACTCAACCCCGGTCTCAATACCGAGCCAACAGTTCAACCCCGGTCTCAATATCGGGCCATCAACTCAACTTCGGTCTCAATACCGGGCCATCAAATCAACCCCGATCTCAATATCAGGCCATCAAATCAACCCCAGTCTCAATACCGGGTCATCAACTCAACCCCGATCTCAATACTGGGCCATCAAATCAACCCCGGTCTCAATACTGGGCTGTCAAATCAGCCTCGGTCTTAATCCGGGAAGTACAGGTCAGCCCTGGTCTCAACCCAAGAGGTACAGATCAGCCCATGTCTCAACCCAGGAGGTACAGATCAGCCCAGGTCTCAACCTGGGAAGTACAAATCAGCCCTGATCTCAACCCGGGAAGTACAGGTCAGCCCCACTCTCAACCCGGGAGGTACAGGTCAGCCCCACTCTTAACTTGGGAGGTACAGGTCAGCCCATGTCACAACCCGGGAGGTACAGGTCAGCCCGGTCTTAACCTGGGAAGTACAAATCACCCCCGATCTCAACCTGGGAGGTACAGATCAGCCCCGATCTCAACCCGGGAAGTACAGGTCACTCCCTGTCTCAACTCGGGAGGCCAGGTCAACTTCAAAAATAATCCTGAAGCATCACAATATCTTGAGAGAAAAATCTAGAGAAACCAAGTCAGACTCAGAGACAACATTGAGGACAAACAGACTCGAATGGGATCCAAATCTTGGAAACAACCCCGGGAAGTCAACCGAAGGCCATTTCGACACTAAAGGCAACCCCAGGAGGGGCAAAATGGTCATTTTACCAACTATAAGCCGATTCATTCAAACTTAAGCCGAATTGATGCTACCAAGGTCAGAACAAACCATAACGATGATCCCGAGTGCAAGCAGCGCAAGACAGCTCAACGGATAAACGGATAAACTACGGGGAATTGAAGACCTGGTTATGAACCCGTCTTCTTAGACTCAAAAAATATTTTATCCCATTTCATTGTGACACTCTCGACGAGGGCTTTCCGAAAAGGTATCGCACGCCTCAAACAGACGCTCCAATCAAAAGTTCAAAAGTTTCGACTTCGACCTCGCGTTGCCTGGAATGCACGTACTTCGAGACGACAGAACCTGCTGCGGGGCCCATGCCACATGGAGCCGCACCTCTACCTATGGCAACATCAGGTATAGTGGAGGCCCCCTGGCTTATATGTATATGAGGTGACCCCCAGCTTATTCAAGCATTCAGAAACGCTCTGAACCCCTACTCGTTTGGTTTTCCAGCCATTTTCTTGCCTTCCAAACCTAAGTCTTTTCACTCTAACACATAGATATACCCACATACTACCACATATGAGAAAATAACTAGTAGATTTGGACGTTTAAAGCCTATAATTTGGCAAATAGCCCGTGTAGCAGTACATTGTGAGTATTTTTACGATCAGAAAGTTTCTATTACTTCTTCGCACTTTTATACACTTCTATATCAAGTTTCGTAATCTAAATATGCCCGGAACTCAGTTCTGTGGCCTTTTTTTGTCAACTTTTGGTATATTTTAGTACCTAAACGCATTTTCTGGCTTTTCTACAACTCGGATTGACGATCCGTCTCTTCCAGTGGCTTTTATATACTTCCATCTTCGTTATGAGAAACTTCGCCGGACTGGATTATCTTCCCAGTCCGGGTTTGGCTTTTTTGTATATATTTAGCTGTATATATACTAACTTTTTAATTATGTCAAGCCCGGATGTCAAATCCGCTGTTGTTTACTGATTTTATATATAAATATGCATATATAAGCAGCCTTCACAACACTGGGTTATCTTTCCAGTCTTAGTTGACTACTTTTTTGTTTATATATATATAAATATATATATATATATATATATATATATATATATTTACATTCCATTTTGGCCTGGATCATTTTGTGGCCTTTTTACTGCTTTTATATATATATATATATATATATATATATATATATATATTTACATTCTAGTTCGGCCTGGATTATTTTGTGGCCTTTTTACTGCTTTTGGCACCATTCACCATTATTGGGTTATCTTCCCAGTCCTGGTTTGACTATTTTTTTGCCTAAATATATATTTCAATTCTAGTCCGGGCCTCGAAGTGAAAACCCACCGCCCTTTTATGTTTATATATATATATATATATATTTTTTAATTATGTCCAGCCTGGATCATTCTGTGGCTTTTACAGCTTGTTTTATATATATATATTTCAATTCTAGTTCGGGCACCGGTGTGAAAACCTATCGCCCTTTATAGCTTTTGTATATATAATTATATATATTGCTTTACTTATTTTTATTAAATTATTGCTTTAAATATTCATTTGATATGAATCGGCACTGAAATTTCTTCAGGCGAATTAGATTTATTTAAATCTCGCCAATTCTAGCTTTCAAACAGTTCAAAATAGGTTCAGACAGAACTGGGAAGCTAAAATGGTTGAGATTTATTTAAATATAGTATTTTTCTAGTTTCAGTTATCAAAGCTACCTCGCGGCCCTTAGATCGCTATCTAGTGGGAACAAGATGCTTCAGCCAGGTGCGAACCAGGATTTACTGATGAATCCTTGGTTATGGCGATATTGGGATATATTTCTATACAAATTTGAGCTATTCAGGTTTATCGGCCTCCCTATGTGAGCCTAGGAATTATGGGATTCATGATCAAACTGATCAGAATCTGATTCCCGCGATGGACAAACTCCATTTTACAAATGTATCCTGCCAATTTTTCTGTAAAAATGTACATACAAAAGATCTTAAAATAGTTATCCGGATTTAAGGTCTCAACATAGTGAAAATATGGTTTGTCATGTCAGAGTCCCTCCGATGGCTGTCATGCCCATGAGGAGACCGACACTTGTATATATTTTGTGGTCAATGATGCTTCGCAGCCCAACAATCACCATTCAAATTGAGCCTTAAGGCTGAAAAGATAAAACTGAAGTATCAATATGCTTCAATTCCTATGATAGCGTAAGGGTTTGAAAGCTTTCTTTCAAAACATCATTCAATAATATTTTCGAAGAAAAGAAGTTTTTGCAAATTAAATTAAAGACTTTTTGCAAATCAAGTCAAACCCTTCGTATATAAGTTCAACGATGCATAGACATGCTTTCCATCAAACATAGGCCTAATTTTTTTACAGCATTCACACACACATTGCAGATTTAAAAAGGAAATATTGAAAAGATGCGGTACCGTGTCTACACGGGAGTTGTGGGGTGCCTAACACCTTCCCCACACTTAACCAAGCCCCCAAACTCAAACTTTGTTTTCAAAGATCAAGTTTCGACAGTGTCCAATAATTGGGCCTATTTCAAACAAAACTTGGTTGAGTTGGTACAACCATTTCAAATCTACCAACTGGCAACTCTATAAAACGTTCAATCGTCGATATGATACATGTTGGGCTTTTCCTAAAAAATCCTTCAAAACCTTTTTCGCAATAAAAAGAGTAAGGGTAGAGATAACTTAAGAAGAGAGAAAGATCCGGGTTGTGACCCGACCCACGGATTTTTTCTCGACGTCGACATGTACTATGTGATATTATAATTTGAGTGTAAAAATATTAGTGTGAATGATATTAAAGAGTTTCAGGTATATTAAAATTATTAAAGAGTTCCAAGTATATTAAAATTATTGTATATGTATTTTAATAAATGCATGATCCTTGGAATAATACAACAAATGATACGAAAAGTTTGATATGTTATGAACATGACATACAGTACTGAATCAATAGAGGTGAACTCGGACCAACTCAGTATTAGCTGGATGACCAACCAAATTGATTTAGTTAATTTGGATAAAATATCTATTTGCCTTGTTATATATAGTAATAGACACTGTTCGGGCGTGTTTATTAGTGCTCAAATCATATGGTGGACCAAAGTCCACGTGGAGGTATTTAACCCTACGTAAAAATCCATTTTGGCTGTTGAATATTTTAAGGAATCAAAGATTCCTAATTGCATTTAATTTTCAACTTCTAAGGAAAGTGTCAGGATATGTTACGATTTCCTTTCTTTAAGGAGATTCAGTTTGATCCCATTAAAAATTCATACCTAATTATGGAGATAGTATTATTTACCAACTAATTCAATTTCAAAATCCATGATAAAAATGTTAGGCCAACAAAAAAGTCTCAGCATTCTGTATTTTAACTTACCAATTCACAACATTAAATGAAGTTGAGAAAAGTGAGTAAATGAAGTTGTTCCCATTACACGGGGAAAAAATTATGTACAAAAAAAATCCATTAAACCATGTACTACTATTTTTGAATAGAGAGAATTGCAACTATAATTACCACATACAATAACTAATAAAAAAATACCATTAATGAACATTGGGCTTGCAAATATACACCCATTATCACTTTCCACACACAGAGACAATACATATAAACATGTGTGTATATATACATATGGCCAATAATGACATCAGAGTAAACAACCCATTTGCCATACCAAATTTGATTAGAGGCACCTTCCCTTCTGGGTTTGCATCCAAAAGCCTAATCAAAATTTTTTTAGAACTTCAAATGAATTGTCACCAAATTTACCACTGAGGCTTGTTTCTTCTCCAAAGTAAGAAGTACCATTTGGCAAAATGGACATAGCAATAACAAAAGTCTACCCATCACGCCCATAATTATACAATTAGGACACAAACCCATGGCCAAAGTAAAACATTCAATTAGTGCATTACAAAGAGATTACATACAGTCTCCGAGAATACAGGGGAACCAACAACGGCCTTAACGGACTTTAACAGCCATCAATTAAAAAATTTCTTATAAATAAATGCTTTCTATACTGAGGTCTTTCACAAAGAGGATGATGATGATGCATAGTGATAGCTATTTATGAATAATTACTTACTCAAGATATCATAACGAATAAAACAAAAAAAAAAGATAGAAATAATTACAAACACAGACTATAAACAATTCACTTTATTGTTTCCACGAATAGAAGACTAATTTCCAAATAAAAACAACAAAATTTTGGGAATACATCAAATTCATCTAGTTTTAGGCCTCTAAAATTCTCAATGAATTCAGTCAAAAATTGTATTTGTACCAACTTATTTTACATTTCCAATCCTGTTTTTCTCCAAGTACCCAATATTCCCTAATATCATCCGAATTATTAAGTTTCCCATTCTTCATGATCTGACCACCAAAAATCATCTCAATATAGTGTTCAAATAAGGAAGATTTAATAAGAAATTGTAAAAAGTGGAATGACATACCAAAGAACTGATTAGTTGAAGCATGAGAACATTTGGCAGATTTTTCCAAACAGAATCCCATGGAGAATTTCTTATCAGCCAAAACAGAGCAATTTCCCTTGTGGAAATGGAAACCCAAAAAGGTATTGCGGTTGTAAAGGGAGAAGAAACAGTGCTTCAAAAATAGTAGTAAACACATCACTATAGGTATATTTATAACCATCAAGCCAAAATTAAACATGCTTCAAAATGCCAACGATAAAATTGTCAACGATGAAAAGTTAGAATTTATATTTGACATAACTGAAATAAATAAAGTATAACAAAATTGGACTGGAAGAACAAATCAATTTAGGTTAGAGTAGTATAAGTATTGGCTCAGAATGCACAAATAAACATGATTTTCGTTCATTGCTACAAATTGATAATGATCAGTTCGTGCAGGGGGCTTACTCAGTGTCTCAAAATCATCGTTGACACCGCAATGTCGGAGGTGGAGCATGTTCAGTATGTGAAGGAGAGTTATAGAAACTCTCCCTCATTTCGATCACCCACCTTAACGCGTTGATTTCCTAATCTCTAACAAATCAGATAACACCCACAATTAAAAGACAATTATATCTATATATATAAGCTAAAAGGAAGTATCTGGAAAAAATCATAACATAGTTACAGAATACAGTTGATAATTAAAAAAATTCACCGTTTTGAAGATAAGGATCTATATATGTTTATACAGTACAAAAACCTAAATTTGAACAACATGGTCAAGCTAAAAATACAAACCAATTTATTAGGAAATGTATCAAACTTCGACGAAATGAAAAAAGTAAGAAATTCAATTGGGCAATCAATGCTAGTAAGAGGGGTTATGCAACAGCGGATTTGTCTGTGAGCCTTAACTTTGTAGTATGCGGAAATAATAACCAAACCGCTTCTTCTGGTGAAGAGGATGATAATATGTGTTTCAAGAGAAGAAGAGCAGATGATATAAATATTGTTCATGATCCCCAATTAGCCCACCTAAGGCTTGGTGATCGATACATTCCTAAGGAGAAGTAAAATTGCAAATCCTTGTATTTCCCTTTTTTCACTTGATCAAAGGTTAAGGCTTCCTTGCCTCAAGGTATGATCAGTTGCCTCTCTTTGAATACTAAGTACTTGCAGGGTGTAACATCTAACTTTTTGGAAATAACCAAAATGATTTGAAATGATTTCTATTTTTAAATTGATATCAACTTGATTTTACTCAAGTAACACATAAGAGATGAATGAATCGATATTCTCCAGTGTTAGTTAATTAAACCAAATTTAGTTCATGAATTAATTAAGTACATAAATCTCTCCAAAAAAAACATCCAAACATAGATCTTTCTAATAGAAAACTCAGAAATTTGAAGTTTGGAATCTCAATGTCTTTGGTATATTAACTCTTAATTTGGTTTCTGGGTAAATTATTAGATATAATTAATGAGCTAATAATTTTTCATTGCTGAAACAAATCATGAATGATGGAGGTATGCTTCTAGGATCTAACCTACTATATGTTATGTTATGAGGCAGCTATATGTATATCATTTGTCTAAATTGTGAAAAATGAAAACAGAACATGTAATCTTCCTCAACAATCTTGAAAACGAATTGACTTGCAGCATGTATATGATTTATATAAGGTTGTTGTATGATACACATGCACATGTCACATAAGCACTGCCTAGGAAAACATATAGGCACCGCCTAAGTGGCTTAGGTGACCCATACGCCGCCTAGGTCCACTCAGAGATTTTAAGAACATTTCAAGTGCTTCCTAACTTGGCATGGTATCACTTGGTTTCTAAAACTGTTCAAGTCTTTTTTTTTCATTTGATAACCTATTACATTATTCTAGTGCTTGACATTATTTAGTTTGAGTATTAGCATTTTGTGGTACACAAAATATAAATTGCTATTAGAGTCATTGCTAACTTAATATACAAAGATATCTCCATTGTGGTATACTAACAAAGTTTTAGCTCGACTTGATTCCAAAAAATAATACGTTAAAAACCCTGTAAAATTCTAAAAATAATAACTAAGAATAACGAAATAGTGTCACCAGCTCATATATTCCTTAGTTTCATCATAAATTTTCCCTCCAATCCTTGATAAACTTATTAGATAGAATTAATGAGTTAATAATTTTTCATTGCTGAAACAAATCATGAATGATGGAGGTGTGCTTCTAGGATCTAACCTACTATATGTTATGGCATGAGGCAGCTATATGTATATCATTTGTCTAAATTGTGAAAAATGAAAACATAAGATGTCATCTTCCTCAAAAATCTTGAAAACAGAACACATGCACATATTGGGCAATACCCTATTATCACAGGCAAATTCAATTAAAGCTCAAATTGGGCAATCCCCCTTTGAGAAACCACAAAGACAAATAGAGCACAAACAACCATGGAACCCAATTCAACCATCAGTCCATATAATCACTTGATTGAATAAGTATACACGGACAGGTAGAACAAATTGAATTTGTTCCAGCAAATAAATTGATTCTACAATCAATTTGTTCACAGGAACAAATCCATTTTGTTCTACCTGTCCAATTTTTCTGTCCATGTAGAAGGACTCATAAGATATTAGGTAGAAAACGTATTAAACCTTATTATGCTATGATTTGATTTGGACTCGCGCATAAATTAGACCTAAATTGTTATAAAGAATGTATTTTTATTCTAAAATTTCTCCGTAAATAACAATAAATTATTTTAAATTTTATTCGTAAATAATAATAATGATATAAAATACTCCCTCCGTCCCCAAAATGATGACTAAATGTGTCATTAGTATAACACAAATTTGAAACTTTTTTACTCTATTTCTTTTATTTTTACTCTTCTTAATATATGTGCAAATTGTAATTTAGTTGTTGTTTTGGAGACGGAGGGAGTAAAAATTATGACGATAATCTTGAACATTAAAAAATTGTGATATTTTTTCCTGTAAGTGAAGGCAATAAAGCCTTTATAAGTAGTATATGAAAACCATATGAAACCCAAGATATAATATTTTTTGCATAACTTTCAAAAAGAGATTGGGGGAGGCAAGTCACACCATGGCCGGATGATGGGACTTGGGAGATGGAAACTCAGCCAAATGTTATTTTCCATTCTCTTTAATATTTCTTGAGCTCAGTCCATTCATGGTGGTCCCTAGACCTTAGATTAGTCTTTATATAAAAATGGACTTGCTGTTAATCGAGCTCTACCAACAGAAAAAGAAAAAAGGAAAAGAAAAAATCACTAAAACTGCTGACCCACTTGAACAAAAGACCAAAAAACTAAAAAATCAAGGAAAAAAAAACCTTGAACTCTGAAAAGAAAAGTTTCCACCTTAAACAAAGAGAACCCTTGAACCCTTGGCAAATTTTCAATCAAATTTAATAGATAATTTCAGTTCTAGCTAAACCCAAAATCCCAAGAACTCTGAAAATAAAAAGTTTCCACTTTTATTTAAACATAAACATTGAAATAAACTCCATAAATCACACTCCTTCCGGTCCAAGCTAAGATCACCCTTAATGCTTCCAACCATCTAACATCATACTTTGTGCAACTTATGGAGAAATACTATCATATTTGTCTAATAATAAGTAGTACAAAAAAACTCAAAAATCAAAACTTCAACTCGCACCAAGAGTGACATGATATAAACAAAATCCAACAGATAATAGCTAATTATATTCAGTGAACTGATGAAAAATAGCTCTTCAGAAACAAAAAAAAAATTGTCAAATACATTGAATAAGACGTATCTCCTAAATCTTCATATGTAAGCAGTAATATAACAAAGATTAGTAAAATAAAAAAAATTGATGATGGTACCTAATATAACTTCTCTAAAGTAGAAAGAGCATTCGTCTCTTGCTTAGACTTACCGAACATCCTCGTAAACATGATTTAATCCTTTACAAATAAACTCTTCTTGATTTCCTGAATCGCAAACAGACTTAATATCCCTAATTCAGATCTCTTCAAGCAAGTAATTGCAGACACACCGGTAATTTAGAAATCAGGGATCGATTAAATGATGAATTGATCAAAACTGAAAATGTTGTCGACGGCCATGATGGACCTCTCCCTCCTCCGGCAGAAGTGCTCCCCGCTATTCATTTCCCCAAATTCCACATAGAGGAGAGAGAGAAAAAAAAAAGATTTTCCCCAAATTCCACAGAAAGAAGAGAGAAGAAAAGATTTGGGCGAGATAGTGTAGGGGTGGGGTTGATTTGGACCCAAATTCCGCAGAGAGAAAAGAGAAGAAAAGATTTCCCCAAATTTCACAGAGAGAAGAGTGAAGAAAATATTTGGGCGGGATAGTGTAGGAGTGAGTTTGATTTGGAAGGGGGAGCGTGTGTGGTGACTTTCTTTTAGGCGGCAATTTTTTTAGGGTGGGATAAACATGAGCATTTAGATTAAGTAGAAAGAATTGAGATAAAATCTGAACCGTTTTTGTGCTTTGTCAAATAAAAGATTCAAAATAGATTCTGTTTTATTATTATTATTATTATTATTATTATTATTATTATTATTATATATATATATATATATATATATTCACACACATCACCATCCACCACACACACTCCACACACATACACACACTTTTATATATATATATATATATATATATATATACTTTTTAACTTTCTACCGATTATTTTTGAAAAATAACTAAGTGGGGGTCCATAAGCCAAATTTATAACAAATATTGATAAAAATACCTCAGCACTAATTCCTTCTTTTATATCCACAAAAATAAATATTTTCTTATCATATAAATCAATAATTAATTATTCACAAATAATATTACAAAACTACAAAATTGACAACCAGGTCGTTCCCAGAAAAGAGGAGGCCTTCCGATATGGATTTCTCCTTACTGGCGCGCAATTAAATAACCCATGTTAAACAAAACTTCCTTAGACATTTTCAATAATGCTATCTAATAATATTATTCAAATAATATGAATTATTGATTTGATGATGTGAAATACTGTGCAATGACAATTATTGAATCAATAAAATATTATGCAATTATCAATGTAGCAATTATTGAATCAATAATATAAAATATTGAACAGTAATTACTGTAACAATTATTGAGTAGTGACTTCTTACGTAAGAATCAATAATTAGAATTACTGTGCAATACCGTGTGCTACTGTGCAATACCATGTGCTACTATGCAACACCGCGTATTATTGTATTTTAACCACCGAGTATTTCAACAGTTTTAACGGTAACAACCACGCCGTTATTTTTAAAAAAACTTATTCTTGTTGTTTTCTTCATCGGACAGTTTTCCGTTATGGGGCCCACAAATGATTGCGCCGTCGTACGAATATTCCCCGACAAAAAGAATATTTCCCGACCAAACAAATATTTCCTGACACAATGAATATTTTATGACCACTTGCTTACTTTGTAAAATTTGCACATTTCACCCATAACTAAAGCATTATATCAAATCAACACCATACTATTTTAAAATAACATATAAAGAAAATTAAATCTTTATTCATAAAAGTTGGGGTCTTACAGTAATTCTATAAATTACAAATCCAAAGAATCAAAAACGGACTAAAAATGATTTAGATCGAAGTCGTCGTGAAAATTTTTGTAAAACATGTTAAACGATGAAATACTTAGTCTGGGGGACTTTTGAGCCAAATTTTGGAATACTTAATTAATCTAAAAAATTATAAATTCAAGGGGGTGTAATAGAGCATGTTACAAGCTTTACATAGCCTCAAGAATGACCTAATTCCGATAACGAATGACCAACTTATGAAGTTTTGAAGTATGTACAAAAACTAGTACATGGCTGACACTAAGAGACAAATTAGGGCTAGTTAAATGTTCTAAAAAACTTTGGGCTTTTTAGGTATTATAGTACACTGAATAAGCTTTCCATAGACTCCAGAACAGACTAATTCTGATTTCGGAGCAAAGAGTTATGACCTTTCAAAGTAGTCGCGTCAAAACTGTCCAAATCAAGAAAATCAAGTGTAGACCTGTCCCTTGCGCGAATTTTCTGGGCTGATATGTTTGGAATTTCGATTTGTGATATTGTAGTCCCGGAAGTTAGCTTCGCATGGGCTCAAGAATCGCTCAAAAATATTTTGGAACAAAAAAGTTATGGTTGTTTTAGCGAGAGAAGGTAAAGCTGAATCGAAAGTGAAAAACAGTTATGAACGTACACTTTTGGCGCTCTGTTTGGGCAGCCTAATGAATCCGAAAAAAGGGTTTCATATTTTATAAAAATATTCTCATATGATATGAAAAACATACTGAAATTTGGGAATTTTTCTATAAGTGAGAAAGGTGTGAGAAAATTGCAAAGTGACTCATTCGTTATGCAAAGATGTGAGTTATTCGTGAAACAAAGTGTGAAACTAATTTGTTTGGCATAAAAATGTTAAAACGAATTAAGTTTCTAAAGAAACTAATATTTGTTTTGAGTAAGAATAAATAATATTAGTTTGTGTAAAACTAATAATTATTATTAATGGATATACATGCATGTTTTGTAACATATTCAATTATCTAATATGTGTGTGCATGTAAATATGATTATGTAAGAATTGTGGAGAAACTTTAAGTTAATTTTAGCGATAATCTCCAATCAAGGCAAGTCTTTCAGTTCCTATTTGCTATGTGTAATTGATGATGAATTGTTTTAATCTGTATTGCAAAGATATTACATATGTTGTGAGCATGAAATGTTAAAGTCAATTTATGGCTACATTGATTGAGTAAAGAATGTTGATTGAGTAACATACTCAATCTTTATACTTGTTATGTGAATTAAACATGTATGATATGTTAGTCTAATGATTTTGATGTATAAGATGAGCATGTTATTTATGTGCTACGTGATGCATGAAAACTGTTATATCTTGTTGAGCTGTCGAGCTCATTTTTGCAAAATAACCATTTTTGCAGGTCAAGGTTTCAAGGTAATGATACGTGCTAACTGAAAGATAAAGATCAATAGCAATTCAAGAAGATTACTTATTTTAATTGAGAAATGCATTAATGTTTTTAATTATAACATAATTATTGAGTTGTAAAGTTGAGCTATCCGATGTATAATAGATATTGCTTTGTGATGAAAGATTTTATATAGCAACTTTGATGAAACGATTCACGAAGTAAATTTGAATCAAAGATATGTAATGATAAAGGTTGTGATTCAGGGAAATATAAAAAGTAAACAGAAAAGTTTAAAATGTTTCGCATTTTAGTGATTGTATCATCGGATAATGATGTAAAGTTAGAATAAAGGTGTATTGATAACGACCGAGTTGGAGAGTTGAAATGTATGAATTTTGGGGTGGTTACAGTTGGTATCAAAGCTGATAGATTATACACCTTAGGTAAGAGTACCTTAGGCTATGACCGTAGTGAGAAAATAAATAAATAAAATAAAATAAAAATAATAATAATAATAATAATAAGTATAATAATAATAAGTTAAGTTTAAGTAGTGGTATTGTCGTACTCTTTAATGGTTGATGTATAGTATCTGGGCTAAACGATTCCTTCAGAGAGCGGAGGTATATACGAACTAGCCACCGATCTAACTCGCTAAGAAATACAGTGTAGACGAGACGAGAAACTAGTTTGTTGGTTGTTTATGGGAAACCACCTAGCTTACTATATTGAACGCTGTTAGAGTCTCGATATGTACCGAGTATAAAGTTATGGATACGTATGATGAAAAGGTGATTCTTTTTACATACGTAGAGTTATAGGATGAGTTAAACCCTAGAAATATTATAAGAAGAAGATGAGAATGACGAGGAGTAAACTCGAATAAAATATTGAGCAATACAAATAAAGTTAGAAATTCTTAAAAGAAGAATTGATAAATAAACAAGAAGATTCAAAGAAGAATCTTGAAGAGATATAAAGATAAGAATAAGGAGTTACTTAACTTTGATAATCAAGAAGACGAATAATGATGAATAGACAAAGTCTATAAGATTTAAAAGCATAATGAAATCATAATATGATATGATGAATGGGAAAGATAAGAAGTTTGTAAAACAAAACGATCATGAGATAAGAAAAGAATCATAAGGGAGATGATTAAAGGATAAGATCACGACGTGATCTTTTAAAGTTGTAAAAGATAGATGGTATGTAATGATTGAATAGTTATAGTTTGATGCTATAAAGAGAATGTACTATGACATAGTACAAGATAAACTCACGAGGAGTTATAAATGATGAGATACAAAAATTTCGTATCGACTAAAGAGCATGTTATGAGCAAGATAGAGTTAAGTGGGATTTTAACTGAGGACTTATGTGGTGGCTGAGTAGTACAAATCTTTGTATGGGCAGGAATTTTGTGCTTACACTTGGTTTATCGCATGGATAATCATTGAAATGTTGGTGTCGCGCTATCGATATATATATATAATGAGAATGTTATTCTTGTCGCATGTTTATATTTGATAGTTAGAGACAATTAAGATTAGATTAGATGATATTAAGGTTAGGTGTGGTTCTTAAAACTCATGCTTATGGTAAGTTCGTGACTCATAATCGTATGTATGTTATTGAACCTCTAAGCGTGTGGACAGTCCCTGATCAGTTTTTAGACTACGTATTACTAGGATAAGTTCTTAAACTCATATTATTGTGACAAGTTCCTGAACTTTCAAAGTGTGGTAAGTTTGATGAACTATACTGGGTATAGAAAGGTTATGATATAGAAAGCATTGATGGCGCTGAAGATTAATAGATTGATTAAGTAATAAAGCGGTGGAGTAGAGATTAATATTGATGGATGAAAATTGGATATTTTAAATCTTTTAGCTATGCTAGATTTTCGAAATTTATTGACTTCGTGCTGATGTTTGCACTTTTGAGTCTTCTGAAAAATATTGGATCAAATGATTGAACCAATGAATTTTTAAAACAGTGCTATTATTCACATGTCTATGCTAATTGCTTCAGCTAGACAAAAATAATTCGAAATTTTTAAAATGTATTTTATATATTTATATGCATCATTTGATATGGTGTAGAAATAATAATCGAGGAAGTCATCAATGCAGTTAAACCTAGTGATGGATGTGATCATAGGATCGTTAGCCCACTATGGTATGATGCAGCATGACGAGGTCATATAATGTCTGAATCCTCAACGTACTGGTAAAACGGTACGGTATCGTGATATCATAAAAAAATGATTTTTGATTTTCTTTTAACTATGAAAAGATATGCCAATTGAGTTGGCTAAATTATTTCGAATGATGTCCGAATTATTGCCAAGAGTCTAAGCTATTTGATTCGGCTATAGGATTGTTGAAATTTTTTTATGAAATTCAAGCGTTCTTTGAGAAGTTATGCCAAACCAGGTTGCTCTGGTGCGGATTCAGATGTTGAAAAGCTGAGGTGAACAACCCTATAAAGGGACATGTTATCGGAGATAATGGTTCTGAGTGTAACACATATAGTCGTTACAATGTACTACGTTTGTGCACGACGTAGTAGTGCGATGGTCTGAACACCTAGAGCACCAATGTAGGATGTTTACAGTCTATGTGATTGTTAAACATTTTGTTAGAGCGGTTTATAGTGTGAAGTACCGGGGGTGAAGCACTATTAAACCTAGAGATGAGTTCAAGGTCTTGTGACCCATCAGCTTGATTTGAGAATCTTTTAAATTTCTGAGTTATTTATACTAGTTTCCAATTATTGAGCAATTGTGGAAGATTCTTGTTATTCTGAAGTAAATGTGGAAAGGAGGGTATTCCTTAGAACGGAGTAAGTTGTATGATGATGAATATATTGAACAAGGAAAGAAACTCGGAAAAGAGAAAGGATGAAGTTCTCTAAAAAAATGTGAAATTCTTGAAAGAGAAGGATGTGAAGAATGCGATGATTTTTTTTAGAAAGATCCTTAGAGGAGGAAGTGGTTATAGAACCCAATGAATGAATAAAAGATTAACGTAAAATCTATTTTGATAGATTGAATGAATGAAAATTAATAAATAAAAATTTCTAGGACGAAATTCTTAGAAGAATGGATGAATGTGATAACCTGAATACTTGCAAGATAGTGAATAATGAAGTATATGAATTCGACGAGTAGAGTATATGGTAATGATCCTTAGAAAGGTACTAAATGGGTTAAAGAATATATAATATTTGAAACATAATTGAGTTTAATTGAAGGTTATGAAATAAAATCTAAAATTTGTTAAAGAAATGAATGGAGTAGGATATATATATATATAACTTTTGTTAAGGTAATGTATTGAAGTTATTCAACGATAAAATTATGAAGGAGATTGGTGTAAACAGAGTAAGGGAGGTTTAGGAGATTCCGAGGACGGAATCCTTATAAAAGGGAAAGAATGTGGCAACCCGAATTCTCAGTAATTATTAAAATAAGAATTTAATAAATAAAATTCTTATTATGAGATGTTTTGGGTTTATATATATATATATATATATATATATATATATATATATGTTATATATATTTTGAAATTTGTGATTTGGTGTGAAGAGAATTAAATGTTTATATATAAAAGAGAGTTGTATATATATTCATATGTTGGAGAAAATGAGATTTAATAGTTAATTAAACTATTAAAGAAATTAAATAATGTTAGTTAATTTAATTAAGTTAAAATTTATATTATGAAATAATATATATTGATTTTCATGCCTTAATTGGCTATTGAATTGTTATGAATTAAATTTCATAAATAATGTGAGTAATTCACTTAATTAAAATAATGAATTACTGTAAGCACATTTATTTTAATAAATGAGGAGGTAATATATTACATATGAGTGTAATATAACAAAATTAAACAAGAAATTAAAGATACATAATCTAGTTTATATTTTTAGTTTATGTGTTCTTGAGTTTTCTTTTAAAATTGGAGTTTTGGTTAATGAATTTGTGGGTTATGATGTTATATATGTTATTAGATATTTATAATTTGATAATGGTTATCTAGAAACGATTTTTCAGAAATCAAATTCATGTATTTATGCTAAAGAAAAGGAATTTGGATTTTGATGGTAATGTGTGTTTTGGTTTACTTTGAGACTAAATTAATGATGTATTCATGATAGAAACTTTAAATTGATGGTTGATTCTTGTTCTCCTCTGTAAAATGAAAACATCGTAACTTGAACGGATCGAATTGGTTAAAAAATGAATTTGTGGTGAATATTTACGTTAAACATGTTAAAAATATGAAAAATTAATATAAACCAAGTCCCACATCGACTAAATTGAGAACTTTACCCTTTTCTAAATCTATAAATAGAAGGGCTTGGCCCTTTGTTTCATTCACCAAAAATAAGGCCTCCAATTTTGAGAAAGACTTTGTTGTGGGAGGACTTTTTATAAAGACCTCCTTAGTTAAATTTTGACGTCGAGTGCGTAGGCAGTTTGTGGAACTCGTATTTTTGGATATGTTTTTTTACTTAATTTTTGGTATTGTTATTATTTTAAATATTGTATTTAGTTTGTTAGTTCTTAGGAGATGTTAAATTTCTGGTAGTTCTATAAAGTAGGAGTCCATAGAGTCCAAACGGACTCAATTAGATATCTAATGGCTGAGTTCATAGAGTTCTATGATTTTCTGGCATGTTGTAGTTCTATAAATTACGAATCCATAGAATTAAAAATGGACTAAAAATGATTTAGATCGAAGTCGTCGTGAAAGTTTTTGTAAAACATGTTAAACGATGAAATACTTAGTCTGGGAGACTTTTGAGCCAAATTTTGGACTAATTAATTAATCTAAAAAATTATAAATTCAAGGGGGTGTAATAGAGCATGTTATAAGCTTTCCATAGCCTCAAGAATGACCTAATTTCGATAACGGATGACCAAGTTATGAAAATTTGAAGTATGTACAAAAATTAGTGCATAGCTGACCCTAAGAGATAAATTCGGGGCTAGTTAGATGTTCTAGAAAATTCTAGACTTTTTAGGTATTATAGTACACTGAATAAGCTTTCCATAGACTCTAGAACAGACTAATTTCGATTTCGGAGCAAAGAGTTATGACCTTTCAAAGTAGTCACGTAAAAATTGTCCAAATCAGAAAAATCAAGTGTAGACCTGTTCCTTGCGCGAATTTTCTGGGCTAATATGTTTGGAATTTGGATTTGTGATATGAACAGAAGTTGTAGTCCCGGAAGTTAGCTTTACGTGGCCTTAAGAATCGCTCAAAAATGTTTTGAAACGAAAAAGTTATGGTTGTTTTAGTGAGAGAAGGTAAAGCTGAAAAGAAAGTGAAAAACTGTTATGAACGTACACTTTTGGCGCTCTGTTTGGGCTGCCTAATGAACCCGAAAAGGGGGTTTCATATTTTATAAGAATATTCTCATATGATATGAAAAACATACTGAAATTTGGGAATTTTTCTATAAGTGAGAAAGGTGTGAGAAAATTGCAAAGTGACTCATTCGTTATGCAAAGATGTGAGTTATTCGTGAAACAAAGTGTGAAACTAATTTGTTTGGCGTAAAAATGTTAAAACGAATTAAGTTTCTAAAGAAACTAATATTTGTTTTGAGTAAGAATAAATAATATTAGTTTGTGTAAAACTAATAATTATTATTAATGGATATACATGCATGTTTTGTAACATATTCAATTATCTAATATGTGTGTGCATGTAAATATGATTATGTAGGAATTGTGGAGAAACTTTAAGTTAATTTTAGCGATAATCTCCAATCAAGGCAAGTCTTTCAGTTCCTATTTGCTATGTGTAATTGATGATGAATTGTTTTAATCTGTATTGCAAAGATATTACATATGTTGTGAGCATGAAATGTTAAAGTCAATTTATGGCTACATTGATTGAGTAAAGAATGTTGATTGAGTAACATACTCAATCTTTATACTTGTTATGTGAATTAAACATATATGTTATATTAGTCTAATGATTTTGATGTATAAGATGAGCATGTTATTTATGTGCTTTGTGATGCATGAAAACTGTTATATCTTGCTGAGCTGTCGAGTTCATTCTTGCAAAATAACCATTTTTGCAGGTCAAGGTTTCAAGGTAATGATATGTGCTAACTGAATGATAGAGATCAACAGCAATTCAAGAAGATTACTTATTTTAATTGAGAAATGCATTTAATGTTTTTAATTGTAACATAATTATTGAGTTGTAAAGTTGAGCTATCCGATGTATAATGGATATTATTTTGTGATGAAAGATTTTATATAGCAACTTTGATGAAGCAATTCACGAAATAAATTTGAATCAAAGATATGTAATGATAAAGGTTGTGATTCAGGGAAATATAGAAAGTAGACAGAAAAGTTTAAAATATTTCGCATTTTTAGTGATTGTATCATCGGATAATAATGTAAAATTAGAATAAAGGTGTATTGATAACGACCGAGTTGGAGAGTTGAAATGTATGAATTTTGGGGTGGTTACAGAGTCTGTTTAGTCCCCTAGTTTAATTCAGACTCATCATATGATATGATGACATCCTTAGTGTCAGTTAAGTACTGTAAGATGTTTATCACTGTCTTACAATGATCTTCTCTAGAATATGACTGATCAACATCAAGTCTCATATATTTTATTGCATACATGATAGTAACTCATGCGATCTCTCTTTTATTGAGGACAATTTTAGAGAGATACACTCCATGGCTCATCATCATGAGACACCTTCTGGAGTTTGCCATGCTAAACACCTTTAGCATCTAACGAATATATGTTCCTTGGGTTAAGCCGAACATCCTTTTAAATCTATCTATACCGATTTATATCCCCAATGTATGATGTTCTACCCAAATCATTCATGGAGGAATGTTTAGACAACTTTATTTTGATTGATTGTAGCATAGGAATGTCATTCCCTATCAGTAATATATCATCAATATATAATACAAGGAATGAAATAGTGCTCCCACTAACCTTCTGATACACACATAGCTCATCCTCGTTTTTGATAAAATCAAACTCTTTGATTGTCTCATCAATACGGATGTTCCATCTACGAGAAGCTTACTTCAATCCATAAATGGATCGTTCTAGCTCATATATATGATTTGCTTCAACCATTGAAACAAATCCATCTGGCTGTATCATACATACATTCTCCTATAATAATGTATATTTGAGGAAGGGCGTCTCCACGTATATTTTGTCAGATTTAGTAATAATAAGCTGCAATCGTAAGTAAAATCCAAATGAACTGGAGCATTGCTTCAAAAATCTATTTTAGATTTTATGGTCATCTACCATTTCTTCGAGTCTTTATTACTCATAGCCTGTTCGTAATTCACTGGATCATCATCATTCATGATGTGTACCTCATCGTCATCCTCTCTGACGAATCCATACCTTTCAGGTATCTTCGATACTCTTCCAGATTTATGAATAGGGTGTTGTACAGAAGGTGTCTCTACTTGGACAGGTTCATCCACTTGATCTGTAGTGGTTTGTGGTTCTTGAATTTCTTCAAGATCTATTTTCCTCCCACTAGCCCCTTCAAGGATAAACACCTTTTCCAAGAAGGCAGCGTATTTCGCAACAAAAACCTTTTGCTCAGTAGAATTGTAGAAATAGTATCCCAAACTCTCTTTAGGATATCCCACAAACGTGCACTTATCAGATCTTGTCCCAAGCTTATCATTTTGAAACCTTTTCATATAAGCTGGACATCCCCAAATCTTAACATGGTTAAGACCAGGTTTCCTCCCTGTCCACATCTCATATGGAGTCTTGGGGACGGATTTCGAGGGGACCTTATTTAGTAGATATGTAGCCGCTTCTAGGGCATAACCCCAGAATGATACTGTAAGATAGGTAAAACTCATCATGGAATGAACCATGTCCAACAATGTTCAAATTCTCCTTTTAGATACTCCATTTAACTGTGGTGTACCTGGTGAAGTCCATTGTAAAATTATACCATTTTCTTTGAGACAATCGAGAAACTCACCGCTTAAGTATTCACCACCTCGATCTGATCGAAGAATCTTAATACTGTTGTCAGTTTGTTTCTCTACTTCACTTCTGAACTCTTTGAACTTTTCAAATGATTCACATTTGTATTTTATTAAATACACATATCCATATCTTAAGTGATCATCAGTGAAAGTAATAAAATAAGAATACCCTCCCCGTGCATTCGTTGTCATGGGTCCATAAACGTCTGTGTGAACCAATGCTAACAACTCTATAACTCTTTCTCCTTTTAAACTAACAGGAAATTTAGTCATTTTACCCATGAGACAAGATTCACAAGTTGGATATAATTCATAATCGGATAGCTCTAAGAGCTCATTCTTATGCAACTCGGATAATCTTGTTTCATTGATATGACCGAGTCTACAGTGCCACATATAGGTATAATTAACATCATCTCTTTTTCTTTTCTTAGTTTGTTCTATTTGAAATATATTTTCATGCAAGTCAAGTATGTAAAGTCCATTTCGCAAATTATCAACACCATATAAAATATTATTTTTATAAATAGAACAACTGTTATTCTTTATTATAATTTCAAATCCATCCATATCTAATACAGAATTTGAAATAATGTTGCTAATGATATTCGGAACAAAATAACAATTATTTAAAGAAATGGACTTGCCCGTAGGCAGTGCTAAACAATAAGTGTCTACAGCTAATGCAGTAATCTTTGCTCCATTTTCCACTCATAGGACAGCCTCATCCTTGTTCAGCTTTCTACTTCTGACCAGTCCTTGCATAGTATTACATATGTGAGAGCCACAGCCGGTATCCAATACCCAAGTAGAATTTTGAATTTTTAAAAAATTAATTTCAATCATGAACAAGCCTTGATTGAAAGTCGAAGCTTCTCCAAGATTCTTCTCTGCCAGAAACTTCTTGCAGTTCCTCTTCTAGTGACCCGACTCGTTGCAATGGAAGCACATTCCTTTGCTAGCTGGATCAGGTATCTTTTGTTCCTTTGTGTTCACTTTACCCTTAGCCTTCTTAGATTTCTTGTTTTTAGAAGATATCTTGGGCCTCTTCCTTTTCTTAGAAAAATCCACCATTAAGACATGGTTCTTCTTGGATAGGAAGTGACCTTCTGCAGTTTTCAACATGTTAAGTAATTCAGGCAAGCTGACATCTAACTTATTCATGTAGAAATTAACAACGAACTGCGAGAAGGTCTCAGGGAGTGACTGCAAGACCAAGTCTTGACTCAACTCCCCATCCATGACGAACCCAAGTTATCCAAGGCGTTCAATCAGATTGATCACCTTAGGACATGAGTCTCTACGGCAGTGCCCTCGGTCATCCGAGATCAAAAAAAGCTCCTTAGATATCTCATATCTAGCAGCCCTACTTTATTCACCATACAACTCCTTGAGGTGAAGCAACATAGTAGGAGCATTCATGTTTTCATGCTGACGCTGAAGCTCGTTATTCATGGATGCGAGCATGATGCATTGAGCCAAAAATGCATCATCTTACCACTTTACAATGGTGGCAATCTCTTCCTCAGAGTTTGATTCTGGAACAGTTCCAGGGACAGGTGAATTTAGGAAATAAGAAATCTTTTCAGCAGTGGGAACTATTCTCAGATTCCTTAACCAGTCCTTGTAATTCGGCCCGGTTAGTTTGTTAACATCAAGTATGCTACGCAGTGAAATTAGTGATTTTGACATTTTTAAATTTCTGTATGTGAAAAGACAATATTTTAGCAAACATTCATTTAGTTAATTTTATATACCAAAATAAATTAGGTCTTATTTTAGATTGGTATCTCCCACTATTTTCTTCAAACTATATTACCCTCACTTATATAGTTCGGCAACATCTAATTAAAGGTTTGCTAGTGAGAATAAGGATCCCATTTCAAATGTATATAGCCTTGTGTGTGCACAACAAACGATATATAAATAAATAGGTAGACAACTCTTGTCAATTACATCGATATGTAACTCCTTGTATTCTGCCTCTTAGATTATAATGGTCAAGTGTGTGCACATCTAAACTAAAATGATTTAAGTTAAGTCCAACCTAGCACTCCATATATTTAAAAAAAAAATATTGTCCTTGTGTGTGCACAACAAAATAATATTATTTAATTAACTATATAAGCATCAAATGTGATTAAATTAATATCTTAAATACCTAATACTTGCATTGTGTGTGCACAACAAACTCATATTAAATATTTAATACTCTATTAATTTATCATGCTAGAAGGCGATGTTCGATATTCTAAATATCATTGAACGCTTTAGGTTTAATATGATTTTTTTGAGGGGTTTGTTATTATTTGTCTCATCTTGTTTAGCTCGCATGCACACACACACACACACACACACACATATATATATATATATATATATATATATATATATATAATACGCGTCATTTTATTAAAACATGCGAAGCATGTTTGCATAAAATATAATATATATAATACTTAGCATACACATATAGAATACTATATTCTACCCGGATTAATTATGGACTTTTATTCTAGTTTGGTTCACTAGAGCCACCAAGTGAACCAAAAGGTCAAACCTAGGAGTGCAAGAATTTAAATTTAAATGTAACTATTATATTTAAACCTGGGCTCCATACAAATGGATTTTTACGCACTCCTTGCTCATTGGTCTCCAATTTCTTCAAGATAATTCTAACTATCTCTATTACATAAACCATTTAATTTAAATAGAAACCTTGATCAGTAGTCAAGGAAAAATACATAGGAGAGAGATTAGAATTTTACATCAAGAAAAAAATCAGAGAAGACGAGGTACGCATACCCCATTTAATAAAACCCATTCATTCAAGCATCCAACTAAAATAAAATACAATCACATTGGTCAATAGTCCTATAATCAATTCCATTTATTATCATACATATCATTATATGCATAAAAAAAATAAACATTCATCTCATGAATTAAAACATTCTATATATATATGAGCATCATTTAGTGGGTAATTTAAAATTGCATGAAATCCAATTTCAAGATTAAAATAAACTCTTTATTTTAATTATAAAATTATTAAGAATATTATATATATATATATATATATATATATTACCGTATACAGTCCCCTTCAGTTGAGGGATCCCTTAAATAATGTTATTTGAGGGATCGGTCAACAACCGTTTGATCTGTTTATAGAACCGTTGGATCTGTTTGTGGTGTGCCAGAAGTGTGAAAAACGGTTAAAAGATGTAAAACAATCTCAGCCACATAAACCCACCACAAACAGATCCAACGGTTGTTGACTCATCCCTCAAATAACACTAGTTGAGGGATCTCTCAACTGAAGGAGACTATTACCGTATATATATATATATATATATATATATATATATATATATATATATATATATATATATATATATATATATATATATATATATATGTATGTGATATCACTTCCTTTTTGAATCCCTTGCAGGTAACCAATAATATATATATATATATATATATATATATATATGATAACCTCATTAAAGGATTCTGGTCACCACAAATATATGAAATCATGCAGACTACTTTTTAACTATATATATATATATATATATATATATATATATAAACCGTAGTGACCTTTTGAAAAAAAATCCAGGGTAACCTTTATAACACGGATCACCTTTTGCTCCAAAAAAAAAATACTTTCACGATTTAATCAGTTCGCGAATTAAAAGACGTTTTCGCTAAAAAAAATTCAGTTCGGAATTGGCCCTTTTTTTATAAAAAATAATTTTATACAATAAAATTATGCCCAATAAATTATTCTAAATACATACCCATACATATGAAATCAAAAAATAATTAATAATTGCATAAAAGTTTGACTCTGATGCCACTGTTGGGTTTGTACGAAATTATGGCGCAATCAAATTGTAAAATTTAGCGGAAGCATGGTATATCAAAGTTTAAAATTTTCTACAAAACTATTACCCGGATCATCCTTTATGCATATTATTAATTTAAAACGATAAATAAAAGGTTATGAAATCATACCCTTGTAGAACGAAGCTTCTATAGGTACGAGTTCAACTTTTTGTTCTTCGCGGTCTCCTTGAATATCCGGGTTAGATTCCTTTCTTTGATCAACGTTAGCCACCCAAGTATTTGACCTCTAGAGGTGATCCACCAAAGAAGATAAATTATCAAGAAAGAGGGTGGTTGGCTAAACCCTAGTTTTCTATCCTCTATAGAAAATGAATACTCTCCAACTTTTGGAATTGCATCATCTGACATCTAACATAAGACTCCTCTTATATATGTATTGGTCAACCCTTCTAATCCTATTAGACATAGGTTTTAATTTAATTAATTAAACTCTTTTAATTAATTAGGCTTCCCAACAAATTGGGATTAATTAATTAAACTCTTTTAATTAATTTGTCTCCTAATCTTACTAGGAATAAATGAGAGTACTAATATTAAATTAATTTCTAAACTCCTTTAGAAATTAAAAATAATAATTATTATAATAATATTAATAAGACTCCTCTTATTAATTTATAGTTAATATTTCTAAAATATTAAATAATAAATATTAAGCTATTTAATTTATTCTATCACCATAGATTAAATTAATTACACTTAATGCACACTACAAAAAAATAGACATTTGGCAACGATTTTTCAGGTATCGACTTATAAAATCGTTTCCAAAAATGTATGTTTAGCAACAAAAATTGTCATTCATTACAGTTTGTGAAAGGCATTCATTTTTTGTAACGAAATTCATAGGTCGTTGTAAAATTTCGTTACTAAATCGTTGGCGGGAAAAAAAACCCCCGCCTATTTACTTTTTTGTTACCGATGAGATTTCTCCTCATCATCGGCAACGAAAAAGTTTTTGTTACTATATTTCGTTGTCTAATATGAACTGCATTCATTGTCAACAATTTTTTTTCGTTGCGTATTTTATATTTTTTTTTGCAACGACTAGTAAATTGTTGCTCAAAATTAAGATAAACCCAATAAGCATCTTTCAACATCTTTATTTTTTCCTAAACGCATCATTTTGTATTTTAAAATTATTATTTATTTGGGCGCAAATTTATACAGTCAAATCTTTCAATCCCTCTGTCTCAAAATAAATGGTTGAATGACACTTTTGTCCCTCCATGTTGCCACTCACTTTTAAAGTCGTCTCTAAAGTTTATTTTTCGCCAATTAAATATTTAAAATTATATTTTTGGTGTTTGCGTTCCTTTTACTCGATTTGACCCCAACCCGACTCCTTTTAACCAAATTTTGACCCAACTCGACCCAATTGACCCAACCCCAATTTCACTAATTATTTATTTAAAAAAATAGAAAGTTTAAAAATTTTAAAATAAATATTATTTTTAAATAATTATAAAAATAATTATTTTTAATATTTTAAAATAATATATATTTTTAATATTTTAAAATAATAATTATTTTTAATATTTGACCATAAAATTTTTTTTTAAAAAAGTTTTAAAATTATTATTATTTTCAGCAAAAAATATTATAAACTTTTATTTATTCAAATAAGAATAAAGTTTCATAAATATAGATTTAAAAAAAAATTAAAGATTACATTTTTTAATTCTTAATTATTTTTATGAAAATTTATACATCTTTTAAAAAATAAAAATTTTCTATTTTTGTTTTATGAAAATAAATTTTTTTATTTAGTTTTTTTGAATCTATAATTTATGAAACTTTACTCATTTTTAAAAAAATAAAAATAATTTTTTTTAAAAAATAAAGTTTATTGTTTTGTTTTGTTTTTTTTAATCTATATTTTATAAAAATTTACTCATTTTTTAAAAAAATGAAAAACTTTCTATTTTTTCATAAAAATAATAATTAATTTTAAAAAAAATATTTCCTTTTTTAAAAAAATTTTAATCAATTTTTTTATATCTTTTATTGTTTTTTGTATTTTATTTTTTTATTTTTGATTTTAAATATTCTAATATTAAGAATGTATATAATAATGGTACAGACATAAACTTTTTTCTGAAAATAATTTTTTAAATAAAAAATGAAAAAAAAAAGTCATGTTTTATTTTCTTATTTAACTTTTTTGAATCTATATTTTAAGAAACTTTACTCATATTATGAAAAAAATAAAAGTTTATAATATTTTTTTCGAATAATAATAATAATAATTTTTAAAACTATTTAAAATAATAATTTTTTTAATATTTTAAAATTAAAAAATTAAAAAAATAATTATTTGTTAAAATAATTTTAAAACTTTTTAGTTTTTTTTTTAAAAAATTAATTGGTGAAATTGATGTTGGGCCAAATTGGGTTGGGTTGTTTTAAAAATTGGTCAAAATAGGTCGTGTTGAGGTCAAATCTTATAAAAGGAACGAAAATAACAAAAAATATCACTTTAAGGACATAGTTTGCGAAAAATGAACTTTAGGAATGAATTTAAAAATGAGTGGCAATTTGAAAGGACAAAAGTTTCATTCAACCCAAAATAATTTCTCAATTTTAATTTTTTTGTTAGAGTTATAATTTTTGAAAATACAATTGAGCACTTATAGATATATTTTTTAAATTTACAAAAAATAGAGTTTGTAGTAAATTGAATATAGTTTATAATTATAATATTCTCTCACTTATAATTTTGAAAAAAAGATAATTAATTTCTAAAATAATTTATATTAATTTTTTCTTGTAACTCGTTGTTTTACATATGTACGTTTTGACAATGGCTGGGCAAGGTTGATAAACATAGAGTATTATAGGCTGATCACCTAGAAGTACTCGTAAGATATCGGAATTACGGTTTTATTACCGGGAAGTCCCTTTTTTTTAATGTTATAAAATGGAAAGTTCTCGGTCTTATTACACTATTAAACATTTAAAAATTCAAATTACTCAATTGAATTAATTAAAATTTTGAAATTATACCATTCCGTTAATAATATTGGACGTCCGTCAAATTGGCTCAGATTCTTTCAGACAAAACTAAGAAAACCCCATTATAGTTGACACGTTTTACTTATTACACCATTAAACTTTTAAAAATTAAAATTACCCCATTGAACTAATTAATATTTTGAAATTACACCATTCCGTTAATAACATTAAACGTCCATCAAATTGACTCAGATTTTTTCAGGCATGGCTAGTGAAAACAGAAAAGAAAATGACATATGTCATTCCTACGTGGATTAGGCAGTAAAATCAACTCATCTCCAAAACACTTCTCCAAAGCTTAAATAAAATACGCCGAGAGAAAACCTACCAATTGTAGAAGAAGGCGATGGCACAACGTGAGGCAACGGTGGAGGCTCCATGTTGCGATGGTAGCGGCAACAACAGTGGAGACTCATTGTGGTGGTGGCGACGTTAGAGGCTCCTTATGGTTGCGGTAGCTCCTTTGGTGTTGAACCTTTTAACGACGGTATTGAGTGCGCTGCTAGCTGGTTCACTTCTTCTCCATTTTTTTTTGATCTAGACTCCTTATTTAAACAACTTATTGGTAAACAACTTATTATTTAAACAGCTTATTATTTAAACTAATTTTATCTCTTGATTAGTGGTTATTGATAAACAACTTATTGGTAAACAACTTATTATTTAAACTAATTTTATCTCTCGATTAGTGGTTAATGTTTTTCTTAACAGAAGGAAAAAAAACTAATAAAAATGTACACTTTTGGCTCTTCCCATTTCACTCTTCCTCACATCGTGATTATTAATAGATATCAATTCTATACACAAAAAGTCATATTTACAAATTTTATAAATATTAAAAATATATTTTATTTTAAAATTATTTATGAAGGTTAATAAAATATTAATATAGAAATGATCATGTTATAATAATAAAATTATGATAATAAATTTAAGAATATTAGTATGTTATTTTATATTACTATCAATAAAATAAAAGGAGGAATTTTTATTTTATATTACTCCCGAACAGGCAAGTTTTATAGATTAGGCTTCTGCAGTTGCTTTCTAATTTCTCCTTCTTCAGTGCTTGGGCTTCTCCTCTTTGTCTCACGCGGCGCCCAAATCCGCGATCCTTCCTCGTCGAGCCCTAACCTCTGCTGTGCGACTGTGCCCCTCGAGTCTCTACCGCTGTTTGGTCTTTGCAGCGAGCTCTGTACACGGTAATCATAGATTCATAGTGAATTAGTGAATCTCATTTCCTACCGTTAAAATCTCATTTCCCCTTGACTATATTGTGTTGATTTTTTTTAAGCTCTATACACGGTAATCATAGATTCATATGTTTATTAGAAACATATGAATTAACCTATTAATACTAATTTTTGAATATAACATCTATAAGTTGATTATACCACTACTACAAAACAGTAAAAATATGACACCTCATAGACAACGTTTTTATAAAAAACATTGTGGCATTGGAAGGAATGTTGTCTTACAACTTGTTAGCACCGAAATTGATTCAAGTAAGCCATTATTATCTCTCTCTGGTTATTTACAATTTGCTGCTAATTTTACTTTCGACCAACTTTTTAAGACAAATTGAGGTTTTGCACAAATTTCTTTGTGTTTTCGGATGTTGCCTACAAAGTGTTTGTTTAAATGTCTTAAGAGTATTCTAGTAGGCTAGTATTTGCAATATATATGTAGAGTACCTGGTATGGGGTCGACTCATTTTTAAGAATTTAAATGCAGTATCCGTCCATTTTGCAGTTTGTTATTTATAAGCCAAATGATATTAATCTATTGTAAACCAAATTTCTTGATGTCCTTATTGGTTGTCTTTACAGATATGGAGCTATTTTGGAAAAGTTTCAGAAGTAGGACCATACTTTAATGGGAAGGATTAGAGGCTGTATTGTGGATTCAGCTCCTGTAGCATCCCCTGACCCACAGGTTAATGCTGCTTTCATTTACATATTTCATATATGTTATCAACATAAGAAAATACTTGGTTATGGAATAATTAATGATCATTAGAAACTTTTTATTTACATACCTATGGTTAGCTTTAGACAATGATCTTAACAAATATTTGGTTTGGAATTTGGATCGTTGTGAAGTTTTTACTTAATTTCTTCTGTTTTCAAGTTAATGAATAAATCCAAGCCCACGCTGAAAGAAAACTAATTTTCTTGTAACCTATGAGCTTCCACTGATAATAACATAAAGGCATGCATTATTTGCATTATTCTTTTATTGTTCCTTATTCCTTCACATGCAATTTTTTTTATCAATCTATTAATATTAGGTTTTCTAGACTGTTTCACTAATCTTTTATATACATGTATAAAAGATTAACTTGAAAACAAAAGAAATTAAGCACTTTCCAAATTCTGTTTCTTATTTTTCACGTGTTTCATTTATTAAGTAGGTTTTTCTTGAAAATTTCTGAAAAAATATGGGTGAGGATTTCCATAGATGTCCAAATGTGAGGATGCAGTACCCATCTTTCATTCACTTGGTGGCTGGCTTGTGCAGTTCCATTTTGTTTGGAGTGTTTCAATTACTAAGTAGGTTTTTGCTTAATTATAGTAACTATACTAAACAGTTCTATTTACCCTATACTGTGTGTTTTTCTGTAGGAAGAGCTTCAGTTAACATTGTTCAGAACGCCATATGGTGAGAATCTGTTTCTAGACCGGGTAAATGCTCTTCAAAAACTTATTACTAGTTGTGTCTTGGTCTATAGACAAACTTCTGCTTGATTGCTTGGCGGGTGTTAGAAATTGGGTTTATGACTTGTATTATGCTTACTTCACCAAATTCTGTGTGGGAGATCAAATAAGCATTTTGAAGAAAATGACTTTATTTTGAGACAAGGTGCAGTAGAGAATGTCTAGTGAACTTTAGTTTAAGTAATATTCTACTATCAACACTTTAAGCAACAGAAGTTGAGGTTGAAGAACGCGTTTGTTGTTATTTCAACTTTAACAGATAAAACATCTCTGACCATTAAGCATGCTCTGATAATGGTTTACACATGTTTGTTTTATACCTGCAGCCGTTCTTCGAGGAATGGTTAGTGACCAGCCTTCTTAATTTTATCTTGAGCTATAAGAAATTCACATAAATGATAGTAAGCATGTTGAAGTATGGAAGGGGTTGTCAGCAACATGCCCAAAACAATTTGCCTCAGGGTTGTTGTTTTGGTTACCTTTTGATGCTAGATTGGGCCTATACTTGTCCTCAGCACATCCTAGATTGATTTCTTGACTTGTTTCCTGAAATTATGTGAGAGGTTAGGACCATTATAAAAGTTGTGAATCCATATTTTGCCTCATTCGGGAGGACCTTTAATACCTAACCAACCTTCTTTGTTTAGACTTAGTTTGGTACAGAAAATGTTGTATGGAGTACATGTTAAATGATTGGGTATCTAATCTATGTTTAATCATATTTTAAAGATAAACATAAATCTACTTATCAGCATGGTTTCTACAGTCTAAAATAGTTAACTAATCCTTCTAAATATACTTCAAGTTTCATGCTAATATTTTAACTCTTCTGAGTTTAGCCTATAACTTCCTCACAAGTACATGGTAATACTATATGCTGCTGTTTTTCACAAGTTTTGTTTTCTGCTCTCATGATGGATCTATTCTTTTTGAATGATTTATTTGTCTTCTTGCCAAAGACTGATCTCCTATAAAAACTTCTGGTTAACATGTGCTTTGATTTGGTGTTTCCATCAGCATAACTAATCTCTAGACAAAAATATGAATTTCTTTTATATGTATAATGCTTGCTGGTCTTACTTAATTATCTACTCTCTAGGTTTTTGATCTCGCCTTTCATAATTTGCATAGCATCTATTTAAGTGGAACATTCATCTCAGTGCCTTATAATTCTAATAAATGAGAATAATTTTGTTACCAACACCTTCCAGGCTTTTGGAAAACAACTAATACTGCAGTCTAAAATTTTAAGTTGTCTTGAGATACTTGAGAGACCATTTGAAGAGTTGAAAACCAAATGGAGAATTAGGTCGTGGTCCTTTACAGTAGGTTGCACACTTACATCATTGTGATCTGACAGCGTGAAAGGGGCAGATTATATTAGCTTATTGAAAGTTTAGCATTTTTATGTAGTCATTCCTTTTAACGTTTTCCTTCATGGATTTGTCCTGCATCACAGAGGCTCAAAATTCGGTAGAGTCAGATGACAAATATAAGAAAATTTTAAGATTATGTTATGATACTCTACATTCAGTTCTTTCCATATTTATTTGTCATACTTTCAAGATTATGTTATTGTCATTTTTTGTTTATCAATTTTTTTATCATTCTATTGGGAGTAATGTTTCCCGATCACGTTTTCTTCCAGTAAAAGCGAGTTCATGATACATTTTCTGGTGTATGTTGGTATTCATAAAGTGAGAGCAAACAGGGTTGATGTTACTTCATTTTTGAAGCTATGTTACAATTTTGGGAGGACAAATACTCTCTAGTCTCTAATTCAAAACGTAAGGATAACTACCCACCAGTTATCTTACTACCCCTAATTTCTTATAATTATTCGCAATATACTAATATAGTGAATATGCCACATGTGTATGCCACATAAACTAGTATTTCACCAGTTATACCACTACCCCTAATTTCCTCTTATTTTTCTTAAAATAGCATGCCTCGCGTACACTAGTCTTATCAACATTAGAATATTTTTCAAGCTATCCTATTGATTTAAGTTATTGGCTAATGTGAGACACGTTTATATCATAGGTGAACATGGAATATGGGCTTGACCCTTCCATAGGTAAAGAAATAATGCAAGCTGCTCAAGAAGTGGCTGAGGGAAAATTAAATGATCATTTTCCTCTGGTGGTATGATAGCAGACTGGCAGTGGAACTCAAAGTAACATGAACGCGAATGAGGTTATCAAGAAGTTAAAGAACTGGCTTGTCATATCAAATATTTTTTAGCTTGTCTGTCTCCCTTTGTGGTTTGTTGTGACGACTTCTAAAAATTTATTATTCTCCAGTTATCTTCCATTAGCTCTAACATTCTTATAATTTCATTAATGTTATCATTTCATTTGGTATGCATTAACATGAGAAACATTGAGGATGTGAGGATGTGAAGTGGCTTGAAGTGGTTTACCAAGTTCCCTGAAGAGTATTCTCCTGATCATCATCCTGACATGATGCAAACTCATTGCATTTTTCCTGCAAATAATTCATGTTAGATAATGTTTAATTAATAGATTTTGAAATATGATATGTGAAATATGATATGAATTAAGAATTGTACTATATATATGCTTCTTAATTTCCTTGTGCTTTACTTGTTTATTACTAATATCTTAAACATGTTTCATTTTTGAATGTTTATTTGTTTGGACTTATCAGGGATTCTCAAGTGAGTTGAATTTACAATATAGTTCTCCATTTTATGTTTCGGGAATACATAAAGCTACGTTAATGTTGGTCTAAATTAAGCTCTTTTTAGGTATATTGAAGCTAGTAAAGCTCGGTTTAACAAGTTTGAAGGTTTTCATCCAGTTTCTTCAGTAGCACAGACTGTTCTTTTATATGCTTTTGAGAACATATTGAAAATGCTACATCCATTCATGACTTACGTGACTGACGAACTGTGGCAAGTTTAGATAGTTGATTGAAAAGATGAATAATTATGTAACAGATCATTTTATTCAGTTGATAATATTTGAGTTTTTTTTGTATTTATGACATAATTTGTGATGGAGTTATTGAGCAACAATTTATTTTATTTGTAAAATAGTTTTGACATTTGTTACATAACAAGATTGTCAATAATGGGTTTGGCAATGATACAATCAAAATCTATTTTGTTACTAAATGCCAACGTATAGTGTCGTTGCTAATTAACAACTTTCGTTTCTCTCGAAAAACAATTAGCATCGAACAATATCGTTATTAATTTATCATAATTACCCATAACAAAACCAATGATAACGAATAGTTTCGTTGCAAATTAATATATGATCGATTTATTTTGTATATGTAGCAACGAATATCGTTGTCAAAAAGTATACAATCAACAATAAAAACTAATTAAGGCAACAAATTTTATACTGTTCAGCAACGACAAACATCGTTGGCGAATGTGTATCAAACAAAACGAATTTTATTTTCGTTGACAAAAAAAAAAGAAGTTTCTTTTCGTTGCCAATTAGGCGGATTTTGCAACGAAAGTTACTTTTCAGTAACAATTTCTTAATAAATTTGCTACAAAATATTTCGTTGCTAAATGATTTATGATTTTACACGAAAACAAACATTTGTTGTGAAATATCTCACTTTCTGCAACGAAAAAAATAATTTCGTTGCTAGGCGATTAGCAACGCTCATTGCACAATGAATGGTCCAACGACAAAAAAATCGTTGCAAATGACCTTTGGCAACGAAATTTCACACATTTAGTAACGAAAATCGTTTGTTGCAAAATCACCATTTTTTTGTAGTGGCATTATTACGATTATGCCATTACTTTCTTAAATAATTATTCTTCCTTTTATGGTGTGACCCTTTAGGTTTTCCATATTAAACCGGTTGTGAATAAATCAATTAGAACAATTCTAATCCTATTTAAATAAATAAATAAAACTAATAATCTATTTAAATAAATAATATTTATTCTACAATAGGGATAAGTCTCCCTAGCGATCAACGACTTTCTAGATAATATAGATTTCAACATCAATCATAAAAGAACATGTGAGTAAATAGTTATTGTACAATTCAATCCTTCCACCATATAATGTCCCAATTAAATATAAGACATGGAATTAATGTTAAGTCTTATTTTATTTAATTATATGTATTTCGATTAGAAAATGCACAACTTAAAATAATGCAAATTAGAAATTCCTTTCTAATTTTATTTTGCCTTGGCCAAGGACTACTGAGTTGTCATTTAACGAATCACATATGACATATTTCTTCTTTTACTATAAGTGGTAGATTCTTTATTGACCATTCATTATCTCCATATGTAATTTATTATACCCAAGCGTACCCTTTGATATACATACCCTAAGGGTCTTAAGGAATAAATCAAAGTATAATTTATTACATACAAGATACTATGATGATCTCAAGTCCAAGGATCACTTGTACTACTATCACATTAGGAATTTCTATTGACAGGCAAGTAAAACTCCATTAAGTATTCCATAGCGAGTCACGTTCAGTGAACTTATTCTCTAATAAGCACCTACATACTTGCTTTAGTGTCTCCACATAAATGATCATGGGATCAATCATCCTCATCCAATGAGCAAGCAACATATGTACCAATCTATCCGGATTTACTAATCCCCTATTTAGTAATCCAACGATTGGAAACTATTTTAGTTTTCAGCTTTTTAAGAATTTAGATCTCATTAGCATGATCAATATCATGATTCTAAAAGCATTGCTTAAAATTATGGGTTATTTACATATTATAAAAATAGCATCATGTAGATAATTAAATGCCTTTAATAAATGAAAACTTTTATTAATAAATAAATAAGATCGTCTCCAAAGTAGATGTTTTATCATCATACATGATTGACTTGTATGTATACTACTTTCATGTTGTACTCGTCGTTAGAGGGCTGATTTTTTGACTAGCCATCTAGATCATTATCCAGAGTATTCTGCATGGTTGGTGGCAGATATTGCACTGGCTGCGGTTGTCCACTTAGTTCTGAGCATTGATTCTGATGAGGAGGAGCCTATGGAGGACCCTGGTTCTCCCACCGAGGACGAGTTATTTTTTAAGACCCCAACTTTTATTAATAAAGATTTAATTTTTTTTATATATTATTTCGAAATAGTAAGGTGTTGATTTGATAAATGTGAAAAGTTATGGGTGAAATGTGCAAATATTTCAAAATAAGCAAGTGGTTATAAAATATTCATTGTTGTCGGGGAATATTCGTTTGGTCGTGGAATATTCTTGTTGTCGGGAAATATTCGTACGACGGCGCAGCTATTTGTGGGCCCCACAACGGAATAATTGTCGGATATAGAAAGCGACAGAAATAACCTTTTTATAAATAACGGTAAAACTGTTACGGTTAAACTGTTGAAATACCCGGTGATAAAAATACAGTAATACTCGTTGTTGCACAGTAACACACGGTATTGCACAGTATTTTGAATTATTAATTTTTACGTAAGAAGTCACTTACTCAATAATTATTACAGTAATTACTGTTCAATATTTTATATTATTGATTCAATAATTGCATGATATTTTATTGGTTCAATAATTGCTACGTTGATATTTTATATCAATAATTGCTAGATTGATATTTTATATCAATAATTGTTACGTTGCTATTTTATATGATTGATTCAATAATTGCTACCATTGATATTTTGTATTATTGATTCAATAATTGTCACTGCACAGTATTTCACATTATCAACTCAATAATTCATATTATTTGAATAATATTATTAGATAGCATTATTGACAATGTCTAAGGAAGTTCTGTCTAGGAGGGGTTATTTAATTGCGCGCCAGTAAAGAGAAATCCTTATCGGAAGACCCCTCTTTCCTGGGAACGACCTGGTTGTCAATATTGTAGTTATGTAATATTATTTGTGAATAATTAATTATTGATTTATATGATAAGGAAATATTTATTTTGTGGATATAAAAGAAGGAATTAGTGTTGAGGTATTTTTATCAGTATTTTGGTGTGAAAAATCATCCGTTTGTGGATTTCGGCCATTTTCGGTTGGGAATTTGGAAAAACTTCCTTCTACAAAGTTGTAGAGAATTAAATTTCCTATGAAAAGGACATAGAATTTCTATTTTTTTAACAAAAGGGCTATTTATTATGAATTATTGAAGTTTCAGAAAATAAATATTTTTTTATTAAAAATATGGGTGGGCCCCACTTTTGTTTTTTATGGCTTGTAAATGCTGAATTTTCAAATCTCACGAGGTGTGCGTATGAGCCACCGGTAGCAAAAGTCTACTTTAACATCCTAAGCTTTTCGTATAAATAGGGTGCTTAATTAGAAATGAAAATCACACCAGAATCAGAAAATTTTCTCTCTATAATATCGAACGTATTTTTGTGAGTATTTCGATACTTTGAGTGTTACTATTCAGTGCAAGTTTTCTTCTGTATTATATCTGATATTCCAGCCAGAAGTACTATTCTTTTGAGGTAAGAGATGTTATTTTTTTTCGTAAATGATGTTATTCTTTTCAATATCATTATACCAAAATATTGGCATGAATTGTATTATGAAATTCTTACTTTTTTCGTCGGAGTTACTATTCACGTATACGGCACTATTCACGTATACGGCACTATTCACGTATACGGCACTATTCACGAAAAAATTAAATTTTCTTCTATATGTCCAAGTTACTTGTTAAGGTTCCTATCTTTGATTGGATCCAAGTTTTGAGCTTTATTCTTGAATTTTGCTCCACAATTGATTATTACGAAGTATTTTTGAATTGGATAAACTAAAATACGAATCCTTAATCTTTGTCCTTTATCTCACTGGATTCGTTCTTTAAAATATTTTTCATCATCCTCAGTCCTAAAAGGTGATATAACTGAATATTTTTGGCCTGTAGAGCAAAGATGAATGATTACCTGAATGAATATCTTTGGCCGTAGTGCAAAGATGGACAGGTGTTGAGATGAACATGACCACTGGTGATACAAGTGAATATCTTTGGCCCGTAGTGCAAAGATGAATATTTGATTTGAGATGTATATTGATTGATGTTACAGGGATAAAATATTGATGTTGGACTTTTAAATCATAGAAGATAGTAGACTTCATTCTCTACTTAACTCTTCTAATGAATTGTTATTTCCGCTGCGAATATTGATCTAAAACTTGTTGTCCATAATATTTTATCTGAATTGTTGAAGACTAACGATAATTTATTTTTCATTATCTTAGTCATAATATTCTTTATTGGGCTAGTTGAGCTCACCCTTTTCATCTATTGTCCTCTTCAGGAAATGAGAATGTCGCAGGAACTAGTCGGGGGACAGAGTGATGGTCCGAGTTAGAGCAGTAGTAGTCCGCACTATTTCTAATAAATAGTGTGATAATAATTGTAACGAGGACTTAGTTGAATGTTAATATTTTCTACATATTTATATTGACACTCACAGTGGTGTGGTCGTATTTTGCACGATCGTGTGATATAAAAGTTTGTATTTGAATTCTGTACCATGTATTTGGCGACTCAGAATGGGTTGGGTTGACTGGACCTATTCTGGGGGCGTCACAATTGGTATCAGAGCTTAGGGATATGATCTCTGGCAGAGATCGGGGAATAGAACTAGGAGGGAAGAGACGAGTAAATCCTTCACTAGTATGTCCTACCTAAGATTATGTGGTATTTAATTGGTCAGTCGGAGCATAGGGTTATTATGTGATATGTTAATTTGTTTAATTAACCCTTGTTTTATGGCAGTATTTGAGAATGACAGCTGAGAATGTTAACAATGAAGTGAATGAGACCGTGGAGACACCTTTAATCACCAACTAGGAGAACGTGCAACAAGAAGGCAATGTTCATCCTGAAAACAACGCTGATCAGACGATAAACGATGAGATGTTTAGAAGTTTTTTGCAGTTCATGCAAAACTAGACGAGGGAAACTCGTGTGCAAAATACAGGTGGAGCTAATAACAACTCGCGGCTTGTCACTGCCAAGCAGTTCAAAGAGTTAGGACCACCAGAGTTTTTGGGAAAGCCAGATCCGATCAAGGCGGAGATGTGGGTTAAGCAAATTACCAAGATATTTGATGTCTTGGGATGCATGGAGGAACAGAAGGTTCCATTCGCCACGTTTATGTTCCGTGGAGAGGCAGATTACTGGTGGGAATCCGTGAAGCGTACCCAGCCTACCGCACTCAAGCTGTAGTTGGAAGCGTTCCAGAAACTGTTCAATGACAAGTACTTTCTTGAAAGTATTCGTCATATGAAGGAAGTAGAATTTATCAGACTCGAACAAAATAACATGACTGTGTCCCAGTACGAGGCGAAGTTCGTGGAGTTGTCCAGGTTTGCACCTCATTTGGTAGAGAATGAGGAACGTATGACGCAGATATTTCTGAGAGGTTTGAAACCCGAAATACGTCAATACCTCATTTCTCACAAATTTTCTCTATATTCGGATGTAGTGAACAGGGCTCAGTTGTTAGAATGAGATAGTGATTATATTCAACCAAGGGACAACAACGAAGCTTGTACCGGTGGCAGCAGTCATCGGAGCAATGACAACCAGCGGAGAGGAAAGTATGACAGAAGCGGTAACCACTTTGGTAGTAATCGTGGCTATGATAGTAGAAAAAGTGAATCGGGGGGAGATTTCAAGAAGAGAAGGTATAACAATGAGAACGTGAAGACATCGACATCAGCACCAGCATCAACTGTTTCTAGGGGAGGAGAACGACCACCGGTCGTATGCTATAAATGCGGGAAAGAGGGACACATCAGTCTAAACTGCCCACAACAATTCAAAGCATGCTATAACTGTGGAAAAGAAGGACATATAGCTCGAGATTGTCCTATAGCGAAACCAAGTCCAGCGGGGGTGGTGATTCCAAAGGCGGTTTCGGACAAGTCAAAGTCGGTGATTCCTGGAAGAGCGTTTGTCGTGACAGCTCAAAACGCGAGGAACCCACACGAGGTGATTACGGGTAAGCTAATCATAAACTCTTGCGAAGTTTACACCTTGTTAGATACCGGTGCTACCCATTCCTTTATTTCATCTGCTTGTGCTCAACGTTTGAACTTGACTTCTGATAAATTAGACTTTGACTTATCTGTTGAAATTCCGTTGGGAGAAACCTTTGTTACATCCACAGTTTACAAATCTTGCTTGATTCAGATTGGTACCCTTACCTTACCTGTTGATCTTATATCTTTAAAAATACTAGCATTTGACGTGATTTTAGGAATTGACTGGTTAACCACTTACCATGTCAAAATTAATTATTTTCGTAAGGTTGTTAGTTTTCATATTCCTAATCAACCTGTTGTGCGAATCCAAACCATCAAACCACTAAAATCAGTCAATATCATTTCAAGTCACAAAGCTATTCGTTTATTGAAAAACGGATGTCAAGCTTTCTTAGCTCATGTCACTGATCTAAACCAGAATACGTTAGGTTTGAATGATATTTCCGTTGTTAATGAGTTTCCTGATGTATTTCCCAAAGAACTTTCCGGTCTACCCCCAGAACGTGAAGTTGAATTCTTTATTGACCTTGAACCCGGTACAAAACCCATTTCTAAAACTCTATATCGAATGGCTCCTATTGAACTTCAGGAGTTAAAGGTCCAATTACAGGAATTGTTAGACATCGGATTTATTCGTCCTAGTACGTCTCCTTGGGGTGCTCCTATTTTATTCGTAAAGAAGAAAGACGGGAGTATGCGACTTTGTATTGACTATCGGGAGTTGAACCATGTCACCATCAAGAATAGGCATCCGCTACCTCGTATGGATGACCTGTTCGACCAGTTGCAAGGAGCACAATTCTTTTCAAAGATCGATCTTCGTTCTGGATATCATCAGCTGAAGATTAAAACTGAGGATATTCTGAAGACTGCCTTCAGAACTCGGTACGGGCATTATGAGTTCTTAGTCATGTCTTTTGGATTGACTAATGCTCCTGCTGCTTTTATGGATATGATGAACCGTGTATTCAAGGAATATTTGGATCAGTTCGTTGTTGTCTTTATTGATGACATCCTCATCTATTCTAAAAGCCGTGAAGATCATGAGCACCACTTGAAGTTGGTACTTCAAAAGCTTCGTGAGAACAAGCTATATGCCAAGCTGAAGAAGTGCGAGTTCTGGCTTGAGGAAGTAGCATTCCTTGGGCACGTGGTATCGAAACGTGGAGTATCTGTTGACCCGGTGAAGATTGAAGCAATACAAAGCTGGGAGCAACCTAAGTCGGTGACCGAAGTACGAAGCTTTCTGGGCTTAGCTGGTTATTATCGGAGGTTTGTAGAGGGATTTTCTCGAATCGCTACTCCATTAACTCAGTTAACACGGAAAGATACAAAATTCGTTTGGAGCGAGGAATGCGAGAAGAGCTTCCAAGAGCTCAAGAAAAGACTTATCTCGGCACCTGTTCTGACAATACCATTTGGTTCGGATGGATTTGTTATCTACAGCGATGCTTCGGGCAAAGGGTTAGGATGTGTTCTCATGCAACATGGGAAAGTCATAGCCTATGCCTCGCGACAACTTAAAGAATATGAGAGGAATTATCCCTCTCATGATCTAGAGTTGGCAGCAGTTGTTTTCGCGTTGAAGATCTGGAGACATTACCTATACGGGGAGAAAGTGGAGATTTATACGGATCATAAGAGCCTTAAATATTTCTTCACTCAAAAGGAACTCAACATGCTGCAACGACGTTGGCTTGAGCTGTTGAAAGATTACGATCATACCATCCAATACCATCCTGGAAAAGCGAATGTGGTAGCTGACGCGTTAAGTAGAAGATCATATGCGGAAACGAGTGCGATGATGTCAAGTATATGCGTAGAACCAGCTTTGATTGATAAAGTTAAAGCTGCTCCAGCTACGGATCCGGAGCTGATAAAGATGAAGAAGAAGGTGCAAGAAGGTGCTATTCCAGAAGCAAGAATCGATGAAGAGGGAATACTTCGAGTCAACTCCAGACTTTGTGTTCCTAACGGTTCCGACTTGAAGCATAGAATCATGATGGAGGCACACAACACACCGTTTGCAATCCATCCTGGGAGTACCAAAATGTATCGTGATCTTCGACATATATTTTGGTGGAGCAATATGAAAAGAGAGATCGCGGAGTTTATTTCGAGATGTTTAACTTGTCAAAGTGTAAAGGCGGAGCATCAAGTGCCGAAGGGTCCATTGCAACCACTGGAGATTCTGAAATGGAAGTGGGAACACATTACGATGGATTTCGTTACGGGTCTTCCCAAGGTTTCTCAAGGCATATATGCGATTTGGGTTATTGTTGATAGATTAACCAAGTCTGCTCATTTCTTGCTGATACGAGAGACTTATTCCCTTGAATGTCTTGCTCATATGTACGTGAATGAGATTGTGAGATTGCATGGCATGCCAGTATCCATAGTTTCGGATCGTGACCCCAGATTTACTTCACGTTTTGGATCAGTTTGCAGAAAGCTATGGGCACGGATTTACGATTCAGTTCGGCTTATCATCCTCAAACAGACGGACAATCAGAAAGAACTATTCAAACTCTTGAAGATCTATTGAGACTCTGTGTTCTAGACTTCAAAGGGAGTTGGGATAAGTACTTACCATTGGTGGAATTCTCCTACAATAACAGTTATCAAGCAAGTATAGGCATAGCTCCATTCGAAGCGTTGTATGGGAGAAAGTGTCGTTCCCCAGTATGCTAGGATGAGGTGGGTGAAGCAACATTATTGGGACTGGAGTTGGTACGTATGACTAAAGAAAAGATTCAAATGATCCGGCAACGGATACAAACCGCACAAGATCGACAAAAGAGTTATGCGGATCTTCATCAAAAGAATTTAATGTTGGGGATCATGTATTGTTACGTGTTGCTCCATGGAAAGGAGTTACGAGATTCGGGAAGAGAGGAAAGCTCAACCCACGATTCATTGGTCCATTTGAGATCCTTGACCGAGTAGGAAATGTGGCCTATAGACTCGCTTTACCTTCAAGCCTGTCTCGTGTTCATAACGTTTTTCACATATCCGTGCTTCGTAAATATGTGAAAGACCCAAACCACATTATTGAGTTAGAACCAGACGAGATAGCGGAAGATTTAACGTACGAGGAGGTACTTGTCAAGATCTTGGATAGGAAGGAGCATATCCTACGCTCAAAAATTATACCTCAAGTTAACGTTTTGTGGAGAAACCATGAAATTGAGGAAATGACCTAGGAGTTGGAATCGGAAATGAAAGCGAGGTATCCTCACCTTTTCGACATACCAGGTACGTACGTCAATTTCGAGGACGAAATTTCATAAGGAGGGGAGGTTGTAAGACCCCAACTTTTATGAATAAAGATTTAATTTTCTTTATATATTATTTCGAAATAGTAAGGTGTTGATTTGATAAATGTGAAAAGTTATGGGTGAAATGTGCAAATATTTCAAAATAAGCAAGTGGTTATAAAATATTCATTGTTGTCGGGGAATATTCGTTTGGTCGTGGAATATTCTTGTTGTCGGGGAATATTCGTACGACGGCGCAGCTATTTGTGGGCCCCACAACGGAATAACTGTCGGATATAGAAAGCGACAGAAATAACCTTTTTATAAATAACGGTAAAACTGTTACGGTTAAACTGTTGAAATACTCGGTGATAAAAATACAGTAATACTCGTTGTTGCACAGTAGCACACGGTATTGCACAGTATTTTGAATTATTAATTTTTACGTAAGAAGTCACTTACTCAATAATTATTACAGTAATTACTGTTCAATATTTTATATTATTGATTCAATAATTGCATGATATTTTATTGGTTCAATAATTGCTACGTTGATATTTTATATCAATAATTGCTAGATTGATATTTTATATCAATAATTGATACGTTGCTATTTTATATGATTGATTCAATAATTGCTACCATTGATATTTTATATTATTGATTCAATAATTGTCACTGCACAGTATTTCACATTATCAACTCAATAATTCATATTATTTGAATAATATTATTAGATAGCATTATTGACAATGTCTAAGGAAGTTCTGTCTAGGAGGGGTTATTTAATTGCGCGCCAGTAAAGAGAAATCCTTATCGGAAGGCCCCCTCTTTCCTGGGAACGACCTGGTTGTCAATATTGTAGTTATGTAATATTACTTGTGAATAATTAATTATTGATTTATATGATAAGGAAATATTTATTTTGTGGATATAAAAGAAGGAAATAGTGTTGAGGTATTTTTATCAGTATTTTGGTGTGAAAAATCATCCGTTTGTGGATTTCGGCCATTTTCGGTTGGGAATTTGGAAAAACTTCCTTCTACAAAGTTGTAGAGAATTAAATTTCCTATGAAAAGGACATAGAATTTCTATTTTTTTAACAAAAGGGCTATTTATTATGAATTATTGAAGTTTCAGAAAATAAATATTTTTTTATTAAAAATATGGGTGGGCCCCACTTTTGTTTTTTATGGCTTGTAAATGCTGAATTTTCAAATCTCACGAGGTGTGCGTATGAGCCACCGGTAGCAAAAGTCTACTTTAACATCCTAAGCTTTTCGTATAAATAGGGTGCTTAATTAGAAATGAAAATCACACCAGAATCAGAAAATTTTCTCTCTATAATATCGAACGTATTTTTGTGAGTATTTCGATACTTTGAGTGTTACTATTCAGTGCAAGTTTTCTTCTGTATTATATCTGATATTCCAGCCAGAAGTACTATTCTTTTGAGGTAAGGGATGTTATTTTCTTTCGTAAATGATGTTATTCTTTTCAATATCATTATACCAAAATATTGGCATGAATTGTATTATGAAATTCTTACTTTTTCCGTCGGAGTTACTATTCACGTATACGGCACTATTCACGTATACGACACTATTCACTAAAAAATTAAATTTTCTTCTATATGTCCAAGTTACTTGTTAAGGTTCCTATCTTTGATTGGATCCAAGTTTTGAGCTTTATTCTTGAATTTTGCTCCATAATTGATTATTACGAAGTATTTTTGAATTGGATAAACTAAAATACGAATCCTTAATCTTTGTCCTTTATCTCACTGGATTCGTTCTTTAAAATATTTTTCATCATCCTCAGTCCTAAAAGGTGATATAACTGAATATCTTTGGCCTGTAGAGCAAAGATGAATGATTACCTGATGAATATCTCTGGCCGTAGCGCAAAGATGGACAGGTGTTGAGATGAACATGACCACTGGTGATACAAATGAATATCTTTGGCCCGTAGTGCAAAGATGAATATTTGATTTGAGATGTATATTGATTGGTGTTACAGGAATAAAATATTGATGATGGACTTTTAAATCATAGAAGATAGTAGACTTCATTCTCTACTTAACTCTTCTAATGAATTGTTATTTTCGCTGCGAATATTAATCTAAAACTTGTTGTCCATAATATTTTATCTGAATTGTTGAAGACTAACGATAATTTATTTTCCATTATCTTAGTCATAATATTCTTTATTGGGCTAGTTGAGCTCACCCTTTTCATCTATTGTCCTCTTCAGAAAATGATAATGTCGTAGGAACTAGTCGGGGGACAGAGTGATGGTCCGAGTTAGAGCAGTAGTAGTCCTCACTATTTCTAATAAATAGTGTGATAATAATTGTAATGATGACTTAGTTGAATGTTAATATTTTCTACATATTTGTATTGACACTCACAGTGGCGTGGTCCTATTTTGCACGACCGTGTGATATAAAAGTTTATATTTGAATTCTGTACCATGTATTTGGTGACTCAGAATGGGTTGGGTTGACTGGACCTATTCTGGGGGTGTCACATATTTGCTGGCTTGACAACAGCTCTGGTAAGTGACCTCCCGAGCATTGCTACTAGGACAGATCAATCTCTTATAGATTCGTTTGCTCGGATAACCTTTGTGCGGGATCAGACGAGAGCACTGATGTTGACAGCCCTTTCTGATAGGGATGTAACTTTTATTGATAGAGACGAGGCTCGAGCTACTCGGGACGTAGATTTTGTTGAGATTGAGGAGACTCTAGTTGTGACGCCCCCAAATCCGGGTCCCTAGAACTTCGGACCTGGTATGTTATGGTGCTTCATCATCATACATATTCTCTAACTAATGCGGAATATATAAACATAAATTGTTTATTTCACATGATTCTATAACATTTTCCAAGGTCTATTAACCTTAATTGAATTCATACCTTTAATAACTTAAAAGGTTTACAACATCATTTGCATCATATAACTAATAGTTATAAATGCATATAATCTACTCTTGGAATTTGCCTTTGCCTCTGTCTTTCTTCGAGCCTTCGTCTTAATCTGAAATTTGTTATCATGATATAGCAAGGGTGAGCAACTACTTTTCCTAGCAAGTTTAAATACAACAAGGATATATCCTGATTGAAAGAAAGAATAAGCTTTTGAATTTTCAACAATATAACAATTGTGAAAGAGCATGAATCAAAATGTCAATAATTGAATGACTAAATCAATAATGTTTAATGTCAATAAGGACCATGAACAACTTTAACTGAACCTTATGGTAATGAAGGTGATCAGCCTTTCATACCTGATGAACATATGCAACATGCACTAAGTGTGAATCAATAATCATAGATGTGGAATTATCAACAATAATTATCTATTAACATACTTGAAAAATAATAACTCGAGTTTGAGTTAGGAAAACTTTCCTGTACCGTTGATTACTGCTACGCAATCTAATTTAATCTCTTTATTGTAAAGACCTATCAGTTAAGATTGATCTTACAATCAGTATATCACATTATACCTCATAATACTACTACTTTATAAGTAAATTATCTAACATTTAACCACATAATCAAATATTAGATATACCTTAACACCATACGTATTCACAATTCTAAACCTAGCACACATCGAGTCTTTAACAGTGTTCAATACAATATGCTGAGTGGTTTCCCACAAACAACCAACAAACTAGTTTTCCGTCTCGTCTACACTATATTTCATAGCGAGTTAGATCGGTTGTTAGTTCGTATATACCTCCGCTTCTTGAAGGAATCGTTTAGCCCAGATACTATACATCAACCATTAAAGAGTACGACTGTACCACTACTTTATCATATAACTTGTGAATTAACACTTAATCTTTCATATTATAAGTTCTTCTTTATAATCTATTAAGCCGAATATCTAATCCAGCAACCTAAATTCAAACTGAATTACAATCAAGCAACCTGGATTGACTAATTCAGCAAACCTAATACACCAATTCAGCAAGCTGAATACAAGCTAACATAATTAATTCAGCAAACCGAATTCAAACTGTATTCTCTTTTTAACATATTAAATTTCTAATTCATCATACTATACATTTAAATGGCCTATTGAATGTCCAATCTATAACTTAACTCCTCTTTTAAACTCTCATTTAATATTATTAATTATTTAATAATATTTAAATTATTAAATAATATTTTAAATCAATGATTTAATAACACTTTAATCCAAATGTTATCAATCACTCAATAATATCTTAATATAACATTTTTAATCTTTTAATAATATTTTAATCATTTATTAAACTTAAAAACAATTTATTTTAATTGTTTAATCTTTACTAATTTATTTATTTAACAACCATACAAGGCCATAAACATAATGTCTCATCAACAATGATCAAAACCCCTTTCAAAAATCTGTATATACCATCCATATCTAGGGTTCTCAAGCCATAAAATTCTATTTTTCAAAATTTCAACATTACACAAGTAATTTAATTCATTTATTCATAACTAAATTATTTCCATTAAAAATACCAAATCATCTTATTATTTTTTTATCTTTTGGCGACACATACATACATATATTCCATACACAAAAATAATCTTTCTGGAATTTCTCAATTTCCTTTAGTATTTTTCAAAAGTCCATTTTTAGTTCATAACTTAAGAAAATTAGCTATATCATGCTCAACTCTAAAAATTCTCAAATCTTGGTAGAATCTTACACGTTTTAACATGAACTTCCAGTTTAAATTTTGTGACCATCGGAGTTATAGAAATCTAGTTATAGCAGTTTTTGTCGTAATTCATTACACACAAGATACTATGATGATCTCAAGTCCAAGGATTTTTTGTACTACTATCACATTATAAATTACTATTGACAGGCAAGTAAAACTTCATTAGGTATTCCATAGCGAGTCACGTTCAGTGAACTTATTCTCCAATAAACACCTACATACTTGCTTTAGTGTCTCCACACAAATGATCATGAGATCAATCATCCTCATCCAATGAGCAAGCAACATATGTACCAATCTATCCGGATTTACTTGGGAACTATTTTAGTTTTAAGCTTTTTAAGAATTTAGCTCTCATTAGCATGATCATCATCATGATTCTAAAAGCATTTCTTATAACTATGGATTATTTACATATTATAAAAATAGCATCATGTAGATAATTAAATGCCTTTAATAAATGAATACTTTTATTAATAAATAAATAAGATCGTCTCCAAAGTATATGCTTTATCATTATACATGATTGGCTTGTATGCATACTACTTTTAGTCATAACCTAGGAGAGGTTTAAGGAAATGTTCTTCGAGATGTACTTCTCGACAAGCTCACAGAATCAGATGGAGGTACAGTTTCTAGAGCTTAAGCAAGGTAACATGTTTGTGCCAGACTATGCGGCGAGGTTTATTAAGTTGGCTAGGTTTTCCACATACCAAGTACATACCGACGAGAGGAAGGAAAGAAGGTTTGAACAGGGATTGAAGCCCTGGTTGTATAGCAAGGTGTCGAAGTTACAGTTGAACACCTTTGTCGGAGTATTAGCGAAGGGAATTCTCACTGAAGCTGGGAGCGATGCTATGACCAAATACAACTAGGAGATAAAAAAGAAGAAGAATGAAGGTGAAGGAAATAAGGCTAGTGGTAGCAACACTGGGGGAAGCAACAGTCAGAAGCGAAGGTGGAATGATAACCCATCAACAGGAAATCAGCAAGGGGGCTAGAAGAAAAGGGTAGAAGCATCTCCGACCTGCAGGAAAACTCACCTGGGGGTCTGTATAAAAGGAAAGCGGGTATGCTACAATTGTGGCTAGGAAGGCCACATAGCACCTAACTGCCCTAACCCTAAGATGGGCGCCTACTTCACATGCGGATCGAAGGACCATCTGGCTAGGGATTGCCCCAAGAAGGTATCTGGAGGAGCAGGAGGGAACAGAGGAAGCAGCGGTGGAAATGCTCTGACTATCACCGGACTAACCTCAACTAACCGAGCTACCGCAAGGACATTCAACATAATAGTACAGGATGCTGTGCAGTCTCGCTATGTGGTGTCAGGTATCATTCCGATCAATAAAGTTAATGCTTATGTATTATTTGATTTGGGTGCTACTTTCTTATTTATATCTGATGACTTTGCTAAGAACTTAGAATTACCTAAGGACGAGTTAGAATACCCTATGAACATAGAGATTGCGAATAGGGAGGTGATTCCTGTTAAGTATGTGCACAAGAACTGTAGGGTGGATATTAAGGGTAATGTGATGAATGTAGATCTTATCCAGATTAGACTTGGGGAGTTTGATGTTATCATGGGAATGGATTGGCTATTCAATTATGGGGCGATAATTGATTGTCAGAAGAAATGTATTAACCTTATGACTCCATCAAAGGTTGTGTTTTATGGCAGCAAGTTGCCTAAACAAGCGAGTTGTCTGACAATGATGCAGGCCAGGAAGTTATTGAGATAAGGCTGTGTAGGATATTTAGCCTACATAGTCGATAGTCGTAAAGAGAACCCAAAGTTGGAGGAAATACCAATCGTGATAGACTTCGTGGATGTATTTTTGAACGATTTGCTAGGACTTCCGCCAGATAGGGAAGTAGAGTTCGTGATCGATTTGGCGCCAGGAATGACTCCAATATCGAAGGAACCATACCGTATGGCTCCGATAGAGATGAAAGAATTGATGGTACAGGTGCAAGAGCTTTTGGACAAGAAGTATATTCAGCCGAGCGTATTGCCGTGGGGAGCGCCGGTGTTATTTGTAAAGAAGAAGGATGGGACAATGAGACTCTGCATTGACTACAGGGAGTTGAACAAGGTCATAATAAAGAATAAGTATCTGTTGCCTAAGATCGACGACTTGTTTGACCAATTGAAGGGAGCGAGATACTTCTTGAAGATAGATTTGAGAAGTGGTTACCATCAGTTGAAGGTGAGGACAGAGGACGTTCCGAAGACAGCGTTCAGGACTCGATATGGTCACTATGAATTTTTGGTGATGTCATTTGGTCTAACAAATGCGCCTGCAGTATTTATGGACCTAATGAACAGAGTGTTCAAACCATTTTTGGACAAATTAGTGGTGGTGTTTATCGACGACATTCTGGTGTATTCGAAGACCAAGGAGGAACATGTAGAGCATCTGAAGGTGACACTAGAGTCGTTGAGAAGAGAGAAATTGTATGCCAAGTTTTTAAAATGCGAATTTTGGATAGAGCGGGTATAATTTCTCAGACATGTGATCGATAAGGATTGAATTTCGATAGATCCCTCCAAGGTCGAAGCTATAATGAATTGGGATCAGCCGAAGACACAGTCGAAAGTGAGAAGTTTTCTTGGATTGGCAGGATATTATAGAAGATTCATTCAGAACTTTTCCAAGATCACAACTCCACTGACGAATTTGACTAGGAAATTGGTGAAGTTCATCTGGACGAAGAAGTGTGAGGAAAGATTCCAAGAGCTTAAGAAGAGGTTAAGTACGGCACCTGTGTTATCTCTCCCGAATAGCACAGGAAATTTTGTGGTGTATAGTGATGCGTAGCATAAAGGACTGGGCCGTGTACTTATGCAAAGCGACAAAGTCATTGTGTATGCATTACGAAAATTGAAGGATTATAAGAAGGGGTATCCGACCCACGATTTAGAATTGGCTGTGGTAGTATTTTCTTTGAAGATCTAGAGACACTATCTCTATGGGGAGAAGTGTGAAATATATACAGACCACAAAAGTCTGAAATATATTTTTACACAGAAGGATTTGAATATGCGCCAGAGGAGATGGTTAGAATTGATAAAGGACTATGATTTCGAGATCTTATACCATCCGGGTAAAGCAAATGTGGTTGCCGACGCCTTAAGCAAAAAAGGTTGGGAGAAGTTGATGATGTTGACTGCCCAGGAGGAGCTAATTTCAGCAATGGAAAAACTGGAATTAGAAGTGAGATATCCTATGGAGTCTGATGAAAAGTTGTTCCAGCTGAGAGCTGGTACAACCTTGCTGGATAAGGTTAAGGAAGCACAACTTCAGGATAAAGACTGTGAGAAGATAAGGAAGAAGATATCCGAAGGGGATGAATAGAAATTTAAGATGGACAGCAAGGACTGTTAAGATTTGAGAGCAGAGTTTGGGTACCGCCAGTGCCAGAGATTAAAGAGGACATTTTGACCGAGGCTCATAGTTCACGATATTCGCTTCACCCCGGGAGTACCAAGATGTAGCAGGATCTCCGACAATATTTTTGGTGACCGAATATGAAACGAGATGTCGCCGATTGTGTTGCCAAGTGCCTAACTTGTCAGAAAGTGAAAGCAGAACATCAGAGGCCAAGTGGATTTCTACAACCACTAGAGATCCCAGAATGGAAATGGGAACATATTACTATGGATTCCGTAGTTGGCCTTCCGACAACTTAGAAAGGCTACGACGCAGTATGGGTTATCGTTGACCGACTGACGAAATCAGCACACTTCCTTCCGATCAAGATCAGATTCAACTTAGACCAGTTGGCAAACCTGTATGTGAGAGAGATTGTTTCAAGGCATGGAGTTCCAGTGTCGATTATTTCCGATCGAGATCCGTGCTTCACATCAAACTTTTGGAAACGACTACAGGAATGCATGGGGACACAGTTGAGAATGAGTACGGCATATCACCCTCAGACTGACGGGAAAAGTGAAAGGACGATCGAGACATTGGAAGATATGCTGAGAGCATGCATCATGAATTTCAAAGGAAATTGGGATGATCACCTATCGCTCATGGAATTCCATTATAACAACAGTTACCACGCAAGTATTGGCATGTCGTCTTACGAAGCGTTGTACGGCAGAAAGTGCAGAACTCCATTATACTGGGACGAGGTCGACGAAAGGCAATTGCTAGGTCCAGAGTTGGTACAACAGACAGACGAGATAGTAAAAGTGATCCGGACAAGATTGGTAGCGACTCAGGATAGACAGAAGAAATATGTCGATCCACAGTAAGAATATAGAGTTTGAATCGGGTAGCTTTGTATTCTTGAAAGTCTCTCCCTGGAAGGGAAAGATCAGATTCGGCAAGAATGGAAAATTGAACCCGAGGTTCATTGGACCCTTTGAGGTGCTGCGAAGAATCGGATAAGTTGCATATGAGGTAGTTTTACCTTCGGCTCTAGAGCATGTCCACAACGTCTTTCATGTTTCAATCTTAAGACCATACAAACCCGATTACAAACATGTGATTGAATATGAACCTCTACAATTTGAGAAAGACTTATCCTATGAAGAAGTTCCTGTTCAGATTATTGACAGGAAAGAACAAGTTCTCAGAAGTTAAGTAATACCTTCTGTTAAGGTAATCTGGAGGAACCACAACGCTGAAGAAGCTACGTGAGAACTCAAAGAATATATGATGAAGACTTATCCGCACTTATTTGTTTTATCTATATGTAAGCGATTCTGGGGACAGAATCTTTGTAGGGGGGGGGAGAATGTAACAGGACGAATTTAATTGTACCGTGATTCTGGGGACATAATCCTTTTAAGGGGGGAAAGATGTGACGAACGAGAATTTTGTAAGTTAATCTAAATATTTATTGAATTAAATAAATATTTTTGATGATTTATGTATTGAGTTATCGATGTTTTAATTATTGAGTTAAATAATTGTTTGATGAAATTGTGGTAGATTAATTTAATTATATATGTTACATTGATTAAACTAATGTAGAGAATTTTTATAGTTCAAAGTATGAATTTAATTGTATTTATTTGATTAAATGAATTATTTAATAAGCATAATGTTATTCTAATTAATTTAATAATTAATTAGAGAATTAATGAATTATCATAATTAATAAAGGAGAATTTTAATTATGTGATGATATAATTTAAGGTGGATTATTATATTTTATTTAATTAAATTTAAATAAGATTATTTGATTAATTAAGTGTGACATTAAACTATATAATAAGTATTTAATTAAAATAATGTGAATGAGTTAGTAGATGAGCCAACCAAACATGCCCTTAAGATAGTGGGTGTCAGTTAATTAACTGACCCACTATCTCTACTAGTTAATCATTATACGTGATATACTATATATATATATATATATATATTATATATCAGTATCCTTATATCTTATATTAGAAGAAGTTCAGAGAAGTTAGAAAGTTATATAAAAAAGAGAGAATTTGAGAGAGAATTGAGAATTTAAGAAGAAGAGTTGTAGATTCTTGAGTTCATATCATCATTAAACAGAGTTAGCAAGGTGTGTGATTCTTCAACCCAAGCCTTTAATTACACGTTCTTATGTTTTCTCCATGAAAATCAATTTTTAGTTCTCTATAACTAAAGTTATCAATGATTATTAATTATATGTGTATATACATGTTAGTATGATCATAACATATTTTCTATAATCTATGTATGTTTTAAAACAATCAATTTCATGTAATTATGCTTTAATCAATGTTTCATGAGTTACAGAGTATGAAAACTATAAAGAACACGTATATGGCCCTTCTGTACAAAATATCATGCTCTAATTATTTAATTAACTTTAAATTAATAGTTGATTATGATTATACATGTTTAAATAAACCAAACGAACTTCAAACGGACGGATTCGGTGTTATAACGAATCTGTAACGTTGAATTTCATAATTTCTCTCTAAACTTTTCAAAATACCAAAAACAGTGAACTTACGTGTTTTAATTTGATTAATTACGTGATCGAAAGTGTTAAATGCATGTTAGAATCATTGTATAATATTTTTGTGAAGTCTATGCTTCATGGGTAACATTAAGAATCACTATATTAGTTTAATTTAGATTTATTTGGCCTTCTCTGCGATTTTTCGCGAATTGCAGTTTTCGGCCGAGGCACCCACGTCCCGGCGGGCCTTTGTGCCTTAGAAAACCGGCCCCAACGGCCCCCTTACAGTTCGAACCCCCACCCCAGCGGGGGGTATAGAGCAGGAATGGAAATTTTGTGTGTTTTTAAGCCATAACATGATGAGTTAACCTAACCTAACGAACCTGATAACGTGTTGAGCATGTAACACTGTACTAAAATATGTTATTGACATGTATAAGATAACTTAAAGCTTCATGTTAACTAACTATATGTGAACTTGGATATTGATGTCGTAAGACTTGATTATGATTGTCTAAGAGTTAATATTAGGTGGTATGCATGTTGTGATTCAGATTCACATTTTGTGCTTAGTTAACAAGTTAAGATTTATAAACCAAGTTGTTAAGTTGGGCTTAAGTAAAAAGTTCAACAGTTAAACGTATTGGTAATGGAACTAATCGATGTGTAAATATAATGTAATGTGTAGGACGTTGAGAAAGTGAATTATAATTATATTTGTAGCTTGTGCAAGAGGCAAGTTTCTAAATCTTACTTTTATATTGCGCAAGTTTTCTAAACTCAATCAGTTATTGAACAAGCTTTCTATTCTTGAATTATTATCATGATGCAACTTCTTATTCTTGTTCATTCAAGTCAAGTTTCATATGAGATATTACAAGTTCTTTAAAGTATTACTTCAGTTATACAATACTTATTCGATTGTATACTCTTAAGATTTATTATTCGATTTGAATATCAATTATTGTAACGACTAGGAATTTTAAACTCCATATTAATTTTATATGTGATTTAAAATTTTTAGGAGTTAATTTTTTAAACTTATTTAAACCTTATGTGGTTATGTGCTTATGTGAATTTAACCTATGCGAATAAATGCTAGGATATTTTTTTTTATTAAAGGGAATCACTAATGGTTATTTAAATTAGTAGATTAACCCTGAGACTTTTATATCAGGATATTAATAAAAGTGTTAGTAATTATATATTCAAATTATGTGAATATTGTAGAGATTTAATTGTGTTTGATTAATTCCAATTGGGAGTAATTAATTGATAATGTGATGATTAATTATTATTATGAATAAATAATAATTAATGAGTAGGAGATTAATAAATATAATAATATTATATTTACTTGGTTAAATTGTTTTATACAAGCATGTGTTATATTAATGGTAGTAAACTATATATTATATAGTATAAGGTGGCATATTAATATGTCTATATATATAGTAAGATTTATTTGCATTAGTAAAGTTACATGATGTGTGTAGGTAAAACTTTTATGAATACCCTATCACCTTACATTAACATCAATAAACATTATTAATTGATAATACTTTCAGTAAGTTATTATAATTATTATAATAACAGTTATTATTATAATAATACCCAATTACTTTATATTCGATGTTAGTATAATGTACATGGATTATATGATTGGTATATATATACCTACTTGATACATTATTTTATTAATTAAGATAGCATTGTAACACCTATTTAAATGTATATGGAATAATTACTTATAACCTATGTATATACAATGTGTATATATATTATATTATCTAAGTGTAGTTAATATAAACCTAAGTGTGGGCATATATTATACACACCTTGCAATTGCTGAGAATTGTCCCTATATGAGAGCCCAGCTTCTTCTCCTTCACGTGAAACACCCACATGCCTAGCTACTCTACTTCTCCTCATTTTCATCAACAAGTCATAGCTAATGAGTATGGAGGGAGTGGTTTCCATGATTGTAATCACCAACTCCCACCAACTTCTTCTTACCCATTGTATATTCTAGCAATTCTTTGTTTTGATTTGGTGAATAAAGCTTGAAACCGTGTATTGAATTGTCTATATATATAAGAGCTCTCTCTTTGTTCTTTGTCTTGCTGAGATTTTTTATGAAAGTATAGAATTGATAAGTAGAGCTTGTATTCTGAGATTTCAATTGAGTTGAGGGAGAGGATTATTGTAGCTAGTCCATTTCTCATAGAGGTACAATTTCGTTTCCATGTTCTTCATTGTTCTGTTTTTGAGATTTCTAGATTTTGATTTTAATTAAGCATGGATTGATTGTTAAGTTGATTGGAACATGATTGTTAGGGGGTATATAAGTTATTATACATGTTAGAATTATGTTAGAAATTGTCTGGAACGATTTTGGTTGGAAAATTTTTGATTTGGGCTAGCTCACTGCCGAAACTGCACAGCTTCAGGCCTGGCTGCCAGCCTGCGCAGCTGCGCCAGTATTGCACTGGCAAACAGCGCAGCTGCGCCAGTGCCTGTCTGCAGAAAATTTTTCCTTTTTGCAATCTGTTCATGCTAACTTATGGTACTAGTTTGGATTAAGCATACTAGCATGAGTGATATATATATATATATATATATATATATATATATATATGGATGTATTGAGGCAATGTAAGCATGTTTCACTAATAGTTGCACAAGTAATTATAGTTTGAAATAAACTTAGCGTTTCATAAACTAACTTCGAATATGGAAACAAACTCGATATGTATACTTGCCATGATAGTATTCTGACCTTGCAAGCATGATAGCATGACTTAGAATTGTATGAGAGACATGTTGACTTAGGTATACGGGTTTCATAATAGAATATGAGCATGTGAACCTCGTTAGTGAACATTTCTAACGAAACATATAAGTTTGAAAGGTGAACGTTAGCATGAAAGTATTGTATAATGAGCATGTTAGTATGACCTAGAAAGGCATGAAGAGAACGTTAATTAGTATATACATGTTTAATCATATGCACGGTCATGTTAGACCTCATTAGGGAAAACTTACTAACGAAACGTGAGCGTTGAACATGGACTTGACATGTTACATTGAGATATGAATTCTAATTTTTCAAACATGTTTATAATGACGTGAAATGCATGTTTAAAGTACTAAGCAACCACTAGCATATATGATTGAGAGACTCAAACGTTTTCAAAGAAGAACATAAGACTTTTTGAAGCAAACTTGACCAAGACTATGTCTTGTACATTCTGACCATTTGAACATATATAAGTGGTTTATATATGCGTTCTAATACATGTGAGTCATTGCTATGTAGCGCTTTACATGTGCTATGTTACCTTTGTCGACTTAGTGCAATTTTATGAAAACATAGAATGTGAAAGATAATAACATCGAGTACCATGTGAGTTATGTTGTGAGCATACAAGCATGAGTATTAAGATTTCATTATGCCTATAGATATGTTGACACGAGCATTATATACAGATTTCACATATGTAAGCATATTCATAGAAAGTGGATTTCTAAGGCATGAACTATGTGGTTCAAGTATGCATGAGTAGTATTCGCACAAGCATGTTTACTAAGTGTTATTAGCCTCGTTATGTGGTATTATGACTTTAATAGTTGACCTTGGGGCATGAACTTGTTTAACTTAAGGTCTACCTGCATGAAAACATATGACTTCGAAATTGGATTAGGACGAGCATGCTAGTTTCGAATGGGAGATTATAACTTGATAAGCATGTGTATTGGTTTAATTGCAATAGTTGCATGCTAGAGTTACGTCGGGACACTTTCAGACCCAAACAATTTGCTTAAGTCGGATTTTAACAGTTAACATATTATGATGCTATAAATGGTATGTTTGATATTGAATGTGATCTTATGTGATAGATTTATATAACGACTAGATTCTAGTATGTGTGAACTTATATTAGTTTATACTAATTGGAGAGATCGACTTGTTATTATTAGGTCGTTCCAACGCCATTTAAATTAAAGCTAGAATTATTTGTAGCTGAGCAAACAGGCAATTTTCTCGAACTTCACTCTTTGATTGTGCAAGTTCCTTTGAAACCATTTTTGTATTATATGCAAGTCTCCCTAACTTTACTCAAATTTATATCGAGCAGGGTATTATTATATTGCAAGTTTTCCTGAACTATTCTTTTATTTGAGCAAGTTTTTCTTGACTTATACTCATTTGTTGTACAAGTATCCGGACCCTATTGTGCAAGTATTCTAAATTCTTGTACTACCTTATTCAATGAACCGTGTAAGCGAGTTTCTAAACTTCACTTGTTTTTGGTGAAAGTTTCCTATCCTTCTCATATTGTATTGAGTAGGTTATTATTGTATTGTGCAAGTTCCCCGAACTTCATATTTTGAGTATTGTGCAAGTTCCCCGAACTTCACACTTTGGTTATTGTGAAAGTTCCCCGAACTTCACAGTTTGAGTATTGTGAAAGTTTCTCGAACTTCACATTTTGAGTATTATGAAAGTTCCCCGAACTTCACACTTTGGTTATTTTGCAAATTCTCGAACTTCATTTCTTTATTATGCAAGTTCTCTAAACTTATATAAACTCGTATATTGTGCAAGTATCTTATCTTTGTGTTTACTTTACTCAAAGAACGTTGTAAGCAAATGTCCTAGCCTATGCATTTATTTTATACAAGGAATCTATTATCGTGCAAGTTCCCCGAACTTCACACGTTGAGTATTGTGCAAGTTTCCCGAACTTCACACATTAAGTATTGTGCAAGTTCCCCGAACTTACACAAATTCATATATTGTGCAAATTCTAAACTTCACTTTGTGCAAGTTCTCTATCCTTCTCATATTGTATTAAGTAGGTTATTGTTCAATCGAAAGTTGTTTACTTAATTGCTTGAACTTTATTTCCAAGCATGTTATTTAGTGGTTTAATTACTTATCAATTATTCCACATTGATATTATTGATGTCCGCACCTAGTGCATTTGAGCTTGTACAGTCTTGGACTTGTACATTATTCAAGGTTCTAAATTTCTTGAACTATGTCAGTAAGAGTCTGAACCTTTGCTCGGTCAGACTAGTGTATGAAGTTTTCTTTGAAGCTATCCAAACCAATTGATGGTAAGGATTCTTAGACGGAACAGAACACCCCTCATATGTAGGAGTGTGCCCAGGTATCTAATATATATGATACGAGTAAGCAGATATAAGTGTTATGCATATTCACGTTGTACCCGAGGCTGATCACCTCGGTGTACTAAGTTTCTGTAGCCAGAAACAAGTAATTCTAAAAGGGTCAATTAGCTATTGAACCCATTGGAAAGTTATAGTTCAGAGTCTACTCGACTATCAGTCATTCTAAAGGCAATTATTATCTTTGCTTTTAATATTCATATTATTGAATTGTTCAGATGTTCATATCATTGAATCTATCTAATATTTATATTATTGAATCATTCTATTATTCATATTGTTGAATCGTTCAGATATTCATATTATTGAATCGTTCTAATATTCATATTGTTGAATTTTTAAGATATTCATTTTGTTGAAATCATTGTCAGATATTTTTCCATTCATCATGATATATCCTTTATTGTTGTATTTAAACTTACTAAGCTAACTTGTTGCTCATTATTGCTATATCATGACTTATATTGCAGTTAAGCCCGAGCCCTCAGGGAAGGACAAGGGTAAAGGAAAGATTTAGGATGGTTTGCAAGGAGCAGACTTTGTCTTTATGATTTGTTTAATTAATGTTAATGTAATATGAACCCTAATGTTTATTCTAGGGTATATTTGTATTGATGTATTAAGGTTATCGAATCTTAGAACTAGTAACACCTTTTGAATGAACGACGTACGTTTATTATATTCTGTTTTTTACTTATCATATGTTACTTAAAGGTGAATGTTAGTATTGTTTCGTGGCGACCGGACCGGGGTCAGAGGACCCGGATTCGGGGGTGTCACAATTATTGTTGAACCTTGTAAGACTAGCGAACCCTTATTGATTCAACTAGTCCATAGTTGATGAATGTTTTAAATTCTAGAACTGTTATTTAGCGTATCCAAACCAAAATTCCTTTGGTGCGGACTCTGATGTCAAACTAAGATGAACAACCCTGTTATAGGGGATTATTTACGCTTTAGCGTTGAGATATTGTGCATAGTACGGTATCAAAGGTTGATCCCCCTAAGTACGAGTGTAGAGTCCATATAGTCTTATAACTGTTAAAGGTTTAAAGTAGAAATACTTAACAACCTGGGACATAG